>OX451735.1:516905563-518105563 GCA_948472305.1 Vicia faba | reverse complement strand
AAAAAATGTTAATTGGTTAGTGATTAATAAAAATAATAACGATTAATTAATTAAAGGAAAATAATAAAAATAGAGAGAGAGTTTATGAGTATACGGGCCTGATTGGAGGGGTGAAACAGCTGTTAGTGTCATGTGTAAACTGTTTTGTTTTGGCCATTTGTGTTTTGGCTTTTGGCCATTTGTGTTTTGGCCTCCACGTTACTTAACCTTCTCAGGATGTCTGTCTCGCCATGTATTGGTGTCATGTGTAAACTGTTCTGTTTTGGCCATTTGTGTTTTGGCTTTTGGCCATTTGTGTTTTGGCCTCAACGTTCCTTAATGAACCTGCATAGGATCCTGTCTAAATCTGCAGTGTTGAATCTCATGAACACATTAAATAAATTGCTATATATCATAAAATACAAATAAAGCCAATATATGAAGAAATTTAATGTTTAGGCCAATATGGCATGTATGAATGATTATACTCTTTTGATCATGGAGATCAAGCCAACCTTACCCTTATTGGAGAAGTAGTGACATGAATGCTTTTATGCCCTTTTGATCATGGAGATCAAGCCAGCCTTACCGTTACGGGAGAAGTAGTGAGATGTTGGTTTGTAACCGGGATGACTTGTTTGTAGTGAGATGTTGGTTTGTAACCGGGATGACTTGTTTGTAGTAAGAGAGGGATTTGTAATAAGGATTTCAAGGTTTTAGGATTCTTGAAAGAATTTGATATTTTGACAGCGTTGTGGCAAAGGATTTTTTCCTCTCTGGTTTGTGTGAAAAGAATGTGATTATATAATGGAAATTAGAGTAAAGAAAATGGGCTTTGAATGTGCAATTGGGCCTCCAATGTTCACTTGAGTTCGTCACTTTCCAGGCTAAATCACAGGGACTTAAGTGCAATTTTTGAATTTGAAATGTGAAAACAAAATGTAGCCGACATCGAGAACTAACTCTTGTCCAAAAATCGGCTCAATCGGATAAACGGTGAATAAGTTATGAATTTTTGAAGTTTCAGCTCAGACAAACTTATTTTGGGCTCCAGTGTCGACTCTGACACGTTCTTCAATAAAAAACTGGTATTGATCGGAGCATAATCCGGTCTCGACTTTTGAAGCAAAGTTGTAGATCTATGAGTCAGTGACCTTGTGTAAAAATATGAGCCCAATCCGATAAAAATTGACCGAGTTATGAATTTTCGAAGTTTCGGCCCAGATGAAATAGTATTCAGCATTCAGGATTTTCGGCTTGTCACGCACTCTGAGCAAAAAATGAAGGCCTTTTGAATACCGTTTGAAATCAATACCTTCTGTGAAAATGTAGCCAACTCAATTTGTGAAATTTTGGCGCCAGAACCAGCTCGATACGATAAAAATAGACCAAGTTATGATTTTCTGAACATGATGCAAATAAACTTTTGTCACAAATTTTTGGTATGAAAATACTTGATAAATCCATATTTTTGAAGACCTTCTGATCGAAATTGGATTCCATCCGTGAGAGATGAAAACGTAGATAATGTCAAGACGGAATTTTGGCCACCGGAACGGGTTCAAAACGAGCCACGATCTTCAAGTTATGAATTTTTTAGCGCGTAAAAACTGCACTTTCAACACACTTTTTCACCATATTTCTTCGAGAAAACTCACACATTCGGATACCTTCTTTAAAGAATTGACTCTTGAGCCGAACCTGAATTTAAGAATACGTTATCAGAGATATCTTGACGAAAGAACACCTGAATATGACGCGCCGGGTTGGACTTGTGAATTTTTCTTGAAATGTTTTGAGAAATATGGGAGGGTAAATTTTGGGGTACAACAATAGCCATATGGCAGATGATCCTAACGGAATACGACATACAATACACGACCCAAAAAGCTATAAAGGGAATTGTGCTAGTTGATCATCTGGCCTATCAAGCTATAGAAGATTACCAATCTATGAAGTTTGACTTCCCTGACGAAGACATCATGGCATTGGACAACGTTGAAGAATTCAGACCATATGACGGACCTGAACAAGGATACCGATGGACCCTGTACTTTGATGGGGCCTCCAATGCACTTGGTAACAGTATCAGTGTTGTGCTTATATCTCCAGAAGGATGCCATACCCCTTTCACTGCCAGCCTTTGCTTCAACTGTACGAACAACATGGCAGAGTATGAGGCATGCATCTTTGGACTCAAGGCTGCCATAGACTTGGGTATCAAATCTTTGATTTTGTTTGGGGACTCAGCTTTGGTCATCAGTCAGATCAAAGGAGAATGGGATTCTAAGAATACAAACCTCATCCCTTACAAAGAACATGTCTTGACATTGCTACCACATTTCGAGCAGATCACCTTCGAGCACTTCCCGCGAGAAGAAAATAAGCTAGCAGATGCTCTAGCTACAATGTCATCCATGTTTAAACTTAAATGGGATAATGAGGCTCCCCAAATCACCATTGAACGGATGGACGAACCCGCACATTGTCACGAGATTAATACCGAGGAAATAGTGGACCAGCCATGGTTTCATGAAGTCAAAAGGTATCTCGAGGCGCAAGAATACCCCGAAGGAGCTTCAGTCAATGACAAAAAGTTCTTAAGGAGATTATCGGCTAAGTTCTTCCTAAGTAATGGCATCATGTACAAGCGCAATTGTGATCGGTGGATCTGGAACTGACTGTTTAACGCTGGTTCGCGAAATGTCGCGGAAGCAAGAGTCGCCACCGTCTTTTATTTTCTCCAAATGGAAAGGACAAAAGCACAGAAAAATTCCTTAAAGAGATTGCTCTCGGTTCGGGAGGTAGATTATAGAAAGGGAAGGTGTTAGCACCCTTTCTATCCATGGTTATCCATGGGCTCTTAGATACTTGCTCATTGTGTTTTCAAAATTGTTTGTTTGCTTTTCAACTGTGGGTTTTTAAAAGTTTCTTTGAAAATTTCAGTTCGACTCTTGTATCTGTCCTCAAGAGTGTTTGAAAAAATGCTTTCGAAAGCTTTTTGAAAATGTGTTGGTGTGAAAAGTATTTTTTGATTTGTTTTTGAAATTAGAGCAAGTATCTACGAGTCATCCACCTACCCTAAGGAATTAGTCTGTGTAAATGTCCTTTAAAGTAGTGCCATCCCACCATTGAGAGGTAGGTAGCACCACCGTTGGAGGTGTTCGGGTCAATTCGAGGTTCGGGACATGGTGATCACCAGAGCAATGGGAAGACACCTTAGAAGCTACCCTCATGCCAGGTTCCCGGATCATAAGGACTTACTAAGACATCCTCTACTCGACGATCACCTTTCGAAGGCAAGGCAACAGTGAGGCGTACCCTAGGGGTGGTGTGTGATTTGTGTGTCGTTTTCATTTGCATTTATCTTGTCATGTTATTGGTGTTTTACGCGTTTGTTTTTATTTTTTCATTCATTCTTGCATGTTTTTATTTACAGTTAAAAATTGCGAGAAAAGTAAATTCTAAGCTATTACAAACGGCACGGGTCCACATCGCCAAAATTTCCAGGACCCGATTTGACAGAAAATATAAATAAAGTAAAGAAAATAAAAGAGTGCGACAGATAATTAATTACAAGGCTTCGGGAGAGATACATAAATATTTAAACGAAAAAATAAATACGCGAATTAATAAGAATTAAACGAGGGCGTTGGACCCTTTTTGCAAAATTAAATTAATGATGAATTAATTAAAATTAAAAGAAAGAGAGAAATTGTTTTTTGGGTATTTTATGATTTTAATGGAAAAAGAGAGTTAATTAAAATTAAAATAAGATGCTAACCCTAATTCTAATTATTTTTAATTTGTTAAGAAAAATGTTGAAGTTTTTAACCTAAAATTAACCCTAATTTTTATATGCAACTTAATTATAAAAATAAATATCTAATATTTAATTATTATGGAATAAAATAAAAAAAGGATAAAAAATTAATATGAACCCTAATTCTATGTTTTTTAGATTTTTTATTAAAAGAATTAAAATTAAAACCTAATTTAACTAAGTTTAATTATATACAATTTAATTACAAAAAATATTAACACAAAAATATTTATTATATTTTTCCTCTTTTCTGATTTTTTTAATTGTTTTGTGTTTTTTATGAAAAAAATAATAATTGAATTATAAGGAATTAATAAATAAAAAAAAATACACAACAATAATAAAAAAAATGAAAGAGATAGCAAACCTGAGGGGGTGTTGTCCCCAATTGTGAGGTATAGCCCAGGAATTTGAGCCCAAACAAGCCTGGCCTTGTTGACTTTGGCACCAGCGTGTGATGCATTGACTAGGATTTATCACGTTCCTCAATTCTTGGCCTTTGATTGAATTCCATTGGACGCGTGGACGCTTGATTAAGAAGGTGTATGATGGTCTTTGCTATGGAATCTGCATGTGAATTTTTATTGAAAAATAATATGGGAATACTGAAGACCTGGTGCTCGAACCCAGGTCATGAACGTTACCACCACTACGCCTTGCCAGCTGAACCAATTCACGCGTGTTAATATATAATAACTAATAAATATTATAAAAGACAATTAGTCAGTAGCTTAAAAACGCGCGCAAAATTTGAATGACCCTATCACATCTTGCCACTTCTTCGTCTCCTTCGCTTGGTTTTATTTTCCTGAAACATATAAAACATTGGCAACGGTTTTCACACGTTGCCACAGGCATGATACAAGAAAATAGCGAATAGGCCATAAGGCCTCATAAATTAGGCGCGAGTGTTTGTTTCTGTTCGTCCAGACATGCCCGATTCAATGGTGTAAGTCACGTGTCCTAATTTTACCATATTACAAAACGCCCAAATTAAAGCTTGCAAAACCCTAATATTCTCCCATGGCAAATCCTCACACGATGCACAAAAACACAATCAAACCATTGGGTTAGCATTAGAATCAAATAAAGAACATGAATCAAGCATTAAAAATCACAAAGAATGCATGAATTGAGATGCACGACTATGAATTTTTTTCTGTACAGTTGAGATGGTTCTCACGTTTCTGGGCACGAAAGCTTATGGTTTTTGATGTAGAATCTTCCTATGAAGCTTCAGCAAGCTAATGAAACAAAAATCGTGCCTTAAATCGCCCTAGAATGAGGTTTTCAGTTTTGAGTTTCTTTGCAAAAATTTCAAGTTTGTGAATTGGTTTCTAGCGCAGCTCAGTGGTTCTCTTGATTAGGTTTTCGTTCTATGCTTATGTATGAATAAATTAGGTCAACAATTCTGATCAAAATCTCTTTCATTCATGGTTTTTGAAATTTGATTTTCAAAGATCTTTTTCAATCTTTTTCATGTGCTTTTGCTCTAAAATCACATCCAATTGCATTGGTTCTTTCCTTATTTAGCTAGGCACGAAATCTTGATGATATAATGTGCACAAAAAGATTGAAAAATTAGGTTAAGCATTTTTCATGTATTTATTTTAATTTAAATGTATTATTATTAATAAAAATCCAAATAAATAAATAAAAAATGAATAAAACTTCCCTTTGGGCCAAGTGGTCGTGTGCATGCTTGGGACAATGAATTGTGGAAGAAAAATGGGCCCATTAGCAATTTTAGGTCATTTGAATCAATGTTGACTTTTCAAAATATCCAAAAATTTCCCAACTTCCACAAGGCATAACTTGCTCAATTTTTAAGCTTTTCTCATGTTCTTGGACATTTTGGAAAGGTCTTTGAGTCCTATAACCAATGACTTTGATCCCATGTCATTTTGATTTACCAATCTCAAGTTATGGCCTTTGACTTAAAGTCCCTTTTTGTTGACTTTTGAAAATGACCTATAATGTTGAAATTGATAACTTTTTGTGAGAGCATTTCTTGGACTTGAAGTATGAAGATGAGTTGTAGGAAATGTCTTTCTCTTCAAAATGAGCTTTTGATGGAATTCTTATGATAATCCATGTGAAAGTTATGCCCTGGTCAATTTACAGTTGACTTTTTCAGTTGTCCAAATAAGGAAACTTTTGCATCTTGATGATTTTTGAGCCAAGTTTTGAGAATCATGATCAAGAATTGATCAAATGATGTTTGTGGCTTCAAAATAATATGTTGACCAAAAATTTGAACTTTTGATTGTCAAATGACCATTTTGCCCCTACAATTGACTGTAGTGCAATTAGGGTTTTGACTGTGCAGTTTTGTGCTGAAAGTCTTGAAACATGATATGAGGATGCTTGACCATATTTGTAGGCATGTGAGACTTGATTGGGCCCTTGGAAACTTCATTTTCTTGATCAGAACCAAAACCCTAATTTTGACTGTTCAGGAGGCTCTTGCACTGTGCAACCCTTGGGGAATTTTGAAGCTTGACTTGGCAAATCTTTGAAGAATATGGGAGGGCAAATTTTGGGGTACAATAGTTGCCCCTGTTCAATCTTCTTAGACTTGAGGATGCGGATTGGCTGACGTGCCTTTCGTAATCCGAGGGTAGAAGATGATTGAACACTAGAGTGCCCAGAAATTTACGCTCACATAGTAGCAGTGTGATGGAAATGGGCTTATAGATGCCATTTGGAGATTGATAAATAGGGTGATGGGCTTATAGATGCCATCTGGATGTTGATCGCATAAGAGATTCCTTAGCGAGAACTTGCGTACCTGCAAAACAGAAAATGATTACCTGACATGTTGCAGGAGTTGGTTTCAGATGCTTGTGATAGATGTGTCCTGACTGGTTACAGGAGCTGGATCTGGAGCTTCAAAAGATGATGAATGAACCAGGGATGATTACTACCTCAGCATCAACGGTGAGAGAACCTTGGGTGACTTTAACTTCAACAACGCTCGTTGAGAAAATCTTGGTGGGAATTACCATCTTCGCAGTATCGGGAAGAGAACCATAGGCAATTATAACCTCAAAAGCGGACGTTTGAGAAAAACCTGGAATGGAATTATCATCTCCGCACCGCTGGGGAGAGAACCATAGGAAATTATAATCTCGAACGTCTGAGAAAAACCTAAAATGGAATTATCATCTCACGCACCGTCGGGGAGAGAACCAATAGGAAATTATAATCTCAAAAGCGAACGTTTGAGAAAAGCCTAAAATGGAATTATCATCTCACGCACCATCGGGGAGAGAACCAATAGGAAATTATAATCTCAAAAGCGAATGTTTGAGAAAAACCTGGGATGGAATTATCATCTCACGCACCGTCGGGGAGAGAACCAATAGGAAATTATAATCTCAAAAGCGAATGTTTGAGAAAAACCTAAAATGGAATTATCATCTCACGCACCGTCGGGGAGAGAACCAATAGGAAATCATAATCTCAAAAGCGAACGTTTGAGAAAAACCTAAAATGCTTCTACTGAGACTTCATCAGAAAAATCTGTTGGGAGTCGATTTAGCTGGACTGGAGAAGGCCTTGGACTGGATAAGAAATCTTTGGAGTCGATTAACTGAACCGGTCTAGGTCTTGAAATATGATTGAGAATTTAACTGCATCTTTCCTGAAAGGTAGAGGTCAGTCATATGCCATGCATGATATGGACCAAGAAATGATGTTCTTAACATAAATGAGATTTGTATGATATGATGCGTCTATGCATGCTATAATGATGTATGTGATGTTTTATGAATGTGTTTTTGTCTAGGAAAGTAGATCTTTGATGGGTGCCGGGAAGTCATATCCTGGGCTGATGTTTGGAGAATAGATTTCGCTTCCGCTAGGGATGATGATTGCAAGAATACCGGTAGGAGAAGATGACTCCGTTGGGGAATAAACTTGGCGAGTGGAATAACTCTGCGGGGAGGAAAGTACTCTGACAATCTTGCTGGGGAGCAATACTCTGTGGGGGAGAGAGATACTTTGCCGAGTTGTTGATAATAACTTGCTGGGGACACCATTGTTGTGGTGGAAGTGCTAATAGACTTCGCTGGGGATAACAAGACTTCGTCGAGGACGATCTTTCCGTGGCTTTTGGCTGAGGATAACCCAGTTATATCCTATTAAGGAAATAACTCTTTGAATAAAGCCGGAAGCGTTCGTGCTCTGCGGGGATAAGCTTCCAGAATCTACTGGGGATAAGCTTACTGCTTGGGGAGATAAAGTCCAACTTTCCTGGGGGAATTAGATTGGACTCTCTTGGGGAAGTTTTGTTATGCGGGGGAAGTGATTCCTCTGGATATTTGATATGCCGCCGGGGAACAATCTTTAGACCAAGACTGCCGGGGAATGTTGATATCTGCTGGGGGATACCCAACTTTCCTTAAGGCTGACTGTAGCTTTGCTTGGGGAGAGTGTACTGCCTTGCTGGCTCACTCTCTGGGGAATTAAGATATTTGGTTATGTTCTTTAGCTGAGCCTACCTTGGTACCTTGGAGGACGGAAACAATCAGATTGCTTAAACCACCTGTTATTGCCCCTGTTTCTATGGGGGAGGCACATGTGGGATGCTGATAATTGTTGAGGGTCAAACCTTCTTCTGGTAGGCAGGTGACAAGATGACAGGACATAGTCGTACGCTTTGATCCCTAACTTTTGCCTGGACCGCCCTTTCGGGTTTTCAGTCCACCGGGATACCCATTTTTGCCCAAGCCGCCTTTTTAGGTTTTCGACTTGCCGGGTGTACAGATTTTTTCATTTCATCCCTCATTTTTCCCGAACCCTTTTGGTTCGCCGGGAAGCCCTTATTTTTGCCTAGGTATGTCAACCTATCGGGTCTTTGATTGTGCGTAGTATTTTTTCGACTATGTCCGTGCTTTCAGAATGTAGGGAGTTGCCCCTGTTAGAAGTGTTTTGTCATGCCACCAGAAGGTGTTTGATCAAGCAAGATTCGTTGTTGGAGTGCCCCAAATGACTCAGGCGGAGATTTGCCCCAGGTTGTTTGGCCTTTGAGAGATTCTCCGAATCTTGACTGGATTGCCCCAGATGGTAGACCATGATCATGTCATGCCCCTTGATTAGAGGTGCTTCTGTTCATTAGGCATTCGTCGTGCGAATTTCCCTGCTGTTCAAACAAATAGTCATATGCAAACAAAGTTATGTTAAAAATGCAAAGCCTATGCCTGTCTTGAAGATTTTGAAAATGCATTCTTTTTCATAAAACAAGTGAATGTTTGTAAAACGTGATGTCAACTCCGTATTTATTACAAGCCTTAAGGAGTCAGGATACCTTTCGTAATAGTATGCTTTCGAACTAACCCATGCTTCAGCTAGGACTTTTGAGGGTTATAACGTGGCCTGGTTCATGGTTTAAGAAACAAAGGATAAAGGCTCAAATTATTTGTACCCACCCGCTCTTCGTGATGTTCTTCAAACCTAAGCTCAGTTGATCGTGCGCTAGACCTTGTTTGAGCCTTTGTTCTGATATACTAGTGATGATTCGAATATTGAACGTTTATTTGAGTAGGCAGTCATCTCCTTTTTTGCTGAGGGTTTGTAAGACCTCTTTCTTGATTTTTGTTATCCCTTTCTTTTTTTGCCTGAACTGTTTCCCTTTTTGGAATTACAGTCAGCGGGATGCCCCAGTTTTGTAAGTCTCCTTCATGGGTTTTGACTTAATGGTTTTTTTATTTTTTGAGATAATGACTGCCTTTCTTTATTGATTATTCGGAACCATCACTGTCTTTCTTCGTTTTGTAAGGACCTCTTTGGTGCCATTCGTTATGCACTTGGATCAACTGAGAGACTACCCTGCCCCAGGTTATGATTAAGGGTTTTAAATTTCGAAAAGAAAAAAAAACTCCTACTTCTTTGGCTCAGAGGGGTTGACGAGGGATTATCATCCTTATAACTCCAGTGTTTAGGGATTGAAACAATGCCTGTACCTCATCAGCGGGGTCTGTTCGAAAGCATACTGTAGATTATGGTATCGTTTTCGTCATCCTCCCTCAAGAGGCTTAGAATTATTAATCGAGAGTTGACATCAGAAAAAATATGAAAATAATTTGCGTATAGTGAATACGAATATATTGCTTCAAAACAGACATATGCGATGCATTAATGGAATAACAATGTTTAACATGAATAAATGTTTGAACAATCAAATCACAACACAACTTGAACATTTGAATGAACAAAAGTTTCCTAGTCTCAGAGCTTGTCACTTCAAAAGGTGAGCCTTGGAGGGATGGTAGAAAAATTCAGCCTGACCATCTTGTGTGAATTCCAGTGCTCCTTCATCAATCAGGTCCTGAATCTTATTCTTCAAAGTCCAACAATCCTCTGTAGCATGCCCCGGGCTATCAGAATGATAAGCGCAGCGAGCGTTGGGGTTATACTTTGGTGACGTTGTATTTTGAAACTTCAGAGCCTCTTTTAGAGTTACCAGCTTGGTCTCCAGCAACTGTGGCAATATCTGGGATAAGGTCATGCTGAGCCGAGTGAACTGCCTCCTCTCGCTCTTTTGTTGGTTGTGATGTTGAATTTGTGACACTGGAGCCATCTGAGGAGCTCTCCCTTTACCTCCTTGTCTCAAAGGTGGTTGAACGATGACTGGCTTTTTGCCCTTAGACTTTTGCCCCAGTTGGTTACCCTGAAGCAGTTGGTTGACGAGAAACCAGAACTCATCTTGTCTTTGAGCTAACCCTTGAATGGCAGTCACCTGCCCCAGCATCTGGACCTTCAATGCATCCACCTCAGCTTGTAGGTGTTTCAGCCTTTCATCCTCAGCACTGTTCCTGACAAAAGTCTCCATGAGAAGTGTCCTTATCTCTTCCTGCCCCTTGGATAAATTCAGGAGGATTTCCCCGAACCGAGTCTCTTGAGCAAGAAAGTCCTGGTTATCTTGTGGGCAAGCCATAGCTGAAATAAACAACGAGAAAGGTAAGTGACCTGGAACAAGGATACCTGTTATGCAATGATATGTATGATATGCATGCAATGTTTTCAAGGACCTCGCGGGGTAAACAAGAAAATTTGTTAGCATTGGAATTTATAGCTTGATTGAAGGACACCCATGTTGTTGAGAACTCTTCTTCAAGGGTCAAAGGCTCACCATATCCAGTGGGTCATAGCCTCTGACTTTAGTCATCATGTCTAGTTTTGGTTTCCAAACAACCTTGGTTAGGGGAACCTTCTTCAAGAGTCAGAGCTCGCCATATCAGGTGGGTCATAGCCCCTGACAACTTTGTCTAGAGGAAAATAAATCCTCTTTGCCCCTTGCTAGATGTTTGATTCATCATGACCTGCATCGCAAGCCCTTGAGATCCTTGAAGTGGGTTAGGATGTATGCAATGGTATGATGGTATGCTATGCATGGGGTAATATGGATAAACCCTGTTATGAGTCCCCATCAAGGACTGCAAACCAAAACCTGCAAGAAACTCAAGTAAAACCTGTCATGAGTCCCAGTTAAGGACTAAAAACAAAACCTGCAAGAAACTCGGTAAACCCTGTTAGGAGTCCTAATTAAGGACTGCAAACCAAAACCTGTAAGAAACTTAGGTACCCTGTTATGAGTCCCTATTAAGGACTATAAACAAAACCTGCAAGTAGTTCATGTGTCAGATAACAAGCATGCAAGTAGTCAAGTACGAAGGCACGCAAGTCACACAAGAGAAACCCTTAGAGTTTTGGCCAGCATGAGGTCTGGGTATTACCCTCTTGAAGTTGGTGGGCTCAACCTGTCCTATCAGAAGTAACCGGGTTCTAAGGGTCCCAATATCACGGGATTGCTTTCATTGTTCATCGTTTCGATTTAGCCACTGAACTGGCGACCGAAATATTCCAGGAAAGCAACCCTCAATTGAGTGTAGTATCGAGTATCAACCAACCTCGGACTGCACCAAAGTCAGTTATCTCACTACCCTAAAGAGGCCAAGATAGTTCAATTAAGGTTCCTAAGGTCAGTTGATGCTTCACGACACCACGCGGAGGCCCCGTACTCTCCTTGACTGAACTCAAGGGTTACCGGTACACACCAAAGTGCCACATCAACGTAGCAGACTGTTTCAACCATGCCGGTATACCCCGCACAGTTCCCTCACAGCCTTGTTGCTACTTTCTAAGAAGGTATCCCCAGATCCGGGTTAGGATCTATAGAACTCCCAAGACAGTCCCACAATTTAAAGCAAACAAGGAAAGCAATTGAAAACACAGTTATGAACTAACCCTAAGGTACACCTCACTTTAAGTTAATTCCCCAGCAGAGTCGCCAGTTCTGTGATCGGTGGATCTGGAACTGACTGTTTAACGCTGGTTCGCGAAATGTCGCGGAAGCAAGAGTCGCCACTGTCTTTTATTTTCTCCAAATGGAAAGGACAAAAGCACAGAAAAATTCCTTAAAGAGATTGCTCTCGGTTCGGGAGGTAGATTATAGAAAGGGAAGGTGTTAGCACCCTTTCTATCCATGGTTATCCATGGGCTCTTAGATACTTGCTCATTGTGTTTTCAAAATTGTTTGTTTGCTTTTCAACTGTGGGTTTTTAAAAGTTTCTTTGAAAATTTCAGTTCGACTCTTGTATCTGTCCTCAAGAGTGTTTGAAAAAATGCTTTCGAAAGCTTTTTGAAAATGTGTTGGTGTGAAAAGTATTTTTTGATTTGTTTTTGAAATTAGAGCAAGTATCTACGAGTCATCCACCTACCCTAAGGAATTCGTCTGTGTAAATGTCCTTTAAAGTAGTGCCATCCCACCATTGAGAGGTAGGTAGCACCACCATTGGAGGTGTTCGGGTCAATTCGAGGTTCGGGACATGGTGATCACCAGAGCAATGGGAAGACACCTTAGAAGCTACCCTCATGCCAGGTTCCCGGATCATAAGGACTTACTAAGACATCCTCTACTCGACGATCACCTTTCGAAGGCAAGGCAACAGTGAGGCGTACCCTAGGGGTGGTGTGTGATTTGTGTGTCGTTTTCATTTGCATTTATCTTGTCATGTTATTGGTGTTTTACGCGTTTGTTTTTATTTTTTCATTCATTCTTGCATGTCTTTATTTACAGTTAAAAATTGCGAGAAAAGTAAATTCTAAGCTATTACAAACGGCGCGGGTCCACATCGCCAAAATTTCCAGGACCCGATTTGACAGAAAATATAAATAAAGTAAAGAAAATAAAAGAGTGCGACAGATAATTAATTACAAGGCTTCGGGAGAGATACATAAATATTTAAACGAAAAAATAAATACGCGAATTAATAAGAATTAAACGAGGGCGTTGGACCCTTTTTGCAAAATTAAATTAATGAGGAATTAATTAAAATTAAAAGAAAGAGAGAAATTGTTTTTTGGGTATTTTATGATTTTAATGGAAAAAGAGAGTTAATTAAAATTAAAATAAGATGCTAACCCTAATTCTAATTATTTTTAATTTGTTAAGAAAAATGTTGAAGTTTTTAACCTAAAATTAACCCTAATTTTTATATGCAACTTAATTATAAAAATAAATATCTAATATTTAATTATTATGGAATAAAATAAAAAAAGGATAAAAAATTAATATGAACCCTAATTCTATGTTTTTTAGATTTTTTATTAAAAGAATTAAAATTAAAACCTAATTTAACTAAGTTTAATTATATACAATTTAATTACAAAAAATATTAACACAAAAATATTTATTATATTTTTCCTCTTTTCTGATTTTTTTAATTGTTTTGTGTTTTTTATGAAAAAAATAATAATTGAATTATAAGGAATTAATAAATCAACACAATACACAACAATAATAAAAAAAATGAAAGAGATAGCAAACCTGAGGGGGTGTTGTCCCCAATTGTGAGGTATATCCCAGGAATTTGAGCCCAAACAAGCCTGGCCTTGTTGACTTTGGCACCAGCGTGTGATGCATGTACTAGGATTTATCACGTTCCTCAATTCTTGGCCTTTGATTGAATTCCATTGGACGCGTGGACGCTTGATTAGGAAGGTGTATGATGGTCTTTGCTATGGAAACTGCATGTGAATTTTTATTGAAAAATAATATGGGAATACTGAAGACCTGGGGCTCGAACCCAGGTCATGAACGTTGCCACCACTACGCCTTGCCAGCTGAACCAATTCACGCGTGTTAATATATAATAACTAATAAATATTATAAAAGACAATTAGTCAGTAGCTTAAAAACGCGCGCAAAATTTGAATGACCCTATCACATCTTGCCACTTCTTCGTCTCCTTCGCTTGGTTTTATTTTCCTGAAACATATAAAACATTGGCAACGGTTTTCACACGTTGCCACAGGCATGATACAAGAAAATAGCGAATAGGCCATAAGGCCTCATAAATTAGGCGCGAGTGTTTGTTTCTGTTCGTCCAGACATGCCCGATTCAATGGTGTAAGTCACGTGTCCTAATTTTACCATATTACAAAACGCCCAAATTAAAGCTTGCAAAACCCTAATATTCTCCCATGGCAAATCCTCACACGATGCACAAAAACACAATCAAACCATTGGGTTAGCATTAGAATCAAATAAAGAACATGAATCAAGCATTAAAAATCACAAAGAATGCATGAATTGAGATGCACGACTATGAATTTTTTTCTGTACAGTTGAGATGGTTCTCACGTTTCTGGGCACGAAAGCTTATGGTTTTTGATGTAGAATCTTCCTATGAAGCTTCAGCAAGCTAATGAAACAAAAATCGTGCCTTGAATCGCCCTAGAATGAGGTTTTCAGTTTTGAGTTTCTTTGCAAAAATTTCAAGTTTGTGAATTGGTTTCTAGCGCAGCTCAGTGGTTCTCTTGATTAGGTTTTCGTTCTATGCTTATGTATGAATAAATTAGGTCAACAATTCTGATCAAAATCTCTTTCATTCATGGTTTTTGAAATTTGATTTTCAAAGATCTTTTTCAATCTTTTTCATGTGCTTTTGCTCTCAAATCACATCCAATTGCATTGGTTCTTTCCTTATTTAGCTAGGCACGAAATCTTGATGATATAATGTGCACAAAAAGATTGAAAAATTAGGTTAAGCATTTTTCATGTATTTATTTTAATTTAAATGTATTATTATTAATAAAAATCCAAATAAATAAATAAAAAATGAATAAAACTTCCCTTTGGGCAAAGTGGTCGTGTGCATACTTGGGACAATGAATTGTGGAAGAAAAATGGGCCCATTAGCAATTTTAGGTCATTTGAATCAATGTTGACTTTTCAAAATATCCAAAAATTTCCCAACTTCCACAAGGCATAACTTGCTCAATTTTTAAGCTTTTCTCATGTTCTTTGACATTTTGGAAAGGTCTTTGAGTTCTCTAACCAATGCCTTTGGTCCCATGTCATTTTGATTTACCAATATCAAGTTATGGCCTTTGACCTAAAGTCCCTTTTTGTTGACTTTTGAAAATGACCTATAATGTTGAAATTGATAACTTTTTGTGAGAGCATTTCTTGGACTTGAAGTATAAAGATGAGTTGTAGGAAATGTCTTTCTCTTCAAAATGAGCTTTGGATGGAATTTTTCTGATAATCCATGTGAAAGTTATGCCCTGGTCAATTTACAGTTGACTTTTTCAACTGTCCAAATAAGGAAACTTTTGCATCTTGATGATTTTTGAGCCAAGTTTTGAGAATCATGATCAAGCATTGATCAAATGATGTTTGTGGCTTCAAAATAAGATGTTGACCAAAAATTTGAACTTTTGACTGTCAAATGACCATTTTGCCCCTACAGTTGACTGTAGTGCAATTAGGGTTTTGACTGTGCAGTTTTGTGCTGAAAGTCTTGAAACTTGATATGAGGATGCTTGACCATATTTGTAGGCATGTGAGACTTGATTGGGCCCTTGGAAACTTCATTTTCTTGATCAGAACCAAAACCCTAATTTTGACTATTCAGGAGGCTCTTGCACTGTGCAACCCTTGGGGAATTTTGAAGCTTGACTTGGCAAATCTTTGAAGAATATGGGAGGGCAAATTTTGGGGTACAACAGCAATCATGATTCTATCCTGCTCCATTTTGTGGACAAGGCTGAAGTTGAAAAGATAATGACTGAATTGCATGAAGGTACCTTTGGCACTCACTCTAGCGGACATATGATGGCAAAGAAGATTCTACGGGCAGGATATTACTGGTCTACCATGGAAGCTGACTGTTATCAACACTCCCGCACCTGCCATAAATGTCAAATCTATGCAGACAAGGTGCACGTGCCTCCGGTTCCTCTAAATGTATTAACATCTCCTTGGCCCTTCGCTATGTGGGGAATCGACATGATTGGGGAGATCAAGCCTATAACTTCCAATGGATACCGCTTCATTCTGGTGGCCATTGACTACTTCACCAAGTAGGTCGAAGCAACTTCCTTCGCATCCGTTACTAAGAATGTTGTTGCCTGCTTCATCAAGCAGAACCTTATTTGCCGGTACGGTATCCCCAAAAGGATCATCACTGATAACGGTACAAACCCTAACAATACTATGATCACTGCCTTGTGCGAGTAGTTCAAGATTCAACGTCACAATTCATCCCCCTATCGGCCAAAGATGAATGGTGCAGTTGAAGCCGCTAACAAAAATATCAAGAAGATCATACAAAAGATGACAGTAACCTACAAAGACTGGCATGAGATGCTACCGTTTGCTCTTCACGGGTACCGTACCACGTCTCGCACATCAACTGGGGCAACACCCTATTCTTTGGTATATGGCATGGAGGCTGTTTTACCTATCGAGGTTCAGATTCCCTCCTTGAGAATCATGAAAGATGCTGGTTTGAGTGAAGACGATTGGATCCAGACCTGACTTGATCAATTGAACTTAATTGATGAGAAGAGACTTACTGCTGTTTGCCACGGTCAGACGTATCAAAAACGGATGATCAAGGCTTTCAACAAGAAAGTCAGACGCCAGATATATCAAGTTGGAGATCTAGTGATCAAGCGCATCATCTTGCCACAAAGTGATCCCAAGGGAAAATGGACTCCTACCTACGAAGGACCATTTGTAATCAAGAACATCTTTTCTGGTGGAGCAATGATCTTAACCACCATGGATGGCGACGACCTGCCGCACCCTGCGAACGCAGACATAGTCAAAAGATACTACGCATAAGAGACCCGCTAGGTTGACACACCTATGCAAAACAAGGGCATCCTGGCGAACCAAAAAGGTTCGGGCAAAAATTAGGGATAAAACAAAAAAAAAAGTACACCCGACAAGTTGAAAACCCGAAAGGGCGACTTGGGCAAAAAAGGGTTTCTCGATGGACTGAAAAACCGAAAGGGCGGTCCAGGCAAAAGTTAGGGAATTAAAGCGTATGACTATGTCTCATCGGATCACTTTAAGGACAATCTCTTCATCGACAAAATCTGAACTTCTGATCAATCCAATCATCTTTGGACGAAGCAACGAATGGACAAGATATTCGAAGATACGAAGGATATAGCAGAATGGGAACCCCATGGAATTTTTTACACATAGCTATCTTTCTTTGTATAATTTTTTTCTCATTTTTATGACACCATCCTCTTACTAGGATGTCTGTCTCCTTTGTACACAAATACTTATTCAAAGTAAATACAAAGATATCTCTTTAAAGTACAGAAAACTATTTACCTTTTTCTTTACACTTGTGTTTTTATTTGCTAAAACATCCAATGATTCATTGATGAACATATGCATTTGAACATAATTACTGTTTACAAATAAACAGAGTGGAAAAGAACAATTACTAACAAACTGGAAGGATAGGAAAACGTCTTTAGGCTATTCCAGGGGAAATCCTTACAGTACATCATCTAGATCCCCAACGGAGTTAAATTTCAAACCCTTAATCCCCATCAGAGTTAAAACTTCAAACTCCTAATCCCCAGCGGAGCCAAAACTTCTAACTATCAATCCCCAGCGGAAACCATGCAATTTCTCCAAATTCCCCAGCAAGTTATCTTGAAGCCTGGAAATCAACCAGATAACTGTTAAATTTTGTCTCTCCCCAACCTAGGGTAATTCCCCAGTAGAGTGGCAGACGACCGAAACTCCTGAACCAACTCCCCAGTAGTAAGCCTTCTTCCCCACAGAGTTTTTATTGCTTTCCAACAGAATGAAGATTCTCATTCTTAATTCCCCAGTGAAGTCGCCAAAGCTTTCATTGCTCCCCAACAAAATGAAGATTCTCTTTATTAATTCCCCGCAGAAGTCATCCGAGTTTTCTTTATTCCCCAGCGGAACAAGGATTCTCATTGTGTAATCCCCAGTAGAAGTCGGCAAATTTCTCTGGATTCCTCAAGCAGATTACTCAAGTAGTATATGGCATTGCTCGCAACAAATTTTTTGTCACATACTCCAACTCCAAGCCATGAAGGATCCCTATATCCCCAACAGTTGCCAAGGATTTCTTATCCTCAACAGTCAAGGATTTAATTCCCCGGCAGCAGTCAAGGATTTATCTTCCCCGGCAACAGTCAAGGATTTAATTTTCCAGCAACAGTCAAGGATTTATCTTCCCCGGCAGCAGTCATTGATAAAACACATTTATTGCATCATACATTTCATGCAACATAACTTTGTGTACATTTTACCCTTTTCAGGATAAGATTAACATCTATTATTGACAATGTTCAAAGATTTCAGATACAGTACAGATACGCTCCAGACAAGGATGCCATTCTAATTACTTATTCAGATTCAGCTTTCAGATACAATACAGATACGCTCCAGACACGGAAGTCATTCTGCTACTCATTCAGATTCAGCTTTCTGATACAGTATAAATACACTCCAGACACGGAAGTCATTCTTCTACTCATCCAGATTCCTTTCAGATACAGTTCAGATACACTCTAGATACGGAAGTCATTCTGTCACTCATTTAGATTCAGATTTCAGATACAATCCAAATACGCTCCAGACAAGGATGCCATTCTGATACTCATTCAGATTTCAACTTCAAGAATATAGTATAGATACACTTCAGATATGGTTGCCATTCTGTTACTTATTTATACTTCCAGCAAGATACAGTCCAGATCAGCTCCATACACGATTTCCATTCTGTCACTTATTCTGATTTTCCCCAGCTTAGATACGCTCCAGACACGGACGCCATTCTGTCACTTATTCAGATTACAGTTCAGATATGCACCAGACACGGTTTCCATTCTGTCACTTATTCAGATTACAGTACAAATACACTCCAGACACAGAAGTCATTCTGTTACTTATTCAGATTCAAGCTCAAATACACTCCAGACACAGTTGCTATTCCTTTGCTCATACAAATTCAGTCTCCAAATACAGTTCAGATACACTCCAGACATGGAAGTCATTCTGATACTTATTCAAATTTAGATTTCACACTATTGATGCATTACGGATACGCTCCAAACACGGATGCTATTCTGTTTCTCATTCAGATTTCAAGTCTCCAGATACAACTCGGATACGTTCCCGGCGCGGACACCATTCTGAATACTCATTCTTTTGACTTACAACTTACAACTCAGCAAACATTCTTGGATGGCATCTACAAGCCCATCTCTAACAAGATTCTATCACCTCTCCAAATGGCATCTTTAAGCCCATTCCCTCAACTACACTTTGACGAGTGCAAATTTACGGGCTCTCTAGTGTCCAATCTTCTTTTACCTTCGAGTCACGAACGACAAAACTCGCCAATCTAACTCTTCAGGTTCAAGAAGATTGAACAGGGGAAGCTGTTGTACTCCAAAATTTTCCCTCTCATTTATCAAGATTTTTCTCACAAGACTTCTTGGACTCAAGACAAGATTAGAGTTTGGTTAGCTCAAGACACCTCATCTTGCACTGATAACCCCAAATTAGGGTTTGAGTTTGCACAAGGATTTTTGGACGATCAATGTTTCATGTGAATTTCATACATCATGTTGGACCCCTAAGATTGCTCATGTTAAGTTTCAAGCCTTGAATCACCTTTTTACTCAGTCAATTGGACAATTGACCTAAAAATCAGCTGTATTGGGGAAAAAGTCAACCATGGCCAATTTACAGTCAAACTTCATAATTTTTGATCCACATCAACATTCTATACTCCTATGTACCATTTTATCAAGTTTGTATCACAACTCCTCAAGAAATTTGATCAAATCATCAAAAGGGCAAAATGGTCAAAATTAGGGTTTTGACTGAGAAAGGGCAATTTTTGATTTTTAACCCAGCCAATGACCAATTGAGTTCAAGCATGATTTCAAGGGTTCAATGGCATCATATTGACCTAATTACATGGTTCAAAAGATCTCAAGTACATAGGATTGACAAATGAATTTTGCAGTCAACTGATCAAAAGTCAACTGTACACTGAAAAGTCAAACCTTGACTTTTTGGTCAAAATAAAGTGCCAAGGGTCATAATTCATTAAGATATATCAAAACATGAAACTTGTTCACCAAGAAAACCAATTTTGTAAATTAGAGTTTTAATTTGAAAATTTTCATAACTTAGAATTTTTCTAAGTATAAAATGTTTCTTATTTTTCCCAACTTTTCACCATTTTTTCACCATGATGCAATTGGATTCAAATAAAACTTCCAACATGAAAGTTGTATTCCTCCATGAAATCTACGACTTTTATTCACAAAGTTTTCCAAAAATATGCTTGGATCCCAAGTTATGAATTTGTGAATAGAGGTCCATGTACTAAATGACTTAGGGAAAATTTGCCCTAATTTAGGCAGGTTTTTGACCCAACTTCATGGACATTTTTCACCTAGTTCCAAGAGGTATATCAAAATGCATTTCAAATATGGGTTGTAGAGCATGTTGCAAGCTTTATAAAATGTCTAATAACTCTCCAAGATCATTTGTGGTTAGGGAGAATCGAAGAAGGGAAGTTGGTATTTTGTCACTTTTGATCAAGTCATTTTTACATGAGGTCAAGTTGCAAATAAGATCCTAGCATGCTTGTACATTGCATTACAGGTCCTAAACTCATTCTACACTCCATAATTAAATGCTAACTCAATGGATAAAGGCTTTGTTTTCACCTTTGGAGCATTGTACAAGATATTATTCCATAAATGGCATAAATGGCACATTGCCATTTTCATAAAGCAAGCTTTTGCAAACTTTATCAGCCTTAAGCCTTGGATTTGTTCTTTTGGTGCAGACCATTTCCACAGGAATTAAGCAAAGTATACCAACTCTTGCAGCTCATAAGATAGCCAAGTAATGGCCTGTTTGCTTGGTCACTTCAACCTTTCTTCAAAAACAAGAAAAGTGGCCAAAAGGTAGAGAACTTGTACAACAGGAAAAGGGTGGACTTTGTATCACCCTATACATATTGACAAACTTGTTACAAGCTAGCACACGAAGGCAAAAGATCCCAAACACTCTCAAACTCAAAAAACACATTTTTCTTCCCAACATTGCAGTTTCTGCAAAATCATAGCAAGCTCAATATTTGCTCGTGCGTTTTTCCTTGTAACACTTCAAACACCTTCCATACATCATATCAAAGCTATCCAAGCAATCATCCTGCAACTGTGTGCTCTATTTCAACCTTTGCCATTTTCACTTTGGAAGGTTGCAACTTGACTTCTAGAGGGAGTTTCAGCCACCCACAAGGCAAGCTAAGCATTGGAATAGCTTGAGGGAACTTCAAGGAAGCTCACACGATCCTCAGGCCTCACTCAAAGTCCCCATATTGCCATATCCAAAACCAGCTGAAGGAGGTATTTTTCAAAACTCTATCTCTCTATTTAAGCATCCTCAAGCCACGATTTGTGAAGCAAAAATGTAGTCTCTAGCATGGTGAAGCTGTACATATGCATAGTTATCATTTATATTAACTGAGCTAAGAGAATTTGAATGTTGAACATGCTGAAAAAATTAGGTTAGAAATTAGGGGTGATTAAATTCTCTCTGATCTTTGAGAGTTAGTTTACAAATTTTATATCATTGGAATCGTGAGATCGCAAGCTACATTTTTTGTGTTATAAGTTTTTGTTTTTGTGTAAAGAATAACAAGTTACAGTTTGAAGGCAGAAACGCGCGCAGGGAAGAAGCCAAGGACAGGGACGAAGCTGGTGATCTGGGCCTTGGCGCATTGGGCCTTCTATTTTACTTCCCATACCCCCATGACTTGATATTTGCACTCCCTTTGCTTATTTTGTTTATTTTTTTTATATTTTCTCATATTTTTATGTTTATTAATTTTAATAATTTTTTCTGAACATTAAAAATCACAAAAAAAAATTTCTTAATTTTTTGCAATTTTATTTGATTTTTATTATTTTTTCCACATATAAAATAGTTTTATCTTAAGAAATAGAATATATTTTCTTATAAAAAATTGTAAATACATTAAAATACTATACATTTTTATTTTTATTATTTAACACATAAAAATAATTATTTTCACACATATTTAATTTTTAATATTGTATATAACATTACTTATATTTTCTTATACAAAAAATAGACAAAATAATAATAGAAAACATGATTTTATTTTAAATAAAAAATTAGGGTTTCCCCTTTCAAAAATAATAATATCATCTTTCTTATTTTTTAGGACTTAAATAATTTTATTTTCTCATACCTTAAACAAAATACAAAACATTTTTGCATAAATATATGTTTATTGCATATTTAAATATTTGTATATTTATTTAATTTGTACTTAATTCAATTGGGTTGTAATAGTTATTTTAGGGTTTATTTTGTGCAATATCCCCATTCAAAAACTTGTATCCCCCCTCCCATAATAATTGTTGTAATAGTTTAGTTTACTTTTATGCAATTTATCGCATTTATACCATGTGTAGTAAATTAGGGTTTTGCATGATAAGACAAAAATCAAACAAATAGAATGACCTAATCCAAGACATTTCAAAACCATGTAAAATGACACACATTGCACACAAGCACCCCTAGGGTTTCACCCACTTGGTTGCCTAAACAAGAATGGCCATGGTATGCATGCAAAGTATCTTGGCAAAACAAAACAAAACAAAATATCATAGTCCCTCGATGACGCTATACAAAGGTTGCCTAAACAAATGATCTTGGTTCCTCAAACAATGCTAAGATACTTGGCACCATTGCTATCATGGTTATACGATGACACACGCCCGTCCCGTTTAACATCCAAAGATAGGGTTGTTTACCAAATCAATGGTAAATCAACAATGTCAAAGGAATAAAACTGCACAAGAAAGACTTTTGAGTAGGTAGAATGCTTCTAGTTACTTGATCAACTTCAAAACAATCCTTGCTATTTTCAAACAAACACACACATTTCAAAACATTTCTAAACAACTTTCAAAACATTGAAACATTTTTCAAAAGACAAACATCTTTGTATACATTCTTACGAACGAGAATCATTATAAAGATCGCCTAAACGATGGCCTCTTTTCAAAATACTTTCAAAACCACACAAAGCACTATTTCAAACAATTTCAAAAGCAAAGCAAGTGATCTAAACAAGTAACTAAGAGCCCATGGAAAACTATGGATGAAAAGGGTGCTAGCACCTTCCTTTTTCATAATGTACCCCCCGAACTCAAGAAAACATCTCAAAGGTCTTTCCTGTGCTTTTTTACCTTTCCTTTTGGATAAAATAAAAGTCGGTGGCGACTCTTGTTAAACCGCGAAATTTGCAAACACAAATGCAAAACCTCAAGTCAGTTCTCCCACCGTATCATAGAACTGGCGACTCTGCTAGGGATAATTATAAAAGTGTGGTTACCTTAGGGTTTAGATCACCTTTATTTGCTTACAATTGCTTGACTTGGTTGCTTTACATCTTGGATCTAGTGTTTGGGTTTGAATCCTCTACCCCGATTTGGGAACATTATAGGTAAATAGCAATATGTTATGGAAACTGTATGGGGTATACCGACATGGTCTAAGCAATAGCTATGTTAGTGCAACATATTTGTGGGTACCGGTAGCCTTTGAGTCAATCAAAGAGAATACGATACCGCTGAGTGATGTCATGAAGCACTAACTAACTTCTATAACCTTTACTTGACCAACTTGGCCTTTTAGGATGTAGTGAGATGACCGGCTTTGGTGCAGTCCGAAGTTGGTAGATACTCGATACTACACTCATTGAGGGTTGGTTCCTTGGAATATTTCGGTCTCCAGTAAAGAGGTTGAATTGAAACAATGAACAAGGAAACAATCCAGTGATATTGAGCTCTTTAGAACCCAATTACTATTTCTAGGACAGGTTGAGCGAACTAAACATCAAGAGGGTAGTTACCTATGAAACCCCATGCAAGCCTAAACTAGGAACTTGTGTGACTTGCTTGTACATATATACTTATGCATAACATCATGGACATCATGAGCATCATATGCATCCATTAACCATTTCAAGGATTTTGGAATTTCATCTTTGTTCTTGTTTTATAAGTTATGGATTCACTTCGCAGGAAAACTATCCAAATCAACCTTGTGAGAATTCCTCCACAAATCAAGGAGCTAGCTTCAAGGATCCCTGAGAATTCTCCATTCACCGAGAGGCACGGTCGTCTACTCAACTTGGTCACTTCCAACACTGAGGAGGATATGGTGAAAGTTCTCTTCCAGTTCTTTGACCCTTTGCATCATTGCTTCACATTTCCTGACTATCAACTTGTGCCCACTTTGGAGGAATTTTATCAACTCTTGAGGATTCCTATTCTCCATCAACTACCTTTCAATGGTACGAAAAGAGATCCAAAGCCAGAAGAGATTGCTCAAGGCCTGCACTTGCACTCATCTGATGTCACAACACATTGGGAAAATAGAAGTGGTGTCAAAGGCTTCTTGTCAAAGTTTCTGTTTGAGAAGGCCCAAAGCTGTTGGAATTCTCTAGACTTGCAAGATTTTGAGGAGATTGTAGCTCTTCTCATCTATGGGATGGTCTTGTTCCCTAATCCTGATCAACTCATAGATGTAAGCACTGTGAAAATCTTCATGACTCGCAACCCGGTGCCTACATTGCTTGGGGATATCCTCCACTCTTTTCACACTCGTACAATGAGGAAAAGAGGTGTTCTCATGTGTTTCACTCCTCTCCTGGCAAGATGGTTTATTTCTCATCTTCCCCAATCAGTCTTGAAGAATGAGCAAGGATTAAGGTGGTCACAATGGTTGATGACTCTTCAACATTCAGATATTCATTGGTGTTCTCGATCCAAAGAGAATGTCATTATTGTCGACCATTATGGGGAATTCCCTAATGTCCCTCTAATTGGAATTAGGGGAGGCATCACCTACAACCCTTGCTTATCTCTGAGATAGTTTGGTTATGCCCTAAGGGATGACCCGCATGATATGCTAATTCAAGGATTGGTTTTCGACTTCGACAACGATGACCAAGGACTTCGACAAAGGTTCATTCGAGCTTGGAGGATGCCCAACAAGGTAGACAGTAAGAACTTGGGACACAAGAATTCCACCCCCCTTGAGCCTTACCTCAAGTGGGTACGAATCCGCGCCCAAAGTCTTATGATGCCTTACCCCTCCATTCTCCCAATGATTATAGAGCCTGTATAGGAAGGAGAGGTTCCATACACCCTCCTACATCCTGACATGCCGACATCAATCGAAGATCTACAAAGGAGTTGGATACAGCTCAAGGGAGAGCGTGACACTTTCGAAGACCAATTCTACACAAGCGAGAAGAAGGTTTTAGAATTCACTCAGCTACTTCACGAAGAGCAGAATCTCAACACTTACATTGCACCAAAAAGGATGCGCAACGTCTTTTTACCTTAGAATTTTGTATTATTTTGCCCAAGGGGCATTGATGTACTAAAAATTCTATCTTATTAATATGACGTGTGTTTCTTGTTTAAAACTGTGATCGATGGAAATAGAACTGACTGTTTTGGAATGCTTGTTCGCGAAATGTCGCGGTAAGCAAGAGTTGCCACCGTCTTTTATTTTCTCCAACAAGGAAAGGACAAAAGCACAGCAAAATTCCTTTTCGAGATGTTTCTTGGTTCGGGAGGTAGATTATAGAAAGGGAAGGTGTTAGCACCCTTTCTATCCGTGGTTATCCACGGACTCTTAGGTAGTTGCTCACTATGTTTTCAAAAATGTTTTTGCTTTTCTTGTGTTTGTGGGTTTTGAAAAGTTTGTTTGAAAACTTCGTTTGACTCTTGTATCAGTCCTCAAGAATGTATGAAGTGTTTGTTTGAAAACTTTTGTCAGAAAAGTGTAGGTGCGAAAAGTATTTTTGTTTTTTGAAAGAGAAAGTACCCAGGAGAAATCTACCTACTCAAAAGAAATCAAGCTGTGTAAATGTCCTTTAGACAGTACTATCCCACTATTGAGAAGTAGGTAGCACCGTCATTGGAGTTATTCGGGTTAATTCGATTATAGGGACATGTGGTCACCAAAGCAATAGTAGGACGCCTTAGCGGTAACCTTAATGTCCTAGATCCTTTTTCTATCTGAGGCAACCGTTTCGAGGCAACTTGGATCTTTAGACAGGAGGGCGACCTCTAAAACACCCTATACTCAATGACCACGTCGAGGCAACCAAGTGAGGCGTACCCTAGGAGTGGCATGTGCGAGTGTGTCAGGATTCCGTTATGTTATCTTTGTACATGTTATTGTGAGCTACGATTGATTTTAATTTTCAGGCAAGTCTTGTCATGCATAGCCTAGTCAACATACATCTAACAGTTAAGAGTCGCGGAAAGTAAATTGCGGAAAGTAAAGCTACGCTATTACAAGGCGTCGGGTATTTACATCGCCAAAAACAAACCCTTTAAAAAATAAATGCGAGAAAATAAAGAAAGCGATAAAAAGGTCCTAATTAACGCTATTACATCCTCGGAGCAATTACATAAATATGATCAAAAAATAATATGCGCGAATAGAAATTGAATCGGAGAAGTCCTTAGGGTTTTGACCCTTTTTGAGAAAGAAAGAGTTTTTGGTCCTTTTTGCATTTAATTAAACCTAATTCTAATTAATTAAATAAAAGAAATATTTTTTAAGTTTTTTATGTTTTTAATGAAAATAAAATAAAATAGTTAAATATATTAATTAACCTAATTCTACATGGATTTTATTTTATTGAGAAAAAAAAGTTAAAATTAACCCTAATTAACTAAATTAATTACATTAGCATTTATTTACAAAAATAATAAATTAAAGGTGAAATTAATAATAATAAAAATATTTTAGTTTTCTGATTTTTATTATGAAAAGAGTTAATTATGTTAATTAAATAATAATAATAATAATTAAAAGAACAAAAATATAAAATAAGAAGAATAAACCAGGGGGGGTACTGGCCCAATATGGAGGTATCTTTGGAATTTTGTGGCCCAATAACCTCAAGCCCTTTTGACTTTCTAACTCCTCCATGCGCATGGTTGATTGGGAGTACCATGATCATTCAACTCTGACCACTGGATTTGTGCCTGGAGCCACATGGCGCTTGGATGTCTGGAGGTACATGGTAAACCTGCAAGTGATCTTGTGAAGAAAAAGAACAAATAATGGTTTTGGGGGACCTGGGATTCGAACCCAGGTCCCAATGCTTATTGGATGCTTGCCTTAACCACTCCAACCAACGCGTTCCATTCGTTAATAAAATAACAAACAATTAATATATTAAGAAATTATTCAATATGCTGTAATTATAAAAATGCGCGCGTATTTTTCAAATGGTCCAATGATATACCAACACCTCATCATCTTCCTCGCTGGTACCTGTTAAAACACATTAGATAGCGGGGGTTTTTAACCCCCACAACATGATACGAGGAAAAATAGCGACTAGAGCCCTGGTTTATATAAATGTTTCGCGAGGGTTGCATCGTGTTCGTTTGGATTCAACGATTCCAACCATGGGTCTTAAGGGTTCTAATTTTTCCTGGATGGCAAAGCCCCAAATTCACAGCTTAAGAACCCTAGAAATCATCCATGGCAACTTTTGATTTATGGCGTTTCAATGCAATTAAACTATACCATTAGCTTTGCACAGTCCCTAGCAACACAAAACGATCAATAAATCATGTTAAATGCTTATGAATCACGAGTTACGATTATGAAAAAAAGTGGCAAACCGTCAAACTGTTTAGGGTGATTCTTGTAGCTTTAAGGCCTGGTTTTGATTGCAAAACGTCCCTGAGAACTCCTACAAGGTATTAGAATCCACAAAAGCCTTTGAATCGTGCTAGAATGCAAAAGTCAGTTTTGCAATTTTCTTGAAATTTTGCAATATGCTATGGCCTTTGTCTGCAGCTCTTTCACGTGTGCATGATCAGGGTTTGCTTGTACATTTATAGAGGACTGAAATTAGGTCAAATCTTTGAGCAAAAATCCATTGGAATGATGATTGAATATTTGATTGAAAATCAAATATTTTTGCATTTTCATGATTGAAGAAAGTTGCCAAACTTGGAGATTTTTGCATATTTGATTTGTACACGAAATTGCCAGCATATCTTGACCATATTTGCTTCACAAAAAGATTGAAAAATCAAATCTTTGTATTTTCCTATAATTTAAATTAATTAAATGAATTAATATCAATTAAAAAATCCAATTAATTAATAAAAATAAGAAAATAAATTCAATTAAGCTTGATGGGTCGTGCATAGGACATGGATGAAGTTTCAAGAAGAGATTTGAGGCCCATTAGCAAAAATAAGGTGTTTTGAGCAAAGTTGACTTTTGCAAATTCATAAAAATTTCCCAACTTCTCCAATGCATATCTTGCTCAATTTTGATCATATGAACATGTTCTTGGACATTTTGGAAAGGTATTGAAGTCCTCTAACCAATGCCTTTGGTCCCATGTCATTTGGATTTACCAATCTCAAGTTATGGCCTTTGACTTAAAGTGCACATTTGTTGACTTTTGAAATTGACCTATAATGTAGAAATTGATAACTTTTTGTGAGAGCATTTATTGGACTTGGAATGTGAAGATGGATTGTAGGAAATGTAATCCCCTTCAAAATTAACATTGGATGGAATTTTTCTGACAAACCATGAAAAAGTTATGCCCTGGTCAAGATACAGTTGACTTTTCTACTGTCCAAAAATAGTAACTTTTTGCATCTTGATGATTTTTAAGCTATCCTTGTGGAATCATGATCAAGACTTGATCAAATGATGATTGTGAACTCAAAATAAGATGTTGACCAAAATTTTTGACTTTTGACTGCAAAATGACCATTTTGGCCCTGCAGTTGATTGGGGTCAAATGAGGCTTTTGACTATGCAAATTGGCACTGTGAGTCTTGAAACTTGGCATGTAGGTGCTTGGGAATGTATAGAGGCCTATGAGACTTGATTGAGCCATTGAAAACCCCAAATTCCATGAAAGAACCAAAACCCTAATTTCAGCTGTCTTAGGAGGTGGTTTGACTGTACAACCCTTGAACAAACTGGAGCAATTTGAAGATTATTCTTGACAAATTTGGTGAGATATGGGAGGGAAAATTTTGGGGTACAACAAAAACAAATTTGAATTTCTGAATCCTTGAATGCATTACATGAATACATATCATTCATCATATGCATAAACAGGTCTTCACACCAAGTTTCCTCATCTCTCTGCTGTTTATTTTAGCAAGATGGATCTTGAACAAACAGTCAAAGACTTACAAGCTCAGAATTCACAATTTCAACAACTACTCTTGACCTTGGCCAAGGGGAAGGAGGATCTCAAGACTCTGCTAGAGAAAGAGAAAGAGAAAAAGAAGAAGAAGCGAGCCGGTGTGGTTATCATGGGTAGAATGTTTGAAGGACATGCCAGAAGAACTTTAGAATTCCCAACAACATCTGAAGAGGGAGAAGGAAAAGGAAAAGGAACGGTAGTACCATCAGATTCTGAAGCATAAGAAGAGGAAGATGAGGACTACTCTGAACAATAATACCCTCCGGCGGATGACAAATACAAACACTTGGAAGAGCATCTAGCTGCTATGGAAGTACAGAAAGTACCGGGTCTGGACTTTGAGGAACTAGGGCTGGTATCAGGATCCCTCCTAAGTTTAAAGTGCCACTGTTTTCTAAGTATGATAGGGTGTCTTGTCCCAAGATGTACTTACGATCTTATGTTAGGAAAATTCAACCGCATTCTGCTGACAAAGACTCGTGGGTCCACTTTTTCCAGGACAGTTTATCAGGAACGCAACTTGATTGGTTCTACCAGTTGGAGAGGGAAGATGTTCACAATTGGGAAGACTTGGCAGCCGCCTTCTATAAACAGTATCAATACAACGCCGACTTGGCACCAACCCGTACTAAACTCCAGAGTATGGCCATGGTGTCCAATGAGGGCTTCAAAGACTACGCCCAAAAGTGGAGGGATTTAGCCGGAAGGGTGCAACCACCATTATCTGAAAGGGAGCTAGTGGACATGTTCCTGGGAACTCTATCGGGTCCTTTCTTTAATCACCTGATTGGAAGTTCCTCTGCAGGATTCACTGAGTTGATTCTAACTGGCGAGAGGGTGGAAGCCGGTATTAGAAGCGGGAAAATTCAGAAAGACGTGTCTACCTCTGTTGCTTTAAAAAAGCCCTTCACGGGAAAGAAGGAAGTGTTTGCTGTCTATGCTCAGAGGAATCAGGGAAGAGCCGAGCGCCGACAAACGGTGGGGGCTGTTATGATTCAAAAGTCTGCATCAGACCAGCCGAGAAACAATCAACCGAGGAATAACCAGTAAAGGGTAGAAATGCCAGTTCGGCAATTTACCAAGATTAACATGACTCCAGCTCAAGTCCTACCATATCTTTTGAAGTTGAATTTGGCCATGCTAAAAGAGGCCCCTAAAAATCCCAACACTACTTCACTGTATTACCATCCCAACGCAAGATGCGCGTACCACTCTGAAAGTCCAGGGCACGACACCTACAACTGTTGGGCTCTGAAGAACAAAATTCAGGACCTGATAGATGCAAAGGAAGTTGAGTTTGAAGGGCCTGAGAAACCTAATGTTATCACCGCTCTAATGCCTAGGCATGGTCATAATGCCAATGCTATTGAGGAGGACAGCGAAGAAGAGGGCAGCCTGGAAGATTGGATATTTCCTACTGTCGGCGGAGGACTGTGCAATTGGGAAGCAAAAGACTTTGTTCTGATTACTTTCATACCGCAGTAATTTATCTTTTCCATTTCTGTTGGATCTATAATAATTCACAAACAATTCATACTTTTTCAACCTTGTGTCTTACCCGAGGCACAACGGTCCATTTGTAAGGGTTCTTATTTCATTTTCATATGTCATTTAATGAATCATGGACGCTTTTTCATATATAAAACTTTTATGCTCATTGTCTTTCTTTTACACTTTGTTTGTTTTAAGATGGCTATACCCTTACACACGCCCACACTCACAAACGCAGGTACCCTTCCATTATGGATCCCATGGGTAACGATACTGCTATAGCCTTCAGTGACTCTGAAGATCTGATCCACCAAGCCGAATATGAAGGTGAGGAAGATTGTGAGGTGCCAGGGGAATTGGCAAGATTACTACATCAAGAGGAAAGAGCAATTCAGCCTCATGAGGAGTTGTTAGAGACAATCAACTTGGGAACCGAGGAAGACATAAAGGAAATCAGAGTGGGTGCCAACCTAGAGCCGAGTGTCAAGGAGCGCCTAATTCAGCTACTACATGATTATATTGAGATCTTTGCCTGGTCATACGAAGACATGCCGGGACTCGATACAGACATTATGGTACATCGTCTTCCCACCAGAGAAGACTGTCCACCAGTGAAATAAAAAGTCCGCCGTATGAGACCTGACATGTCCGAGAAGATCAAAGCAGAAGTTATGAAACAGTTTAATGCTGGATTTCTGGCTGTTACTTCCTATCCTCAATGGGTTGCTAACATTGTTCCCTTGCCTAAAAAGGACGGCAAAGTGAGAATGTGCGTGGATTATAGAGATTTAAACAGGGCCAGCCCTAAAGATGATTTTCCACTTCCGTACATCGACATCCTGGTTGACAATACAACCCATCACAACATATTTTCTTTCAAGGACGGATTCTCAAGCTATAACCAGATCAAAATGGCACCTGAGGACATGGAGAAAACTACTTTTGTTACATAATGGGGTATGTTCTGCTACAAAGTGATGCCATTCGGACTGAAGAATGCCGGGGCAACCTATCAACGCGCCATGGTAGCTTTGTTTCATGATATGATACATCATGAGATAGAGGTCTACATATATGATATGATAGCCCGATCACAAACTGAAGAAGAACACCTTGATCATTTGCAAAAGCTGTTTGTCAGATTGAAGGAGTACAAGCTACGATTGAACCCAAACAAGTGCACATTCGGAGTCCAGTCCGGTAAACTCTTAGGTTTCATTGTCAGCAACAAAGGCATCAAGGTTGTTCCTGACAAAGTCAAAGCTATACAAGAAATGTCTGCTCCTCGCACTGAGAAGGAAGTCAGAGGTTTTTTGGGACGCCTAAACTACATTTCCAGGTTCATTTCTCACCTAACGTCTACTTGTGAACCAATCTTCAAGTTGTTGAAGAAAGATCAGGTAGTCAAATTGAACGATGAATGTGAAGTTGCTTTCGATTAAATCAAGGAGTATTTTCTAGAACCTCCTGTCTTGATGACACCCGTCGAAGGAAGACCGTTAATCATGTATCTGACCATCTTAGAAAATTCAATAGGGTGCGTATTGGGGCAGCATGACGAGTCTGGCCGAAAAGAGCACGCCATTTATTACCTTAGCAAAAAGTTTACCGACTGTGAAACCAAATATTCACTGCTCGAGAAAACTTGCTGCGCTTTGGTATGGGGTGCTCGCCGGCTAAGGCAGTATATGTTGACTCATACCACTTTGCTGATATCTAAAATGGATCCGATCAAGTACATCTTTGAGAAGCCTGCTTTATCTAGAAGAATAGCCAGATGGCAGATGATCCTAACAGAATATGACATACAGTACACGACCCAAAAAGCTATAAAGGGAAGTGTGCTAGCTGATCATCTGGCCCATCGAGCTGTAGAAGATTACCAATCCATGAAGTTCGACTTCCCTGACGAATACATCATGAAATTGGACAACATTGAGGATTTCAGACCATATGACGGACATGAACAAGGATCCCGATGGACCCTGTACTTTGATGGGGCCTCCAATGCACTTGGTAACGGTATCTGTGTTGTGCTTATATCTCCGGAAGGATGCCATACTCCTTTCACTGCCTGACTTTGCTTCAACTGTACGAATAACATGGCAGAGTATGAAGCATGCATCTTTGGACTCAAGGCTGCCCTAGACTTGGGAATCAAATCTCTGATTGTGTTTGGGGACTCAGCCTTGGTCATCAGTCAGATCAAAGGAGAGTGGGACACTAAGCATCCAAACCTCATCCCTTACAAAGAACATGTCTTGACATTGCTACCACATTTCGAGCAGATTACCTTCGAGCACTTCCCGCGAGAAGAAAATCAGCTAGCAGATGCTCTAGCTACAATGTCATCCATGTTTAAACTTGATTGGGATAATGAGGCTCCCCAAATCACCATTGATCGGATGGACGAACTTACACATTGTCATGAGATTAATACCGAAGAAGTAGTGGATCAGCCATGGTTCCACGAAGTCAAAAGGTATCTCGGGGCTCAGGAATACCCTAAAGGAGCTTCAGTCAATGACAAAAAGTTCTTAAGGAGATTCTCAACTAAGTTCTTCTTAAGTAATGGCATCCTATACAAGCGCAATCATGATTCTGTTCTACTCCGTTGTGTGGATAAGGCTGAAGCTGAAAGGATTATGGCTAAATTGCATGAAGGTACCTTTGGCACTCACTCTAGTGGGAATACGATGACAAATAATATTCTACGGGCATGCTATTACTGGTCTACCATGGAAGCTGACTGCTATCAACACTCCCGCACCTGCCATAAAGTCAAATCTATGCAGACAAAGTGCACGTGCCTCCGGTTCCTCTAAATGTCTTAACAGCTCCTTGGCCCTTCACTATGTGGGGAATCAACATGATTGGAGAGATCAAGCCTACAACATCCAATGGACACCGCTTCATTCTGGTGGCCATTGACTATTTCACCAAGTGGGTAGAAGCAGCTTCCTTCGCATCTGTTACTAAGAATGTTATTGCCCGCTTCATCAAGCAGAACCTTATTTGTCGGTACGGTATCCCCGAAAGGATCATCACTGATAACGGTACAAACCTTAACAATACTATGATCACTGCCTTGTGCGAGCAGCTCAAGATTCAACATCACAATTCATCCCCCTATCGGCCAAAGATGAATGGTGCAGTTGAAGCTGCTGAAAAAAATATCAAAAAGATCATACAAAATCTGACAGTCACCTACAAGGAATGGCACAAAACGCTACCGTTTACTCTTCACGGGTATCGTACCACAACTTGCACATCAACTGGGGCAACACCCTATTCTTTAGTTTATGGCATGGAAGTTGTCTTGCCTATCGAGGATCAGATTCCATCTTTGAGAATCATGAAGGATGTTGGTTTGAGTGAAGAAGATTGGATTCAGACCCGGCTTGATCAGCTAAACTTGATTGATGAAAAGCGACTTACTGTTGTTTGCCACGGTCAGACGTATTAAAAACGGATGATCAAGGCTTTTAACAAGAAAGTCAGACGCCAGTCATATCAAGTTGGAGATCTTGTAATGAAGCGCATCATCTTGCCACAAAGTGATCCCAGGGGAAAATGGACTCCTACCTATGAATGACCATTTGTAATCAAGAACATCTTTTCTGGTGGGGCAATAATCTTAACCACCATGGATGACGACGACCTGCCGCGCCCTGCGAACACAGACATAGTCAAAAGATACTACGCATAAATGACCCACTAGGTTGACACACCTAGGCAAAACAAGGGCATCCCGGCAAACCAAAAAGGTTTGGGCAAAAATTAGGGACAAAACAAAAAAAGTCTGTACACCCGGTAAGTTAAAAACCCGAAAAGGCGACTTGGGCAAAAAAGGGTTTCCTGGTGGACTGAAAACCCGAAAGGGCGGTCCAGGAAAAAGTTAGGGAGTTAAAGCGTATGACTATGTCTCGTCGGATCACTTTAAGGATAATCTCTTCACTGACAAACTCTGAGCTTCTGATTAATCCAATCATCTTCGGACGAAGAAATGAATGGACAAGATATTCAGAGATACGAAGGCTATAGCGGAATGGGAACCCCATGGGATTTTTTTACACATAACTATCTTTGTATAAAATTTTCTTACTTTTATGACTCCATCCTCTTACTAGGATGTCTGTCTCTTTTGTACAAAAATAATTATTCAAAGTAAATACAAAGATATCTCTTTCGAAGTACAGAAAACTATTTGCCTTTTTCTTTTACACTTGTGTTTTTATTTGCAAAAACGTCCAATGATTCATTGATGAACATATGCATTTGAACATAATTACTGTTTACAAATAAACGAGTGGAAAAGAACAATTACTGACAGGTTGAAAGGATAGGAAAACGTCTTTAGGCTATTCCAGGAGCAATCCCTACAGTACATCATCTAGATCCCCAACGGAGCTAAATTTCAAACCCTTAATCCCCATCAGAGTTAAAACTTGAAACTCCCAATCCCCAGTGGAGCCAAAACTTGAAACTCTCAATCCCCAACGAAAACCATGCAGTTTCTCCAAGTTCCCCATCAAGTTATCTTGAAGCCTGGAAATTAACCAGATAACAGTTAACTTTTGTCTCTCCCCAACCTAGGGTAATTCCCCAGTAGAGTGGAAGAGGACTGAAAACTCCTAAACCTACTCCCCAACCGTAAGCTTTCTTCCCCATAGAGTTTTTTCTTCCCATCAGAATGAAGATTCTCATTCTTAATTCCCCAGTGAAGTCGCCAAAGTTTTCATTTCCCCTCAACAGAATGAAGATTCTCATTCTTAATTCCCCACAGAATTCATCAAAGTCTTCCTTATTCTCCAGCAGATCAAGGATTTCCTTTGTATAATCCCCAGTAGAAATCATCAAATTCTCTGGATTCTCCAAGCAGAATACCCAAGCAGTATACGACATTGCTCGTAACATAATTCTTGTCGAATACTCCAACTTCAAGACATGAAGGATCCCGACATCCCCATATAAATTGCCATGGATTTCTTACCCTCAGCAATCAAGGATTTTTAATCCCCAACAGTCGCCAAGGATTTCTTATCCTCAGCAGTCAAGGATTTATTTTCCACGGCAGCAGTCAAGGATTTATTTTCCTCAGTAATACAACAAATCAACTTACATGCACATACATTACATCCATATATCATAAACATTGATGAGACACATTTATTGCATCATGCATTTCATGCAACATAACTTTGTGTTTCAGCTAACTTTTTACCCTTTTCAGGATAAGATTAACAGCTATCATTAACAATGTTCAAAGATTTCAGATACAATACAGATACACTCCAGACATGGAAGTCATTCTGTCACTTATTTAGATTTCAGATACAGTTCAGATACGCTCCAGATACGGATGCCATCCTGATACTTATTCATATTTCAACTATCAGATACAAATTAGATACGCTCCAGACACAGAAGCCATTCTATTTCTCATTCAGATCAAACTTCTAGATACAGTACAAATACACTCTAGACATGGAAGTCATTCTGATACTCATTCAGACCTCAATATTCAGATACAGTATGGATACGCTCCAGACACGGTTACCATTCTGTTACTTATTCAGTTTCATCTTTCAAGCTTCAGATACAGTACGGATACGCTCCAGATACGGATGCCATTCTGGCCCTTATTCTGATTTCCCCAGCTTAGATACACTCCATACACGGAAGCCATTCTACCAGTATTTCTGATACTTATTCAAATTCAGATTTCACAATTCTTGATACAATACGGATACACTCTAGACACGAAAGTCAATCTGTCACTTATTCAGATTACAATTCAGATACACACCAGACACGGTTGCCATTATGTCAATTATTCAGATTCAAGCTCGGATACACTCCAGACACGGTTGCTATTCCTTTGCTCATACAAATTCAGTCTCCAGATACAGTTCAGATACGTTCCTGACGCGGACACCATTCTGATACTCATTCTTTTAACTTACAACTTACAACTCAGTAAACATTCTTGGATGGCATCTACAAGCCCAACTCCTGCAAGATTCTATCACCTCTCCAAATGGCATCTTTAAGCCCATTCCCTCAACTACACTTTGATGAGTGCAAATTTACGGGCACTCTAGTGTCCAATCATCTTTTACCTTCGAGTCACGAACGATAAAACTCTCCAATCTAACTCTTCAGGTTCAAGAATATTGAACAGGGGCAGCTGTTGTACCCCAAAATTTTCCCTCTCATTTATCAATATTTTCCTCACAAGACTTCTTGGACTCAAGACAAGATTAGGGTTTGCTCAACTCAAGATATCCCTTTGCACTGATGACCTGAAATTAGGGTTTGAGTTTGCACAAGGGTTTTTGGACCACCAATGCTTCATGTGACTTTCATACATCATGTTGGACCCCTAATATTGCTCATGTTTAATTTCAAGCATTGAATCACATTTTTGCTCAGTCAATTGGACAATTGACCTAAAAATCAACTATATTGGGGAAAAAGTCAACCATGGCTAATTTACAGTCAAACATAATAATTTTTGATCCACAACAACATTTTAGACTCATAGAACCATTTGATCAAGTTTGGATCACAACTCCTCAAGAAATTTGATCAAATCATCAAAAGGGCAAAATGGTCAAAATTAGGGTTTTGACTGAGAAAGGGCAATTTCTGATTTTTAACCTAGCCAATGGCCAATTGGGTTCAAACATGATTTCAAGGACTAAATGGCATCATCTTGACCTAATCACATGGTTCAAAAGATCTCAAGTACATAGGATTGACCGATGAATTTTGCAGTCAACTGATCAAAAGTCAACTGTACACTGAAAAGTCAAACTTTAACTTTTTGGTCAAAATCAAGTGCCAAAGGTCATAATTCATCAAGACATGTCAAAATATGAAACTTTTTGACCAATAAAACCAAAAGTTCAAATTAGGGTTTTAATTTAAATTTTTTTCATAACTTAGAAATTTTCTAAATATAAAAATTTTCTTATTTTTCCCCAACTTTTCACCACCTTTTCATCATGATGCACATGGATTCAAAGAAAACTTCCAACATGAAAGTTGTAATCCTCCATTAAATCTACAACTTTGATTCACGAAGTTTTCCAAAAAGATGCTTGGATCTCAAGTTATAAATTTATGAATAGGGGTCCATGAACTAAAAGACTTAATGAAAATTTGCCCTAATTTAGGCAGGTTTTTGACCCAACTTCATGGGCATTTTTCACCTAGTTCCAAGACGTATCTCAAAATTCATTTCAAAGATGGATTGTAAAGCATGTTGCAAGCTTTCCAAAATGTCCAAGAACTCTCCAAGATCATTTGTCGTTAAGGAGAATCGAAGAAGAGAAAATGGCATTTTGTCACTTTTGTTCAAGCCATTTTTACAATGCATCAAGTTGCAAATCTGATCAAGCATGCTTGTACCTTGCATCACAGGTCCTAAACTCCTTCTACACTCCATAATTTAATGCTAACTCAGTGGTTAAAAGCTTTGTTTTCATCTTTGGAGCATTGTACAAGAGATTAATCCATAAATGGCATAAAGGGCACATTGCCATTTTCATAAAGCAAGCTTTTGCAAACTTTATCAGCCTTGAGCCTTGGATTTGTTCTTTTGGTACAGACCATTTCCACAGGAATTAAGAAAAGTGTACCAACTCTTTCAGCTCATAAGATAGCCAAGTACATGCCTGTTTGCATGGTCATTTCAACCTTTCTTCAAAAACAAGAAAAATGGCCAAAAGGTAGAGAACTTGTACAACAGGAAAAGGGTGGACTTTGTATCACCCTATACATATTGACAAACTTGTTACAAGCTAGTACACGAAGTCAAAAGATCCCAAACACTCTCAAACTCAAAAAACACATTTTTCTGTCCAACATTGCAGTTTCTGCAAAATCATAGCAAGCTCAATATTTTCTCCTGCGTTTTGCCTTGTAACACTTCAAACACCTTCCATACATCATATCAAAGCTATCCAAGCAATCATCCTGCAACTATGTGCTCTGTTTCAACCTTTGCCATTTTAACTTTGGAAGGTTGCAACTTGACTTCTACAGGGAGTTTCAGCCACCCACAAGGCAAGCTAAGAATTGGAATAGCTTGAGGGAACTTCAAGGAAGCTCACACGATCCTCAGGCCTCACTCAAAGTCCCCACATTGCCATATCCAAAACCAGCTGAAGGAGGTATTTTTCAAAACTCTATCTCTCTATTTAAGCATCCTCAAGCCACGATTTGTGAAGCAAAAATGTAGTCTCTAGCATGGTGAAGCTGTACATATGCATAGTTGTCATTTATATTAACTGAGCTAAGAGAATTTGAATGTTGAACATGCTGAAAAAACTAGGTCAGAAATTAGGGGTGATTAAATTCTCTCTGATCTTTGAGAGTTAGTTTACAAATTTTATATCATTGGAATCGTGAGATCGCAAGCTGCATTTTTTGTGTTATAAGTTTTTGTTTTTGTGCAAAGAATAGCAAGTTACAGTTTGAAGGCAGAAACGAGCGCAGGGAAGAAGCCAAGGACAGGGACAAAGTTGGTGATCTGGGCCTTGGCGCATTGGGCCTTATGTTTTACTTCCCATACCCCCCTGACTTGATATTTGCACCCCATTTGCTTATTTTGTTTATTTTTTTTATATTTTCTCCTGTTTTTATGTTTATTGATTTTAATAATTTTTTCTGAACATTAAAAATCACAAAAATAATTTTCTTAATTTTTTGCAATTTTATTTTATTTTTATTATTTTTTCCACATATAAAAATAGTTTTATCTTAAGAAATAGAATATATTTTCTTATAAAAAAATGTAAATACATTAAAATACTATACATTTTTATTTTTATTATTTAACACAAAAATAATTATTTTCACACATATTTAATTTTTAATATTGTATATAATATTACTTATATTTTCTTATACAAAAAATAGACAAAATAATAATTGAAAACATAATTTTCTTTTAAATAAAAAATTAGGGTTTCCCCTTTCAAAAATAATAATGTCATCTTTCTTATTTTTTAGGACTTAAATAATTTTATTTTCTCATACCTTAAACAAAATACAAAACATTTTTGCATAAATACATGTTTATTGCATATTTAAATATTTGTATATTTATTTAATTTGTACTTAATTCAATTGGGTTGTAATAGTTATTTTATGGTTTATTTTGTGCAATATCCCCATTCAAAAACTTGTATCCCCCCTCCCATAATAATTGTTGTAATAGTTTAGTTTACTTTTACGCAATTTATCGCATTTATACCATGTGTAGTAAATTAGGGTTTTGCATGATAAGACAAAAATCAAACAAATAGAATGACCTAATCCAAGACATTTCAAAAGAATGTAAAATGACACACATTGCACACAAGCACCCCTAGGGTTTCACCAACTTGGTTGCCTAAACAAGAATGGCCATGGTATGCATGCAAAGTATCTTGGCAAAACAAAACAAAACAAAAGATCATAGTCCCTCGATGATGCTATACAAAGGTTGCCTAAACAAATGATTCATGTCCCTCAAACAATGCTAAGATACTTGGCACCATTGCTATCATGGTCATACGATGACCCACACCCGTCCAGTTTAACATCCAAAGATAGGGTTGTTTACCAAATCAATGGTAAATCAACAATGTCAAAGGAATAAAAATGCACAAGAAAGACTTTTGAGTAGGTACAATGCTTCTAGTTACTTGATCAACTTCAAAACAATCCTTGCTATTTTCAAACAAACACACACATTTCAAAACATTTCTAAACAACTTTCAAAACATTGAAACATTTTTCAAAAGACAAACATCTTTGTATACATTCTTACGAACGAGAATCATTACAAAGATTGCCTAAACGATGACCTCTTTTCAAAATACTTTCAAAACCACACAAAGCACCATTTCAAACAATTTCAAAATCAAAGCAAGTGATCTAAACAAGTAACTAAGAGCCCATGGAAAACCATGGATGAAAAGGGTGCTAGCACATTCCCTTTTCATAATCTACCCCCCGAACTCAAGAAAACATCTCAAAGGTCTTTCATGTGCTTTTTTACCTTTCCTTTTGGATAAAATAAAAGTCGGTGGAGACTCTTGCTAAACCGCGACATTTGCAAACACAAACGCAAAACTTTAAGTCAGTTCTCCCACCGTATCACACCAGCGCACTGCTGCAAGATTGATACTAAGGAGGTAACAGACAAACCCTGGTTTCACGAAGTCAAAAGGTATCTCGAAGTTCAGGAGTATCCCGAAGGGGAATCTGTCAATGATAAGAAGTTTCTGAGAAGGTTCGCTGCAAAGTTCTTCCTCAGTAATGGAATCCTCTATAAACGCAACCATGACTCTACCTTACTGCGGTGTGTAGACAAGGTTGAAGCAGAGAGGATCATGATAGATCTACACGAAGGCACCTTCGGAACCCATTTTAGCGGACACACCATGGCCAAGAAGATCCTACGGGCAGGATATTACTGGTCCACCATGGAAGCCGATTGTTATCAACACTCTCGAACTTGCCATAAGTGCCAAATCTACGCTGATAAGGTACATGTGCCTCCGGTCCCCTTGAACGTCTTGACAGCTCCGTGGCCCTTTGCAATGTGGAGCATCGACATGATCGGAGAAATCATGCCCACTGCTTCTAATGGGCATCGCTTCATCCTAGTAGCCATTGATTACTTCACCAAGTAGGTTGAAGCAACCTCTTTTGCCACAGTAACCAAGAACGTCGTGGCGCGGTTTATCCGACATAATATGATCTGTCGATATGGTGTGCTAGAGAGAATCATTAGTGACAATGGTACGAATCTCAACAACACAATGATCACAGAGCTCTGTAAATAGTTTAAGATACAGCATCATAACTCTTCTCCCTACCGGCTGAAGATGAATGGCGCTGTTGAAGCAGCTAACAAGAACATCAAGAAGATCGTACAGAAGATGACGGTGACATACAAAGACTGGCATGAGATGTTACTATTTGCTCTTCATGGGTAGCATACCTCAGCACGGACATCGACAGGGGCAACACCATACTCTCTGGTATATGTCATGGAGGAAGTCCCACCCATCAAAGTCTAGATACCTTCTCTCAGGATTATGAAGGATGCGGGTTTGAACAAAGACGACTGGATCCAGACTCGACTTGACCAGCTAAATTTGATCGATGAGAAGAGACTTACTTCTGTCTGCCATGATTAGACGTATCAAAAGCGAATGATCAAAGCTTTCAACAAAAAGGTCAGACGCCAAGAGTATCAAGTCGGGGATCTAGTAATCAAACGCCTCATACTGCCGCAAGGTGACCCCAGGGGAAAATGGACTCCCACATACGAGGGTCCATTTGTGGTAAAGAACGTTTTCTCAGGTAGAGCCATGATTCTAACCACCATGGACGGTGACGACCTTCCTCACCCTATCAATGCGGACATAGTGAAAAGATACTACGCATAATCAAAGACCCGCTAGGTTGACTGACCTAGGAAAAAATAAGGGCTTCCTAGTGAACCAAAAGGGTTCGGGAAAAAATAAGGGATGAAAATGAAAAAAGATGTACACCCGGCAAGTCGAAAACCTGAAAAGGCGACTTGGGAAAAAAAGGGTATCCCGGTGGATCGAAAACCCGAAAGGGCGGTCCAGGAAAAAGTTAGGGATGAAAAGCGTATCACTATGTCCCATTGGATCACCCTGTGATCTGATCTCAATATCAACTATCAAACTCAAACGGCATCAATCAATCTAATCATCTTCGGATAAGCAGCAAAGTGAGGAGACACTCGAAGGCATAGTGGCAATAGCGGATTTGAAACCCAATGGGATTGTTGCACATAGATGTTTCGTTTTTGTTGTACACAATACTGTATATCTTTCATTTTTACAGCGACGTTCTCTTACTAGAGCGTCAGCTTTCTTGTACAAAAACGCCTGTTATAGGCCAACTCCAACAATCAATACAAATCATTTTACAAAGCTATTTGTTTTTCTTTTTTTGCTTTGTTTTTGAGAGAACGCCTGTTATATGCACTTGAATATGATTTCTGTTCACAAATATTTTCATAGGAAAATAAAGACAATTGCTCATAACTTAAGAGACAGGGACGAAAAAACTAAAATGTCAAACCCGACAGTTACTTTGTCCAACAGGTACCAGGGCAGAGACATATTTGGAGCATAATCATTAATACATGTGGCCTTGTAACATATATACTCCCCACAGAGTAGAAGTAATCAAAGCATCAATAACAGTCCTCTCGAAAAGGGAAGTAATCTCCCTAGCCGAGGGTCATATGGAAACCTGACACTTATGTCCCCTAGTCAGATTCCATAATCTCGAGTGGACCATCAAAAATTTCTGACTCCCCAAGAAGATTTTATTTCTCTGTGTTGTACCCCAAAATTTGCTCTCCCATATTTCTCAAAACATTTCAAGAAAGATCCTCAAGTTGCTCAAAGAAGTCCAAGGGTTGGCCAAACAAGCTCTCTCCTAAGGCAGTCTACCTCAAATTAGGGTTTCATGTTGCATCAAGATACTTGAGTCCAAGGGATCCCAAATTATCACCAATTTCCTAATATGTTCTCAAGATCATCCATGTCAAGTTTCAAGCCTTGCAGAGAAAGTTTGCTCAGTCAATTGCTCAAGGGCCTGAAAATCGACTGTGCTAGGGAAAAAGTCAACTATGGCCTACATACAGTCAAACTTCAAGATTTTTGGTCAACATCCTCATTTTGAAGTACCATTCATCATTTGATCAAGGGTTGATCATGATTCATCAAGGATTTCTCATAATTCATCAAGAACCAAAAGTTGCTAAATTAGGGATTTGTAGGAAAAGTCAACTCAACTTTGACCAAGCATAACTTTCTCATACTTTATGAGAAATGACCCATCCAAAGCTCATTTTGAAGAGGATGAAATTCTCTGCAATTCATCTTCAGCTCCCAAGTTCAAAATATTCACTCACAAGAAGTTATGAATTTGGACATTATAGGTCATTTTGAAAAGTCAACAAAAACACCTTTTTGTCAAACCTTCATATATGAACATGGAATATCAAATTGAGATGAGACCAAAAGGTTTTCTTAGAGGACATCTCAATATTTCTAAAAAGTCTAAGAACACATTCAAAGAGTTAAAATTGAGGAAGTTATGCATTGGTGAAGTTGACCCTTTTTTGCAAAATTATCAAAAGTCAACTATGCTCAAATTGCAATTTTGGCCAAATGGGCCCAATCTTTTGCACTTGTTTTGAGTTGACAACATGGTCCACGAACCCTAGTCTATTCCACTTCTCATTATCTTATTTTTATTATTTATCTTGATTTTTATTTGAATTAAGTCAATTTTAATTAAAACAAATCATGAAAAATCCAAAACATTGAAATCCAAAGATTTTGTACATGTTTCAGGTCTCATATCCAGTTGGCAAGTAATTGAAATCGTGCAAAGCCTTGGTGTGCACAAAAATATTGAATTTTGGCCTATTTTTGGAAAGATATTCAAAGGAATCAAATCAAAATCAAAAGCCATGATTGATAAAGATTGAGCACACTTTTTCAACCCTAATTCAGTCCTAGATATATATTGAACCATTGCAGACCTAAAACAAGGCTAGAGAGAGGCGTGAGAACAAGAACAAAACTTGAAAAAATCACAACAAAGTGTTGAGTCTAATTCCTTTTTCTAGGAAATTTCAAAGCCTCCTGACCATCCTAATCGCTTCCTGGGATCCCCAGCAAGCAAAACCAATCAAGAACAAGCACTCCCAAGCCCTGTAACTTGCTGTAAGTCAGCCACAACATTGCCTTTTTCTTGAATTCGAATTGCATCATTCTGATACTTATAGCATGAAATAATTGTATATTCTTGTTCCTTAATACATTTGCAAGATTTCTGTAATGTTTAATTGCATTTATATGGACTGTATGAGATTTCACCATTGCTAGGGTTTTCTGGTTCAATTTGGGATCTTTGCATACAGGTGAAATTGGGCCATGAAAGGGGCACCGTTGTACTCAGCAGGTCCAGACGAAGCTATCCATGGATTTAGTTTTTATTTATCATGCTTGTATTGAATTTTGAGATTTGCAAGACCTGTAGCTACAGACATAATGCCGTAGGTAAAAGTCTGTAACTTTTACCAACGGTGCAAGGAGGAAGATGACATACGTGCCTCCATCCCGTTCGCCGATTTAAATTCTGGCGCTCTTTTTCCATTAACGTGCATGTGATCGGTGGAAATAGAACTGGCTGTTTTTTAATCTGGTTTGCGAAATGTCGCGGTAAGCAAGAGTTGCCACCGTCTTTTATTTTCTCCAACAAGGAAAGGACAAAAGCACAACAAAATTCCTTTTCGAGAATGTTTCTCGGTTCGGGAGGTAGATTTATAGAAAGGGAAGGTGTTAGCACCCTTTCTATCCATGGTTATCCATGGGCTCTTAGGTACTTGCTCTTATGTTTTCAAAATGTTTGCTTTTCAAATGTGAGTGGGTTTGAAAAAGTTTCTTTGAAAGATTTCAGAATGACTCTTGTATTTGTCCTCAAGAGTGTTTGAAAAATTTGTTTTGAAAGCTTTTTGAAAGTGTCAGTGTGAAAAGATTTTGTTTGTTTTTGAAGAGAGAAAGTACCCATGAGTCATCTACCTACCCTAAGGAATTAGGCTGTGTAAAAGTCCTTAAGGTAGTGCCATCCCACCATTGAGGAGTAGGTAGCACCACCGTTGGAGGTGTTCGGGTCAATTCGTTGATTAGGGACATGTGTGGTCACCAGAGCAACAGTAGGACACCTTAGAAGCTACCCTTATGCCCTTGATCCTTTTTTTAATCCGAGGCGACCGTTTCGAGGCAACTGGATCATGGACATAAGGACTTACTAAAACGTCCTATACTCGACGACCACGTTTCGAAGGCAACAGGTGAGGCGTACCCTAGAAGTGGTGTGTGAATTCGTGTGTTATTTTCAGTTTAAGTTTATCTTTGATCATGGCATGGTGAGCTACGCTTGTTTTTAATTTGGCCATACATTCTTTCATGCAATTTAGAATTTAAGAGTGCGGAAATTTAAATGCGGAAAGATAAAACTAGGCTATTACAAGGCGCGGGTCTATACATCGCCAAAATACAAAGACCCGTTTGATAAAAATGCGGAAAGTAAAAAGACCCAATTACTATTACAATCCTTGAGCAGTTACATAATATTCAAAAAGAAAATGATGCGCGAAAAGAAATCGAAATTGAATGTCCGAGGGTTTTGACCCTTTTGAAATTAAATTGAATTAAAAGCTAATTAATTATTTAATAAAAGAAAAGCAATTGTTTTTTATGTTTTTTGTATTTATGAAATAAAGAAAATTGAAAATCAAGAGAAACCCTAATTCTAAGTTATTTTAATTATTAATGAAAATATTAAAGTTGACCTAATTTACTAATTAATTAATGTACATGTTTATTTACAAAAATAAATAGTAATTAATAATAATACTAATGAGAGAAAATAATTAATTAAGAAAAAGATGAAGATGTCAAAAAACCCTAAGTCTAGATATTTTTTATTTATTAAGAAAAGATTAAAGTTTAAAACCTAAATTAAACTAAATTAATTGTTAGAGTTTATTTACAAAATATTTTAATAGTGAAATTAATAAGAATTAAATATTAAACATTTTTTGGTTTCTGATTTTTTATTATGAAAATTACTTTAGGTGAATTAAATAAAATAATTAAAGCAATAAAAAGAATTAAAAAGAAAAGAAAAGAAAATAGAATTGAAAAATATACAAACCAAGGGGGTTTTCAGGCCCAGATGGAGGTTTGTTTGAAGCAAATTTGGCCCATGAACACAAAGCCTGTTTGACCTTTCCAGCTTGAGTGCGCGTGGTTGACTGGGGTACACCCTGGAATTCGTTCAGTGGCCCTGGGATCAATCATCATGTCCACTTGGCAGGCCTAAGCATGGGCGTGTATGGTAAGCCTTTGGTTGAACGCTGCATAGGAACATGTTATAACAAAAATCATGGATTAAATGGGGGGACCTGGGAATCGAACCCAGGTCCCTGTACCTGCAATACACGTCCTCCAACCACCAGGCCATTTGTGTTTATTTGTATATACAATAACAAAGAAATATAATATATAAAATATGTTCATTATGCTGAAAAACCGCGCCAAAGTTTGAACGCCCCAATAACGTGGTGACACGCATGCTTCGTCTTCGTTTGCCTGAAACAAAAAGGAATGAATAGCGGGGGTTTTAAACCCCCACTAAGTGAAATAGTGAAAATAGCGATTACGCCTACAGCTTATATAAATTGAGCGCGAGGTATTGGTTTGTTTCGTCTTGATGCCACGAATTCATCCATACAGGTTTTAAGGTCCAATTTTACCGTATAAGGAAAGCCCTAATTTTCAAGTCCTGGAACCCTAGATATCCTTCAATGGTAGATTTCGGTTTAGGAAGAGTTAGGTCAATTAACCTATGCCAATCGCTTCAGGAGGTACTTATTAGTGTAAATCAAACAAGAAAACCAATTAAAAGCACATGAATCATGCTATGCGAATTTTGAAAAACAAGACAAACCGTATGGCCTGTGTTCTTGGATTCTTCACGTGTTAGGGTTGATTCTTGATGCCAATGGACTACTGGAAGGTCCAGCAATGCGTTAGAATCGTTTTTAGGCCTTGAATTTTCCTCCCCCTATGAAATCAGTTTCAAGCTTTTTATGAGAATTTTGCAAAGTGAGTATGGATTTGTGAGCAGCTTTTCGTGTATGCTTTAATTAGGTTAGGTTGTGCATATGTAAGTGAACGAATTTAGGTCAAGAAACAAGCCCATAAGTCCATGAATTGATGATTTCAATATTTGATTTTTCCATATATTTTTCAATCTTTTTTCATTGAAAATCTTGCCAAATGTGGATGATCTTGTCCCCTTGGATGGTGCACGAAATCTTTAGCATATAATGAACATATTTGCTACACAAAAAGATTTGAAAATGCATTATTTGATATTTTCTCATAATTAAATCTTAATTAAATGAATTAATAAGAATAAAAATTCAATTAATTAATTAAAAATAAGAAAATAAATCCCTTTGAGCTCAATGGGTAGTGCATAGGCTTTGGGTAATGATTCAAGGAAGAATTTGAGGCCCATTAGCAATTTTGAAGTGTTTTAGGCATAATTGACTTTTCAAAATTCCCAAAAATTTCCCAACTTCTCCAATGCATATCTTGCTCAATTTTGAAGCTATGAACATGTTCTTGGACATTTTGGAAAGGTCTTGAAGTCCTCTAACCAATTTCTTTGGTCCCATGTCATTTTGATTTACCAATCTCAAGTTATGGTCTTTGACCTAAAGTGCCTTTTTGTTGACTTTTGAAAATGACCTATAATGTTGAAATTGATAACTTTTTGTGAGAGCATTTCTTGGACTTGAAGTGTGAAGATGAGTTGTAGGAAATGTCATTCTTTTCAAAATGAGCTTTGGATGGGATTTTTCTGATAAACCATGAAGAAGTTATGCCCTGGTCAATTTGCAGTTGACTTTTCAACTGTCCAAAAATAGAAACTTTTGCATCTTGAGACTTTTTGAGCCATGCTTTGAGAATCATGATCAAGAATTGATCAAATGATGTTTTTGGCTTCAAAATAAGATGTTGACCAAAAATTTTGACTTTTGACTGTCAAATGACCATTTTGCCCCTGCAGTTGACTGTGGAGCAATTAGGGTTTTTGACTGTGCAACTTGATGCTGTGAGCTATGACACTTGACAATGTACATAGGCATTTGGGACTTGATTGGGACCTTGGAAACCTCAATTTCTTTGCAAGAACCAAAACCCTAATTTTGACTGTGTTAGGAGGCAATTGGACTGTGCAACCCTTGAGAGATTTTGAACCATGACCTTGGCAAATCTTGAAGAATATGGGAGGGCAAATTTTGGGGTACAACAGTTGCCCCTGTTCAATCTTCTTAGACCTGAGGATGTAGATTGGATGGCGTGCCTTTCGTAATCCGAAGGTGGAAGATGATTGAACACTAGAGTGCCCAGAAATTTGTGCTCACATGTTAGAATGTCAGCAGTGTGACGGCGGGAATGGGCTTACAGATGCCATTTGGAGACTGATGGATAGGAGGATGGGCTTATAGATGCCATCTGGAAGTGTGAAATGACTTTGTCGGGAATGGGCTTATAGATGCCATTTGGAGACTGTCGGTATGTGGATGGGCTTATAGATGCCATCTAGGTGTCGATCGCGTAAGAGATTCCTTAGCGAGAACTTGCGTACCTGAGAAAGAAAGATAATTACCTGGCCTGTTACAGGAGTTGATCTTCAAACTCTTTATGTAGATGTGCCCTGGTTGGATACAGGAATCGAATCTTTAAACCCTTTATGTAGATGTGCCCTGGCCGGATACAGGAATCGAGTCTACAATCGGTTACTCACAGATGTGCCCTGGCTGGATACAGGAATCGAATCCGGAATTAGTCGTCAACAGATACACCCTGGCAAGATACAGGAATCGGATCTTCGAACTCTTCAGACGTGCCCTGGAAAGATACAGGAATCAAGCCTGGGGTTCAGAAAGGTTGGTGAGTTGTCTCTACTGACAGGTTATCTTCATGGACGGGTGGTCTTTAACGACGAGTGTCTATAACGACGGGTGTCTATAACGACGAGTGTCTATAACGACGAGTGTCTATAACGACGAGTGTCTATAACGACGAGTGTCTATAACGACGGGTGTCTATAACGACGGGTGTCTATAACGACGGGTGTCTATAACGACGGGTGTCTATAACGACGGGTGTCTATAACGACGGGTGTCTATAACGACGAGTGTCTATAACGACGAGTGTCTATAACAACGAGTGTCTATAACGACGAGTGTCTATAACGACGAGTGTCTATGACGACGGGTTGTCTAGAATGACGGGTGTCTATAACGACGAGTGTCTATAACGACGAGTGTCTATAACGACAAGTGTCTATAACGACGAGTGTCTATAACGACGAGTGTCTATAACGACGAGTGTCTATAACGACGGGTTGTCTAGAATGACGGGTGTCTATAACGACGAGTGTCTATAACGACGAGTGTCTATAACGACGAGTGTCTATAACGACGAGTGTCTATAACGACGAGTGTCTATGACGACGGGTTATCTAGAATGACGGGTGTCTATAACGACGAGTGTCTATAACGACGAGTGTCTATAACGACGAGTAGTATCAGGGAAATCTTCAGGCATTGATTTAACTAGATTTGTATTCTTTGAATGGATTGGTCTCTTTTGACTGTATTTGTCTACATAGCTGATCATTTAACTCTATCCTTCCTGAAAGGTAAAGGTCAGTCATATGCAATGCATGATATGGATCAAGCAATGATGTTCTCAACACATGAGATTGTATGATATGATGCGTATATGCATGTATCATGATGTATAACAATGTGATGTTTATGAATGTATTTTCGTCTAGGAAAATAAATCCTTGACGCGTGCCGGGGAGCTGAATCCTGGGCTGATGTGGAAGAGTGAAGTTCTTGTTTCCGCTGGGGGATGATGGTTGCAAGGATAAACCGGTAGGAGAAGATGACTCCGTTGGGGGATAATCTTGTTGAAGAGATTACTCTGCGAGGAAATACTCTGTGGGGAAGAGATACTTCGCTGAGGTTTGATGATAACTCCGCTGGGGATACCGCTGATAAGCTATGCTGGGGAATTTGATGAACTCCGCTGGGGAATAGGAAGAACTTCACCGAGGACGGTCTTTCCGTGGTAATTGGCTGAGGATAACCCAGTTATAAGCTCTGGTGAGGAATAACCTTGAATAAAGCCGGGGAGATGCGTTCGTGCTCTGCAGGGGATAAGCTTCCAGAATCTACTGGGGATAAGCTTCCTACTGGGGAGATTGATTCAACTCTCCTGGGGGGGATCTTTTGAACTGTGCTGGGGAATGGCTCCACTGGGATGTCTGATATTCTGCCGGGGAACAATCTTAGATCAAGACTGCCGGGGATGCTTGCTAGGAATATTTGTATACTCCGTTGGGGAATATTGAGATTTTCTGGGGATAATCCAACTTCCTTGAGGCTGACAGTAGACTAACTCTGCTCGGGGAGAGTATCGCTGACTTGCTGGAGATACTGTGCCTTTTCAGGGCTGATAGGAGACCAACTCTGCTCGGGGGAGAATTGTTGAATCTTGTCTTACTCTGCGGGGAGCGAAGGTATCTTGGTCGTGTTCTTCAGCTGAACCTACCTTGTTCCTGATGAGCAAAGCAGCTGTACAGTTTGGACAATTCTTATTGCCCCAGTTTCTGCGGGAGAAGAAGGCCTGTGAGGTGTTTGATACCTTCCGATTGACCAATCTTTTTCTGGTAGGCAAGTGACGAGATGACGAGACATAGTCGTACGCTTTGATCCCTAATTTTTTCCTGGACCGCCCTTTCGGGTTTTCAGTCCATCAGGATACCCTTTTTTGCCCAAGCCGCCTTTTCAGGTTTTCGACTTGCCGGGTGTACAGATTTTTTCATTTTCATCCCTTATTTTTGCCCGAACCCTTTTGGTTCGCCGGGAAGCCCTTATTTTTGCCTAGGTGTGTCAACCTAGCGGGTCTTTGATTATGCGTAGTGTTTTTTCGACTATGTCCACGCCCTCAGGATGTAGGGAGGTGCCCCTGTTGTTGTGTTGCCATGCTACCAGAAGATCTTCGTTCGACCATGCTAGATTCGTTGCTGGAATTCCTGTCCCATGCCCCAAATGATTCAGATGGAGATCTGCCCCTGGCTATTTGGCCTGTTGAGAGATTCTCTGAATCTTGACCTAACTGCCCCAGATGATGGACAATGATCATGCTGTGCCCCTTGATTGGAGGTGCTTTTGTTCATTAGACATTCGTTGTGCGAACTTCTATGCTGTTCAAACAAATAGTCATATGCAAACAATGTTATATTAAAAATGCAAAGCTTATGTCTGTTTTGCAGTTTTTGAAAATGCAGTTTTTAATCAAACAAGGGAATTTTGTAAAATGTGATGTCAACTCGTTATTTTACCGCAAGCCTTAAGGAGTCAGGATACCTTTCGTAACAGTATGCTTTCGAACCAACCCATGCTTCAGCTAGGACTTTTGAGGGTTGTAACGTGGCCTGGTTCACGGTTTAAGAAATGAAGGATAAAGGCTCAAATTTTATTTGTACCCACCCGCTCTTCGTGATGTTCTTCAAACCTAAACTCAGCTGATCATGCGTTAGACCTTGTTTGAGTCTTTGCTCAGATATTCCAGTGATGGTTCAGATATTGACAGTTTATTTTGAATAGGCAGTCATTTCTTTTTTTGTCGAGGGTTTGTAGGACCTCTTTCTTTTTTGATTTCATTATCCCTGTTTTTTTTGCCTGAACTGTTTCTTTTGTGATTACAGTCAGCGGGATGCCCCAGTTTCGTAAGTCTCCTTCATAGGTTTTGACTTAATGGGCTTTTATTTTGAGAAATAATGACTGCCTGTCTTTATGATTATTCGGAACCATCACGGTCTTTTGTTTTGTAAGGACTTCTTTGGTGCCATTCATTGTGCACTTAGATCAACTGAGAGTACTACCCTGCCCCAGGTTATGATTAAAGGTTTTAAATTTCGAAAAGAAAAACTCCTACTTCTTTGGCTCGAAGGGGTTGACGAGGGATTATCTTCCTTATAACTCCAGTGTTTACGAATTGAAACAATGCCTGTACCTCATCAGCGGGGTCTGTTCAAAAGCATACTGTAAAGATCGTGGTATCGTTTTCGTCATCCACCCTTAAGAGGCTTAGAATTTTTTTTAATTGAGAGTTGATCATCACAAAATAATATGAAAACAATTTGAATATAGCGAATGCGAATATATTGATTCAAAACAGACATATGCGATGCATTGATAAAGTAAGAGTGTTTGACATGAACAAATGTTTGAACAAGCAAAGAAAAATACAACTTGAAACTTCCAATGAACAAAAGGTCTTCTCGTCTAGGGGTAGTAGAAGAACTCGACCTGACCATCTGGGGTGAATTCCATTACTCCTTCATTAATCAGGTCCTGGACCTTGTTCTTCAGAGCCCAGCAGTCGGCAGTGTCATGTCCAGGACTATCAGAGTGGTATGCACATCTTCTATTGGGATGATAGTTAGGAGCGGAGATGTTGGGACTCCGGGGAGGAGCCCTTAGTGTAATCAGATTCAATCTCAACAGGTGTTGTAAAGCTTCAAACAGCGACACGTTGAGCTGGGTGAAATGCCTCCGGGGCTTACTCTGATCAACCCGTTGCTCTGGGCGAGGTTGTGATTGGACCTATGAAGTGGTCGCAATTTGGAGAGGTCTATTCTTCCCCATACCAGACTCTTGTCCTCTTGGAAGCTGATCAATGACCTGGTCCCAGACTTGGACTGTTTGCTTCATGTCTTGATGAAGCTGCCCGATCATGGTCCTCAACTCTTCTTGCTCCCGAGCTAAGCCTTGGATGAGAGCCATTTGCCCCAGCATTTGGGTTCTCATTGCATCTACCTCAGTTTGCAGATGTTTCAACCGTTCGTCCTTATCGTCTTCAGGACTGCTCTTGACCAAATTCCCCATGAGGAGTGTTCTTAACTCTTCCTGCCCCTTGGATAGGCTTAGGAAGATTTCCCTGAACTGAGTCTCTTGAGTACGGAACTCCTGGTTGTCTGGTTGGGAAGCCATTTCTGAAATAAACAGCGAAGAAGGTAAGCGACCTGTAAAGGGGTACCTGTTATGCAATGATGTGTATGTATGCATGCAATGTTTTCAAGGATCTTGCGGGGTAAACAAGAAAATTGTTAGAATTTGAATTTTGTAGCTTGATTGAAGGAACTTCATGTTGTTGAGAGTCCTTCTTCAAGAGTCAAGGCTCACCATATCGAGTGGGTCATAGCCCCTGACTCAAGTTATCAACCTTGGCTAGAGGAAAATAAATCCCATTTGCCCCTTGCTAGACCTGTTGGTTCATCATGACCTGCATCACAGACCCTTGAGATCCTTGAAATGGATTAGTCCTTATGCAGGATGTATGCAATGGTATGATGGTATGATGCTATGCACGTGGATGCAAAGGTGTGAGGTGTAAGTAAGCCCTGTAATAAGTCCAGTTTAAGGACTATAAACAAAACCTGCAAGAAACTCATGTGTCAGATAACAAGCATGCAAGTAGTCAAGTTTGATGGCACACAAGTCACACAGAGAGCCCTTAGAGTTTAGGCCAGCATGGGGTCTAGGTATTACCCTCTTGAGGTTGGTGGGCTCAAAACCTGTCCTATCAGAAGTAACCGGGTTCTAAGGGTCCCAATATCATTGGATTGTTTTCTGTGTTCATCGTTTCGCTTTAGCCACTGAACTGGCGACCGAAATATTCCAAGAAAACAACCCTCAACTGAGTGTAGTATCGAGTATCAACCAACTTCGGACTGCACCAAAGTCAGTTATCTCACTACCCTAAAGAGGCCAAGATGGTTTAGTTAAGGTTCCTAAGGTCAGTTGATGCTTCACGACACCACGCGGCGGCCCCATACTCTCCTTGACTGGACTCAAGGGTTACCGGTACTCACCAAAGTGCCACATCAACGTAGCAGACTGCTTCAACCATGTCGGTATACCCCGCACAGTTCCCTCACAGTCTTGTTGTTACTTTCTAAGAAGGTATCCCCCAGATCCGGGTTAGGATCTATAGAACTCCCAAGATAGTGCCCACAATAATAAAGCAAACAAAACACGGCAATTGAAAACACAGGTGATCTTAGTCCTAAGGTACACCTCACTTTAAAAATTCCCCAGCAGAGTCGCCAGTTCTGTGATCGGTGGAAATAGAACTGACTGTTTTTTAAGCTGGTTCGCGAAATGTCGCGGTAAGCAAGAGTCGCCACCGTCTTTTATTTTCTCCAACAAGGAAAGGACAAAAGCACAACAAAATTCCTTTTCGAGAATGTTTCTCGGTTCGGGAGGTAGATTTATAGAAAGGGAAGGTGTTAGCACCCTTTCTATCCATGGTTATCCATGGGCTCTTAGGTACTTGCTATTATGTTTTCAAAATGTTTGCTTTTCAAATGTGAGTGGGTTTGAAAAAGTTTCTTTGAAAGATTTCAGAATGACTCTTGTATCTGTCCTCAAGAGTGTTTGAAAAATTTGTTTTGAAAGCTTTTTGAAAGTGTCAGTGTGAAAAGATTTTGTTTGTTTTTGAAGAGAGCAAGTACCCATGAGTCATCTACCTACCCTAAGGAATTAGGCTGTGTAAAAGTCCTTAAGGTAGTGCCATCCCACCATTGAGGGGTAGGTAGCACCACCGTTGGAGGTGTTCGGGTCAATTCGTTGATTAGGGACATGTGTGGTCACCAGAGCAACAGTAGGACACCTTAGAAGCTACCCTTATGCCCTTGATCCTTTTTTTAATCCGAGGCGACCGTTTCGAGGAAACTGGATCATGGACATAAGGACTTACTAAAACGTCCTATACTCGACGACCACGTTTCGAAGGCAACAGGTGAGGCGTACCCTAGAAGTGGTGTGTGAATTCGTGTGTTATTTTCAGTTTAAGTTTATCTTTGATCATGGCATGGTGAGCTACGCTTGTTTTTAATTTGGCCATACATTCTTTCATGCAATTTAGAATTTAAGAGTGCGGAAATTTAAATGCGGAAAGATAAAACTACGCTATTACAAGGCGCGGGTCTATACATTGCCAAAATACAAAGACCCGTTTGATAAAAATGCGGAAAGTAAAAAGACCTAATTACTATTACAATCTTTGAGCAGTTACATAATATTCAAAAAGAAAATGATGCGCGAAAAGAAATCGAAATTGAATGTCCGAGGGTTTTGACCCTTTTGAAATGAAATAAAGAAAATTGAAAATCAAGAGAAACCCTAATTCTAAGTTATTTTAATTATTAATGAAAATATTAAAGTTGACCTAATTTACTAATTAATTAATGTACATGTTTATTTACAAAAATAAATAGTAATTAATAATAATACTAATGAGAGAAAATAATTAATTAAGAAAAAGATGAAGATGTCAAAAAACCCTAAGTCTAGATATTTTTTATTTATTAAGAAAAGATTAAAGTTTAAAACCTAAATTAAACTAAATTAATTGTTAGAGTTTATTTACAAAATATTTTAATAGTGAAATTAATATGAATTAAATATTAAACATTTTTTGGTTTCTGATTTTTTATTATGAAAATTATTTTAGGTGAATTAAATAAAATAATTAAAGCAATAAAAAGAATTAAAAAGAAAAGAAAAGAAAATAGAATTGAAAAATATACAAACCAAGGGGGTTTTCAGGCCCAGATGGAGGTTTGTTTGAAGCAAATTTGGCCCATGAACACAAAGCCTGTTTGACCTTTCCAGCTTGAGTGTGCGTGGTTGACTGGGGTACACCCTGGAATTCATTCAGTGGCCCTGGGATCAATCATCATGTCCACTTGGCAGGCCTAAGCATGGGCGTGTATGGTAAGCCTTTGGTTGAACGCTGCATAGGAACATGTTATAACAAAAATCATGGATTAAATGGGGGGACCTGGGAATCGAACCCAGGTCCCTGTACCTGCAAGACACGTCCTCCAACCACCAGGCCATTTGTGTTTATTTGTATATACAATAACAAAGAAATATAATATATAAAATATGTTCATTATGCTGAAAAACCGCGCCAAAGTTTGAACGCCCCAGTAACGTGGTGACACGCATGCTTCGTCTTCGTTTGCCTGAAATAAAAAGGAATGAATAGCGGGGGTTTTAAACCCCCACTAAGTGAAATAGTGAAAATAGTGATTACGCCTACAACTTATATAAATTGAGCGCGAGGTATTGGTTTGTTTCGTCTTGATGCCACGAATTCATCCATACAGGTTTTAAGGTCCAATTTTACCGTATAAGGAAAGCCCTAATTTTCAAGTCCTGGAACCCTAGATATCCTTCAATGGTAGATTTCGGTTTAGGAAGAGTTAGGTCAATTAACCTATGCCAATCACTTCAGGAGGTACTTATTAGTGTAAATCAAACAAGAAAACCAATTAAAAGCACATGAATCATGATATGCGAATTTGAAAAACAAGACAAACCGTATGGCCTGTGTTCTTGGATTCTTCACGTGTTAGGGTTGATTCTTGATGCCAATGGACTACTGGAAGGTCCAGCAATGCGTTAGAATCGTTTTTAGGCCTTGAATTGTCCTCCCCCTATGAAATCAGTTTCAAGCTTTTTATGAGAATTTTGCAAAGTGAGTATGGATTTGTGAGCAGCTTTTCGTGTATGCTTGAATTAGGTTAGGTTGTGCATATGTAAGTGAACGAATTTAGGTCAAGAAACAAGCCCATAAGTCCATGAATTGATGATTTCAATATTTGATTTTTCCATATATTTTTCAATCTTTTTTCATTGAAAATATTGCCAAATGTGGATGATCTTGTCCCCTTGGATGGTGCACGAAATCTTTAGCATATAATGAACATATTTGCTGCACAAAAAGATTTGAAAATACATTATTTGATATTTTCTCATAATTAAATCTTAATTAAATGAATTAATAAGAATAAAAATTCAATTAATTAATTAAAAATAAGAAAATAAATCCCTTTGAGCTAAATGGGTAGTGCATAGGCTTTGGGTAATGATTCAAGGAAGAATTTGAGGCCCATTAGCAATTTTGAAGTGTTTTAGGCATAATTGACTTTTCAAAATTCCCAAAAATTTCCCAACTTCTCCAATGCATATCTTGCTCAATTTTGAAGCTATGAACATGTTCTTGGACATTTTGGAAAGGTCTTGAAGTCCTCTAACAAATTGCTTTTGTCCCATGTCATTTGGATTTACCAATCTCAAGTTATGGTCTTTGACCTAAAGTGCCTTTTTGTTGACTTTTGAAAATGACCTATAATGTTGAAATTGATAACTTTTTGTGAGAGCATTTCTTGGACTTGAAGTGTGAAGATGAGTTGTAGGAAATGTCATTCTCTTCAAAATGAGCTTTGTATGGGATTTTTCTGATAAACCATGAAGAAGTTATGCCCTGGTAAATTTGCAGTTGACTTTTCAACTGTCCAAAAATAGAAACTTTTGCATCTTGAGACTTTTTGAGCCATGCTTTGAGAATCATGATCAAGAATTGATCAAATGATGTTTGTGGCTTCAAAATAAGATGTTGACCAAAATTTTTGACTTTTGACTGTCAAATGACCATTTTGCCCCTGCAGTTGACTGTGGAGCAATTAGGGTTTTTGACTGTGCAACTTGATGCTGTGAGCTATGACACTTGACATATGGATGCTTGACAATGTACATAGGCATTTGGGACTTGATTGGGACCTTGGAAACCTCAATTTCTTTGCAAGAACCAAAACCCTAATTTTGACTGTGTTAGGAGGCAATTGGACTGTGCAACCCTTGAGAGATTTTGAACCATGACCTTGGCAAATCTTGAAGAATATGGGAGGGAAAATTTTGGGGTACAACAGTGCATATATTATATATTATTATTATTGTTTATTCTATGTACAAATGAAACATCTAGCCCAGTTGGTAGTGGAACGCTTGGAAAGTGCCTTGGGGCCTAGGTTCGAATCCCAGGTCCTTCCATTTGCTTTATGTTATTTTATTTTCAATAATCAGGCGCGTGCTTGCTTGTGAAGACTACCATATGACCTCCTCATCCAACCTGCCAGGTGTCTAGATGGCCAGATCTAATGGCCATCATATGAAGGACCACCATGGGCTTCAGTCAACGCGTAGCATCAGATCCAGAAAGTCAAGCGTGGGCCAAATTCTTCTTGGGCCAGATTGCTATCCACACCCCAAATCACCAAACAAGTCCCAATATCTCTTTATCTTTTCTTTTATATTTTGTTTTATTTAATTTGTTTATTTATTTTACTAACAAAATTAATTATTTCTTTTATCAAAAAATCACAAATAATATTTTTCACCCAATTAGACTTAGGTTTATTTTTTATCAATAAAATTAATTAATTTAATTAAATTTTAATTGTAGGTAACTTTAATTTCTTTTTATAAATAAATTAAAATTAATTAGAACAATTAGGGTTTTGTTTCTAACTTAATTATATTTTCTTTTTCTTAAAATAACCAAAAACACAAAAATAGGCCATTTATTTATTTTCATTAATTAATTTAATTACTAATTATTTTTGTATTTAATTTTAAAACCTAATTATTTTCTTAAAAATAATTAAAAAACAACAAATTTTTTTCTTCTTTTAATTAGGTTAGACGGGGTCAAAACCCTAGTTCGCTCTCGTTCTAAATCTCATCGCGCGCGCTTTATTATTTTATTTTTATCCTATTAATGTAATTGCTCACAAGTTGTAATAGTTTAATTAGGTCTTTTACTTTCATTTATCGCTTTATTTTGAAGGGTTCGTTTTTGGCTATGTAAATACCCGAAGCCTTGTAATAGTGTAGTTTACTTTCCGCACTTTAGATTTCCACAAAATATTAAACTGTTAGATGTATAATTAGGGTTGCATGACAAGAATGTATCATTAACTTTAAAACGGTTTGCAAACCCTAAATGTGAAAAGATAATAATTTGAAATTGAATCACTCGCACATGCGCACTCCTAGGGTATACTCTCACTTCGGTTGCCTTCGGTAAACGATCATTAAGTATAGGGTATTTTAGTGGTCGATCTCTTGTCTAAACAAAGATCAAAGTCCCGTTCGGAAAAGTTGCCTCAGAATGGTTTCCTCGGATATTGTTGCCTCGAATAATTGATCTAAGACATTAGGGTTACTACTAAGACGTCCTAACATTGCTTTAGTGATCGTACGTCCCTTTCGAATTGACCCTCAAAACTCCAACGACGATGCTACCTACTCACTAATAGTGGGATAGAATTGTCTAAAGGAAAAAAACATATAATAATTCTTTTTTCGAGTAAGGTAGATTAGCTCTTAAGTACTTGCTCAATCCAAACTTTTTCACACTTACACTCCTTTCAAACAAAGTTTCAAAAATGCTTCGTAATACACTTGAAGACAGAAGCAAGAGTTAAATCGAAGTCGAACAAAAACTTTTCAAATCACACAAACACACAGAAGCAATTTTGAAAATGATGAGCAAGTACCTAAGAGCCCGTAGATAACTACTGATAGAAAGGGTGCTAATACCTTCCCTTTCTATAATCTACCCCCCGTACTCTGAAAATCTCAAAAAAAGGAATTTTTCTGTGCTTTTTTCCTTTCCTTGTTGGATAAAATAAAAGTCGGTGGAGACTCTTGCTTACCGCGAAATTTTGCAAACACAAACGCAAAATGAAAACCAGCATTCCTAAAAACAGTCCCGGTTCTGGCCACCGTATCACACTCTGGATACAGGAGCTCAATCCCCGACAGAGCCCATTACTTCAGCTATAGAAATTCACATTCCAAGTTGTTCCCCACATAGTTATTCTCAAGAACAGAATCCCCCCTGATAGAAGTACAGTCACTTCCATTCATCATCCCCAGCGGAAGTAGAAGAGCCATATTTCTCTATAACAGTCGAGAATTCTTTTGTCTCCAGCAGCGGTAAGGGATTTATTTTCCCGGACTCGGATATCTCACAACCAACATCTCATGCTCATACATCATGACATGCACATACATATCACATACTATATAATCTCGCTTATTTTGATAACATCATATCACAATGCATATCATGCATCGCATATAACTAACCCTATTATCTTTAAAGGAAAAGACAATTATCACCAACAATTCCAGCAGTTATACATGTCATATCTGCAGGCAACCAAGAGAAAATTAGTTCCCGAAACCAAACGGGTCAACTAATATACTTTCACATCGAAGTAACCCTACTACACAGGTTCCTTCTCACAGCCCTACTATCCAGGCTTTCATCACAAAGTAACCCTACTACCCAGGTTCCTTCTCACAGCCCTACTACCCAGGCTTTCATCACGAAGTAACCCTACTACCCAGGTTCCTTCTCACAAGCCCTACTATCCAGGCTTTCATCTCAAAGAAACCCTACTATCCAAGCTTTCATCGAAGCAACCCTACTATCCAGGTTCCTTCTCACAAGCCCTACTACCCAGGCTTTCATCACGATGTAACCCTACTACCCAAGTTCCTTCTCACAACCCTACTACCCAGGCTTTCATCATGAAGTAACCCTGCTACCCAGGTTCCTTCACATAACCCTACTACCCAGGCTTTCATCACGAAGTAACCCTACTATCCAGGTTCCTTCTCACAAGCCCTATTACCAAGGCTTTCATCACGAAGTAACCCTACTACCCAGGTTCCTTCTCACAGCCCTACTACCCGGGCTTTCATCACGAAGTAACCCTACTACCCAGGTTCCTTCTCACATCCCTACTACCCAGGCTTTCATCACGAAGTAACCCTACTACCCAGGTTCCTTCTCACAATCCCTACTATCCAGGCATTCATCTCAAAGTAACCCTATTACCCAGGTTCCTTCTCACAAGCCCTACTACGCATGTTTTCATCACGAAGTAACCCTACTACCCAGGTTCCTTCTCATAACCCTACTACCCAAGATTTCATCACAAAGTAACCCTACTACCCAGGTTCCTTCTCACAACCCTACTACCCAGGCTTTCATCACGAAGTAACCCTACTAACTAGGTTCCTTCTCACAAGCCCTACTATCCAGGCTTTCATCTCGAAGCAGCCCTACTATCCAAGCTTTCACCGAAGAAACCCTACTATCCAGGTTCCTTCTCACAAGCCCTACTACCCAGGCTTTCATCACAAAGTAACCCTACTACCCAGGTTCCTTCTTACAGCCCTACTACCCAGGCTTTCATCACGAAGTAACCCTACTACCCAGGTTCCTTCTTACAGCCCTACTACCCAGGATTTCATCACGAAGTAACGCTACTATCTAGGTTCCTTCTCAGAAGCCCTATTACCCAGGCTTTCATCACAAAGTAACCCTACTACCCAGGTTCCTTCTTACAGCCCTACTACCCAGGCTTTCATCACGAAGTAACCCTACTACCCAGGTTCCTTCTTACAACCCTACTGCCTAGGCTTTCATCACGAAGTAACCCTACTACCCAGGCTCCTTCTCACAAGCCCTACTATCCAGGATTTCATCTCGAAGTAACCCTACTACCCAGGTTCCTTCTCACAACCCTACTACCTAGGCTTTCATCACGAAGTAACGCTACTACCCAGGTTCCTTCTCACAAGCCCTACTATCTAGGCTTTCATCTCGAAGTAACCCTACTATCCAGGTTCCTTCCTACAAGCCCTACTATCCAGGCTTTCATTTCAAAGTAACCTCACTATCCAGGTTCCTTCTCCCTTATCTCCAGACAACAGTTTACAACACTGTAAGGCCTGGATCCGACCAGATACGGTCAATTTCACATTTCCCCAGCGAGTCGCTGTATAGTTTGGACCCTGACCAGGTATACGTTCTACTTTCACCCCTCCAGTCAGGAGATAATTCCCCAGTAGAGTGATGGACAACCGAAGCTCCTAGGATTTACTTCCCAGTGCATAAGTCAACATTCCCCGACAAAGTCCCCCTCGACAGCAAGTACATGAATTCTCACCCAGGAATCTGTTATGCAACCAATCTTTTCTGAATGGCATCTTTAAGCCCATCTCCTATGATTTCTCGTCGCCTTCCAAATGGCATCTGTAAGACCATTCCCAACATCACCGATCGGTATTACTTCATGCGAGTGCAAATTTCTGGGCACTCTAGTGTTCAATCATCTTCCACCTTCAGATCACGAAAGGCATATCATCCAATCTACATCCTCAGGCTTAAGAAGATTGAATAGGGGCAACTGTTGTACCCCAAAATTTCCCTCCCATTTCTCAAAGGATCATCCTGGACTCTCAGGTTTGCTTCTATCAAGTTCCAAGTCTTGAATTACAACTTTTCAAGAAAATCATTCACAAGGGAAAAATGGTCAAAAGCACACTGAAAAGTCAAACTTTGACTTTTAAATCAAAAATCAAGTTTCAACAATTATATTTCATCAAGACATGAAACTGGTTCATCAAAATCAGAAGTCAAAAATTACTTTGAAAAAAATCAAATTTCTAAACATTTGGAAAATTTTCTAAGTGTTAAGAGAATGTGATAATTCAGAACTTCTGAGTCAGCCTCCACGCAAGCACAGTCAGAAGTTGCAAATATGGTTCAGAACATAGTCTTCAATCAGAACATGACTCTTCAACCTCCACGCAAGCGCAGTTAGAAGTTGCAAACAGGATTCAGAACATAGTCTTCCATCAGAACATGACTCTTCAGCCATGAAGGTTATGTTTCTGATCTTCTATAATCAGAACATCACCAAATCCCAAAACCTCATTTAAGTAACCTGCTGCCCTGCTACATCACAGTCCTGCAGTCAGTTGCTGACCCAGTCCACGCCTGCACTTTCTCAAACCCTATATTTGCATCAAATTAGCATACGAAAATTGTGATTAAAAAGCAATGGAACAGTATACCAAAAAGGTTTGAATCCCATTTGTTTTTCCCCCCAAAAACACAACAAATCCACCTATAAATACTTTACTCCATCACACGTTCAAGGGGCTGGCTTTTGGAGGGAGAGAATCATCAAAAGAGAGAAAAGAAATTTGTGAAACCTTTCATAAAATATCCAGAAATCTCAAACAAAAAAAAAACAAACCTTTGTTCTTTCATTTAAATCAAAGGACTTGGAATTCTTCTCTTTCATCGTTCTTGCTGACTCCAGACCATCTGAAGACAGCAGTTCAAGCTCCAAAAACACGCTCCATATTCAAGGTAAGTCTTTCTGACTTTGCATATTATCATTCAGAACATCATTAAACATGTAAATATCATAGTATTGATGTTGTCTATATCATTGCATGAATAGAAAAACCGTGGATCAAAACTTCTTGATTAAAGCTAGGCTCAAGATCAGGATTAGAACTTCTGTAAACTGTTATGCTTTTATCCTTCTGATTTGCTGTTTATTGAAAACTGAATAGATTACTGATGTGCTGATTGAGAGTTGAAATATGGCATAAAACTTCTGATGTTCATTCATAGTTTTAACATACAAAACTTCTTTGATTTTTCTCATTGTTACCACATACAGAACTTCTGGTTTCTCCTTACTGTTTTAACATACAGAACTTCTATGATTTTTCTCACTGTTGCCACACACAGAACTTCTGAGTTCTCCTCACTGTTTTAACATACAAAACTTCTATGATTTTTCTCACTGTTAATACACACTGAACTTCTGATGCTTACATGCTGATAACGCACTGGACTGTTAATGTTCACTTACTGGCTTAACACAAATTCAGAACTTCTGATGTTTCCACTCATTATTTTAATATGCACAAAATTTCTAAGTCTTTCTCACTGTTCTAACACTCAGAAGTTCAGCACATAAAAACCCAGAATTTCTGTATCTACCCTCTAACATTTCTTGCAGGACCTCAGAGCTTACCAATCAGAACTTCTAATGCCCACTAACGTTTCTTTCTGAGTCACCACGTGTCTGGCTTCAGAACTTCTGACCCTTGTTGTTTTGCTTGCAGCAGCACACTGTTTCTATCTTTCATTTGTTTTCCTTTTTATCAATTTTAATGTTAATACTTTTTTTTACCAACACAAAAAAGGACATAAAAATATTTTCCTTTTACTAATTAATTTTTTAAGACAAAAACCCTTTTTAAACAAGTCCTTTTCTTTCTTTCTTATGTTGTACATTTCAATATGGTTGTAATAGTAACTTAGGATTTAATTTTACTTGCAACCCCCATTCATAAATATGTACCCCCATCCCTCTAATGATTGTAATAGCGTAGGATATTTACTTTCCGCACTTTTATTGCTGTCATATATTATTAGTAACTAGGGTGTGTATGACAAGATATGAAATCAACAAATAGATCACCCTAATCAAGACTAAATGCATGTAATCAAACACACTTGCACACTAGCACCCCTAGGGTAATCCCACTTCGTTGCCTATCAAAAAAATAGTCATGTCCCTCGAACATGGGCGTTTTAGCAAAGACCCTCGATAAAAGATTGTAGTCCCTCGATGACCCTCAATGTTGCCTTCGGTAGACGATCTAGTCCCTAAACGAAATTGCTAAAACGTCACATAGGTTGCCTTCTATGACTATACAAACGTCCCACGTCTGTCCCTTCTCATCCAACGATGGGGCTTCTTACCAAAAAAATGGTAAGATAGCAACATCTAAAGAAGGAAGAAAAGAATAGCTAAGACCTTTTGAGTAGGTAGGTTCGCTCTTAGTTACTCGCTTGCCCACAACAAAAACATTTTTTACACCAACACTCTTATTTTGAAACATTTTTGAAAACAACACTTTGTACGCGTTCTTATAGAGACGAGAACCGTTACAAAGACACCTTCTCAAAATCACTTTCAAAAACACATTTCACAAACACATCTTTGAACTATTTTCCAAACATACACTTTGTACATGTTCTTATAGAAACGAGAACCATTACAAAGACATTTTCAAAATACTTTCAAAATCCACGCCACAAGCACATTCAAACAAAAGCAAGTGATCTAGCGAGTAACTAAGAGCCCATGGAAAACCATGGATGAAAGGGTGCTAACACCTTCCCTTTTCATAATCTACCCCCCGAACTCAAGAAAACATCTCTAAAGATCTTTCCTGTGCTTTTTCACCTTTCCTTTTGGATAAAAGAAAAGTCGGTGGAGACTCTTGGTAAACCGCAACATTTACAAAAACAAACGCAAACCTCCAAGTCAGTTCTCCCACCGTATCACACTTCCACTCAGTTATCCCCTGTTATTCAAAACCCCGCTTTCAGGTATTTTTAGATGGTTATTGCTCACACTTTCCTAGGGAAGGCCGACACTGATACCCATGTTAGCAAGGAGGAGATCTTTTTCCTTTACTGTGAGACCCAGTCTCGCCCTATAGCCTATGGAAATTTTATGCTGTGGAATCTCATGATGACTTCTAAGTCTGTTGAAGGTATCCTCCATGTGGGAGGGACAGCGATTCAGATTGCTTCTTCTTTGGGTCATACAAGTAAGTTATCTCACCTTACCTCATACTGTGGATATACTACAATGGACATTGATTTCTGTTTGGATCATGGGCTGATGAAAAGAGTCTACTTTAATCCCAACCAATATAGACTCCTGATTGATAATGAAACCGTTCACTATTTTACCTTGCCTGATCCCATGATGACCAATGTCTATAACCCTGCCAATTGGACATATGCCTTAGAAGGTCTTAGAGAGATCGTGGACGAGCAAAAATCACCTATGGTACCTAAGTATCATCCATGTCCATCGCCATAAAGGACCACTGTATTCTCTAATAATTTATCTTTGCAACAACCCGACATCTATGCACAGGTTGCTGAGCTACGTAGAGAGGTAGCCCAACTTCGTCAGACAGTTGAAGACCTCTCTCTTCAGGTTATGGTTTATGATGCTACTCACTCTACTGAGGCAGACCTCCTACAGCAGGAAATTGATGATCTTCTCAGTAAGTTAGCTGCAGCTCATGGTTCTGAGTCGACCAAGGACCCTACTACTCCTTGATGATCTTGATTCATATCTGCACTGTTTTGTTGTTTTGTTGTTTCTTTTATCATGTTGTTTCCTTTTCAGACTTATCTATTTTTATGCCTAACTCTTGCATTCTATTTTCTTTTTATTTTTATTTTTCGTGACTTACCATAATTAAGTATATTTCTATTTTATAATTTTTTTAATTAATTGTTTATTTTATTTTTATGAGTTTATTATTTTCAAGTTATAAACATAAAAGAAAAAAATTCAATACACCAATCCTTGGAAGCACCAAATGAAGAATTGTTGTTTGCACCTCTGAGAAGAAATTGGAATAAGAAGCCCAAACCAACAAAATAAAGAAATTTGATCCCAACCCAAATTCCAAGCATGGCGCCCGCCACCAAGACCATGGCGCCCGCCATGGGGTCTGGGACTATAACGGACAGATTTTAAAAAACCTCCCACTTTCTACATTTTCAACCCCAAAACCACCCAAAAATTCTCATTTTATCAACCACCTACTACCCTATTAACCACTTCAACATCCATTTTTCTAACCTTCATTAAAGTTCAAACTTCATCCTCCCAATCTCCAACACCCATTTCGAAACCCATTTTTTTTCAATTTTCTTCCAAAGGAGCAACAATGGAGTTCAACGGATACGTTCTTCGTGAAAGCAAACATGGAGACCAAGAACAGAAAATCCTTGAAAAATTGCAAGGACGAGAAATTGTCTCAACCAGGTATGTCGATGAAGACTGTCTGTATACTTTAGGACTTTATCATAGTTTTTTTCATTTAGCTGACATCCTAGGATTGCACGCGATTTTTACAAGAAAGAGCCCATCTTTGAGAGGCTAACTCGGGAATTCTTAAGTTCCCTAATTTATTTGGTTCACCCCGACAATACTAGTACCGTCGGTACAGTTAAATTCCGTTTGTTTAATGTTGAATATGAATATAGCACCGATGAACTAGCAGCTCTGTTGGGTATTCATCATGGTGATGGCGCTATTTGTGAGACCCCTTTGGATTCTGAATGGTCCACTGATTCATTTTCCTTCCGGCGTCAATTGTCAAACTCTTCTATAAATTCTTTTGAAGGAATTTTAGCATCATTGATCCATAACCCGACTATTCGAATTTTTTGATATATGCTCGCCTGTACTATTTTTGGCCGGGAGAATCCAAACAAGGTAAATGCTAGAGAACTTCTATTTTTGCAAGGTAGTCTCACTAATAGAAGAATTAATTTAGTCCCGTTTATGATTGCTAACATGATTGTTGTCCTGAGATACACAAAGACCATAGCTTTTGGAGGACTAGTTACATCTATTGCTAGAGCTCTGCACCTCGACATTGAGATAGCTACCCTAACACCTTTGCCTCCCTGCACAATTAATTTGAAATTTCTAAAAGATATGAAATTGTGCAAGGTGAGGAGAGCGGGTGGCTTTGAACTTATGGTTCGGGGTGTCGTTATCCCATTAGTCGTTATGCATTGCACTAGACATACTGATGTACAAATTGCGAGGAACTGGACCTACGATCTAGATGCTCCACCTTTTACGGGTCCATTACCTCCTAATGTTCCACTTGGGGATGGACACGAGACTGATGAAGAATACGAGCAGAGGGATGAACCTCATGCCCACCCGTGTCCCCCCACCATGCATCACCCGCACACACTGCACCTTCTACTTCTAACACTTTTTCAGGTATGGCTCCTGGCTTCTACATCACTGAAGAGATGTGGCGTGACCAGCTATCATGGGAGGAGAGAAGAGATGGTTTACTTTCTGCCATCCAACAACAACTGGCAGATAACATGAGTTTTATGGAGGCGTCACGACAACAGACATACCGCTCTTTTCAAAGTCTTATGGAATCTCAATAGGTGATATCCCGCGAGTAACATAGGAAACAAGTCCAGTTTCAGAGGCACTCTGCCCTCATGGAGGCCGCTCAAGGTTCCCTTTTAGGCAACCTTCACGAGATTCAGAGTTCACAGATTGCCTTGTCCGCCAGATTTGACCAGTTCGAGGCTTCTCAGAGCAGTCATCGTTGCAGCCGATCCCGTCATCCTAGACATTTACCGCAGGATGGAGAGGGACCCAACCAACCTTAGTACTTTACCAGGTGACTCTTTCCTTATCTTATTTCGTAACATTGGGGACAATGTTTGATTTAAGTGTGGGAGGAGATTTACTCGCTTTATTTTTCTCACTTTATTTTTTCTCGCTTTATTTTTCCTTTCCTGCATTTTCCTTCTCGTTATTTTACTTCTTTATTTGCTTTAGTTTTCTTGTTTGCTTTCTTTTCAAAATAATACATGTGTTTGACGAGTCATCTATATCTGTATGGTCTAGTGTATGTCCACTCCCCCATTTCTTGAGCCTAACCGAAAACGTTTTCTAAGGAAAACACTGTTTTGAACTTAGTTGGGCTATAAGATCTGGTTGAGATAGGATGTAGTATGACTTAGGAAAGCCCTTTTGAAGCATCAGCATCAGTTTTACACCTTAAACTTCGTAAATTTAGGAATTCGATCCCGATACCCCCTATGCCGTGGCCTTAAAATTTTCATTCTTAAATCCTTGAATAGTTTATCCTAGCAGTCAGCTCCGGTCTAAGCATGCTCTACGTAGGGTACCGAAGAGAAGTGAATGATCTATATGCTATGTTCTTATTATAAACTACAACCCCGGGGTAGGTGACCCTCACAAAGTCATTTAACTCAACAAAAGTTATATGTTGAAAAATAAAGCAAAAACAAAAGCAAAAGAAGAAGAAAAAGAAAAAGAAATTTTTTTAACCCATTTTTAGTATGTTCAGAGGTATCTAGTGCTAAACTTGGTAGGGCGGATTACGATCTGATCCTTTGCAACTATAAATGGGTCATTAAAAGGGGTTACACCAACTTTTTGTACCAAAGCCCTGCGTTTTATGATCAGAATCACTACCCGATCAATTTACTATGAGCATGTACGAATAACAGGCTTAATATGATTGCGTCTGAATGAAAAAGGATTTGAAAAAAGGAAAAATATAGTCCTAAGCATAGTGGCATTATATGGATTGGTTCGTAAAAGAACGAAGCTTATGTCCGTTTTACAGAAGAGTGTAACTATGATATGCTTGGTTTGAATCAGTCAGTACCTATCAATACATCCCTGTTTTAATTCCAGAGGCCCCTTGCAGCCCAATTTGTTCACTAACACCATTTTTCTTCTTAATCTATTTATAGTTTTTGCTTGAGGACAAGCAAAGGTTTAAGTGTGGGAGAATTTAATAACACTTACTTTACACTTGTTTTTGACTTTGATTTCACATGTTATTTTGGTTTTTTATTATTGTTTTCTCGTATTATGCCTATCTTTTGTTTCCTTTTCAGGTATTTCAATTATCCAGAGCTCCCCTGAAGAAATGAAAGAAAACAGGCTGAAAAATAGGAGTTTAGGTCAAATTTGCACTCATGGCGTCCACCATGGCGCCAGCCACATGGTAGGCCATGACGTGGACCAACTCCTTCTGACCTTAACTGCCATGTTCCCCACTTCCTTTCATTTACACTCATGGAGGGCACCACCTTTGGACGATGTTTCCCCCCCAAAAGGAGTTGGGGGGGCATTCCTATGATTTCTTGCATTCTTCATCCTCTATAAATAGAAGTTCCTGATTTCATTTCAATTCACCCAAGCTTAGTTGCAAACTTGATCCAACCATAGTTGCGAACTTAAGCCATATAATTTCACCATTGTAAAGCGATAATTCTTCACATCATGGAATTAATGCACTATTGATTGAGTCTGTGATCGAGTTCGTAGATTGAGTCTTTAATCGAGTTTGGAGCACTTTGGCAGAAGTTTATCCTGACACATTTATTTTCAACTGCTGTTTATTTCCAGTCGCATTTTACTTCCAGTTTGTACCAGATTTAAAACCTCCTCGTTTGGAGCAGGTTTCTATTTATATTTCCCGCACCTGCTTTTACTTTGTTTATTTTCCCGCACCTGCTTTTACTTTGTTTATTTTCTGCACTGCTTTTACTTTGTTTATTTCCTGCACCGCACTTTAAATTATTTACTTTCTCGCATGATTTATTTTAACATGTCTGTCTACATTCCCATGTCAGGCTGAACCTTACGGGGATAGAATGTAAGGAATCTAGTTAGATCGATATTCCAAATAATGTGTCAATAGAAATGCTTATTGGCTATTTTGGTTTTTAATACGTGTTTTATGTACTTTATTATTGTTGAGTAAGATCGAAAGCCATCCAACCCTTTGTTAAACTCGGTTAGTTCTAACTGGTCAAAGGAAGCGAGAACGCTTTGTCCGGTTAGTTAGGGATTTTTATTATCAAATAAATCAATTTTGAAACTATTTTCAGACGCGTTTATAGGGTTAAAGTTAGGTCCCCTTTTTATTAAAAATTCCAGATCAAAATACTTTTCAACTTGGTCAAGTACTTTATTTCTTAAAACTAGGTTTATTACTTTAACGCAATGCGTGCCTTTATATAAGTGACGATAAGAAGGTCTGATTAGAGAGTAAACTCGGTTCTGATTATGCGAAAGTGATAGTTCCTATTAAATTAGTTCTTTTATTTAGTAGAAAATATTTCCCTATAAGTAGTTCTATTCCGAAGCATTGTGAATATCATCTGACTATGTGAATTACATTCGACCCTGCTTTTATATCTGAAGTTTATTTCGCTGCACATTACTTTCTTGCATGCTCAATTCCCTGTTTAATATTAACTTAGCTAAACACCATAACAATAGGAAATGATAGATTGACGATTGGTCTCTGTGGATCGATAATATTTTATATTACTCTGACGCGATTCGTACACTTGCGAATACACCGCACCAGGCACTACTATGGCCCATGTGCTAGTGGACACTGGATCGTCACTGAATGTTCTGCCCAAAATGGATCTTGATAGGCTAGATTGTGAAGGTTTGACCTTAAAGCCCATTAACATTGTGGTGAGGGCTTTCGACGGTTCAAAAAGAATGGTGCACGGGGAGGTGGACATCCCTTTCAAAGTGGGTTCCCAGACCTTTGAATCCACCTTCTATGTGATGGATATCAGGCCATCTTATTCTTGTTTGTTGGGTCGTCCTTGGATCCATGAAGCTGGAGCCGTTACTTCTACACTGCACCAAATGTTGAAGTATCCAGTGAAGGGAAAGATTGTCACCGTGCATGGTGAAGAGGAGTGCATGGTAAGCCATCTGAACTCTTTCAGGTATGTGGAAATGGACGGTGAGTTCATAGAGACCCCTTGTCAAAATTTTGAAGAGGTTCCCCAGACTATGGCATCAACCGAGACTATTACCAGTGTGCCAAAGATCATCAGACCTCCTTTGAAGATGGCTTCTCTCAAGGACGCCAGAGCAGTAGTTGAAGAAGGTGGGTGTACCATTTGGGGACAACTCCTTGATTTTCCTTACAAAACTGACAAATTTGGTTTGGGCTTTACTTCAGGAGTCCAAAGGGTTGTTCGACATGCTCGGGCTGGAGGGCCTCCCCTACACTTTAGCAATCATGTCAATGCTATAGAAGACAATGATGAGGATTCTGATATTGACAGTTGGATCTACCCTACTACCAACGGTGGACCTAGTAACTGGACGACCAAAGATTTTTTGCCGATTACTTTTGTTCAACAGTAATTGTCTTTCTTGTTTTTCGGATTTGTAATAAACAATATAAACTCTATGGCCTTGTGTCTTACCCGAGGCACAATGGTTTATTTGTGAGGGTTATTATATGTCATTATCATATTCCATCAATAAAATATTGGACGTTTTTGCATACAAATTTTGCGCTCTCTGTTTTTCTTTTCTACTTTTTACTTTATCAATACATCTATGCTCTTACACACACTCACATATCAAACTGCAGACCCATATCCACTTTGGATCCCATTGATAACAGTTCTACTATTTCCAGTTATAACTTCGAAAATCCGATCAACCGAGCCGAGGACGAAGGTGAGGAAGATTGTGAGGTACTTGGAGAACTTGCTAGACTGTTACAGCAGGAAGAGAGGGCTATACAACCTCATGAAGAGACAGTTGAGACAATAAACTTGGGCACAGAGGTAGACAGAAAAGAAGTCAAGATAGGCGCAAATCTGGAGCTTAATATCAAACAGCGGTTGATACAAATGTTGCATGACTATGTCGAGATCTTTGCCTGGTCATATGAAGACATGCCAGGGCTGGATACAGATATTGTGGTTCACCGACTACCAACTAAAGAAGATTTCTCTCCGATAAAACAGAAGGTCCGTCGCATGCGTCCTGAAATGCTAGAGAAGATCAAAGAAGAGGTTATGAAGCAATTCAACATTGGGTTCTTAGCTGTCACCTCTTATCCCCAATGGGTGGCCAACGTAGTGCTGGTGCCTAAAAAATACGGTAAGGTACAGATGTGTGTGGACTATAGAGATCTGAACAGGGAAAGCCCCAAAGATGACTTTCCGCTCCCCCATATTAATGTCCTAGTTGACAACACCACGCAACACAAGATCTTTTCCTTCATGGATGGTTTCTCTAGTTACAATCAGATCAAGATGGCACTCGAAGATATGGAGAAGACGACATTTGTCACTCAATGGGGAACTTTCTACTACAAAGTGATGCCGTTTGGGTTAAAGAACGCTGGGGCAACCTATCAGCGAGTCATGGTCGCCTTATTTCATGACATGATTCACCATGAGATAGAGGTATACGTGGACGATATGATAGCCAGGTCTCAAGCAGAGGAAGAGCACCTTGATCATTTACAAAAGTTGTTTGATAGGTTGAAGACATACAAGCTGAGGTTGAATTCGAACAAGTGCATCTTCTGGGTAAGGTCTGGTAAACTGCTAGGTTTCATTGTCAGTGACAAGGGTATTCAGGTGGACCCTGCAAAAGTAAAGGCTATACAAGAGATGTCGGCTCATCGCACTAAGAAGGAGGTCAGAGGCTTTTTGGGACGCCTAAACTACATTGCCAGGTTCATTTCCCATTTAACTGCTACTTGTGAGCTAATCTTCAAGCTCTTGAAGAAAGATCAAGTAGTAAAATGGAATGGCGAATGCCAAACTGCTTTTGAAAGAATCAAGGAATACCTTCAAGAACCACCAATTCTGATGCCTCCGATTGAAGGAAGACCTTTGATAATATACTTAACAATGTTAGACAATTCAATGGGGTGTGTGCTGGGGCAGCATGACGAGTCTGGTCGAAAAGAGCACGTAATATACTACCTTAGCAAAAAGTTTACCTACTGTGAGACAAGATACCCACTACTTGAGAAAACTTTCAGCGGTTTGGCATGGGCTACTCGCCGACTTAGACAGTATATGTTGACCCACACTACTTTACTGATATCTAAGATGGATCCGATCAAGTACATCTTCGAGAAGCCCGCTCTCTCCAGAAGAATAGCAAGATGGCAGATGATCTTAACCGAATACAATATCTAATACACGACCTAGAAGGCAATCAAGGGAAGTGTATTAGCCGATCATTTGGCTCATCAGGCCGTGGATGACTACCAGTCCATGAATTTTGAGTTCCCGAACGGGAATATTATTCTAGTAACTGACTATAAAAAAACTTGGACCGGATGAAGGAACCGAAGAAGGATCCCGATGGACTATGGTTTTTGACGGAGCTTCGAATGCACTCGGTAATGGCATTGGTGATGTAATCATATCCCCTGAGGGCCGCCATACTCCTTTCACTTCCCGACTATGCTTCAACTGTACCAATAACATGGCGGAGTATGAAGCATGCATCATGGGTCTCAAAGCTGCTATTGACCTGAGGATCAAATTCTTGAGCATTTTTGGGGATTCAGCCTTGGTGATAAGTTAGATCAAAGGAGAGTGGGATACGAAGAACCCGAATCTCATCCCGTACAAAGAGCACGTGCTAACATTGCTTCCACACTTTGAGGAGGTAACCTTTGAACATTTTCCACGAGAAGAGAATCAGTTAGCGGATGCGCTAGCTACCATGTCCTCTATGTTCAAGGTCAGGTGGGACAACAAGGCTCCTCGGATCACTATTGAGAGATTGGATGAACCAGCATACTGCTATGAGATCGACACGAAAGGAGTAGCATAAAAACCTTGGTTCTATGAGGTGAAGAGATATCTCGAGGCTCAAGAGTATCCCGAGGGGGCATCTGTCAATGATAAGAAGTTTCTGAGAAGGTTCGCCGTAAAATTCTTCCTCAGTAATGGAATCATCTACAAGCGCAATCATGACTCTACTCTACTTTGGTGCATAGACAAGAGCGAAGCGGAGAGGATTATGACAAACTTACACAAAGGTACCTTCGAAACCCATTCAAGTGGACATACCATGGCTAAAAAGATCTTACGGGCAGGATATTATTGGTCCACTATAGAAGCAGACTGCTATCAACATTCCCAAACTTGTCACAAATGCCAGATCTATGATAATAAGGTGCATGTACCTCCGGTTCCTTTGAACGTCTTGACGGCTCCTTGGTCCTTTGCAATGTGGGGAATTGGCATGATCAGAGAGATTAGACCTACCGCTTCCAATGGGCATCACTTCATCCTGGTGGCCATTGATTATTTCACAAAGTGGGTTGAAGTTTCCTCTTTTGCTACTGTTGCCAAGAACGTTGTGGTGCGGTTTATCAAGCATAACCTGATCTGTCGGTACGGTGTGCCAAAGAGGATCATCATTGACAATGGTACGAATCTCAACAATACGATGATCACCGAACTTTGCAAACAGTTCAAGATCCAACATCATAATTCTTCCTCTTACCGGACGAATATGAATGGCGTTGTGGAGGCTGGTAACAAGAACATCAAGAAGATCATATAGAAGATGACGGTGACATACAAAGACTGGCATGAGATGTTACCATTTTCTCTTCATGGTTATCACACCTCAGCACGTACATTGACAGGGGCAACACCTTATTATCTAGTATATGGCATGGAGACTGTCCTGCTTATCGAGGTCCAGATCCCTTCTTTGAGAATCATGAAGGATGAAGGTCTGAATGAAGATGATTGGATCCATACTCGAACGATCAACTGAATCTCATTGATGAAAAGAGACTTACTGTTGTCTGTCATGGTCAAATGTATCAAAATCGGATGATCAAGGCTTTTAACAAAAAGGTCAAGCGCCAAGCATATCAAGTCGGGGATCTAGTGATCAAGCGCATCATACTGCCGCAAGGAGATCCCAGGGGAAAATGGACTCCCACATACGAAGGACCATTTGTGATCAAAATCATTTTTTTTGCTAGAGCCATGATTCTGACCACCATGGATGGTGACGACCTTCCTCACCCTGTCAATGCAGACATAGTGAAAAGATACTATGAATAAATAAGACCCGCTAGGTTGACTGGCCTAAGCAAAAATAAGGGCAAGTCGAAAACCTGAAAAGGCGGCTTGGGCAAAAAAGGGTATCCCGGTGGGCTGAAAACCCGAAAGGGCGGTCCAGGAAAAATTTAGGGATTTAAAGCATATAACTATGTCCCATTGGATCACCTTGCGACCAGACTTCAGCATCATCTATTAAGCTCAAAATGGCACCAATCAATGCAGTCAGCTTTGGACAAGCAGCAAAGTGATGAGACGCTCAAAGACATAACGACAATAGCTGAATTGAAACTCAATGGGATTATTACACATAGATGTTTTCTTCTCTTTGTACACAATATTGTATAGCTTTCATTTCCACGACGGTGTTCTCTTAATAGAGCGTCAGCCTCCTTGTACAAAAACGCCTGTTATAGGCCAACTTCGAAATTAATACAGGTCACTTTTACAAAACCATTTGTCTTTCTTTTTCTGTTTTGTTTTGCAAAAACGTCCAATGATTTATTCTTGACATATGCATTTGAATATTATTGCTATTCACAAATATTTGCATAAAAAACGGAAAGACAGTTGCTTATAACTTAAGAAACAGGGGCAAAGTCTAGAAAACCATGTCAATCCCAACATTCACTCCTTCCAACAGTTACAGGGGAAGGTAAAGTTTTGAAACAAGGTCACCATTACATGCGCCCCTGTGACATCTACACCCCCCACAGAGTATAGGCAACAAAAGATTTAACATCGGCTTCCCCAAACAGGAGCTACTTTCCCCAACAAAGTTCCTTCAGAGAGTCGACGTCTATATTCCCCAACCGAATTTTATAATCCCAAGCGGTTCATAAACTTTTCTCCCGAGCAGAGTATATTTCTCTGAATATATAAGCTCAATCCCCAACAGAGTTTATTCCTCCAGCTACAGAAATTCATCCCCCGACGGAGTTTATTTCCCCAAATCGGCAAAATATTCCAGTAAAGCATCTCCTCTCGCAAGCAGAGCTATTCCCCTGCAGAGTTATTCTCAAGAAGAGTCTCTCCCCGGAAGAATATTCGTAAACAAGGAGTAAATCCCCAGTATAGTCATCTGCATTCACCATCCCCAGTGGAAATGAAGAATTCGGCTCCCTAATACTCTTTAGTAGCAGTTCGAGATTTATTTTCCCCGACTAAGAAATACCGCAATAGCGTCCCATATTCATACATCATGGCATGCGCATACATATTGCATACAATACAATCTCATTTATGTTGAGAACATCATCACAATGCATTTCATACATCATGATATTGTATACGACTAATTCTGTACCTTTCAGGGAAAAGATCAAATCAACAAGTTACATCTAACAAAGGGCTATCCTAAGATCTCTCTGCTTACTATGCTGGTAAAAGAGATTCCAAGACTTTCGTCTAGATCAGTTGAATCGCTACTAAGGTTCTCCTGATTACCATGCCAATCAAAGTCATCCCAAGATTTCTCCACTCACTATGCCGGTGTAAAAGATTCCAAGACTTTCATCTGGGTCAGTTGAATCGCTACTAAGATTCTACTGATTACTATGCAAGTCGAGGTTACCCCAAGATCTCTCTGCTCACTATGCCGGTGGAAGAGATTCCAAGACTTTCGTCTGGATCAGTTGAATCACTACTAAGGTTCTCCTGATTACTATACCAGTCAAAGATTATCTAAGATCTCTCTGCTCACTATGTCGGTGGAAGAGATTCCAAGACTTTCATCCGGGTCAGTTGAATCGCTACTAAGATTCTCCTAATTACTATGCTAGTTGAGGTTACCCCAAGATCTCTCTGCTCACTATGCCGGTAGAAGAGATTCTAAGACTTTCGTTTGGGTCAGTTGAATCGCTACTAAGATCCTCCTGATTACTATGCCAGTCGAAGTTAACCTAAGATTTTCTATGGATCAGTCAAATCGATAATAAGATTTATATTTCAATTAAAGAAGCTATGAAGCCCAAAAATTGACCGGATAATAGTCAATCAACGATTCAAGACAATGTGAAGCCCGGATCCTGACCGGATAATAGTTTAATCTCATTTTCCCAGTAAGTCACTGTGAAGCCTGGAATACGACCAGATAGCAGTCAACCTTATCATCCTCAACAAGTCACCGTGAAGCCTGGATCCTGACCAGATAGTAGTTCACTTCCGTCTCTTCAATCAAGAGATGACTCCCCATTAGAGTAATGGACAAACTGAAGCTCCTAGACTCTATTCCCCAAGGAAGAGACCAACATTCCTTAGCGAAGTCCTCCCTAACAACAGGAACAGGAATTGCCACAAAGGAATATCTCACAAAATCATCATTATTCTAGATGGCATCTTTAAGCCCATCTCCGACGACTCCTCGTCACATTCTCTGGATGGCATCTTTAAGCCCATCTCCGACGACTTTCAATTATCTTCTCCAAAATGCATATGTAATCCCATTGTCGATGTCATCAACCATCAGTATTACTTCACGCGAGTGCAAATTTCTGGGCACTCTAGTGTTAAATCATCTACCACCCTTAGATCACGAGAGGCGGACAAGCCAATCTAAATCCTCCAGTTTAAGAAGATTGAACAAGGGAAGCTGTTGTACCCAAAAATTTTCCCTCTCATTTTCACACAAGACATACTCCTAGAGGTCCTCAATGGCTTAAGTTAACTAAGGATTGACCAGACAAATCCTCCTCTTAAGACTATAAGCCTCAAACTAGGGTTTCACTCCTCACCAATATGTTTGAGTTACAAGGGTCCAAAATGGTCTCCATTGCCCTAATATGTCCTCAAGACCACCCATGCCAAGTTTCATGCCTAGCACAATAAGTTTGCTCAGTCAACTGCTCAAATGCCTGAAAATTAACTGTACTAGGGCAAAAGTCAACCGTGGTCCAAATACAATCAAACTTCAAGATTTTTGGTCAACATCAATGTTTTGAAGTATTATCCATCATTTTATCAAGGGTTGATCATGATTCCTCAAGAAATGCTCCTAACTCATCAAAAGTCAAAAATGGCAATTTAGGGTTTCTATAGGAAAAGTCAACTAAACTTTGATCATGCATAACTTTCTTATACTTTATCAGAAATTTTCCAACTAATGCTAATTTTGAAGAGAATCCAATTCCCTACAACTCCTCTTCAACCCTCAAAGGCAAGAAATGCCTCAATCAAAAGATACAAGTTCATACATTATAGGTCATTTCAAAAAGTAAAAAAAAAAACACCTTTTGGATCAAAGCTCCTTACATAAACATGGAAGATCCAATTAAGATAAAACCAAAGAGGTTGTTTAGAGGACATCCTAATATTTCTAAAAAGTCCAATAACACCCTCTTAGGGTTAAAATTGACAGATATATGCATTGTCAAAGTTGGCCATTTTTGGAAATTTGCATAAAGTCAACAATGCCCAAATTTGCATTTTTTCCAAATGGGCCTAACTTTTCATACTTGAAACATATTCCTAGCCTGATCCACGACCCAAACACCTTTCCATGCATCATTGTCTTTATTTATTTAATTTATTTTGATTTTAATCCTTTAAAAATCAAATTAAATGATATAAAAATAATGAAGATTTGTTTTGATTTGATTTTGCATTGAATTACAATCCAAATATGTTGTATAACACCAAGAAAAATAGTGCAAGATTGAAAAGAGAGGAAATCTCCACATATGGAAAGATTGGAAGCAAAATTGAAAAGGCATTATTTGTTGGATTCTTGCCATACATAGTGACCTAATTTGATTCACATATTTATACACAAGCATTTTGAATCCTAAGGACATGTTTTTACATGCATAACCTGCCTCCAAAGCAAGAAACGAGTTCCAACTTTTGTCAAAAAAGTGCAAGACCTATCTTTTTCCACAGGCCAGTTCAAGGAGTTTTGAGTTTTCAGTAATCATCCACGCATACTCAGGAAGCTTTTCCCATTGTTTCTAAGCCTTGAAGCTTCAAGAATCTCCGTCTACACATCACGGGTTGCACTCCCTTAATTCAAAATTGTTTTCAGGGTTTTACATGTTTTACCTTCAATTTGCTTGCATAAACGTGTTCATAATCATGTTTGTGATCTTTTGGATAGCTTGGATTTGATTTTTAGTACAAGAACAAGCCTGCGCCATAGCTAGGGTTTATGAGCTAAAAATTGGGGTTTCTCTGTCTAGGGAAAATTGAAGGGGATCATGGGTACCAATAGACTCAGGGTAAAATTCTTGGTTGATCTATGTTTTTAGTTTTGGTTAATATAACTTATTTTGTGTTGTATAAATATGCAGGGTTATAACTATGGAGGAAAACTTTCACTATAGCCTTTAGTGACAACTTTGTCCGTAGGTAAAAGGCTGGTATAAAAAACAATGGTTGTAGGAAGAAGATAATTAGGTGGCAACATCCCATTGGAGAATTTGAATTTGGCACGTGTTTCTGGGCATAACGCTTTGTTGTGCTTATAATTTATTCGTTTAATTATATAAATGAATAACATTCCAGCACATATGGTTAACGAGCAAGACGTGTCATGCAAGCATCCTAGATTCGATCCCAAGCGTATGCATTTTATGTTTTCTCAATATTTTCCACAGGATCTAACACGCAGCATCCAAAGGGGTGTATCATGCAACCCCTAGATCCAGCCATCGGGCCATCATAAATCCAGATCAAATGCTCCAGCTTCAAGCGTGCGTGATGGACATCCCAGAAGCCACCACACCAGATCCAACGTTGGATGATGGGCTTGCATGAACATGGGCCTATCAATTCTTCTTCACACCCCCAAAGTGCTTCATCACATCATGCCCATTTTAATTCTTTTTTAATTTCTTTTATTTGTTTTAATTATTTTTACAAAAAAAATCATCATTTTTTAATTAAATCATAAAATCAAGAAAAACATGAAAATATTAGGACTAGATTTTTTATCATTAAAAATCAATTTCTTTTTCATAATTTAAATTAACTAGAGACTAGGTTTTAATTGCAATTAAATTACTTTTTTCAAATAAAAATACAAAAACATTAGAATTAGGTTTTTTTCATAAAAATATTTAATTTCATTAATTAATTAGGTTAATTAGGATAATTTAAATTCCTTTTTCATAATTATAATTAATTAGAAATTAGGTTAATTTTCAAAATAAATTACTTTCTCAAAATCCAAAAAAATATTTTTCTTTATTCACTAATTAGATGTCTTTGAATTTAATTGTTAATTCCCCGTATTTAGTTTTGACGTGCATATTCTTTTTCCATTATTTTTTTAAATTATTGTAATTGCTTCGAGATTGTAATAATTTTAATTAAGTTATTTACTGTCGTTCCCTATTTACTGTTTAATTCCCAAAGTTTTTTGGTCATGTGATCCCCATTCCCCGAAGCCTTGTAATAATTAGATTTACTTTTCCGCTTTTACTTTCTGCAAATATATAAACTGTTTAGATGTATGCGTAGGATTGTATGAAAAAGATCAATAATTTGAAACAGTAGAAAACCATAACTGTGCAAAGATAAATAACTGAAAAATAATCACACCCACATGCGCACCCCTAGGGTATCTCCACTCCGGTTGCCTTCGGTAAACGGTCATGAAGTATAGGGAGTTTTAGTGGTTTCCCTCTAGTCCCAAAAGATAAAAAGTGACCCATTCGAATGTTTCCTCGAAAAGATCTTTAGGACTCGAGGGTAACTACTAAGGTTTCTTAACCATTGCTTTAGTGATCGTACATCCCTTTCTATGTCCCTCAAAAATCCAATGACTAGGGTTACCTACTCATTAATAGTAGGATAACACGGTCTAAAGGATAGGAGGAAAAGAACGCCTTTTTTCCGAGTAGGTAGATAACTGTTAGGTACTTGCTCAAAACAATCCTTTTTACACCATATACTTTCAAACATACTTTTCAAACAAGTTTTCAAAAAACACTTTATCACACTCTTAAGGACCGATACAAGAGTTACCATAAAGTGAGTCTCCGCACCAAGGAATTTTCAAAGCTTTTCAAAACACACAAACACAAGAAATTTTAGAAAGTGAGCGAGTACCTAAGAGTCCATGGAAAACCATGGATGGAAAGGGTGCTAACACCTTCCCTTTCCATAATCTACCCCCCGTACTCAAAAATCTCGAAAAAAAGGCCTTTTTCTATTCTTTTCACCCTTTCCTTTGTTGGATAAAAGAAAAGTTGGCGGCGACTCTTGCTTACCGCGATATTTGCAAACAAAAAACGCAAACCAGTATATAAATAGTCAGTTCTGCCACCGTATCACAGAGTAAATTTATAAATCACTGTTGGCATGGGAAAGTTCTCACTACATGAGTAATAATTGAGAAACCGGTGGAGAAATAAATAAATGATGAGATCCAGGTCTTAGTGTTGTTGTTAAACCTAAAAAAAATGGTCCTATACAAAAGTTGCCAAGGTGAGTTTGCATGAGACATGGAGAGATTTGCAGGTGACATTTAGAACCAATTGGTAGACACCTTTGCTATTGCAAAACTGTCCTTCCAGGTAATCTGCATAAAGGTTTTGTCCATGTAATGTTGTGGATGTTATATGGGCATATATGTATGAATAAATTGTCTAAAGCTGGATATGTAGTCATATGCAGTGATTGAGCCATTGTTTGCTAGAAAGCATAATGCAGATCTAGAAAGCATGTGGTCGATTTTATACAATAAGAGTATAAGTCATCGGATGGCTTATAATGAAAATGAGGATCATCCAGTGCTACAGTCAGGGTGGAAGGAGCTTCAAAATAATTACTTATTACTTGATGATGTCATGGCCGTTGTGGGTTATTATGGGAAGAACTTGTTTAAAGTTGTAGCATTTAAAGAGATTAACATATTTGAGGACTTATAAAATGTGCATAGTAGGTTTACCAACCACAAAGGGATATATATTTTTGATGTCCAGTTGACACCACTCAATGTTTCGTCAAGATTTTTAGTTGAGTATAACATGCTATTTTAAGTAATATGGTACGACGTACGTATGGACGACATTGTTTGACTGACTGATATCGTCATTATGTTTGTAGAAACTGCAACCTGATTTGCTGGTGTATTGCGAGCCTATGAGTATAAGGTTTCAGCACTATGAGGGGATAATGGAACCAATGAGATGGTATCAAGTTTGTATCCACACGATCAAAACCATACAAAGTTAGGTCATGACTTGGATAAATTTTGCAACTCTAACCACTTTAAAGGAGGCGAAGCTATTAGATTCAAATTGGATGTTACCAACGAAAACAAAACATGTCACGTGTATAAGGTTAGTTCTGCGCTACTGTAATTTTTATCAGTTAATGAATAGATGTATCCATGAATTTCATCATGAATAAAGCATACTTATATACTTAGTTAATACATACTGCATTATTTAAAATATACAAATATCAATTGGGATAGCATCCCATAAGGAAGCCTAATTATAACAGGGAATAATCCTATATAAAACATAAAAATATGAAAGATTAAACTCAATTTGAAATGACGCCCCGATCAGATATTGTTGAAAACTTCCTTGTATACAATGTTTGTTGTAGAAGATTTGGCAATCTTGTCTTCATCGTGAACTAACACTTTAATTCCTTTCTTACTGGTAACTCTTGAAAGTGCAACATTAATTTGTTCATGAGTAAATAAGTCTCTAGGAATGTAAAGGCCCACCCAATCCAATGACTGGCCTTGTGATTTGTTAATCATCATCTCGTAGGAGAGAATGATAGGGAACTGCCTTCTGCTGAGTTTGAAAGGCCACGAAGATTGAGAAGGGGACATATTCCTCCTGGAATATATACAATGTTGCCATGTTTTGTCCCCCCATAATATGGGCCTCAAGTACGTGCATCGTCATCTTAGTCACAATAAGTCTTGTACCATTACACAACCCTTCAAACTGATCGATGTTCCTTATTAACATAATTGGTGCACCGATCTTCAGTTTGATGTGATGGTTAGGAAAACCGGAAGTTTTTAAAGAGCTCAAAAACTCAGGTGTGAGAACATTAAGCATGTCTCTATCATGTATATCTGATCGGTCAATAGAGTTACTGCTAACGTAATCCCTTAATTCTTCTGCAGCAAAAAAATAATAAACATGATCATTAATTTTGTCAACAATTTCAATGGTAGATGCCAAGATAACCCTACTTTTTAGGTAGGTGTAGTCATGGAAATTAGTGAGAAAGTCCGAGTATGTGCTCGTGACTATGTCTAAAATTGGATCATCAAAACTTGTGATAAGCATCTCTGAGGGAAAATCGATTTTGGAAGTCCCATCATTTGGTTCTCCTAGTCTACCTTCCCCAATTTTTAGCAGGCAATCGGAGAATGCAGAAATTTCAGTTCTCGCTTGTTCCGTTGGACCGCTAGTCAAACGCATCTTTTTGGTTAACGTTAACACCTGTACTGAGTGCCATATGTAGGAGGCGTTAATGGTGGCATGCACAATGTCTGAATGACTTCCCCTGGGTAATACCTACAATATCTGTCTATAGTCCCCCCCAAAAACTTCCACCTTGCCACCAAAAACCTCGCCGGAGTTGTCAGAGCTACTCATGAGATCCTTTAAAGTTCTATCAAGATCTTCAAAACACCATTTATTTGGCATCAAGGCCTCATCCCATATAATTAACTTAGCTTGCTGAAGTAGATCTGGTGAATCTTTGTTGTATTTGATGTTGCAAGTAGAGTTATCCAAAGTAGGGACCAAAATTTTGAATCTGGAGTGAGTTGTTCTCTTGTCAGGTAATAACAGTGATGCAATACCACTGGTTGCAACATTTAGGCAGATGCTATGCTTGGACCTGATTTCACTTGTGATTTTCTGCTACATGTAAGTTTTCCCGGTACCCCCATATACGTGCAGGAAGAATACTCCACCGTTCTGACTTGTAACAACAATCATTATTTTTTCAAAAATACAACGCTTCTCATCTATTAGGGATTGACGATTACACAAAGCAAAACATAAGGTCATGGTGGATATCGAAATATACAATGTAAAATAGGTATATACCTGTAAGTGCAGCGAAGTCATCTTTCATGGTTTGAATGTCGTATTTGCGTTCTTCATATATGAGGCAATTTCTAAGTTTCTCTAACACATAACTGTCAAGATAGGGTATATGGTAGAAGTCTTTAAGGATTCTTCTATTGGACTGAAGCAGAATCTCAATTTATGTTAAAGTGAGATTCTTAAGTTGTTCATCATTCAACATAAGTGTTGTGTGAAATGGAAACAGAGTGAGCAATTATGAATAAACACAACATGAATTAGTCTCAGGTGGTTTCAATGATTTAGTTAAGTGAAAAATAATGTAAGTATTAGGCGATTAGTATTGTATAATGGACATTTTTCATTAACCAAAAGTCTCTGCTTGTGCAATAGACCATCCGACAATAACACTCATTACTCCTTCCAAACATGTGCATGCCTGTTGACATTCCCAGACAGTAGCATGACCATAAATAACTTGCGTAGAAATTTCCCCGATCCCTATTCACTTGCCTCTTTTATGGCTCCATTGTATTCTCTGTCATCCTGTAGGAAGCCCATGGCAAAACACGCATCCTGAAATTATTCACATTGGATATCGCCAACCTTTTTAATCTCCTCATAGGTTGTAGGTCCGCTTACAACCGTTAGCATCAATCTTAGATAAAACAATTCTCTGGTAGAAGGTGGCACCCAAACCAAATGCCCAATGGTGTAGCCTCTTTTCCTTGGCTTCCACATTGTAGTTATCTTGTGGTAAAGAAATTGGGTCACAAATTGGCTATATGTTAATTCCCTCACATCGGCATAAGTCTGGTTTGCAACTAACCAAGACGAAAACATATATTCAGTCACACTTCCCCTCTCTAAAACATTTTCCATGCGGTCATGATCAATGTGATGCGGTGGGAGAACTGACTTGAGGTTTTGCATTTGTGTTTGCAAATGTTGCGGTTTAGCAAGAGTTGCCACTGACTTTTATTTTATCCAAAAGGAAAGGTAAAAAAGCACAGGAAAGACCTTTGAGATTGTTTTTGGGTTCGGGGGGTAGATTATGAAAAGGGAAGGTGCTAGCACCCTTTTCATCCATGGTTTTCCATGGGCTCTTAGTTACTTGTTTTAGATCACTCGCTTTGCTTTGACAATTGTTTGAAACAGTGCTTTGTGTGGTTTTGAAAGTATTTTGAAAAGAGGCCATCATTTAGGCAATCTTTATAATGATTCTCGTTCGTAAGAATGTATACAAAGATGTTTGTCTTTTGAAAAATGTTTCAATGTTTTGAAAGTTGTTTGGAAATTGTTTTGAAATGTGTGTGTGATAGTTTGAAAATAGCAAGGATTGTTTGCAAATTTGCTCAAGTAACTAGAAGCTATCTACCTACTCAAAAGTCTTTCTTGTACATTTTTATTCCTTTGATGTTGTTGACCTACCATTGTTTTGATAGACAACCCTATCTTTGGATGTTAAACGGACGGGCGTGGGTCATCGTATGACCATGATAACAATATTGCCAAGTATCTTTAGCAAGTTTTGAGGGACCAAGATCATTTGTTTTTAGGCAACCAAGATAGCGTCATCGAGGGACTATGATCTTTTGTTTTGTATTGTTTTGCCAAGATACCTAGCATGCATACCATGGCCATTTTGTAAGGCAACCAAGTGGGTGAAACCCTAGGGGTGCTTGTGTGCAATGTGTTGTCATTTTTCACGCTTTGTTGTCTTGAATTAGGTCATTCTATTTGTTGATTTTTTGTCTTATCATACAAACCCTAATTTACTAAACATGCATATAATGCGATAAATTGCGTAAAGTAAATCTAAACTATTACAACAATATTATGGGGATGGGGATACAAGTTTTGAATGGGTATATTTGCACAAAATAAAACCTAATTCACTATTACAACCCAATTGAATTTATTGTACAATAAATAAATAAGTAATTATTTAAATATGCAATAAAATGTAAATATGCAAAAATGTTTTTGTAATTGTTTTATGCATGAGAAAATAATATTATCTAAGTCCTAAAAAATAAGAAAAATAATTTTATTATTTTTAAAAGGGGAAACCCTAATTTTTTATTAAAAGAAAAATATATGTTTTCTAATATTCTTGTCCATTTTTGTTTAAGAAAAATAATAATAATAATAATATTATGTATAAATATTAAAAATTAAAATATGTGAGAAAATAATATTTTATGTGTATAATATAATAAAATAAAATATTTAAGTATTTTAATATTATTTACAGGTTTATTTAAGAAAATAAATTCTATTTAACCTAATAAACTATTTTTATGCCATAAAAATAATAAAATAAAAATGCAAAAAATTAAGAAAATATTTTTTAGATTTTTTAATGTTCAGAAAAAAATAATAAAGTCAAAAATATAAAAATAACAAGAAAATGTGAAAAATAACAAAATATGAATCAGGGGGGTGCAAAAGCAAAATGGGGGGTGCAAAAAGAAGCAAGCCCAAGGCGCCGGGCCCAGCCAGCTTCATCCCTGACCTTCAGACAACACCAAGCGCACGCGTTCTGCCTTCAAGTCCTGTTCTTGCTATTCTTTGCATAAAAACAAAAACTTATAACATGAAAAAAGTAGCTCATGATCCCACGATTCCAGTGATATAAAGTTTGTGACCTAACTCTAAGAAACCAGGGATAATTTTAATGGCCCTAATTTATGACCTAGTTTTTTTCATGAACTTCAACAATCAAATACTCTTAGCTCAATTAATATAAATGGAAACTATGCATATGTACAACTCAAGCAAGTTAAGGACTACATTTTTGCTTCACAAATCGTGACCTAAGGATTCCTAAATAGAGAGATAGAAACTTGAAAAATACCTTGTTCAGTTGAGTTTGGATATGGCAATGTGGGAACTTTGAGTGAGGCCTGAAGATCGTGTGAGCTTCCTTGAAGTTCCCTCAACCTTTTCCAATGCTCAGCTTGCCTTGTAGATGCTTGAATCTCCCTGTAGAAGTCAACATGCAAACCTTCAAAATGAAAATGGTGATGCTTGAAACAGGGCACACAGTTGCAAGACAAAGGCCTGGATAGTTTAGGTAGGAAGTATGGAATGTGTTTGAAGTGATTTAAAGCAAAACGCACGAGCCAATATTGAAATGGCTTGAGTTCTGTAGATGATGCCCTGTTTGGGCAGGAACTTGGTTTTTTTGTGTTTGAGAATGTTTTCAATGTTATGAATTCGTGTCTTAGGCTTGTTACAATGTTCTGAGGTTGTTTGAAATGATACCAAGTCTTGCCTTTATCAGATGGATGAGTTGTATTGACTTTTGCAAGTTTCTTGCTTTTGAAGAAGAGTTGGAAGTGACAATGCCAAAGCCTGTACATGCTTGCTTGCTAGCTACACATAATTGGTACAAGTTGCCTAATATTTGTGGATATTGTTTGCAGCAAAAGATTAGGTCAATGGATCAAGATTTGCAAAGTTGGAAAAAACAAGCTTTATCAAAATGGTATTATGAACTTTATGCCATAAATGGATTAATTCATTGTGCAATGCTTCAAAGATCAGAACAAGACCATTATCCAATGTGTTGTGACATCAGATGAGTGTAAGTGTAGGGCTTGAGCTGAGCAAACCTTAGTCCTGTCTGGAGTCCAAGAGGTCTTGTGGGGAAAAATCTAGATAATATGAGAGGGCAAATTTTGGGGTACAACAGCTGCCCCTGTTCAATCTTCTTGAACCTGAAGAGTTAGATTGGCTAGTTTTTCCATTCATGACTCGAAGGTAAAAGATGATTGGACACTAGAGTACCCATAAATTTGCACTCGACAAAATGTAATTGAGGGAATGGGCTTAAAGATGCCATTTGGAGATGTGATAGAATCTTGTTGGAGATGGGCTTAAAGATGCCATCCAAGAATGTTTGCTGAGTTGTAAGTTGTAAGTGAAAAGAATAAGTATCAGAATGGTATCCGGAGACTGAATCTGAATGAGCAATGGAATGGCATCCATGTCTGGAGCGTATCCGAGCTGTATCTAAAAGGAATCTGGAATAAGTATCAGAATGTCATCCATATCTGGCACGTATCTGAACTATCTCTAGAATTTGAATTTGAATGTCTTTAACTGGAATAAGAATCAGAGAGAGCTTAGAATTGATCTGACTGAACCAAAGACTGTCTCAGCAAGACGATGAAGGAATCTTGGACGATCACTACCTCAAAAGGTAATGAAGGAATCTTGGATGATTACTACTCCAAAAGGTAACAATAGCCTTTATCTGTTGATCGATCTTTCCTAAAAAGGTAAAGAGTTAGTTGTATGCAATGTCATGATGTATGCATTGCATAATGATGTTCCCAAACTAAATGAGATTTATGTTATATGTATTTTATCATGTATGTAAATATGAATTGTGAAATGTTAAAGAATGTATTATTGTCTGGGAAAATAAATCCTTGACAGATGCCGGGGAACCTTTAAACCCTGATCTGTGATTGAAGAGTATGTGTGTCTTCAAATTTTGCTTAGAATGTTTCCACTGGGGATCCCTGCTTTGTTGTCTGAAGAGAAATCCACTGGGAAATAATGCAAACTCTGTCTTGAAAGAAATAGAATTTTAGAAGCTTCGATCGTCCGTTATTCTACTGTAAGATCCTCTCTGTTGAATTTTAGGAACTTCGGTCGTCCGTTATCTTACTGAGGAATCATCTCTATCAAAGAGTAAAATTGAATTTTAGGAGCTTCAGTCGTCTATTATTCTACTTGGGTATCATCTTCGTTTTGAGAAAGGTTCAATTTTAGGAGCTTCGGTTGTCCGTTATTTTAATTAGGAATCATCTCTATAAAAGAGGAAATTTGAATTTTAGGAGCTTCGGTCGTCCGTTATTCTACTGTGGGATCCTCTCTGTTGAATTTTAGGAAGTTTGGTCGTCCGTTATTCTACTGAGGATTGAACTATTATCTTGTCATACTCCAGGATTCATAGTTTAAACATAGGCCACTATCTGGTCGAATCCAGGCTTCGTGGTGTTTGATATTCTTATCCAGTCGTCATCTAAGCTTCACAATATGCTTGTGGAGATCAAGATACTATCCGGTCGAATTCGGGCTTCATAGCTCGATTCTTGTGAAAATTTGATTGCATCTTTCATCCTGATGTATGTATATGTAATGTTTTCAAGATGCTCTCTTGCTGGGGAAAATAAATCCTGAATTGCTGATGGAGAAAAGAGTTGAATTCTTTGTTTCCGCTGTGGATAGTGAAAACTCTGTGGGGAGTATATTTATTCTTGTTTGGGGAAGGAGTTCAGGAGTCTCGATTGTCCGTCACTCTTACTGGGGAATCGAGGTTGGATTGATATTTGGTCGAGTCCAGGTTTCAACAGTAACTTGTCGGGGATTGTAGAGTAGTCTACTAGGGAAGGAAGGATGTGGTCCTTTGATCTGTAGTAGTCGGAGACGTAAACTCAAACTGGAGAATCCTGCCGTTGTTGGGGAAATAAACCCTGTTGCTCAGTCTATTGGAGAGGCGGCAACTTTACTGGAGAAAAATCCTCGAGGATTCTTGAGGTCGACTTTACTGGGGAATCATCCTATGAGTAGGATTTTGGGGAGATTTGTCACTGCCCCTAGTAGCGAGTGTTTTTGGCACTTCCTGGAAGTGTTTGACTGTACGTAACCCTCTGTTGGGATTGACATTCAATGCCCCAAGAAACGAAGATGGAGATTTGCCCATTGTTACTCTACACTTTGAGAGATTTCTTGGAATCTTGACTGGACTGCCCCAGGTTACTCTGCATTTTGAGAGATTTCTTGAAATCTTGACTGGACTGCCCCAAGTTACTCTGCATTTGAGAGATTTCTTGAAATCTTGACTGGACTTCCCCAGGTGTGCTGGACAGTGACATGTCATGTCCCCTTGTTGATAGGAGATTTTTGTAGAGGAAGTGCCATCCCACTTGAAGTGACTTTTGTTCACTGAGAGAGCTTTTCGTTCATTGGATATTCATTGTGCGAATTTCTCTACCGTCAAACAATTAGCCATATGAAAACAGTGATATGCAAGTAATGCACAGTTTATGCTTGTCCTGAAGTTTTGAAAAATGCATTTTTAGCAAGTAAAGAAGTTTTGTTAGAAAAATTTAACTCAGGATTTTGAATAAAGCCCTACAGGAGTCAGGGTGCCTTTTGTAACTGTATGCTTTCGAACTAACCCATACTTCAATTAGGACTTTTGAAGGGTTGTAGCGTGACTTGATTCATGTTTTAAGAAACAAAGGATAAAGGCTCAAAGTATTTGTACCCACCCGTTCTTCGTGATGTTATTCAATCCTAAGCTCAGTTAATTGCGTGTTTGAACTCCAATTAAGTCTGGAATGGCGTTTTGGAGATGGTTTAAGCTGGTTGGAAGGCAGTCATATTTGCAAAAAAAAAATTTTTATGTTGTCGAGGATTTATAGTGACCTCTTTCTTTTGATTTGTTATCCCTAATCCTTTACCTAACTGTTCCTGTTTTGAGATTACAGTCAGTGGGATGCCCCAGTTTTCTTAAGTCTCCTTCGTAGGTTTTGACTTAGTGGGCCTTTCTTTTTTGAGAGATAATGACAGCCTGTGCGATAGGGAACCATCACCGTCTTTTGATTCCAGAGGAATGTTTTTGATATCATTCATTATATTATGAAATGAGAATTTGCAGTCTCATGCGCGTTTGAATTAACTGAGAGACTACCCTGCCCCAGGTTTTGATTGAAGGTTTCAAATTGTGTTTAAATAGAAAACTTCTACTTCTTTGGCTCGAAAGGGTTGGCTAGGGATTATCATCCTTATAACTCCAGTATTTAAGATTTGAAAGAATGCCTGTACATCGTAAGCAAGGTCTGTCCAAAAGCATACTGTATGAGATTATGGCATTTGTTGTACCCCAAAATTTTCCCTCTCATTTTATCAAGATTTCCCCTCACAAGACTCTTTGGACTCAAGACTAAATTAGGGTTTTGCTCTGCTCAAGACATCTCCTTGTACTGATGACCTAATTTAGGTCTTGAATTTGCACATGGATTTGTGGACTTTCAATGCTCAAAGTGACTTTCATACTTCATGTTGGACTTACAAGATTTCCTCTACCAAGTTTCAAGCCTTGAATCAAATTTTCACCCAGTCAATTGGACAGTTGACCTAGAAATGAGCTGTATTGGGGAAAAAGTAAACTATGGACAATTTACAGTCAAACCTCATAATTTTTGATCCACATCAACATTATAGACTCATATGAACCATTTTATCAAGTTTGGACCACAACTCCTCAAGAAATTTGATCAGATCATCAAAAGGGCAAAATGGTCATTTTTAGGGTTTTGACTGTATAAAGGAAATTTATGATTTTTCACCTAGCCAATGGCAAATTGGGTTCAAGTATGGATTCAAGGACTCAATGGCATCATCTTTACCCATTCACAAGGTTCAAAAGATCTCAAATGCATTGGATTGACAAATGAATTTTTCAGTCAACTGATCAAAATTTGACTGTACACTAAAAAGTCAAACTTGTCAAAATCAAGTGCCAAGGGTCATTTTTCATCAATATGAGTCAAAACATGAAACTTGTTCATCCAGAAACCTAATTTTTCAAATTAGGGTTTAAGATTGAAAAATTTCATAACTTAGAATTTTTCTAAGTTATGAAATTTTCTTATTTTTCCCCAACTTTGCCCAACATTTTCACCATGATGCAATTGGATTCAAACAAAACTTCCAACATAAAAGTTGTAGTACTCCACAAAGTCTACAACTTTTACTCACAAAGTTTTCCCAAAAGAAGCTTGGATATCAAGTTATGATTTTTGGAACAAGGGTCCATGAAACTTTTAACTTAGTGTAATTTTGCCATAGTGTAGGCAGGATTTTGACCTATCTTCATGGCCATTTTTCACATAGTTCCACTTGGAATATCAAAATAAATTTCAAAGATGGATTGTAGAACATGTTACAATATTTCCAAAATGTCCAAGAACTCACCAAAATAATTTATGGTTAAGGAGAATCGAAGATTTGAATTTGGCAAAAACTCACTTTGATCCATGGCATTTTCATGTTGACACAAGTTGCAAAATCTGTCCAAACTTGCTTTGTACTTTATTACAGGTCTCTAAACCCTTCCACACTCAAAAATTGAATCCAAACTCATTGGTTTAAGGTGTTATTCTGATCAATAGAGGTTTACACATTGAATTAATCTTAAAATGGCAAAAAGGTAGCATTTCCATTTTGATAAAGGCAACTTTATGTCAACTTGCTTCCCTTCAGCCTTGGACCTCTCTCTTTGCAGCAAACAAGTTCCATAAACTTAGGCAAAAGTACAACAATCTTGTGCATGCTTGGAGATAGCCTGTACAGGCCTATCTTGTATCACTTCACACTTTTCTTTCAAAACAAGTCAACTTGCCAAAAGGACATATCTTGAGTATCTGATATAACCAAAGTTTGTAAGCATTCCAAAGAAGTTTTGCACATTGCCTTGAGCCAAAAACACGAGCCATCTATCTCTCAAACACTCTTGAACATCAAAACACATTCCTCTTGCAAAACAGGGCAGCTTCTGCACTTTCACTTCCATCTCACAAACCACTCGTGCGTTTTGCCCCAAACCTGTTCCAATACCTTCCATATAACCCACCTGAGCTATCCCAATCATTGTCCCTTGACTGTAACTCCATTTGCAAGCTTCACCATTTCTGATTTCAGCTTGTGCAGGTTGACTTCTACAGGCTTATTCAAGCAAGCTCAAGGCAAACAAAACATTGGGGAAGGTCAGAGGAAGTTCAGGCAAGCTCACAAACATCTCAGGCCTCATTGAAAAAACCTCCACATTACCATACACGAGTTCAACTGAAACAGGTATTTGTCAACTTTCTATCTCTCTATTTAGGAATCATTAGGCTTAGGTTTATGAATAAAAAATGAAGTACTCATAGCCCTTAAGCTGTACATATGCTTAGTTTTCATTTAAGTTAAGTGTTCTAAGAGAATTTGATTGATGAACTTCCTGAAAAAGTTAGGATAGAAATTAGGGCCAGAGAAATTCTCTCTGGTCTTCGAGAGTTAGATTAAGTTTTTTATATGGTTAGAATCGTATGATCATGCTCTATAACTTTCATGTTGCAAGTTTTCGTTTTTAAGCACAAATGCAGGAGATACGAAGATGAACTCAGAACGCGTGTTTTTGTGTTTGAACGAAGGTTGAAGATGAAGTGTTGGGCTGGGCTTGCCTTTTCCCTACTTTTTGCACCCCTGACTTGCTAATTATACCCCCTGGCCCATTTCATTATATTTTTGTATTTTTGTATTTATTTTTCATTTCTGATTTTATTTTATATTTTCTAAACATAAAAAATATCAAAAACATTTTCATAAATTTTTACATTTTATTTTATTATTTTTTATTATTTTTTTAGACATAAAAATAATTATTAAATAATATATACCTTTATTTTCTTTAATAAAAACTTATAAATATTATAGAAATATTATATATTTTTATCTTTATTATTTATACATATAAAATAATATTTTTTTCACATGTTTTATTTCTTAATATCTTTGTATATATTTATATTTATTTTCTTGTACATAAAATAAATAGTATAATATATATTATCTTAAAACAAAAAAACTAGGGTTTCCACCCTTATTAAAAATAATATTTTTTCTAATATATATTTTATTTTTTGACACTTGAATATATTTTTTTATTATTTATTTTATTGTACATAAATAAATAAGTATTATAATTTTCATACATATTCTTAAACCAAAAATTTGGGTTTTTACCCTTAACAAAAATAATCTTCCATTTTATTATTTTTAATGCATTAAATATTTTATTTTTATATACATAAAAATAAACAAAAATATTTTTTACACTTTTATAATATTTTGCTTATTTATATTTAACTTGCTTATTTAAATATTGCTTATTTATTATTTGATGCAAAGAGTTCAATTTGGATGTAATAGTAAATCTTAGGGTTTTATTTTCTTGCAAATACTCCCCATTCAAAATTGTATCCCCCTCCCCATATCAATGTTGCAATAGTCGTAGATTTATTTTACGCATTTATAGCTTTCAAATATGCCATGATAGAGATTAGGGTTTGTATGCAATATCCAAAATCAAAACAAATAGTTGGACTAAACACAAGACAAAAATGCATGAAAAATGACAACACAATGCACACATGCACCCATAGGGTTTCATCCACTTGTTGCCTTTAAAATGGCCATGTTATGCATGTTGAGTATCTTGGCAAAACAAAAAAACAAAACAAAAGATCATAGTCCCTCGATGACGCTATCTTGGTTGCCTATACAAAATGATCTAGTCCCTCAAAAATTGCTAAAGATACTTGGCAATGTTGCTATCATGGTCAATACGATGACCCGCGCATGTCCCGTTTAACATCCAAATACAAGGTTGTTTACCAAATGCAATGGTAAAACAACACTGTCAAAAGGGTTAAAATATGTAGGAAAGAATCTTGAGTAGATATGGTAGACAAATCTTAGTTACTTGATCAAAACTTGAAAAAAACATCGTTGCTATTTTCAAACACACATCACAACACAATTTCAAAACATTTCCCAAAACAAACTTTCAAACATTGAAACATCTTTTCAAAAGACAATACACCTTTGTATACATTCAAACAAGAATCATTACAAAGGTTGCCACAATGATGGCCTCTTTTCAAAACATTTTCAAAACCACACACAAAGCACCATTTCAAACAATTGAAAAGCAAAAGCAAGTGATCTAAACAAGTAACTAAGAGCCCATGGATAACCATGGATGAAAAGGATGCTTGCACCTTCCTTTTTCATAATCTACCCCCCGAACCCAAGAAAACATCTTAAAGGTTTTTCCTGTGCTTTTTGACCTTTCCTTTGGATAAAATAAAAAGTCGGTGGAGACTCTTGCTAAACCGAAACATTTGTGAACACAAACGCAAAACCTCAAGTCAGTTCTCCCACCGTATCACAGAACTGGCGACTCTGCTGGGGATAATCTAAAAGTAGGGTTACCTTAGGGTTTAGATCACCTTGACATGCTTACCTTGTTTGTTTTGTTTGCTTTACACTTGGTTCTATTGTTTGGGTTTGAATCCTCTACCCAGATTTAGGAAACATTCATAGGTAAATAGCAATACATTGTGGAAACTGTGCGTGGTATACCGACATGGTTGAAGCAATAGCTATATTAGTGCGACATATTTGTGGGTACCGGTAGCCTTTGAGTAAATCAAAGAGAATACGGGGCCGCTTAGTGATGTCATGAAGCACTAATGGACTTTTAGAACCTTTACTTGACCATCTTGGCCTTATTAGGGGTAGTGAGATGACCGACTTTAGTGCAGTCCGATGTTGGTAGATAATCGATACTACACTCATTGAGGGTTATTTTCTTGGAATATTTTGGTCGCCAGTAAAGTGGCTAAACTGAAACAATGAACAAAGAAAATAACCCGGTGATATTGAGCTCCTTAGAACCCGATTACTATTTATAGGACGGGTTGAGCCAACTAAACTTCAAGAGGGTACTTACCTATGAAACCCCATGCAATCATGAAAATAGGAACTTGTGTGACTTGCTTGACATATACTTATGCATACATCATGAACATCATAAAGCATCATTTGCATCCACTAACCATTTCAAGGGTTTGGATATTCATATTTGTTCCTGTTTTGTAGGTTATGGAATCACTCCGCAGAAAAACAATTCAAGTCAACCTTATGAGAATCCCTCCTCAACTCAAGGAGCTTACTTCCAAGATTCCAGAGAATTCTCCCTTCAGTGAAAGACATGGTAGACTTCTCAACTTGGTCAACTCCAACATTGAAGAAGACATGGTGAAAGTTCTCTTCCAGTTCTTTGACCCCCTACACCATTGCTTCACATTTCCTGATTAGCAACTAGTGCCTACTTTGGAGGAATTTTCTCAACTCTTGAGGATTCCTATTCTCCATCAACTACCCTACAACGGTACGGAAAGAGAACCAAAGCCTAAATATGTTGCTCAAGCCTTACACTTGCAACCATCTGATATCAAAGGTCATTGGGAAACCAGAAGTGGTGTCAAGGGTTTCTTGGCAAAGTTTCTGTTTGAGAAGGCACGAGACTACTTGAATTCTCTAGATCTGCAAGCTTTTGAAGAGGTTGTAGCACTTCTCATCTATGGGTTGGTCTTGTTCCCAAACCCTAATAAGCTTATAGATGTAAATGCTATCAAAATTTTCATATCTCGGAACCCTGTGCCTACATTGCTTGGGGATATCCTCCACTCATTTCACACACGAACAATGAGGAAAAGAGGTGTTCTCATGTGCTGTACTCCTCTTCTAGCAAGGTGGTTTATTTCTCACCTTCCCCAGTCAGTCTTGAAGAATGAGCAAGGCTTGAGGTGGTCACAACGATTGATGACTCTTACACATTCTGATGTTCATTGGTGTTCTCGGTCCAGATAAAATGTCATCATCATTGATCGCTGTGGGGAATTCCCTAATATCCCACTACTTGGAATTAAGGGAGGCATTACCTACAACCCCTTCTTGGCTCTGAGACAATTTGGGTATTCCCGAAGGGATGGCCCCCATGACATGCTGATTCTGGACTTGGTTTTTGACTTTGACAACGACGCTCAAGGACTTCGACAAAGGTTTATCCGAGCTTGGAGGATTCCCAACAAAGTGGACAGTAAGACATTGGGGCACAAAAATTCCATCCCCTTTGAGCCTTACCTCAAGTGGGTACAATCCCGCGCCCAGAGTCTTATGATGCCTTACCCCTACATTCTGCCTATGATCAAAGAGCCTGTTATGGAAGGAGAGGTTACATACACCCTCCTACATCCTGACATGCCAACATCATTGGAAGATTTGCAAAAGAGTTGGATACAGATCAAGGAAGAACGTAACACTTTTGAAGCTTGCTTCTACATCAGTGAGAAGAAGGTTTTAGAACTTACTCGTCGACTCCATGAAGAGCAGACTCTCAACACCTACATAGCACCGAAGAGGATGCACAATGTCTTTTTACATTAGAATTTTGTATTATTTTGCCCATGGGGCACTTATGTACTAACAAATTCTATCTTATTAATATGACGTGCGTTCTTTTTTGTTTGCAACAAATTTGAATTTCTGAATCCTTGAAAGCATTACATGAATACATATCATTCATCATATACATAAGCAGGTCTTCACACCAGGTTTCCTTATCTCTCTGCTGTTTATTTCAGCAAGATAGATATAGAGCAGACGGTCAAAGATCTACAGGTGCAGAATTCACAGTTCCAACAACTACTCATAACCTTGGCAAAGGGTCAGGAGGAGCTCAAAGGTCTACTGGAAAAAGAAAAGGAGAAAAAGAAAAAGAAAAGAGTTGGCGTGGCCACTATGGGAAGAATATTTGAGAACCAAGCTAGAAGGGTCCTGGATTTCCCCTCGACGTCTGATGAAGGGGTTGGCAAAGGAAAGGGAGCTGCGGGGCCTTCCGAGTCTGAGGCTGAAGAAGAAGAAGAAGAAGAGGATAAAGATTACTCTGAGCAGCAGTACCCTCTTGCAGACAACAAGTATAAGAATCTGGAAGAGCGTCTGGCAGCCATGGAGGTACAAAGATTGCCTTGGCTAGATTTCGAAGAGCTAGGGTTGGTTGCTGGGATTGTGATTCCCCCTAAATTCAAGGTGCCTACATTTGATAAATACGATGGTTTGTCTTGTCCAAAGATGCATCTGCGGTCTTACGTCAGAAAGATCCAATCTTATTCTTCTGATAAGGATCTGTGGGTCCACTTTTTTCAAGATAGTTTGTCGGGTACGCAATTGGATTGGTTCTATCAGCTTGAGAGATCTGATGTACACAACTGGGAGGATTTGGACGCTTCCTTCTACAGGCAATATCAATACAATGCGGGTTTAGCACCTACTCGTACTCAATTACAGAGTATGGGTATGGTCTCTAATGAAGGCTTTAAGGAGTATGTCCAGAAATGGCGGGATTTGGCTGGAAGGGTGCAGCCACCATTGTCTGAGAGAGAGCTTATGGATATGTTTTTGGGGACCCTGTCAGGTCCATTCTTTAATCACTTTATCGGGAGCTCATCTGCAGGGTTCACCGAGCTAATTCTGACTGGTGAAAGAGTCGAAGCTGGCATTAAGAGCGGTAAAATTCAAAAGGATGCATCTGCTTATGCTGCTATCAAGAAAACTTTTCCATCCAAGAAAGAAGTCTCAGCTGTTTACTCCCAGAGAAATCAAGGAAGAGTCGAGTTCCGACCAGCGGTAGGGGCAATAATGATTCAGAATTCCACAGCTGATCAACCTTGAAACAGTCAACCCAGAACCAACCAAGCAAGGGTGGAAAGGCCTGCACATCAATTCACCCGGATCAATATGACACCTGCTCAGGTTCTCCCTCATCTGTTGAAGTTAAACCTTATAAACTTGAAAGAGGCGCCAAAGAATCCAAATACCTCTTCTCCCTACTACCATTCAAATGCAAAGTGTGCCTATCATTCGGATAGTGTGGGGCACGACACCAACAACTGCTGGGCCCTCAAGAATAAGATCCAGGATTTAATAGATGCCAAAGAGGTGGAGTTTGATGCCCCTGAAAAACCTAATGTGATATCCGCTACAATGCCAAAACATGGTCACAATGTCCATGCTGTTGTAGAAGATCTTTATGTTACTGCTGTTGATGACTTAATGACTCCATTTCCAATGATCAAGATGAATCTTTTGAAAGCCGAGATTTTCCTGGGCTGTGAAAAAGATTGTTACCCTTGTTCGACCTTGCAATCCGACTGTCCGCTATTGAAGTTAGGCATCCAACGCCTAATGGATAATCAAGAAATCCTCTTTAAGAAAACTCTTGTTACTCCTATTACTCCAATCAACGATGTTGCTATAGTCACCATTTCCGACTATCTTTCCAAGGTCTCCAAAAGACCTGTTAAGATTACACCCGATCCAAAGTTTTTACCTCTGAAGATAACAATGCCGGGGCTTATCCCATACAAGTCCAACAAGACAATACCGTGGAATTATGGAGGAGAGATCTTCTACCATGGTGTTAAGCAAATCGAATCAGTTGAAGAAAGTTCCGATGAAGAGACTCCTGACGTAGGAAATATTGCGGGGACAAGTAAGATCACCCGCAGCGGAAGAATATTCTCTCCGGAGATTGCTCCTCCAAGGGCAATCTTCGGACCCTCAAGTGCTCCTAAGGTTACTCCGGTGCCCGTCAACGCATCTGTACGAACTCTAGTGATTGAAGAAATTATAACTCCCGAAGCGGTACCCTCTGCTGTTACTGCTGATAAAGGTAAGGGGATCCAAGAAGCGTCCGTCAGGACGAGGGCTCAACCTTTGGTCATCCCCGAGACTACTCAAAAGGAAATGGAGGAGATTTTAAAAATAATTAAGAAAAGCGACTATGATGTCGTAGAACAACTAGGGCAAACCCCTTCAAAAATCTCTATGCTGGCCCTATTTCTCTGTTCCGAGGCTCATGCCAAAGCCTTGATCAAATTCCTGAAGACGGCCCATGTGCCTCAGGAAACCTCTGCGGACCAGTTCCAGGAGTGTGTAGCCAGCCTAACCGCCAACAATGGTCTTGGCTTCTCCGATGCCGATCTAACATCTAAGGGGAGAAAGCACAATGATGCGCTGCATGTCTCGGTGGAGTGCATATGGACTACTCTTGCTCACGTTCTGGTTAATACCGGGTCGTCTTTAAATGTCCTACCAAAGAAAGCATTGGACATACTAGATTGTGAAGGTCTAATTTTGAAGCCCAGCAACATCATCGTAAGAGCCTTTGATGGTTTTAAGCGGATGGTCCACGGGGAGGTGGACATCCCAATTAAAGTGGGTATGGAACCTTTCAACTCCACAATTTATGTCATGGACATACGTCCATCCTACTCTTGCTTGTTAGGAAGGCCCTGGATTCATCATGTTGGAGCCGTCACATCTACGCTGCATCAAAAGCTTAAGTACCCTGTCCAGGGGAAAATTGTGACAGTCCGTGGTAAGGAGGAGTATATGATAAGCCATCTGAATTCATTCCGCTATGTTGAATTAGATGGCGAATTCATCGAGACCCCCTTTCAGCACTTTGAAGAGGTTTCCCCTGAAGTTGCAGTAGCCAAGACAATGACTTATGTGCCCGTCATTACCAAACTTATGTCCTGGATGTCATCCCTTAAAGATGCGAAGGCTGTAATCGAGGAAGGAGGAAGCACAATATGGGGTCAACTGCCAGATTTTCCTTACAAGACAGATAAGTTCGGTTTGGGTTTCACTGCTGCTAGTCAGTAGGCTGTGCGTCGCTCCCGAGCTGGAGGGCCTCCATTGAAAATCACTCATCATAGAGTTCATGCTTTAGAGGATGATGAAGAAGAGACCAATTTTGAAGACTGGATCTTTCCAACTATTGAAGGAGGACTGCACAACTGGGAGGCGAAAGACTTTGTTCCCATTACTTTCATCAATCAGTAATTAATCTTTTGAACATTTTCTATTGGTCTGTAATAATTTTTAAACAATTTGTACACTTTTTTCCTTATGCCTTACCCGAGGCATATAGGTCCATTTGTAAGGGCTTGATTTTTCATCTTCATATGCCATTTTTAATGAATCATGGACGTTTTCATATATAAACGTTTGTGTTAATTTTCTTTCTTTTTACATTTTATTTGTTTAAAGGTGGCTATCCCTTACACACACCCACACTCACAAAATGCAGGTACCCATCCACTCCGGACTCCATGGGTAACAATTCTGCTATGACCTTCAGTGACTTTGAGGATCTGGTCAATCATGCCGAATACGAAGGTGATGAAGACTGTGAAGTGCCTGTAGAGTTGGCTAGACTTTTGCAACATGAAGAAAGGGCTATTCTACCTCACAAAGAGTTGTTAGAGACTATCAACTTGGGAACAGAGGAAGACAGAAAAGAAGTTAAAGTGGGTGTCAACCTAGAGCCAAATGTCAAGGAGCGTTTATTTCAACTGTTGAATGAATATGTCAAAATCTTCGCCTGGTCCTACGAAGACATGCCGGGACTTGATATAGATATTATGGTTCACCGTCTCCCTACAAGAGAAGACTGTCCACCAATCAAATAGAAAGTCCGCCGAATGAGGCCCGACATGTCCGAAAAGATCAAAGCTGAGGTAATGAAGCAGTTCAATGCTGGCTTTCTTGCTGTTACTTCCTATCCATAATGGGTTGCTAACATTGTGCCCGTGCCCAAAAAGGACGGCAAAGTCAGAATGTGCATGGATTACAGAGACTTAAACAAGGCTAGCCCTAAAGATGATTTTCCACTACCGCACATTGACTACTTGGTTAACAATACAGCTCAACATAAGGTATTCTCTTTCATGGATGGATTTTCAGAGTATAACCAGATCAAAATGGCCCCCGAAGACATGGAGAAGACTACTTTTGTTACGCAGTGGGGTACCTTCTGCTATAAACTGATGCCATTCAGACTGAAGAATGCCGGGGCAACCTATCAGTGAGCCACGGTAGCTTTGTTTCATGACATGATACATCATGAGATTGAAGTCTACATAGGAGACATGGTAGCTTTGTTTCATGACATGATACATCATGAGATTGGAGTCTACATAGGCGACATGATAGCCCATTCACAGACAGAAGAAGAACACCTCGACCATCTGCAAAAGGTGTTTATCAGGTTGAAAGAATACAAGCTCAGACTGAACCCTAACAAGTTCACTTTCGGAGTCAGGTCCGGTAAACTTTTGGGATTCATCGTCAGTAACAAAGGCATCGAGGTTGATCCTGCCAAAGTCAAAGCTATACAAGAAATGCCTTCCCCTCGCACTGAGAAGGAGGTCAGAGGTTTATTGGGACGCCTAAACTACATTGCAAGGTTCATTTCTCACCTAACATCTACCTGTGAACCAATCTTCAAGTTGTTGAAGAAAGATCAGGTGGTTAAATGGAATGATGACTGTCAAGTTGCTTTCGATAAAATCAAGGAGTATTTGCCGGAACCTCCTATCTTGATGCCACCCGTTGAAGGAAGGTCGTTAATCATGTATCTGACCGTTCTGGAGAATTCAATGGGGTGCATACTGGTCCAACATGACGAGTCTGGCCGAAAAGAGCATGTCATTTATTACCTTAGCAAAAAATTTACCGACTGTGAGACTCGCTACTCACTGCTCGAGAAAACTGGCTGCGCTTTGGTATGGGTTGTTCGCCGGCTAAGGCAATATATGTTGACACATACCACTTTACTGATCTCTAAGATGGATTCGATCAAGTACATCTTCGAGAAGCCTGCTCTATCCGAGAGAATCGCTAGATGGCAGATGATCCTCACCGAATATGATATACAGTACACGACCCAAAAAGCTATAAAGGGGAGTGTGCTAGCCGATCATATGGCCCATCAAGCTGTCGAAGATTAACAATCCATGGGGTTCGACTTTCCCGACGAGGATATCATGACTTTGAGCAACATTGAAGAAAACAGGCTGTATGACGGACTTGAACAAGGATCCCGATGGACTCTGTACTTTGATGGTGCCTCTAACGCACTTGGAAACGGTATCAGCGCAGTACTTATCTCTCCAGAAGGTTGTCATAAACCTTTCACCGCTAGACTCTGCTTCAACTGCACCAATAACATGGCCGAGTATGAAGCTTGTATCTTTGGTCTCAAGGCCGCTATTGACTTGGGAGTCAAATCTTTGATTGTATTTGGGGACTCAGCTTTGGTTATCAGTCAAATCAAAGGAGAGTGGGATACTAAACACCCTAACCTCATCCCTTACAAAGAACATGTCTTGACATTATTACCACATTTCGAGCAGATTACCTTCGAGCACTTCCCGCGAGAAGAGAATCAGCTAGAAGATGCGCTAGCTACAATGTCATCCATGATTAAACTTAAATGGGATAATGAGGTTCCTCAAATCACCATTGAACGAATGGACGAACCTGCACATTGTCACGAGATTAATACCGAAGAAGTAGTGGACTGACCTTGGTTTCATGACGTTAAAATGTATCTCGAAGCACAGGAATACCCTGAAGGAGCTTCAATCAACGACAACAATTTCTTAAGGAGGTTCGCGGCCAAGTTCTTTCTGAGCAATGGTATCCTATACAAGCGCAATCTTGATTGTGTCCTACTCCATTGTGTGGACAAGGTTGAAGCTGAGAAGATCATGGTTGAACTACATAATGGCACCTTTGGCACCCACTCGAGCGGTCATACGATGGCTAAGAAGATTCTAAGGGCAGGCTATTACTGGTCTACCATGGTATACCTCCTTGGTAAAGTAATCAATGGCCACCAGGATGAAACGGTGTCCATTGGACGTTGTAGGCTTGATCTCTCCAATCATGTCGATTCCCCACATCGTGAATGGCCAATGAGCTGTTAAGACATTGAGAGCAACAGGAGGTATATGTACCTTGTCACAAATGCCAAATCTATGCGGACAAGGTACATATACCTCCTGTTGCTCTCAATGTCTTAATAGCTCATTGGCCATTCGCGATGTGGGGAATCGACATGATTGGAGAGATCAAGCCTACAACGTCCAATGGACACCGTTTCATCATGGTGGCCATTGATTACTTTACCAAGTGGGTCGAAGCAGCTTCCTTCGCCTCCATTACAAAGAATGTGGTTGCCCGGTTCATCAAGAAGAACCTCATATGCCGGTATGGTATCCCCGACAGGATCATCACTGACAATGGTACAAATTTGAACAATACTATAATCATCGCTCTGTGCGAGCAGTTCAAGATTCAACATCATAATTCATCTCCCTATCGGCCTAAGATGAACGGTGTTGTCGAAGCTGCGAACAAAAATATCAAAAAGATCATTCAAAAGATGACAGTCACCTACAAGGACTGGCATAAGATGTTACCGTTTGCTCTGCACGGGTGTCGTACCACGGCACACACTTCAACTGGGGAAACACCTTATTCTTTGGTATACGGCATGAAAGCTTTTTTACCTATCGAGGTTCAGATTCCCTCCTTGAGAATCATGAAAGATGCTGGTTTGAGTGAAGACGATTGGATTCAGACCCGGCTTGATCAACTTAACTTGATCGAAGAAAAGTGACTTACTGTTGTTTGCCATGGTCAGGCGTATCAGAAACGTATGATCAAGGCCTTCAACGAGAAATTCAAGAGACAAGTATATCGAGTCAGGGACCTTGTAATCAAGCGGATCATCTTGCCGCAAAGTGATCCCAGGGGCAAATAGACTCCTACTTACGAAGGACCATTTGTGATCAAAAAAATCTTTTCTGGTGGGGCAATGATCCTGACCACCATGGACGGTGACGACCTGCCGCGCCCTGCGAACGCAGACATAGTCAAAAGATACTACGCATAAACGACCCGACAAGTTGAAAACCTGAAAGGGCTACTTGGGCAAAAATGGGCATCCCGGTGAATCGAAAACCCGAAAGGGCGGTTCAGGCAAAAATTAGGGATAAATAAAAAAAATCTGTACACCCGGCAAGTTGAAAACCCGAAAGGGCAACTTGCGCAAAAAAGGGTTTCCCGGTGGACTGAAAACCCGAAAGGGAGGTCCAGGCAAAAGTTAGGGAATTAAAGCGTATGACTATGTCTCGTCGGATCACTTTAATGACAATCTCTTCACAGACAAGCTCCGGGCTTCTGATCAATCTAATCATTGTCGGAGGAAGCAACGAATGGACAAGATACTCAGAGTTACGAAGGCTATAGCAGAATGGGAACCCCATGGAATTGTTACACATAGCCATCTTTCTTTGTATAATTTTTTCTCAATTTTATGACAACATTCCCTTACTAGGATGTTTGTCCCCTTTGTATAAAATACTTACACAAAGTTAATACAAAGATACTTCAAAGTATAGAAATTTGTTTGCATTTTCTTTCTTTTTACGCTTATGTTTTATTTGAAAACGTCCAATGATTTATTAAATGAGCATATGCATTTGAATATAATCACTACTTACAAATAAGACGAAATGAGGAGGAATAATTACTGACAGATTGAAAGTATGGGAAAATATCTTTAGGCTATTCCAGGAGAAATCCTCAGCAGAGCTAAAGCCTTGAAATAGATATCCCCAACAGAGTTAAGTTTCAAAATCCCCATCAGAACTAAGTTTCCAAACTCCCAATCCCCAGCGGAGCAAAACTTTGAACTGCAGACCCTCAGTGAAGATGAAACTTTCTTCCCCAACAAAGTCCAAAACTCCAACCCTCAAACCCCGGTGGAAGACCATCTAGTTTCCTCCAATTCCCCAGAGAGTTGTATTAAAACCAGAAGATTCCCCTGCAAGTTATCTTAGAACCTGACAACTAACCAGACAACAGCTTCAGATAATTCCTCAGAAGATTGGCATACAACCCAAACTCTTGAAAACTTTCCAACAGAATAAACATTCTCCCCACAAAGTTATTTCCCAGCAGATCGAAGATTCTAATTTTCTTTTCTCTAGTGAAGCCTCCAAGGTTTCAATTCCCCAGTAGAGATCGTCATAGTTTTCCTTACTCCCCAACCATAGTCATCAAAATTCTTTGGATTCCTCAAGCAGGTTTCCTAAGAAGACTTGAAGGATCCCTATATCCCCAGGAAAGTCATGAAGGATTCTCACATCCTCACAAGTTTCCAAGGATTTTCTATCTCCAACAGCGGTCAAGGGTTTATTTTCCCCGGCAGCAGTCAAAGATTTCATTATCTCTAGCTATCAAGGATTTATTTTCCTCAGCAAGACAGCTAATCAGCTTACATGCGCATCCATTACATTCATATATCATAAAAATTTATAGAACACATTTTATTGCATCATACATGTCATGCAACATGACTTTGTGTTTCAGCTAACATTTTACCCTTTTCAGGATGAGATTAAACGCTATCGTTAACAAGTATTCAAATATTTCAGATATAATATAGATACACCCCAGACGCGGGGGTCATTCTACTACTTATTTAGACTTCATCAATCAGATACAGACTAGATACACTCTAGACCCGGAAGCCACTCTATTTCTTATTCAGATTCAACTATCAACCTCAGGTTCAGATACACTCCAGACATGGAAGTCATTCTGTCACTTCTCCAGATCCCAGTTACAGTACGGATACACCCCAGACACAGAAGTCATTCTGCTACTCATACAGTCTCAAATTCAAATACAGTCCAGATACGCACCAGACACGGTTGCCATTATGTCACTCATTCAGAATTTATCCCCAGCCCAAAGATGCTCCATACACGGATGTTTTTCTGCCACCAATTCAGAATTCAGATACAATACATATACACTTCAGACACGGCAGTCATTCTGATATTCATTCAAGAATCAAATATGGTTACAACTCGGATATGCTCCAGACACGGACGCCACTCCTTTGCTCATACGAATCCAATCTCCAGATACAACTCAGATACGTTCCAGATACGGATACCATTATGATGTTCATTCTCCTGATTTTCAAAAAACATTCTTGGATGGCATCTTTAAGACCATCTCTAGCAAGATTCTACAATCTCCAAATGGCATCTGTAAGCCCATTCCCTCAATTATATTCTGACGAGTGCAAATTTACGGGCACTCTAGTGTCCAATCCTCTTTTACCTTTGAGTCACGAAAGGCAAACTCGCCAATATAACTCTTAAGGTTCAAGAAGATTGAACAGGGGCAGCTGTTATACCCCAAAATTTTCCCTCTCATTTTATCAATATTTCCCCTCACAAGACTCTTTGGACTCAAGACCAAATTAGGGTTTTGCTCTGCTCAAGACATCTCCTTGCACTGACGACCTAAATTAGGGTTTGAATTTGCACAGGGATTTGTGGACTTTCAATGCTCAGAGTGACTTTCATACTTCATTTTGGACTTACAAGATTTCCTCTACCAAGTTTCAAGCCTTGAAACAAATTTTCACCCAATCAATTGAACAGTTGACCTAAAAATCAGCTGTATTGGGGAAAAAGTCAACTATGGCCAATTTACAGTCAAACCTCATAATTTTTATCCACATCAACATTATAGACTCATATGAACCATTTGATCAAGTTTGGACCACAACTCCTCAAGAAATTTGATCAGATCATCAAAAGGGCAAAATGGTCATTTTTAGGGTTTTGACTGTATAAGGGCAATTTCTGATTTTTCACCTAGCCAATGGAAAATAGGGTTTAAGAATGGATTCAAGGACTCAATGGAATCATCTTTACCCATTCACAAGGTTCAAAAGATCTCAAATGCATTGGATTGACAGATGAATTTTTCAGTCAACTGATCAAAATTTGACTGTACACAGAAAAGTCAAACTTTGACTTTTTGGACAAAATCAAGTGCCAAGGGTAATTTTTCATAAATATGAGTCAAAACATTAAACTTGTTCATCAAGAAACCTAATTTTGCAAATTAGGGTTTAAGATTGTAAAATTTCATAACTTAGAACTTTTCTAAGTTATGAAATTTTCTTATTTTTTCCCAACTTTGCCCAACATTTTCACCATGATGCATTTGGATTCAAACAAAACTTCCAACATGAAAGTTGTAGTCCTCCAAAAGGTCTACAACTTTGATTCACAGAGTTTTCCCAAAAGAAGCTTGGATCTCAAGTTATGAGTTTTGGAACAAGGATCCATTAAACTTTTAACTTAGTGAAATTTTGCCCTAGTGTAGGCAGGATTTTGACCTATCTTCATGGCCATTTTTCACATAGTTCCACTTGTAATCTCAAACTGCATTTCACATATGGATTGTAGAACATGTTACAAGCTTTCCAAAATGTCCAAGAACTCTCCAAAATCATTTATGGTTAGGTAGAATCGAAGATTTGAATTTGGCAAAAACTCACTTTGATCCATGGCATTTTCATGTTGACACAAGTTGCAAAATCTGTCCAAACTTTCTTTGTACTTTCTTACAGGTCTCTAAACCCTTCCACACTCAAAAATTGAATGCAAACTCATTGGTTTAAGGTGTTATTCTGATCAATAGAGGTTTACACATTGAATTAATCTTAAAATGGCAAAAAGGTAGCATTTCCATTTTGATAAAGGCAACTTTATGTCAACTTGCTTCCCTTGAGCCTTGGACCTCTCTCTTTGCAGAAAACAAGTTCAATAAACTTAGGCAAAAGTAAAACAATCTTGTGCATGCTTGGAGATAGCCCGTACAGGCCTATCTTGTATCACTTAACACTTTTCTTTCAAAACAAGTCAACTCGCCAAAAGGACATATCTTGAGTATCTGATATAACTAAAGTTTGTAAGCATTCCAAAGAAGTTTTTCACATTGCCTTGAGCCAAAAAAATGAGCCATCCATCCCTCAAACACTCTTGAACATCAAAACACATTCCTCTTGCAAAACAGGGCAGCTTCTACACTTTCACTTCCATCTCACAAACCACTCGTGCGTTTTGCCCCAAACTTGTTCCAATACTTTCCATATAAGCCACCTGAGCTATCCCAATCATTGGCCCTTGACTGTAACTCCATTTGCAAGCTTCACCATTTCTAATTCCAGCTTGTGCAGGTTGACTTCTACAGGCTTATTCAAGCAAGCTCAAGGAAAACAAAACATTGGGGAAGGTCAGAGGAAGTTCAGGCAAGCTCACAAACATCTCAGGCCTCATTGAAAACCTCCACATTTCCATACACGATTTCAACTGAAACAAGTATTTGTCAACTTTCTATCTCTCTATTTAGGAATCATTAGGCTTAGGTTTGTGAATAAAAAATGTAGTACTCATAGCCCTTAAGCTGCACATATGCTTAGTTTTCATTTAAGTTAAGTGTGCTAAGAGAATTTGATTGATAAACTTCCTGAAAAAGTTAGGTTAGAAATTAGGGCCAGAGAAATTCTCTCTGGTCTTTGAGAGTTAGATTAAGTTTTTTATATGGTTAGAATCGTATGATCATGCTCTATAACTTCCATGTTGCAAGTTTTCGTTTTTAAGCACAAATGCAGGAGATACGAAGATGAACTCAGAACACACGTTTTTGTGTTTGAACGAAGGTTGAAGATGAAGTGTTGGGCTGGGCCTGCCTTTTCCCTACTTTTTGCACCCCTGACTTGCTAATTGTACCCCCTTGGCCCATTTCATTATATTTTTGTATTTTTGTATTTATTTTTCATTTCTGATTTTATTTTATATTTTCTAAACATAAAAAATATCAAAAACATTTTCATAAATTTTCACATTTTATTTTATTATTTTTTATTATTTTTTTTAGACATAAAAATAATTATTAAATAGTATATACCTTTATTTTCTTTAATAAAAACTTATAAATATTATAGAAATATTATATATTTTTATCTTTATTATTTATACATATAAAATAATATTTTTTTTCACATGTTTTATTTCTTAATATCTTGGTATATATTTATATTTATTTTCTTGTACATAAAATAAATAGTATAATATATATTATCTTAAAACAAAAAATAGGGTTTCCACCCTTATTAAAAATAATATTTTTTCTAATATATATTTTATTTTTTGACACTTGAATATATTTTTTTATTATTTATTTTTTTGTACATAAATAAATAAATATTATAATTTTCATACATATTCTTAAACCAAAAATTAGGGTTTTGACCCTTAACAAAAATAATCTTCCATTTTATTATTTTTAATGCATTAAATATTTTATTTTTACATACATAAAAATAAACAAAAACATTTTTTACACATTTATAATATTTTGCATATTTATATTTAACTTGCTTATTTAAGTATTGCTTATTTATTATTTGATGCAAAGAGTTCAATTTGGATGTAATAGTAAATCTTAGGGTTTTATTTTCTTGCAAATACTCCCCATTCAAAATTGTATCCTCCTCCCCATATCAATGTTGTAATAGTCGTAGATTTATTTTACGCATTTATAGCTTTCAAATATGCCATGATAGAGATTAGGGTTTGTATGCAATATCCAAAATCAAAACAAATATTTGGACTAAACACAAGACAAAAATGCATAAAAAATGACAACACAATGCACACATGCACCCCTAGGGTTTCATCCACTTGTTGCCTTAAAAATGGCCATGTTATGCATGTTGAGTATCTTGGCAAAACAAAAAAACAAAACAAAAGATCATAGCCCCTCGATGACGCTATCTTGGTTGCCTATACAAAATGATCTAGTCCCTCAAAAATTGCTAAAGATACTTGGCAATGTTGCTATCATGGTCAATACGACGACCCACGCCTGTCCCGTTTAACATCCAAATACAAGGTTGTTTACCAAATGCAATGGTAAAACAACACTGTCAAAAGGGTTAAAAATGTGTAGGAAAGACTCTTGAGTAGATAGGGAAGACAACTCTTAGTTACTTGATCAAAACTTGCAAAAAACATCCTTGCTATTTTCAAACACACATCACCACACAATTTCAAAACATTTCCCAAAACAAAATTTCAAACATTGAAACATCTTTTCAAAAGACAATACACCTTTGTATACATTCAAACAAGAATCATTACAAAGGTTGCCACAACGATGGCCTCTTTTCAAAACATTTTCAAAACCACACACAAAGCACCATTTCAAACAATTTAAAAGAAAAAGCAAGTGATCTAAACAAGTAACTAAGAGCCCATAGATAACCATGGATGAAAAGGGTGCTTGCACCTTCCCTTTTCATAATCTACCCCCCGAACCCAAGAAAACATCTCAAAGGTTTTTCCTTTGCTTTTTTACCTTTCCTTTGGATAAAATAAAAAGTCGGTGGCGACTCTTGCTAAACCGAAACATTTGCGAACACAAACGCAAAACCTCAAGTCAGTTCTCCCACCGCATCACAGAACTGGCAACACCGAGGAGGATGACGAAAACAATGTTGGAAGTGACCAAGTTGAGTAGACGACCATGCCTCTCGGTGAATGGAGAATTCTCAAGAATCCCTGAAGCTAGCTCCCTGAGGTTTGGAGGAATTCTTACAAGGTTGACTTGGATAATTATCCCAAGCAGAGTCGCCAGTTCTGTGATGCGGTAGGAGAACTAACTTGAGGTTTTGCGTTTGTGTTTGCAAATGTTGCGGTTTAGCAAGAGTCGCCACCGACTTTTATTTTATCCAAAAGGAAAGGTAAAAAAGCACAGGAAAGACCTTTGAGATTGTTTTTGGGTTCGGGGGGTAGATTATGAAAAGGGAAGGTGCTAGCACCCTTTTCATCCATGGTTTTACATGGGCTCTTAGTTACATATTTTAGATCACTTTCTTTGCTTTGACAATTGTTTGAAATGGTGATTTGTGTGGTTTTGAAAGTATTTTGAAAAGAGGCCATCATTTAGGCAATCTTTGTAATGATTCCCGTTCGTAAGAATGTATACAAAGATGTTTGTCTTTTGAAAAATGTTTCAATGTTTTGAAAGTTGTTTGGAAATTGGTTTGAAATGTGTGTGTGATAGTTTGAAAATAGCAAGGATTGTTTGCAAATTTGCTCAAGTAACTAGAAGCTATCTACCTACTCAAAAGTATTTCTTGTACATTTTTATTCCTTTGATGTTGTTGACCTACCATTGTTTTGATAGACAACCCTATCTTTAGATGTTAAACGGATGGGCGTGGGTCATCATATGACCATGATAACAATATTGCCGAGTATCTTTAGCAAGTTTTGAGGAACCAAGATCATTTGTTTTTAGGCAACCAAGATAGCGTCATTGAGTGACTATGATCTTTTGTTTTGTATTGTTTTGCCAATATACCTAGCATGCATACCATGGCAATTTTGTAAGGCAACCAAGTGGGTGAAACCCTAGGGGTGCTTGTGTGCAATGTGTTGTCACTTTTCAGGCTTTGTTGTCTTGAATTAGGTCATTCTATTTTTTTGATTTTTTATCTAATCATACAAACCCTAATTTACTAAACATGCATATAATGCGATAAATTGCGTAATGTAAATCTAAACTATTACAACAATATTATGGGGAGGGGGATACAAGTTTTGAATGGGGATATTTGCACAAAATAAAACCTAATTCACTATTACAACCCAATTGAATTTATTGTACAATAAATAAATAAGCAATTATTTAAATATGCAAAAATGTTTTATGCATGAGAAAATAATATTATCTAAGTCCTAAAAAATAAGAAAAATAATGTTATTATTTTAAAAAGGGGAAACCCTAATTTTTTATTAAAAGAAAAATATATGTTTTCTAATATTCTTGTCCATTTTTGTTTAAGAAAAATAATAATAATAATAATATTATGTATAAATATTAAAAATTAAAATATGTGAGAAAATAATATTTTATGTGTATAATATAATAAAATAAAATATTTAAGTATTTTAATTTTATTTACAAGTTTATTTAAGAAAATAAATTCTATTTAACCTAATAAAATATTTTTATGCCATAAAAATAATAAAATAAAAATGCAAAAAATTAAGAAAATATTTTTGAGATTTTTTAATGTTCAGAAAAAAAATAATAAAGTCAAAAATATAAAAATAACAAGAAAATATGAAAAATAACAAAATATGAATCAAGGGGTGCAAAAGCAAAATGGGGGGGTGCAAAAAGAAGCAAGCCCAAGGCGCCAGGCCCAACCAGCTTCATCCCTGACCTTCAGACAACACCAAGCGTGCGCGTTCTGCCTTCAAATCCTATTCTTGCTATTCTTTGCATAAAATAAAAAACTTATAACATGAAAAAAGTAGCTCATGATCCCACGATTCCAGTGATATAAAGTTTGTGACCTAACTCTAAGAAACCAGGGAGAATTTTAATGGCCCTAATTTCCGACCTAGTTTTTTCATGAACTTCAACAATCAAATACTCTTAGATCAGTTAATATAAATGGAAACTATGCATATGTACAGCTCAAGCATCTTAAAGACTACATTTTTGCTTCACAAATCGTGACCTAAGGATGCCTAAATAGAGAGATAGAAATTTGACAAATACCTTGTTCAGTTGAGTTTGGATATGGCAATGTGGGAACTTTGAGTGAGGCCTGAAGATCGTGTGAGCTTTCTTGAAGTTCCCTCAACCTTTTCCAATGCTCAGCTTTCCTTGTAGATGCTTGAATCTCCCTGTAGAAGTCAACCTGCAAACCTTCAAAATGAAAATGGTGAAGCTTGAAACAGGGAACACAGTTGCAAGACAAAGGCCTGGATAGTTTAGGTAGGAGGTATGGAATGTGTTTGAAGTGATTTAAAGCAAAATGCACGAGCCAATTTTGAAATGGCTTGAGTTCTGCAGATGATGCCCTGTTTAGGCAGGAACTTGGTTTTTTTGTGTTTGAGAATGTTTTCAATGTTGTGAATTCGTGTCTGGTGATACGATGGGAGAATTGACTTGGGATTTTGTGTTTGTGTTTGCAAATGTTTTGGTTTAGCAATAGTCGCCACCGACTTTTTATTTTATCCTAAGGAAAGGTCAAAAAGCACATGAAAGACCTTTGAGATGTTTTCTTGGGTTCGAGGAGTAGATTATAGAAAGGGAAGGTATTAGCACCCTTTCTATCCATGGTTATCCATGGGCTCTTAGTTACTTGCTTAGATCACTTGCTTTGCTTTTCAATTGTTTGAAATGGTGCTTTATGTGTGGTTTTGAAAGATGTTTTAAAAAGAGGCCATTGTTGTGGCAACCTTTGTAATGATTCTTGTTTGAATGTATACAAAGGTGTTTTTTTGTCTTTTGAAAAGTTTTCAATGTTTGAAAGTAGGGTTTTTTATTGTGAAGTGTATTTTGAAGATAGCAAGGATGTTTTTGCAAGCTTTGATCAAGTAACTAAGAGTTGTCTACCCTATTTTACTCAAAGATCTTTCTTATGTTTTTAACCCTTTTAACAGTGTTGTTTCACCATTGTATTTGGTGAACAACCTTGTGTTAGGATGTTTAACGGGATAGGCGCGGGTCATCGTATAGACCATGATAGCAATAGTGTCAAGTATTTTTGGCAATTTTCTTGAGGGACTTGATCATTTTTGTTTAGGCAACCCAGATAACGTCATCGAGGGACTATGATCTTTTGTTTTGTTTTTGTTTTGCCAAAGTACTTGACATGCAACCATGGCCCATTTTTGAAGGCAACAAGTGGATTGAAACCCTAGGGGTGCAAGTGTGCATTGTGTTTGTTTTCATGCATTGTTATCTTGGATTAGGTCAAACTAATTGTTGATTTTATTTTGCATACAAACCCTAGGTCTAATCATGGAATAATTGAAAGCATTTAAAGGTGCGAGAATTTAAATTCTACACTATTACAACATGATATAGGGAGGGGGGTACAAATTTGAAATGGGGATTATTTTGCAAGAAGTTAAATCCTATATTATTACAACCAAATTGAATGCATAAGATATAATATTTAATTGTACAATAAATAAATAAAATAATATAAATAAATGTTAGATAAAATGTGTTATGCAAAAAAAGATTTTTATGTATGTAAAAAGTATTTTTAAATATGAAGTGTAAATAATAAAAAAAGTCAATTTTAATTATTTTGTTCTTTAGGGCAAAAACCCTAATTTCTTAAATAAATAGTATTATTTGTTATTTATATACAATAATGTATTAATTTGTACAAAAAATAAAAGTATATTAAAAAAAGGTATTTTTAGTATAAAATATTAATAACAATAAAAATGTATTTTTTTTTGTGTTTTTGGTTCTTATTATTTAATAAAATATATTATATATGTACATATATGTATTAAATATATTAAGTGTGTACAAAATAAAAAAAATTATTTACAAAATGTATATATTTCAAGAAAATATTTTCAAATATGTATGTAAAAATAAAATAAATTATTTAAGTATTATTTGTATTATTTTTAAGTTTTAACAAAAGAAAATAAGATATTTAATATGTTTACATTAGGAAAAATTAGAATAAAATATCTAATAAATGAAAAAAAAATATGAAAATATTTTTGGAATATTTTTTATGTTTGCAAATAAAATATCAAAGTCAGAGAAAAAATAAAAATGCAAAAATAATGAAAATACAAAGCAATGGGCCAAGGGGTGCTGAAAGTGAACTGGGGGGTGTCAAAAGCAAAGAAGTCCAGGCCCAGCCCAGAATCAACTTCATCTTCTTCCTCAGTTCAAAACACGCGCGTTCTGTACATCAAATGTTATCTCCTGATTCCTTGCTTTTTTGACAAAACTCATAAAATGAAACTTGTAGAGCATCAAACAACGAATCTAACCATATAAAAAACTCAAGCTAACTCTCAAAGACCAGAGAGAATTTCTCTGGCCCTAATTCTTAACCTAGTTTTTTTCAGAAAGTTCATGAACAAAATTCTCCTAGCACGATTAATATAAATGAAAACTAAGCACATATATGGTTTCCGGGCTATGAGTACAACATCTTTCATTCACAAACCTAAGTCTAACTATTCCTAAATAGAGAGATAGAAGTTCATGAAATACCTGTTTCAGTTGACTTCGAGTTGGACAATGCAGCAACTTCCAAGAGTGCTTGAGGTTTTTTTGAGCTTGCCTGATGTCCAATGAAGCTTTCCCAATGCTTGGCTTGTTTTGAAATAGCCTGAATCGTGCTACAGAACTCAACCTGCAAAGCTTTCAAACAAAAATGACAATGGGTGTTAATGGTGTTACAGCTAGAAATGGAGGTCTGGGATAGTTCAAGTGAGTTGAATGGAAGATATTGGAACAAGTTTGAGTCAAAACGCACGAGGGAAGTGGAGATGGAGGTGGTTCTGCAGGGCTTGCCCTGTTTTGTAGAAAAATGGTGTTTTGGAGTATGAGGGTGCTTTAGGGGTGAAAGACTCGTGTTTCTTACTTGTGTGGATATTCAAAACTTGTTTGACAACTTTGTTCTTGTTGGTTTTATCAGATATGAGAGATCCAAGCTTTTGGCCATTTGACTTGTTTTTGAAGCAAAGATGTGAACTGTCCAAGCTAGGGCCTGTACAGGCTAGTTACAAGAATGCTCAACTTGGTGTACTATGCCTAAGATTAGAGAAGTTTTTTGTTTCGAGGAAAAAAGTCCAAGGCTCAAGAAAATGGAAATTGACATAAAGTGGCCTTTATGAAAATGGAAGTATGACCTTTATGCTCAAAATGGAAAAGTTCAATGTACAAAGCTCTCTTGATCATAACAATGCCAATATATAATGTATTTGCATTCAATTTTGGAGTGTAAATTGGTTTAGAGGCCTGTAATAATGTACTAAGCTAGTTTGGTCAGATTTGCAACTTGGTATGAACATGTATTGGCCATGGTTTCAAAGTGAGTTTTTGCCAACTTCAAGCATTCGACTCTCCCTAAACACAAAGGTGTTTGGGGGAGTTCTTGGACAATTTGGAAAGCTTGCAACATGTAATATAATCCATCTTTGAAATGCAACTTGAAACTCCAAGTGGAACTATGTGAAAAATGGCCAAGAAGATGGGTCAAAATCCTGCCTAAACTAGGGCAAAATTTCTCTAAGTTAAAAGTTTTAGGTACCCTTGTTCCAAAAATCATAACTTGAGATACAAGCTTCTTTTGAGAAAACTTTGTGAATCAAAGTTGTAGGATTTGTGATGCAATACAACTTTCATGTTGTAAGTTTTGTTTGAATCCATTTGTATCTTGGTGAAAAAGTGGGACAAAGTTAGGAAAAAATGAAAAAATTTTATAACTTAGAAAATTTCTAAGTTATGAAAATTTTCCATTTTAAACCCTAATTTGCATTTTTGGGTTTCTTGATGAACAAGTTTCATAATTGACATGTCTTGATGAAAAATGACCTTTGGCACTTGATTTTGACCAAAAAGTCAAAGTTTGACATTTCAGTATAAAGTCAAATTTTGATCAGTTGACTGAAAAATTCATCTGTCAATCCTATGCATTTGAGATCTTTTGAACTTGTTGAATGGGTCAAGAAAATGTCATTGAGTCCTTGAGTCCATGGTGGATCTTGATTTGCCATTGGCTAGGTCAAACAGTCAAAAATTGCCTTTGTACAGTCAAAACCCTAAAAATGACCATTTTGCCCTTTTGGTGATCTGATCAAATTTCTTGTGGAATTGTGATCCAAACTTGATCAAATGGTTCATATAATTTCATAATGTTGATGTGGGTCAAAATTCATGAGATTTGACTGTCAATTGGCCACAGTTGACTTTTTCTTCAATACAGTTGATTTCTAGGTCAACTGTCCAATTGATTGGGCAAAAAATTGAATCAAGGCTTGAAACTTGGTATGGACAAACTTGTGAGTCCAACATGAAGTATGAAAGTCAATTTGGGAATTTTTGGTCAAAATATCATTGTGCAAACTCAAACCCTAATTTAGGTCTACAGTGCAAGGAGGTGTCTTGAGCAGAGCAAACCCTAACTTGATCTTGAGTTCCAAGAGTCTTGTGATGAGAATGTTGATGAAATGAGAGAGAAAATTTTGGGGTACAACAGTTGCCCCTGTTCGATCTTCTTGAACCTGAAGAGTTAGATTGGCAAGTTTGCCTTTCGCGACTCGAAGGTAAAAGAGGATTGGACACTAGAGTGCCCGTAAATTTGCACTCGTCAGAATATAGCTGAGGAAATGGGCTTAAAGATGCCATTTAGAGATGTAGAATCTTTCTGGAGATGGGCTTAAAGATGCCATCCAAGAATGTTTGTTGGATTGTGTTGTGGTAGGTCAGAAGAATGAGCATCAAAATGGTATCCGTGTCTGGAATGCATTTTGAACTGTATCTGGAGACTGAGTATGTATGAGCAAAAGAATGGTGTCCGTGTCTGGAGCGTATCTGAGCTGTAACTATATTTGAACTTTGAATGAATATCAGAATGTCTGCCATGTCCGGAGTATATCTGTATTGTATCTGAATTCTGAATGAGCGACAGAGAAATATCTGTGTATGGAGCATCTTTGGGCTGGGGATAACTTTCGAATGAGTGACAGAATGGCAACCGTGCCTGGAGCGTATCTGGACTGTATCTGAAGTTGAGATCTGTATGAGTAGCAGAATGACTTCCGTGTTTGGAGTATATCTGAGACTGTAACTGGGATCTGAGGACATAATGACTTCCGTGACGACTGCACTGGGGAGAAATAAACTTCTGGTGTAATGGCTAGAATGGCGTCCATGCTTGGAGCGTATCTGAATTTGTGGTTGATAGCTTAATTTGAATGAGAGATAGAATGGCTGCCGTGTCTGGAGCGAATCTAGTCTGTATCGGATTGCTAAAGTCTGAATGAGTAGTGGAATAACCATCGTGTCTGGGGTGTATCTGTACTGTATGTTGACTTGAAATTGTGAATGGGTAATAGAATGACCGCCGTGTCTGGGGTGTATCCATACTGTATCTGAATAACTGTTAACGATAGCCTTTTAATCTTATCCTGAAAAGGGTAAAATGTTAGCTAAAACACAAAGTTATGCTGTATGATATGTATGATGCAATGAACTGTATTCATCAATGTTTATGATACATGAATGTAATGGACGTGCATGTAAGCTGAGTAGCTGTCTTGCTGGGGAAAATAAATCCTTGACAGTTGGAGATAATGAAATATTTGACTGCTGTTGGGGAAAGTAAATCCTTAACTGATGCTGGGGATTCCAAAAATCTTTGAATATTGAAGATGAGAAGTCCTTGCTGACTGCTTGAGGATTAAATATCTCTGCATGTTGAGAAGGATAAATCCTGGGACCACTGCTGGAGATTGAAAATCCTCGGTGATTTACGGGGATTAACAAGGTTTTTGACAATTTCTGCAGGGGATAAGAATCCTTCATGACTTTCCTGGGATATAGGGAACACTATGAAAATCTCTACTGGGGAGTTAAAACCTAGGAGGCTTCTGCTTGGAGAAATGAGACCGAGAATCTCGATCTTGTTGGGAGATGACTCTGTGGGGGAAATGTTCACTATTCTGGCTCCGCTGGGGATAAGAATTTTCAGGGTTTTCGGGCTCCACTGGGGATCTTGAAGCTTAACTCTGATGGAAATTTTTTTTTAACTCAGCTGGGGAATCAAGTTTTAGAATGCACTGGCTCCGCTGGGGATCCCAAAGCTTAACTTTGCTGGGGAAATATACTCCAAATTTTAGCTTTGCTGAGGATCTGAATGATGTATCATAGGGGATTTCTTCCGGAATGGAATAAAGATATCTTCCTACACCTTCAACCTATCAGTAATTATCCTTTCTCAATTTCTTTTTATTTGTAAGCAGTGATTATATTCAAATGCATATGTCTATTTAACAAAACATTGGACGTTTTCAAATAAAACATAAGTGTAAAAATAAAAGAAAGGCAAGCAAATTTCTGCACTTTGAAGTATCTTTGTATTTAACTTTGTGAGTATCTTTGTACAAAGGAGGAAGACATCCTAGTAAGAGAATGTTGTCGTAAAAATTGAAAAATTTTATACAAAAGAAAGATGGCTATGTGTAACAATTCCATGGGATTCCCATTCTGCTATAGCCTTCACAACTCTGAATATATTATCCATTTGTTGCTTCGTCCACCGATGACTGGATTGATCAGAAGCTTGGAGATTGTTGGTGAAGAGATTGTTCTTAACGTGATCCGACGAGACATAGTTATACACTTTAATTCCCTAACTTTTGCCTGGACCGCCCTTTCGGGTTTTCGATCCACCGGGAAACCCTTTTTTGCCCAAGTCGCCCTTTCGGGTTTTCAACTTGCCGGGTGTACAGATTTTATTTTTTATCCCTAATTTTTTCCTGAACCTCCCTTTCGGGTTTTTGATTCACCGGGATGCCAATTTTTGCCCAAGTCGCCCTTTCGGGTTTTCAACTTGCCGGGTCATTTTATGCGTAGTATCTTTTGACTATGTCTACGTTTGCAGGGTGCGGCAAGTCGTCGCCGTCCATGGTGGTTAATATCATTACCCCACCAGAAAAGATGCTTTTGATCACAAATGGTCCTTCGTAGGTAGGAGTCCACTTGCCCCTGGGATCACTTTGCAGCAAGATGATCCGCTTGATTACAAGATCGCCGACTTGATATACCTGACGCCTAACTTTCTTGTTGAAAGCCTTGATCATCCGTTTTTGATACGTTTGACCATGACAAACAGCAATAAGTCACTTCTCGTCGATCAAGTTGAGTTGGTCAAGCCGGGTCTGAATCCAATCGTCTTCACTCAAACCAGCGTCCTTCATAATCCTCAAGGAAGGAATCTGAACTTCCATGGGTAGAACAACTTCCATGCCATATACCAAATAAAATGGGGTTGCCCCTGTTGAAGTATGTGCCGTGGTACGATATCCATGTAGAGAAAACGATAACATCTCATGCCAGTCTTTGTAGGTGACTGTCATCTTCTGAATGATCTTCTTAATATTTTTGTCCGCGGCTTCAACAACACCGTTCATCTTCGGCTGATAGGGAGATGAATTGTGATGATAAATCTTGAACTGTTCGCATAGAGCGGTGATCATGGTGTTGTTCAAATTCATACCGTTGTCCGTGATGATCCTGTCAGGGACACCATACCGGCATATGAGGTTCTTCTTGATAAAGCGGGAAACCACATTCTTTGTAACTGAGGTTAGGAAGCTGCCTCGACTCATTTGGTAAAATAGTCAATAGCCACCAGGATGAAACAATGTCCATTGGATGTCGTAGGCTTGATCTCTCCAATCATGTCAATGCCCCACATTGTGAATGGCCAAGGAGCTGTCAGAACATTGAGAGGAACAAGAGGAATATGTACCTTGTCGGCATAGACTTGGAATTTATGGCAGGTGCGGGAATGTTGATGACAATCAGCTTCCATAGTAGACAAGTAGTAGCCTGCCCTTAGAATCTTCTTAGCCATCGTATGTCCGCTCAAGTGGGTGCCAAATGTGACACTATGTATCTCGGTCATGATCAACTCTGCTTCAACCTTGTCCATACAACGAAGTAGGACACAATCATGGTTGCGCTTATAAAGGATGCCATTGCTTAGGAAGAAATTGGCAGCAAATCTCCTTAAGAACTTTTTGTCATTGACGGAAGCTCCTTCAGGATATTCTCTAGTATGGAGATACCTTTTGATTTCATGAAACCAGGGTTGTTCCACTACTTCTTCGGTATTAATCTCGTGACAGTGCGCAGGTTCATCCATTCGCTCGATGGTAATTTGGGGAGCCTCGTTATCCCAGTTGAGTTTAAACATGGAAGACATTGTAGCCAAAGCATCTGCTAGCTGATTTTCTTCTCGTGCGAAGTGCTTGAAGGTAATCTGCTCGAAATGAGGCAACAACGTCAGGACATGTTCCTTGTATGGGATAAGATTAGGATGTTTGGTATCCCACTCTCCTTTGACTTGAGACCAAAGATTTGATTCCCAAGTCTATAGCAGCCTTGAGACCAAAGATGCAAGCTTCATATTCGGCCATGTTGTTGGTACAGCTGAAGCAAAGTCGGGAAGTGAAGGGTGTATGGCAACCTTCCGAAGAAATGAGTACCGCACCGATACCGTTGCCAAGTGCATTTGAAGCACCATCAAAGTACAGGGTCCATCGGGATCCTTGTTCAGGTCCGTCATACGGTCCGTTACCTTTGATGCTATCCAATGTCATGATGTCCTCGTCAGGGAAGTCGAATCTCATAGATTGGTAATCTTTGACAGCTTGATGAGCTAGATGGTCAGCTAGTACACTCCCCTTTATATCTTTTTGGGTAGTATACTGGATATCATACTCAGTCAGGATCATCTGCCATCTAGCAATTCTTCCAGATAAAGCAGGCTTCTTAAAGATATACTTGATCGGATCCATTTTGGAAATCAGCAAAGTGGTATGAGTCAACATATATTGTCTTAGCCGTCGAGCAGCCCATACCAAAGCGCAGCAAGTTTTCTCGAGCAGTGAGTAGCGAGTCTCACAGTCGGTAAACTTTTTGCTAAGGTAATAAATGGCATGCTCTTTTCGGCCAGACTCGTCTTGTTGGCCCAACACGCACCCCATTGAGTTATCCAAAACAGTCAGATACATGATTAACGGCCTTCCTTCGACGGGTGGCATCAAAATAGGAGGTTCTAGTAAATACTCCTTGATCTTGTCAAAAGCAACTTGACAATCATTGTTCCATTCAACCACCTGATCTTTCTTTAACAGCTTGAAGATTGGCTCACAGGTAGATGTCAGGTGAGAGATGAACCTGGCAATATAGTTCAAGCGTCCCAAGAATCCTCTAACCTCATTTTCAGTACGGGGGGCAGGCATTTCTTATATAGCCTTTACTTTAGCTGGATCAACCTCAATGCCTTTGTTGCTGACAATAAATCCCAAAATTTTACCAGACTTAACTCCAAAAGTGAACTTGCTTGGGTTTAGTCTGAGCTTATACTCCTTCAACCTGGCAAACAGCTTTTGCAAATGATCAAGGTGTTCTTCTTCTGTCTGTGATCAAGATATCATATCGCCTACGTAAACTTCAATCTCATGATGTATCATATCATGAAACAAAGCTACCATAGTGCGTTGATAGGTTGCCCCTGCATTCTTCAGTCCGAATGGCATCACTTTGTAGAAGAAGGTACCCCATTGCGTGACAAAGGTTGTTTTCTCCATGTCCTCGGGGGCCATTTTGATCTGGTTGTATCCCGAGAATCCATCCATGAAGGAAAACACCTTGTGCTGAGCTGTGTTGTCAACCAAGATGTCGATATGTGGCAGTGGAAAATCGTCTTTAGGGCTAGCCCTATTCAAATCCCAATAGTCCATGCACATTCTGACTTTTCCGTCCTTCTTAGGCACAAGCACAATGTTAGCAACCCATTGTGGATAGGAAGTAACAGCCAGAAAACCAGCGTTGAATTGCTTCATTACCTTAGCTTTAATCTTCTCAGACATGTCTGGCCTCATTCGGCGGACCTTTTGTTTGATCGGTGGATAATCTTGTCTTGTAGGGAGATGGTGAACCACGATATCTGTGTCTAACCCTGGCATGTCTTCATAAGACCAGGCGAAGATTTCAACATATTCGTTCAACAACTGCACTAAGCGCTCCTTGACACTTGGTTCCAGGTTGGCACCCACCTTTACTTCCTTCCTGTCTTCCTCTGTCCCTAAGTTGATGGTTTCTAGCAACTCTTCATGAGGCAGAATGGCCCTTTCTTCTTGTTGTAGAAGTCTGGCTAACTCTCCCGGCATTTCACAATCTTCGTCAACTTCGTACTCAGCATGATTGACCAAATCTTCAGAGTTATTGAAGGAAAAAGCAGAATAGTCACCCATGGAATCCGGAGTGGATGGGTACCTGCATTTGTGAGTGTGGGTGTGTGTAAGGGATAGCCATCCTTAAACAAACAAAATGCAAAAGGAAAGAAAACGAACACAACAGTTTATAGATGAAAAACGTCCAATGATTCATTAAAACATGGGATATGATAATGAAGAAGATCAAACCCTTACAAATGGACCTATATGCCCCGGGCAAGGCATGAGGCGAAAATAGTGTGCAAATTGTTTAGTTATTACAGACCATAAATGGGAAATTGTTCAAAGATAAAATTACTGGTTGATAAAGGTGATGGGAATAAAATCCTTTGCTTCCCAGTTGCTTAAACCCCCTTCGACGGTCGGAAAGATCCAATCTTCAAAGTGGCCCTCTTCATCTTCATCTTCTACAACATTGATTCCATGGTGAGAGATCTTGACAGGTGGTCCTCCGGCCTTGGAGCGACACATAGCCTTTTGTCCTACAGCAGTGAACCCTAACCCAAACTTGTCCGTCTTATGGGGAAAGTCAGGCAATTTCTCCCATACTGTACTCTTCCCTTCTTTAATTACAGCCTCTGCGTCCTTGAGAGATGCCATCCTAGATACGTGCTTGGGAATGACAGGCACCTCAACCATTATCTTCGCAACTGCTACCTCAGGGGAAACTTCCTCAAAATGTTGGAAAGGCGTTTCGATGAACTCGCCATCCAACTCCACATAGTGGAAGGAATTGAGATGACTTATCATGTACTCTTCCTCGCCGTGCACTGTTATAATCTTACCCTTAACAAGATATTTCAGCATTTGGTGTAAAGAGGAGGTAACTGCCTCGGCATAATGGATCCACGGTTTTCCTAACAAACACGAGTATGTCGGACGGATGTCCATCACGTAAAAGGTGGAATTGAAAACTTCTGTGCCTACTTTGATGGGAATATCAACCTCTCCATGAACCATTCTTTTGGAACCATCAAAAGCCCTAACAACGATGTTACTAGGTTTGAAGGTTAATCCTTCGCAGTCCAAACGGTCTATGGCTTTCTTCGGTAGCACATTCAAAGAAGAACCAGTATCAACTAAGACATGGGCGAGAGTGGTTCCCCGACATTCAACTGAGACATGTAACGCATCATTGTGTTTCCTCCCTTTGGGAGTTAAGTCAGCATCGGAAAAGCCTAGGCCATTATCAGCAGTAAGACTGGCCACACATTCCTGAAACTGGTCAGCCGAAGTCTCTTGGGGGTACATGTGTCGCCTTCAAGAATTTGATTAGGGCCTTAGCATGGGCCTCAGAACAGAGTAGAAGAGCCAACATTGAAATTTTAGAAGGGGTCTGCCCTAGCTGTTCCACAACGTCGTAGTCACTTTTTCTGATTATTTTCAAGATTTCATCAATTTCTTTATGAGTGGTTTTAGGGATAACCACATCATGAGCCTTTGTCCTGACAGGCACTTCTAGTATCCCCTTACCCTTGTCGGTATTATCAGCAGATGGCCTTACTTCAGGAGTATCCAATTCTTCAATCATTGGGCCTTGCCCAGATGGCCTAACAGGTACAAAAGCTTTCAAGGGTCCAAAAACTGCTCGAGGGGGGGCAATCTCCGGAGAAAAGATCCGGTCGCTGCGGGTTATCTTGCTTGTACCTGCAATGTTCCCTATATCAGGGTTTTCTTCTTCATGATTTTCTTGGACTGCCTCAATTTGTTTGATACCATGGTAGAAGATTTCTCCCCCATAGTTCCATGGTATTGTTTTGCTTGATTGGTACGGGACAGGTCCCGACATGGTGATCTTTAATGGTACACATTTAGAGTTGGGTGTAATCCTGACAGGCCTTTTGCAAGCCTTTGGAGGATTGTCGGGAATGGTTACGATTGCAATATCGTTGGTTGAAGTAGCAAAAGTAGAAGGAGTAACAGGATTGAAGGTATCAACAGGTTTTTTTTGGAAAAGTATCTCTTGGGTATCCATCAGGCGTTGGACACCTGACTTAAACATTGGGCAATCACCTCGTATGTTCAAACAAAAATAGCAGTCTTTACCACAACCAGGAAAGATCCCGGCTCTCATCAAATTCTCTTTAACCACAAGTAACAGCGTCAAAAGATTGGCGACATCAGTAACATGGAGGTCTTCTAAAACGGCATGAACATTGTGGCCGTGTTTGGGAATCAGAGAAGATATAACATTGGGCTTCTCAGGAGCATAAAATTCTACTTCTTTGGCATCAATCAGGTCCTGAATTTTGTTCTTAAGCACCCATCAATTATTGGTATCGTGTCCAACACTGTCAGAATGGTAAGCACATTTGGAATTGGAGTGGTAGTATGGAGAGGAGGTGTTAGGGTTCTTTGGCGCTTCCTTCAAACTGGTAATATTCAGCTTCAACAAATGGGGGAGTACCTGAGCTGGCGTCATGTTGATTCGAGTGAACTGCCGTTGTGGCCTTTCTACCCGTTGTTGATTTGGTCTTGACTGATTGTTACGAGGTTGATCATTTGATGAATTTTGAATCATCACGGCCCCTACAGTAGGCCGGCGCTCGGTTCTTCCCTGACCCTTCTGAGAATACACAGCAGAGGCTTCCTTCTTAGCCGGGAAGGGTTTCTTAACAGCTGTGGATGCAGAAGCATCCTTTTGAATCTTTCCACTTTTAATACCGGCCTCGACCCTTTCGCCGGTCAAAATTAGTTCAGTGAATCCTGCGGAAGAACTCCCGATTAGATGATTGAAGAAAGGGCCAGACAGGGTCCCCAGAAACATGTCAACTAACTCCCTATCTGACAACGGTGGCTGCACCCTTCCAGCCAGATCACGCCACTTCTGTGCGTGCTCTTTAAATCCTTCATTGGAAACCATCCCCATACTTTGTAACTGAGTACGAGTGGGCGCCAAATCAGCATTGTATTGATATTGATGATAAAAAGCGGCAGCTAAGTCTTCCCAATTGTGAACCTCTGATCTCTCGAGTTGATAGAACCAATCCAACTGCGTTCCAGACAAACTATCTTGGAAAAAGTGTACCCAGAGGTCTTTATCAGATGAGTGGGGTTAGATTTTTTTGACATACGATCTCAGGTGCATCTTTGGGCACGACAAACCGTCATACTTGGCGAATGTTGGCACCTTGAACTTGGGAGGGATAACAATCCCAGCTACCAGCCCTAGTTCTTCAAAATCCAAACCGGGTACCCTTTTCAACTCCATGGCTGGCAGTATATCTTCAAGAGTCTAAAATTTATCGTCCGCTGGAGGATACTGTTGTTCGGAGTAGTCTTCGTCTTCTTCCTCTTCCTCCTCTTCAACCTCAGATTCAGAAGGTACAACAGTCCCTTTCCCTTTACCGGCCCCTTCGTTAGACGTTGAAGGGAACTCAAGAACCTTCCTAGCATTGCTCTTAAACCTTCTTCCAAAAGTGGCAACTCCAGGTCTCTTTTTCTTTTTCTCTTTATTCTTCTCTAACAGAGCTTTGAGGTCCTCTTGACCCTTTGCCAAGGTCATGAGGAGTTGCTGGAATTGTGAATTTTGTGCCTGCAGATCCTTTACCGTCTGCTCTAAATCCATCTTGCTGAAATAAACAGCAGAAAGATAAGGAAACCTGGTGTGAAGACCTATTTATGCATATGATGAATGGTATGTTATTCATGTAATGCATTCAAGGATTCAGAAATTCAAATTTGTTGCAAACAAAAAGAACGCACGTCATATTAAGAAGAAATTGTTAGTACATAAGTGCCCCATGGGCAAAACATTACAAAATTCTTAATGTAGAAAGACATTGCGCATCCTCTTTGGTGCGATATAAGTGTTCAGAGTTTCCTCCTCATGAAGTCGGCGGTTAAGCTCCAAAACCTTCTTCTCACTGGCATATAAGCTGGCTTCAAAAGTATTCTGTTCTTCCTTGAGTTGAATCCAACTCCTTTGTAATTCTTCCCATGATGTTGGCATGTCAGGATGTAGGAGGGTGTATGGAACCTCTCCTTCCATAACAGGCTCTTTGATCATAGGGAGAATTTAGGGGTATGGCATCATAAGATTATGGGTGCGGGTTCGTACCCACTTGAGATAAGGGTCAAGGGGGATGGAATTCTTGTACCCCAGTGTCATAATATCCACTTTGTTAGGAATCCTCCAAGCTCTGATGAACCTTTGTCAAAGTCCTTGGGCATCGTTGTTGAAGTCAAAAACTAGGTCAGGAATCAGCATGTCATGAGGGCCATCCCTCCGAGCGTATCCAAACTGTCTTAGATCTAAACAGGGGTTGTAGGTAATGCCTCCCCTAATGCCAAGTAGTGGGACATTAGGGAATTCCCCACAACGATCAATGATGATGACATTTTCTCTGGACCGAGAACACCAATGTACATCAGAATGTGTGAGGGTCATCAACCGTTGTGACCACCTTAAACCCTGCTCATTCTTCAAAACTGATTGTGGAAGGTGAGAAATAAACCACCTTGCTAGGAGAGGAGTACAACACATGAGAACACCTCTTTTCCTCATTGTTCGTGTGTAAAATGAGTGTAGGATGTCCCCAAGAAATGTAGGAATAGGATTCCTGGATATGAAAATCTTGACATCATTCACATCTATAAGCTGATCAGGGTTTGGGAACAGGACCAACCCATAGATAAGGAGTGCCACAATTTCTTCAAAGGCTTGTAAATTAAGAGAATTCCAGCAGTCTTGTGCCTTCTCAAACAGAAACTTTACCAATAATCCCTTGACACCACTTCTGGTTTCCCAATGTCCCTTGATATCATATGGTTGCAAGTGTAATGCTTGAGCAACATCTTCAGGCTTTGGTTCTTTTTCCGTACCGTTGTAGGGTAGTTGATGAAGAATAGGAATTCTCAGGAGTTGAGAAAATTCCTCCAAAGTAGGTACTAACTGGTAATCAGGGAATGTGAAACAGTGGTGTAGGGGGTCAAAGAACTGGAAGAGAACTTTCACCATGTCTTCTTCAATGTTGGAGTTGACCAAGTTGAGAAGTATACCATGTCTTTCACTGAAGATAGAATTCTCTGGAATCCTAGAAGTGAGCTCTTTGAGTTGAGGAGGGATTCTCACAAGGTTGACTTGAATTGTTTTCCTGCGAAGAGATTCCATGACCTACAAAACAAGAACAAAGATGAAGATCCAAACACTTGAAATGGTTAGTGGATGCATATGATGCTTTATGATGTTCATGATGTATGCACAAACACATGTACAAGCAAGTCACACAAAACCCTAGTTTCAGGCTTGCATGAGGTTTCATAGGTAAGTACCCTCTTGAGTTTAGTTGGCTCAACCTGTCCTATAAATAGTAACCGGGTTCTAAGGAGCTCAATATCACTGGATTGTTTTCCATGTTCATTGTTTTGGTTTAACCACTTAACTAGCGACCAAAATATTCCAAGAAAACAACCCTCAATGAGTGTAGTATCGAGTATCTACCAACTTTGGACTGCACCAAAGCCGGTCGTCTCACTACCCCTAATAAAAGGCCAAGATGGTCAAGTAAGGTTATAAGAGTTCATTAGTGCTTCATTACATCACTCAGCGGCCCCGTATTCTCTTGGATTGACTCAAAGGCTACCGGTACTCACAAATATGTCGCACTAACATAGCTATTGCTTCAATCATGTCGGTATACCCCGCACAGTTTCCACAACGTATTGCTATTTACCTATGAATGTTTCCCAAATCCGGGTAGAGGATTTCAAGCCCAAACAAGAGAACCAAATGTAAAGCAATCAAAGCAAACAATAATCATGCAAAGGGTGATCTAAGCCCTAAGTTTACTCCACTTCTAAAGTTTTTCCCCAGCAGAGTCGCCAGTTTTGGTGATACGGTGGGAGAACTGACTTGGGATTTTGCGTTTGTGTTCACAAATTTTGATTTAGCAAGAGTCGCCACCGACTTTTTATTTTATCCTAAGGAAAGGTCAAAAAGCACAGAAAAGACCTTTGAGATGTTTTCTTGGGTTCGGGGAGTAGATTATAGAAAGGGAAGGTATTAGAACCCTTTCTATCCATGGTTATCCATGGGCTCTTAGTTACTTTCTTAGATCACTTTCTTTTCTTTTCAATTGTTTGAAATGGTGCTTTGTGTGTGGTTTTGAAATTGAAAAGGGGCCATTGTTGTGGCAACCTTTGTAATGATTCTTGTTTGAATGTATACAAAGGTGTTTTTTTGTCTTTTGAAAAGTTTTCAATGTTTGAAAGTAGGGTTTTGTATTGTGAAGTGTATTTTGAAGATAGCAAAGATGTTTTTGCAAGCTTTGATCAAGTAACTAAGAGTTGTCTACCCTATTTTACTCAAAGATCTTTCTTATGTTTTTAACCCTTTTAACAGTGTTGTTTCACCATTGTATTTGGTGAACAACCTTGTGTTAGGATGTTTAACGGGACAGTCGCGGGTCATCATATAGACCATAATAGCAATAGTGTCAAGTATTTTTGGCAATTTTCTTGAGGGACTTGATCATTTTTGTTTAGGCAACTCAGATAGCGTCATCGAGGGACTATGATCTTTTGTTTTGTTTTTGTTTTGCCAAAGTACTTGACATGCAACCATGGCCCACTTTTGAAGGCAACAAGTGGATTGAAACCCTAGGGGTGCAAGTGTGCATTGTGTTTGTTTTCATGCATTGTTATCTTGGATTAGGTCAAACTAATTGTTGATTTTATTTTGCATACAAACCCTAGGTCTAATCATGGCATAATTGAAAGCATTTAAAGGTGCGGGAATTTAAATTCTACACTATTACAACATGATATAGGGAGGGGGGTACAAATTTGAAATGGGGATTATTTTGCAAGAAATTAAATCCTAAATTATTACAACCAAATTGAATGCATAAGATATAATATTTAAATGTACAATAAATAAATAAAATACACTAAATAAATGTTAGATAAAATGTGTTATGCAAAAAAAGATTTTTATGTATGTAAAAAGTATTTTTAAATATGAAGTTTAAATAATAAAAAAAGTCAATTTTAATTATTTTGTTCTTTAGGGAAAAAACCCTAATTTCTTAAATAAATAGTATTATTTGTTATTTATATACAATAATGTATTAATTTGTACAAAAAATAAAAGTATATTAAAAAAAGGTATTTTTAGTATAAAATATTAATAACAATAAAAATGTATTATTTTTATGTTTTTGGTTCTTATTATTTAATAAAATATATTATATATGTACATATATGTATTAAATATATTAAGTGTGTACAAAATAAAATAAATTATTTACAAAATGCATATATTTCAAGAAAATATTTTCAAATATGTATATAAAAATAAAATAAATTATTTAAGTATTATTTGTATTATTTTTAAGTTTTAACAAAAGAAAATAAGATATTTAATATGTTTACATTAGGAAAAATTAGAATAAAATATCTAATAAATGAAAAAAAATATGAAAATATTTTTGGAATATTTTTTATGTTTGCAAATAAAATATCAAAGTCAGAGAAAAAATAAAAATGCAAAAATAATGAAAATACAAAGCAATGGGCCAAGGGGTGCTGAAAGTGAACTGGGGGGTGTCAAAAGCAAAGAAGTCCAGGCCCAGCCCAGAATCAACTTCATCTTCTTCCTCAGTTCAAAACACGTGTGTTCTGTACATCAAATGATATCTCCTGATTCCTTGCTTTTTTGACAAAACTCATAACATAAAACTTGTAGAGCATCAAACAACGAATCTAACCATATAAAAAACTCAAGCTAACTCTCAAAGACCAGAGAGAATTTCTCTAGCCCTAATTCTTAACCTAGTTTTTTAAGAAAGTTTATGAACAAAATTCTCCTAGCACGATTAATATAAATGAAAACTAAGCACATGTATGGTTTCAGGGCTATGAGTACAACATCTTTCATTCATAAACCTAAGTCTAACTATTCCTAAATAGAGAGATAGAAGTTCATGAAATACCTGTTTCAGTTGACTTCGAGCTAGACAATGCAGCAACTTCCAAGAGTGCTTGAGGTCTTTTTGAGCTTGCCTGATGTCCAATGAAGCTTTCCCAATGCTTGGCTTGTTTTGAAATAGCCTGAATCATGCTACAAAACTCAACCTGCAAAGCTTTCAAACAAAAATGGCACTGTGTGTTAATGGTGTTACAGCTAGCAATGGAGGTCTGGGATAGTTCAGGTGAGGTTAATGGAAGATATTGGAACAAGTTTGAGGCAAAACGCACGAGGGAAAGTGGAGATGGAGGTGGTTCTGCAGGGCTTGCCCTGTTTTGCAGAAAAATGGTGTTTTGGAGTATGAGGGTGCTTTAGGGGTGAAAGGCTCGTGTTTCTGACTTGTGTGGATATGCAAAACTTGTTTGACAACTTTGTTCTTGTTGGTTTTATCAGATATGAGAGATCCAAGCTTTTGGCCATTTGACTTGTTTTTGAAGCAAAGATGTGAACTGTCCAAGCTAGGGCATGTACAGGCTAGTTACAAGCATGCTCAACTTGGTGTACTATGCCTGAGATTAGGGAAGTTTTTTGTTGCGAGGAAAAAAGTCCAAGGCTCAAGAAAATGGAAATTGACATAAAGTGGCCTTTATGAAAATGGAAGTATGACCTTTATGCTCAAAATGGAAAAGTTCAATGTACAAAGCTCTCTTGATCATAACAATGACAATATATAATGTATTTGCATTCAATTTTGGAGTGTAAATTGGTTTAGAGGCCTGTAATAATGTACTAAGCTAGTTTGGTCAGATTTGCAACTTGGTATGAACATGTATTGGCCATGGTTTCAAAGTGAGTTTTTGCCAACTTCAAGCATTCGACTCTCCCTAAACACAAAGGTGTTTGGGGGAGTTCTTGGACAATTTGGAAAGCTTGCAACATGTAATATAATCCATCTTTGAAATGCAACTTGAAACTCCAAGTGGAACTATGTGAAAAATGGCCAAGAAGATGGGTCAAAATCCTGCCTAAATTAGGGCAAAATTTCTCTAAGTTAAAAGTTTTAGGTACCCTTGTTCCAAAAATCATAACTTGAGATACAAGCTTCTTTTGAGAAAACTTTGTGAATCAAAGTTGTAGGATTTGTGATGCAATACAACTTTCATGTTGTAAGTTTTGTTTGAATCCATTTGTATCTTGGTGAAAAAGTGGGACAAAGTTAGGAAAAAATGAGAAAATTTTATAACTTAGAAAATTTCTAAGTTATAAAATTTTTCCATTTTAAACCCTAATTTGCATTTTTGGGTTTCTTAATGAACAAGTTTCATAATTTGACACGTCTTGATGAAAAATGACCTTTGATCTTAAGTCTTGTGATGAGAATGTTGATGAAATGAGAAGGAAAATTTTGGGGTACACCAGTTGCCCCTGTTCAATCTTCTTGAACCTGAAGAGTTAGATTGGCAAGTTTGCCTTTCGCGACTCGAAGGTAAAAGAGGATTGGACACTAGAGTGCCCATAAATTTGCACTCGTCAGAATATAGCTGAGGAAATGGGCTTAAAGATGCCATCCAAGAATGTTTGTTGAATTATGCTGTGGTAGGTCAGAAGAATGAGCATCAAAATGGTATCCGTGTCTGGAATGCATTTTGAACTGTATCTGGAGACTGAGTATGTATGAGCAAAAGAATGGTGTCCGTGTCTGGAGCGTATCTGAGCTGTAACTATATTTGAACTTTGAATGAATATCAGAATGACTGCCGTGTCCGGAGTGTATCTGTATTGTATCTGAATTCTGAATGAGCGACAGAGAAATATCTGTGTATGGAGCATCTTTGGGCTGGGGATAACTTCCAAATGAGTGACAGAATGGCAACCGTGCCTGGAGCGTATCTGGACTGTATCTGAAGTTGAGATCTGTATGAGTAGCAGAATGACTTCCGTGTCTGGAGTGTATCTGAGACTGTAACTGGGATCTGAATAAAGGACATAATGACTTCCGTGACGACTGCACTGGGGAGAAAAAAACTGCTGGTGTAAATGCTAGAATGGCATCCATGCTTGGAGCGTATCTGAATTTGTGGTTGATAGCTGAATTTGAATGAGAGATAGAATGGCTGCCGTGTCTGGAGCGTATCTAGTCTATATCGGATTGCTAAAGTCTGAATGAGTAGTGGAATGACCGTCGTGTCTGGGGTGTGTCTGTACTGTATGTTGACTTGAAATTGTGAATGGATAATAGAATGACCGTCGTGTCTGGGGTGTATCCATACTGTATCTGAATAACTGTTAACGATAGCCTTTTAATCTTATCCTGAAAAGGGTAAAATGTTAGCTAAAACACAAAGTTATGCTGTATGATATGTATGATGCAATGAACTGTATTCATCAATGTTTATGATACATGAATGTAATGGACATGCATGTAAGCTGAGTAGCTGTCTTGCTGGGGAAAATAAATCCTTGACAACTGGAGATAATGAAATCTTTGACTGCTGTTGGGGAAAGTAAATCCTTGACCGATGCTGGGGATTCCAAAAATATTTGAATATTGAAGATGAGAAGTCCTTGCTGACTGCTTGAGGATTAAAGATCTCTGCAAGTTGAGAAGGATAAATCCTGGGACCACTGCTGGAGATTGAAAATCCTCGGTGATTTGCGGGGATTAACAAGGTTTTTGACAATTTCTGCAGGGGATAAGAATCCTTCATGACTTTCCTGGGATATAGGGAACACTCTGAAAATCTCTACTGGGGAGTTAAAACCTAGGAGGCTTCTGCTTGGAGAAATGAGCCCGAGAATCTCGATCTTGTTGGGAGATGACTCTGTGGGGGAAATGCTCACTATTCTGGCTCCACTGGGGATAAGAATTTTCAGGGTTTTCGGGCTCCACTGGGGATCTTGAAGCTTAACTCTGATGGAAATTTTTTTTTAACTCAGCTGGGGAGTCAAGTTTTAGAATGCACTGGCTCCGCTGGGGATCCCAAATTATTACAACCAAATTAAATCCTAAATTATTACAATCAAATTGAATGCATAAGATATAATATTTAAATGTACAATAAATAAATAAAATACACTAAATAAATGTTAGATAAAATGTGTTATGCAAAAAAAGATTTTTATGTATGTAAAAAGTATTTTTAAATATGAAGTGTAAATAATAAAAAAAGTCAATTTTAATTATTTTGTTCTTTAGGGCAAAAACCCTAATTTCTTAAATAAATAGTATTATTTGTTATTTATATACAATAATGTATTAATTTGTACAAAAAATAAAAGTATATTAAAAAAAGGTATTTTTAGTATAAAATATTAATAACAATAAAAATGTATTATTTTTGTGTTTTTGGTTCTTATTATTTAATAAAATATATTATATGTGTACATATATGTATTAAATATATTAAGTGTGTACAAAATAAAATAAATTATTTACAAAATGTATATATTTCAAGAAAATATTTTCAAATATGTATATAAAAATAAAATAAATTATTTAAGTATTATTTGTATTATTTTTAAGTTTTAACAAAAGAAAATAAGATATTTAATATGTTTACATTAGGAAAAATTAGAATAAAATATCTAATAAATGGAAAAAAATATGAAAATATTTTTGGAATATTTTTTATGTTTGCAAATAAAATATCAAAGTCAGAGAAAAAATAAAAATGTAAAAATAATGAAAATACAAAGCAATGGGCCAAGGGGTGCTAAAAGTGAACTGGGGGGTGTCAAAAGCAAAGAATTCCAGGCCCAACCCAGAATCAACTTCATCTTCTTCCTCAGTTCAAAACACGCGCGTTCTGTACATCAAATGAGATCTCCTGATTCCTTGCTTTTTTGACAAAACTCATAACATAAAACTTGTAGAGCATCAAACAACGAATCTAACCATATAAAAAACTCAAGCTAACTCTCAAAGACCAGAGAGAATTTCTCTGGCCCTAATTCTTAACCTAGTTTTTTAAGAAAGTTCATGAACAAAATTTTCCTAGCACGATTAATATAAATGAAAACTAAGCACATGTATGGTTTCAGGGCTATGAGTACAACATCTTTCATTCACAAACCTAAGTCTAACTATTCCTAAATAGAGAGATAGAAGTTCATGAAATACCTATTTTAGTTGACTTCGAGCTAGATAATGCAGCAACTTCCAAGAGTGCTTGAGGTTATTTTGAGCTTGCCTGATGTCCAATGAAGCTTTCCCAATGCTTGGCTTGTTTTGAAATAGCCTGAATCGTGCTACAAAACTCAACCTGCAAAGCTTTCAAACAAAAATGGCAATGTGTGTTAATGGTGTTACAGCTAGCAATGGAGGTCTGGGATAGTTCAGGTGAGTTGAATGGAAGATATTGGAACAAGTTTGAGGCAAAACGCACGACGGAAAATGGAGATGGAGGTGGTTCTGCAGGGCTTTCCCTATTTTGCAGAAAAATGGTGTTTTGGAGTATGAGGGTGCTTTAGGGGTGAAAGGCTCGTGTTTCTGACTTGTGTGGATATGCAAAACTTGGTTGACAACTTTGTTCTTGTTGGTTTTATCAGATATGAGAGATCCAAGCTTTTGGCCATTTGACTTGTTTTTGAAGCAAAGATGTGAACTGTCCAAGCTAGGGCCTGTACAGGCTAGTTACAAGCATGCTCAACTTGGTGTACTATGCCTGAGATTAGGGAAGTTTTTTGTTGCGATGAAAAAATTCCAAGGCTCAAGAAAATGGAAATTGACATAAAGTGGCCTTTATGAAAATGGAAGTATGACCTTTATGCTCAAAATGGAAAAGTTCAATGTACAAAGCTCTCTTGATCATAACAATACCAATATATAATGTATTTGCATTCAATTTTGGAGTGTAAATTGGTTTAGAGGCCTGTAATAATGTACTAAGCTAGTTTGGTCAGATTTGCAACTTGGTATGAACATGTATTGGCCATGGTTTCAAAGTGAGTTTTTGCCAACTTCAAGCATTCGACTCTCCCTAAACACAAAGGTGTTTGGGGAGTTCTTGGACAATTTGGAAAGCTTACAACATGTAATATAATCCATCTTTGAAATGCAACTTGAAACTCCAAGTGGAACTATGTGAAAAATGGCCAAGAAGATGGGTCAAAATCCTGCCTAAACTAGGGCAAAATTTCTCTAAGTTAAAAGTTTTAGGTACCCTTGTTACAAAAATCATAACTTGAGATACATGCTTCTTTTGAGAAAACTTTTTGATTCAAAGTTGTAGGATTTGTGATGCACTACAACTTTCATGTTGTAAGTTTTGTTTGAATCCATTTGTATCTTGGTGAAAAAGTGGGACAAAGTTAGGAAAAAATGAGAAAATTTTATAACTTAGAAAATTTCTAAGTTATGAAAATTTTCCATTTTAAACCCTAATTTGCATTTTTGGGTTTCTTGATGAACAAGTTTCATAATTTGACATGTCTTGATGAAAAATGACCTTTGGCACTTGATTTTGACCCAAAAGTCAAAGTTTGACTTTTCAGTATACAGTCAAATTTTGATCAGTTGACTGAAAAATTCATCTGTCAATCCTATGCATTTGAGATCTTTTGAACTTGTTGAATGGGTCAAGACAATGTCATTGAGTCCTTGAGTCCATGGTTGAGCTTGATTTGCCATTGGCTAGGTCAAACAGTCAAAAATTGCCTTTGTACAGTCAAAACCCTAAAAATGACCATTTTGCCCTTTTAGTGATCTGATCAAATTTCTTGTGGAATTGTGATCCAAACTTGATCAAATGGTTCATATAAGTTCATAATGTTGATGTGGGTCAAAATTCATGAGGTTTGGCTGTCAATTGGCCACAGTTGACTTTTTCCCCAATACAGCTGATTTCTAGGTCAACTGTCCAATTGACTGGGCAAAAATTTGAATCAAGGCTTGAAACTTGGTATGGACAAACTTGTGAGTCCAACATGAAGTATGAAAGTCAATTTGGGAATTGTTGGTCAAAATATCACTGTGCAAACTCAAACCCTAATTTAGGTCTACAGTGCAAGGAGGTTTCTTGAGCAAAGCAAACCCTAACTTGATCTTGAGTTCCAAGAGTCTTGTGATGAGAATGTTGATGAAATGAGAGGGAAAATTTTGGGGTACAATAGTGTCTTAGGCTTGTTACAATGTTCTGAGGTTGTTTGAAATGATAACAAGTCTTGCCTTTATTAGATGGATAAGTTGTATTGACTTTTGCAAGTTTCTTGCTTTTGAAGAAAAGTTGGAACTGACAATGCCAAAGCCTGTACAGGCTTGCTTGCTAGCTACACATAGTTGGTACAAGTTGCCTGATATTTGTGGATATTGTTTGCAGCAAAAGATTAGGTTCATGGCTCAAGATTTGCAAAGTTGGAAAAAGCAAGCTTTATCAAAATGGTATTATGAACTTTATGCCATAAATGGATTAATTCATTGTGAAATGCTTCAAAGATCAGAACAAGACCATTATCCAATGTGTTGTGACATCAGATGAGTGCAAGTTTAGGGCTTGAGCTGAGCAAATCCTAGTCCTGTCTGGAGTCCAAGAGGTCTTGTGAGGAAAAATCTTGATAATATGAGAGGGCAAATTTTGGGGTGCAACAATCGGTGTAGTACATAGAATTCTCACCAATAAGATGGCAAAACATGCGTTCTACCATGGGTTTCCAACCATGAATTCTGTAAGAGAAGACTCTCCAACTAGATTTGCAAGGAGAGACATATCTACAGTCAAGATACTATTTAATTTCATCGACAAGTTCGTTTGCATTAGTGTGTTGACGCGATTTATGTACCACTGACACAATAATTATGTCATTCTCTTTGTGGATGTATTTGAAAAGATACTTGATTGAAGTACTCTGATTACATGACTCCATGTTAATATGTGCTTGGTATTTCAAAAGTAATTTTGTGTTGTAGGGTACAACATGCCTATTGTCCAAAGGGATCCCACTTTTTTGAATGACGTGTGTAGATGAATGCCGTCTATATTAAGCATACCTATCGGCATCGACAATACTATTTTCTATGAATTTCTTAGGAAAGAAATTAGTGAATTTCATGTTCTTTATACAAAGGGACGCTGACCTAGTTAAACCACATGGACCATGCACCATATGCGATTTAACTAGGTTGTACAAAGCTGGATGCTTTGCGGGGTCAAGTATTTCGGCATAAATGATTCGGTCGATGTCATTGGGGGTTGGGTATTTACTATCAGGATGGAGCAAAATCAAAATGTGAGTGTGTGATAGGCCTCTTTTGAAATTTGATGGTGTACATAACTGTCCAATTAAAGAAAAAAATAAATCAGTTGATAATAATTAACCGACTGTTATAACAAAAAAACATAAAGGAATGACTTATATGCCACAACTCGCCCAAGAACATGTTTCCCTGTTATATCACGCATACTTTTATAAAATTTAATTTTGAAGACTTATATCACAATATCCGGGCGGTTATGTGGACTAAAGTTATTGGGATCAAGATGGCATTTGATCTCAGGCCAATTAGGGTTGAATGTGAAGGTTATAAACAGGTCTGGAAAACCCAATTTATTTGAAATTTCCATTCTGTCAAAATATAGGTGGTCCATATACCTTTTGCTCCTGACAAAATTCGAAGGTAACACGACCCTCTTGCCATGTTTTGTACTATCATGTGAAGTCCCTACGTCAACTTGCTGTTGTAAGTTGTAATATTTTCCAACTCTTAATTTTGATTGATTTCTTCGCAATCAATTAAGACGCTCAAACTCCATCATAGTGTAACCATCCACCAAAAACTGTTATGAAAGACTCCGCGAGTGAATCAAAGTCTTAGGTTCATCAATATGCTCTTTTAGATGGAAACATAGCCAATTTTTAATTGTTTGACGGTTAGTTTTGAAGACCTGTTTTGCGTGCTTGTATTTATGAAGAATGTTATCTCGGAAACCATCCTCACCATACACAAAAATAAAAGGGTATTGGTAGCCAAGATATGTCGGGTGGAACTCATCTATCCCTTGCAATCCACCGTTTCGTTTATGGATTATGATGTCCCTGAGCGTCGCAGATTCAATGTCACCCACAATCAATGTTACGACTTCAAACACGGTGGGCATGTTATACACGCGACCATCGCTAGGCCGAATGGAAATCAGCCAGAGCTTCAAGTCTTAGAATGTATTTCCTTCAAGACATCCCTTGCATTTCTAAATTCTTTTGCATGGAGATTGTTCTCGTTCAACACATGTTTCAGAATTGTGACAATTTCCTTTTCGATTTTTTTATTGTCCCTGCATTTGGCATTCAAAAATGAAATTAGTAGAATATAGAGTACAAGGATTAAATTTCTGAATATCACACAAGTTTCATACAGCAAGATAGTCCAAATTTTACCTGAAACATTATATCATGTTTTCAACCTCATTACCAGTGTCGAATATATAGAGCTGAGCGTATTGAGGAGGATTCCTAAATTCTGGAAGCATAGTTCCTATTCGGTGACATGCTTGACCATGAAGTCGCAAAGTAGGAGGATTGTGGCCCTTGGTAGAAGTAATGTCAAACTTCATTCCAGGGGAAGTGAAGGAGAACATTTCATTGTAAGTTATTATTTTGGACTAAAAATTCTTACTATGTGGAGATGTCCTATCGAAAAGAAGTTTATGCAACATAGGCGGAGGCTGCTTCATGAGTGGAAGAACGAATTTTCCACTTCTAAAAAAAATATAAAACTTAGCAACAATTGTATGTTTATGTTTTCCTTTACGCTCCTGATAGCACATAGACACGTTGCAATGCTCGCATTTCCATCCCGGGTTTCCGATATCTGAACATTCAGCGTGTACGCAGAGTTTGAGTTAAAATCACATTAATATTTTGAAAAAGTTTAATAAGTGAGGAAGAGAAATTAACTTGTAAGGTGATCCTCAACAATATCTTCCAAGGGTTCAATATCAGAATCAAATGAATATTTCGAACTATGATCATCATCAGAATCAAAATTTCCATCCGATGAAAAATTATTCAGAGGCATTTGCCAGTAAAGGTATGTCGTCGGTGCATTAGTAGCTACATTATGGGAGTTATTTATGATATTACGTTGATTGCTCCGAAGCATGCTTGCTGAGGAGGTACTGGTGGAGGTGGACGGTATATTGTGATTAAAGGTAGTTACAACAAAGTTAGTTTATCGGTAGCTTGCTTGTTGGGGCAAGGGATTTTCTTGGCTAGTTATGTTGGTAACTGTTGCCCCATGACATTGTGTGTTGGTAGGAAATTGATTGATATTGTCGGTTATAGAGGAGGCAACAGAAGTTGGGGTTAAGGTTGAGATACATTTTGCATGAGTCGATGACCATTTTGTGAAAGTTTCGTTGAGTGTGGAGGAATTGCAATAGCTATAACATGTAGTTTAATAGTCGAATTAGAGGCGTTAAGGTTAACTGGTGAAATAATTTAATGGGAATTGAAAGTGGATAACAAATTAATCCCAAATATCATATCAATTCGTCTCTTCTTGTTAGGGGCGGCACCATGTAATAAACGATTACTCGCACTGGTAGGAGTAGTGTAATTCAAATCAATCAAGGGTGTTGTATCATGTAAGAGGGAGAATGTCGTCGCAGGAATAACAAGTGTGGAAGGTGCAGCCATCATATTCTCCTTGTTTGAACTCGTACCGTGATGTCTCTTGTCCACAAACATCAACCTTCTCCTCTTTCTTGCAATCGAAGCACGAATTTGTTGTTATCATCCATCTGTAATAGACAGAGTTATACAGTCGATATAGTTAGGGATTTAAATATTTGAATGTAAGGTTTTACTAATAGTTGTATTATACACTATGGTATATAAACTAATAGTTGTACATGGATATAATGTATGGTAGAAAAAATTGGATCAGACATGTCTGAAGTTAAAGTATCATACACTATGATTGCGATAAGGAGGAGAGATGAAAATGTTACCTGGTAAAGTGAAATTTTCGTATCCTTGGTGTAGAAGAAATTAAAAATACTTTGAAATGTTTTGGCCGATAACTTTGTGGAAAAAATGGGAAATTCAAATAATATGATAAATGTATACAACTGTGGAATTTGTTTAAAATTCTTATAATAATGAACGAAAGACATGTATTGCAAGTTTCATTCCAAGTACAATGATGTAACAATAACATTTAATGCAAACGATATAGCAGGAAGCAAAAGTAGATGTCAAGTGGGCTGGCACGAAGGGACATGTTTCTGCAGGAACAATACTCAATGTACTTATGCATATGTGAATTGTCTAGTGGATTGTAAGTATGTGCGTTAACTTATATTAGTTAAAATCCTTCTTTGATGAAATTATGTCTATGCATCACCTTTAATAGCACCTAGTAGTATTAGATTTATGTTTAAAGCAAATGCGAATTTTTTAAACTTTCGTTTGCAATAAAGTAGAAAATCTGATATGAATAGAAAGTTTGTAGCACATAAATCTTTCATTATGATTTTCTTATATTTTAAGGGCTTAACTAATTATAGAAAGTCCATCCCTTGTTGATTAGGATAGTCTAAGTTGAGTGTAAGCCATTAAAAAACAAAAAACATGCAAAATGTATCTGTTATGGGCTGCACACGATATTAACAATTTGTGAAAAGTAAGAAATACTATATAACATGGATTCCAAAAGTAGAATGAAGAAAAAGTTAGATAGATTAAATTAGATTGATACATAACCCACGTTAACAATAAATAAGTTGTATCATTAAGCCTCCAAAATAAAGCCCAACATGTTGTTGTGATGTTAATTCCAGTTAACAATGGTGTCTAAGGGATTACATAATGGTTAAGCAGATACAATAACATTTAAACTGCAATTGATAATGGCTTGTATTGTATCAAGGACCCAAAAAGATGGTACATAGCCAGCGCAATAACTAAATCATATGGTGGATTTCTTTTCTCGTTTGGTAACTTTCTTCACTTTAGTTGAAGATAGATCCCCTTCGATAATATGGTTCACAGAATAATCGATAGGATGGTCTGGAGACATCTTCTTCACATTAACTTTTGGTGTAGCAGGATCAGGATTGTGGGGAGATGTAATTTCACCTTCCTGCAAAGTGTTAGAAATAACTTAATGCCCAAGGTTGGAAAAGTGTGTAGATTAGAAAATATAATAGTTGGGATAAAGAAATACCACAAAGGAATTGAGCTGTTCACACTCAATATCCTCGCCAACACTCTCCAAGATCTCTTACAAAGTGGTTATTTGAAATTAAAGTTTGTGATGAATGAGTAAAGTTTCTTAAGAAACTTTTAAGATGTGGAATGAATAAAAAGCATAACACAAAGAATGAAAGTAAATCAAAAAAACAGTCATGGAATTAGAGGTATCTAGCTTAAGTGGGCTTTGCTGTCAATCCATATAAACATTATTAATAAATCTATTTATGGGAATCATAGATAGAAAACTAAAGGAACTTGATAGATATAAATGAACCCGTGCTGTAACTGTGTTGTCTAGAATGACAGGGGAATTCTGTTATAAGACTAAAACATTAGTAATATAGAAAATGTTGAACATTACATATCATTGTAGTAAAAGAAGAAGAAGATGGTAACATGAGTTATTGTTGGAAGTCCTTTAAGCATAGCGATGAGCTGATTATCCTTAATAATCTGGATGATGGAGGACCTTTTCCATTTCGGGTCCCACTTTACCTTGAACGCAAACTTTTTGCCCAACATTGCATCAAGGGCAAGTGGAAACTCAAGTGGGTCTGTTATTCTAGCCTGAAATTAAATTAGTAATGAAGGTGGTAATAAGTTGGAGTTGGCACAAAGTTAAGGTGGTCAAGCATCTTTCACAAACAACTTTCAAAACACTATACCCTAATGTATTACAACAAATCAATAGTCACTAATCAATGAGCTTTCACAAACCTATATCATAGTTGCTCGCATTTGTGCACTAGAAGTATCCAATAGCTCGTCCGCCTCACGATCCTAGAAAACAAATTTTTGTAGTGTTACCTTCATGAACTACTTCAACAAAAATCTTATACCTACAATGCAGCCACATAACTAAAGATCATCAACAAAACAATTCAAAATAAAGACATTAAACTACAAATATAGGAAACACCACACCTCTAAATTTTCGCTTCGGTACGGTGTCCATCCCGGTAGAAAAAGGAGGTATCTCGCCTTTAGCAAACTAAAGATATTGGTGGCATGCAGTGTAACACCAACCATGCTCCAATGCTAAAAGCTTGTCTGTTGTAGCAACAGTTACACAGAATGTAGGTTGTATGTCAATGACAAAACCGGTCATGCTATGCAGTCAACAATTAAAAGAACGGTATTGGAAAAATTAGAAGGAATGTAAACAACCTCGACCAATTGGATTATCTGATTAAGTTTAATTTGAATAGATTTATCTAAAAACTTCTCAGTGATAGACATATGAGAGCTGGAAGATTGTTGTGACCACCCTCGGATATTGGTGCTTGTGGTGGTCAATGACTTCCTAGTGCTAGAAACCTTTGGCAACCTGTACATGTACAATTTTAGAACATGTTCAATGCAACATATTTGACCAAATAATTATGATAATATAAACTATTATATTTCATAAAGCTGGGTGTGTACCATTTTACAAAATCATTGATGTTGATTATGTCTTTGTTGATTTGTAGTTTTGTGACGTTGTAGGTGTTTGTCACCGCAATTGGAAATTTACCTACATAATGCATATATAAATTCAAAGATGCATACAAACACAAGGGAATAAGTTGAGCTAATAAAAGGATAAAATTAAAAAGTGTAGTGCTTAAAGAACCTTGTTCCTTCACTTTAGCATATCTGAGAATCATAACTGTTGGTTTGGTGGTATCAACCTGTTTTTGTTGGTACTCTAAGAACTCCATTACATAGGCTTCCCATAACGTGCAATTTAAAGTATTGTCGCTAAACAGTCAAAGTTGGTAATTAGTGATTGTAAAAATAGGATTCTCAAAAACAAATACTTGCGGAATATAGATATATCAAATTAGGTTGGTAAGAGACGTACCCCAAATCGCGTAACACCAAGTTCACCTGAGCTTCCCCCCCCCCCCCCCCCCCCCCCCCCCCGCGTGCGACTGTGTGTAGCTTACCGTGTGAAGCCTCTGTCCGCGAGCTTCCGTCGCTGATTCTCTCCTCCGGTAGGACTTTTTCTCTCCGATCTACTTCAATTATTCGATCTCCTCTTCATTTCTGATCGGTAATTCCTATCAACCTTTCTTGAATTAAGTGATTCTTGTGATAATTGATTTTTTTGAATTGAGTTGATTTGGATATAATTGAATCATGAAATTGATTAATTCTTGAGATAAATAATGATGGAAGCATGTGGAATCGGTTGAAGGATGTTTGAGTCTTGCAATTTGATTACTCATTGATTATGATTTTGATGTCGAATTGTGGAATTTTATTGAGAATTAACATTGATTTCATGTGTTGATACAAATTTGAATCGATTAATTGATGATTCAATTTTATCGGTGTTAACAACCTTGATCTGATTATTTGTATCGATACTTGAATTATTTTGTTTAAGTCTTGGAATCGACACTCTAATGTGGATTTAATTGTTGTGCAGTTTATTTGCAATTTCCTAGCAATATTACTTGAATCTGTAAGCACTTTTAGGCATCTGTTGTACCCCAAAATTTGTCCTCCCATATTTCTCAATACATTTCAAGTGAGATTCTCAAATTGCTCAAGGAAGTCCAAGGGTTGACCAGACAAACTCTCTCCTAAGGCAGTCTACCTCAAATTAGGGTTTCAGTTTGCATAAAGGTGCTTGAGTCCAGACGATCCCAAATTCTCACCATTGTCCTAATATTTTCTCAAGATCATCCATATCAAGTTTCAAGCCTTGCAGAGGAAGTTTGCTCAGTCAATTGCTCAAAGGCCTGAAAATCGACTTTGCTAGGGAAAAAGTCAACTATGGCCCACATACAGTCAAACTTAAAGATTTTTGGTCAACATCTTCATTTTGAAGTGTTATTCATCATTTGATCATGATTCCTCAAGGATTGCTTACAATTCATCAAAACCCAAAAGTTGCTAAATTAGGGTTTTGCATGAAAAGTCAACTCAACTTTGACCAAGCATAACTTTCTCATACTTTATTATAAATGACCCATCCAAAGCTAATTTTGAAGAGGATGCAATTACCTACAATTCATCTTCATCTCCCAAGTTCAAAATATGCACTCACTAGAAGTTATGAATTTGGACATTATAGGTCACTTTGAAAACTCAACAAAAACACTTTTTTTGTCAAAGCTTCATACATGAACATGGAAGACTCAATTGAGATTAGACCAAAAGGGTTGCTTATAGGACATCTTGAGCTTTCTAAAAAGTCCAAGAACACCTTCATAGAGTCAAAATTGAAGAAGTCATGCATTGGTGAAGTTGACCTTTTTTGCAAAATTGCCAAAAGTTAAAAGTGCCTCAAATTGCAATTTTTATCAAATGGGCCCAACTTTTTGTACTTGTTTTGAGTTTGTAACATGGTCCACGACCCATGATACTTCCAACTTGCCTTCATTTTATTTTTGCCATTTATTTTGATTTTTATTTCAATTAAATCAAATTAAAATTAAAATAAATCCTGGAAATATCAAAATCATTTAAACCTTGAGATTTTGTGCATGTTTCAGGTCCCTTATACAGCTAGCAATAAAATCAAATTGTGCAAGGCATGTTTGTACATAAAAAGATTGGTTTTTGGCTTATTTTGGAAAGATCTTCATGGGAATCAAATCATGATCAAAGACCATAATTGAAAAAGATTGGATGCATATTTGCAAACCTAATTCAGTCATTGATATATATTAGACAAATGCAGACCAAAAGAACAGGGTTTCGAGGCGTGTAGGTTGAAGAACAACTTGCAAAAAAATCAAGAAAAAGTGCAATCTATTTTCACAGTTCCAGGCACTTTTAAGCCTTCCCAAGCATTCCTTCCGTTTCCTGGGCATTCAAGGAGTCCATAACAATCAAAATCAAGCATTTTCGTGCACTAAAACCCGCTGTAAGTGACTCACGACCTTGACATCTTTTTGAAATCCAATATCCTTATTTTTGCATTTGTAGCATGAATCATGTATATATTCTGAATCCTGGAAGCATTTGTAAGCTATTGGTAATAATTAATTGCGTTTTTGCTAACCCAACAGACATCCACCATTGTTAGGGTTTTTTGTTTCGTTTTGGGATTTTCTTGTACAGGTAAAATTGGCCCAAAAGAAAGGCACCATGATGTTCACAAGGCCAAGGCGAATTGGTCTGTGGCATTAGATTTCATTTATCATGTTAGTAGATGATTTTGAAAAATTGCAGGGTCTGTACCTACGCTTCTTGTCCGTAGGTAAAAGTCTCAGACTTTTAGCAACGGAGAGAGGAAGAAGAAAGTAGACGTGGCGAGCCCTGATTCCTCCATTTGAATTTCGCGCGCTAATAATTCTTATTTTGTGGTTTTTTTAATATAATGATTGATTGTTATTTGATATTCAAAGAAGCGTGCGGGCTCAGTTGGTGATGAGGCGAAGGAAAAGGCCATAGGACCTGGGTTCGAATCCCAGGTCCCCCATGTTATTTCATATTATTTTTACTTGCATGATCAGGCGTGTGCATAGGCACAAAGACCATCATGGACCATCAGCTGACAACCATTAGATCTAAAGCAGATCAGATCCAAAGGCCATCACATGAAGGCCTACCGTGTATCCTAGTCAACGTGCAGTATGGGAATCTGAAAGTCAAACATGGACTCTTGTCTTTGGGCTAAGAATTGCTTTTTGGCACCCCCCAAATTGCTGATCAACAGGCCCAATTCTCTTTTTCTTTTCTTTTTATATTTTTCCTTTATTTAATTATTTTGATCATTTTTTAAAACAAAAAATTAATTCTTTTTTATTTTATCAAAATTCATAAAATCAATTTTCACCAAATTAGAATTTAGGTTTTTTTTTACTTTATCAAAATTAATTTAATTAATTAATGTAATTTTAGGGTAACTTTAATTCTTTTGTAAATAAATTAAAACAAATTAGAAAATTAGGTTTTATTTGAGTTAACTTTTATTTTCTTTTCTCAAAATAACCAAAAATTCAAAAATAGGTCAAAATTAATTACTTTCCTTAATTTAATTTAATTAGTAATTAGGTTTGTATTTAATTTAAAACCTTATTTTCTTAAAAATAATCAAAAACAAACAAAAATAATTTTTTCTTTTAATTAGGGTTAGACGGGGTCAAAACCCTAATTTTGTTCGTCCCCGATTCATCGCACGCGTTTATCTTTGCAATATTAATGTAACTGCTCATGGGATGTAATAGTTTAATTAGGACTTTTTCGTTTATTTATCGTTTTACGGGTTTTTGGCTATGTAATTAATCCCCCTCCCCGAAGCCTTGTAATAGCGTAGTTTTATTTCTCGCACTTTAATTTCCACAAATATTAACTGTTAGATGTATGATAATAGGATTGCATGACAAGAATGTATGTTAATTTTAAAATGGTTAGCAAACCCTAAATGTGCAAAGATAATAACTGAAATTAAATCACTCGCACATGCGCACTCCTAGGGTATACTCTCACTTCGTTCGCCTTCGGTAAACGATCATTAAGTATAGGGTGTTCTAGTGATCGCTCTCTTGTCTAAACAAAGATCAAACGTCCCGTTCAGAAATGTTGCCTCGGAAATGTTGCCTCAGAAATGTTGCCTCGAATATGATCTTAAGACATTAGGGTAATTACTAAGACATCCTAACATTGCTTTAGTGATCGTACGTCCCTTACGAATTGACCCTTACAACTCCAACGACGGTGCTACCTACTCACTAATAGTGGGATAGCAATGTCTAAAGGAAACAAGAATAGAAACATTCTTTTTTCGAGTAGGTAGATGCTAGTAGGTACTTGCTCAAAATCAAACTTTTCCACACTTACACTTTATAAACAAAGTTTTCAAAACAACTTCGTAGCACTCTTGAAGACAGAAGCAAGGGTTAAAACGAAGAAAAACAAAAACTTTTCAAAACAAACACACACAAGCAATTTTAAAATGATGAGCAAATACCTAAGAGCCCGTAGAAAACTACGGATAGAAAGGGTGTTAATACTTTCCCTTTCTATAATCTACCCCCGTACTCAGAATATCTCGAAAAAGGAATTTTTCTGTGCTTTTTTCCTTTCCAGTTGGATAAAATAAAAGTCGGTGGCGACTCTTGCTTACCGCTATATTTTGCAAACATAAATGCAAAACGCAAACCAGCATTTTCCTAAAATCAGTCTGGTTCTGCCACCGTATCACAGAACTGGCGAATCTGCAGGGGATGATAATAAGTGGGATATACCTTAGGATTAGTTCATCATAAATTGCTTCTCTTGTTTGATTTGATTGCTTTACTTTTGAAGGTTTTGTATTGGGAGTTACTATAGATCCTAACCCGGATCTGGGGGACACCTTTTAGGTAAGTAGAAATAAACTGTGAGGGAACTGTACGGCGTAGACCGATACGGTTGAAGCAGTAGCTACGTTGATGTGGCGCATTGGTTGGTACCGGTATCCCTTGTGGAGGAACGAGGAGAATACGGGGCTGCTATGTGTGTCGTTAAGCATCAACTGACCTTAGAACCTATAATTGACCAACTTGGCCATAGGAAGTAGTGAGATAGCCGGCCTCGGTGTAAAGCTGAGAACTGGTTGATACTCGATACTACACTCATTGAAACCATACTCTCGAGATAGTTCCGGCCGCAAGAAAAGATTGCGTGAGCTGAAACCATGACCGATAGAGGATGGTCAGTGATATTGAGAACCTCTAGAACCCGGTTACTATTATTAGGAAAGGTTGAAACTAATTGAACTTCAAGAGGGTAATACCTAGACCCCATGCAAGCCTAAAACTTAAGGGCTCTTGTGTGACTTGTTTGCCTTTACCATGTCTGTTATCTTCTATACATGTTTGTGTGTTTTACCATGACATCATGCATCATAACATAGCATGCATACTTCATTTACTAACCATTTCAAAGATCGAGGGGATTTATCTTTGCTCTGTTTTGTAGATTATGGCTTCCATGCGCAGAAACACCATCCGAGTTAACTTTGTGCAAATACCTGCTCAACTCAAAGATTTGGCCCCGAGAGTTTCTGATACTGCTTCATTCATTAGGAGACATGGTCAGCTTCTTAGCTTGGTTGCCTCAAAGTTTTATGAGCAGATGATGAGTGTGCTTTTCCAGTTCTTCGATCCGGTGCATTATTGCTTCACCTTCTCAGATTATCAACTAGTTCCTACTATGGAAGATTTTTCTCACTTATTGGGTATATCCATCCTTGAGCAGATGCCTTTCACAGGTTTGGAAGAGACTCCTAGACCAGAAGACATTGCTTCAGCTCTACATTTGAAACGGGCTGATGCAGTATCTAACTGGGAGACACGAAGCGTGGTTGAAGGTTTCTTAGCCAAGTTTCTAATAGATCAAGCTCAACTGTTCTGGGATAATTTGGACTTTCAGGCTTTTGAAGAAATCTTGGCTCTCCTTATCTACGGTTTGGTTCTCTTTCCGAATCCAGATTCCTTTATAGATGTGAATGCGGTTAAGATCTTCCTGTCTCGCAATCCCGTACCTACTCTTCTGGGTGATATCTTGCATGCCCTCTATACTCGTACTGTGCGAAGAAGAGGGACCCTCATGTGTTTCATGTCGCTGTTGGCGAGGTGGTTTATTTCTCACCTCCCCAAGTCTGTGTTGAAGAATTATGAAGGTTTAGGATGGTCTTACAGGATAATGTCCCTTGCCCATACAGACATTCTTTTGAGTTATAAGGCTATGGTAAGAGTCAATGTCATTGATCGATGTGGGGAATACCCTAATGTCCCGTTGCTTGGAATTAGAGGGGGAATAACCTACAATCCTTGTTTGGCTTTACGACAGTTTGGTCGTGCTCGGAGAGACGGTCCTCATGAGCTACTTCTTACAGATATTTCCTTTGACTACAAGGGGGATATTGATGAGCATCACCGCAGGTTTATACGAGCTTAGGGCATGGTAAATAGGTCTGACCCTCAAGAGCTAGGACCAAAGACTTCTCTCCCTATGCAACCTTACCTCCAGTGGGTCCGGTCTCGGGCTCAGAAGCTTGGGATTCCTTATGAAGTTGTGTTTCCAGTGATTGTGGAGCATACTAATGAAGAAGGCGTTCCTTATACAGTCCTTTATCCCTACATGCCTACTGATCTTGGGGCATTGAAGAGATCCTGGATTCAGCTAAAAGAAGAGAGGGATACCTACCGGGAGAAGTATCATGAGCAAGAGAGGAAGATCTTGAAGCTCACGAGGCAACTTGAGAATGAAAGGACGATCAATGACTACGTCAGCACGAAGGGGAAGCGTCCATGGGATTTCTGATTTTTGCTTTCTTTAAGTTTAGATTTGTTTTCAGTTTATTTCTTTTGTAACGACTTAAAGGCATTGTTAAACATTTTTACAAGTTTAATCTAATAAAGTTTGTTTACTTCTTGGTTTGCAAATTTAAATATCCCAAAGTCTTTGAAATCATTCCATACGCATTCCATTATCATTCACATCATTACAGATACCATTACAGGTTTCTCATCTTCTTTGTTGTTTATTTCAGCACATAATGTCTTCTGAAATACCTACTGATCAAGCCATCAAAGCTCTTCAGGCACATAATGCTCAATTCCAACAGATGTTCTTGAACTTGGCTAAAGGGCAAGAGGATTTGAAGACTCTCATCCTGAAGGAGAAGAAGAAGAAGAAGCAGAAGGTGGTTCTTCTGAATATGGGTCACAAATTTGGGAATAGGTTGCGACAGGAAGCTGATCTGTCTCATTCATCCAAAGGAGGAGAGAATCAAGAAGAAGAAAGGGGTCCTAGTCCTGTAGTCTTAATAATGATATTGATTTTGAAGATGAGCAGTACCCTCCTGCTGATGATAGGTACAAACAACTTGAAGACCGTCTGAGTGCTATGGAGATTTAGAAGGTCCCTAGTTTGGACTTCAGGGATTTGGGACTAGCATCAGGAGTGGTGATCCCTCACAAGTTTAAAGCTCCGGTTTTTGCTAAGTACGATGGAGTGTCCTGTCCAAAACTCCATCTCCGCTCGTATGACTGAAAAATCATACCTTACACTGCTAATAGGAATTTATGGGTACATTTCTTTCAAGATAGTCTGTTAGGGACTCAACTTGAATGGTTTTATCAATTGGAAGGAGCTAATGTCTGCAATTGGGAGGAACTTGCTGGTGCTTTTTACAAGCAATACTATTATAATGCCGACCTTGCTCCCACTCGTACTCGGCTTCAGGGTATGTCTATGGGTGCAAGTGAGGGATTTAAGGACTATGTTCAGAAGTGGAGAGATCTGGCTGGAAGAGTCCAACCCCCCTGTCTAACAGGGAGTTGGTTGACATGTTTCTGGGGACCTTGTCTGGTCCATTTTTTAATCATCTGATTGGCAGTTCATCATCTGGGTTTACTGAATTAATTTTGACCGGGGAGAGAGTAGAAGCTGGTATCAGAAGTGGTAAGATACAGAAGGATGCGTCATCAAGTGCAGTAAAGAAGCCTTTAACCAGTAAGAAAGAAGCTAGTGCAATTTACAGCTTGAGGAGCCAAAACCGACCTGAACGCCGTCAAGCAGTGAATGCGGTAGTAATATCGAGACCCACTGTTGCCCCACAATGCAACAATCAGCAAAGAATGGAGAGACCACAAAGACAGTACACTCGGCTTGATATGACCTTGTCTCAAATTCTACCACAATTGTTGAAGACCAACCTGGTAACTCTGAGGGAAGCCCTGAAGAATCCCAACACCACATCTCTGCTATATAATCCGAACGCCCGCTACGCCTATCACTCTGTTATCCCAAGTCATGATACAAACAACTGTTGGGCCTTGAAGAATAAGGTGCAAGATTTGATCGAAGCTAAAGAAATTGAGTTTGATGCTCTGGAGAAGCCCAACGTCATAACCTCTCTGATGCCCAAACATAATCAGGGAGTGAATTCAATTGAGGATGATGAAGAAGAGTCAGATATCGACAGCTGGATCTACCCGACTACCAACGGTGGATTAAACAACTGGACGACGAAGGACTTCGTGCCCATTTCTTTTATTACACAGTAATCGACTTTTGTTTTTAGATTTGTAACAGACAGTTTGAAACTCTATAGTATGGTGCCTTGCCCGAGGCACCTTGGCTTTGTTTGTGAGGGCTTATTATTTGTAATTTTCATATATCATCAATAAAGCATTGGACATTTTCTTGCATTACAAATTTTGCGCTCCTTGTTTTTCTTTTCTATCTTGCACTTTATCAAAACAGCTATTGTCTTACACACACTCACATATCATAATGCAGATCCACCTCCACTCTGGATCCCATTGATAACAACTCTGCTACTGCCAGTTATGACTTCGAAAATCCGGTCAACCAAGTCGAGGACGAAGGTGAGGATGATTGTGAAGTGCCTGGGGAACTTGCTAGCCTGTTACTGTAGGAAGAAAGGGCTATACAGCCTCATGAAGAGCCAGTGGAATCAGTGAATTTGGGTACAAAGGAAGACAAGAAAGAGGTCAAGATAGGTGCAAATTTGGAACCTAGTGTCAAGCAACGGTTGATACAAATGCTACGCGACTATGTTGAGATCTTCGCATGGTCTTATGAAGATATGCCTGGTTTAGACACCGACATTATGGTTCACCGCTTGCCAACTAAAGAAGACTGTCCTCTGGTAAAGCATAAAGTTCATCGTATGCGCCCTGAGATGTCTTAGAAAATTAAAGCTGAGGTCAAGAAACAGTTTGACGCCGGATTTCTAGTTGTTACTTCTTATCCACAATGGGTTACCAACGTTGTTCCGGTGCCGAAAAAGGATGGTAAGGTACGTATGTGTGTGGACTATAGGGATCTACATAGGGCGAGCCCCAAAGATGATTTTCCACTTCCTCACATCGATGTTCTGGTCGACAACACTGCACATCATAAGGTCTTCTCCTTTATGGATGGTTTTTCTGGTTACAATTAGATTAAGATGGCTCCCGAAGACATGGAGAAGACAACCTTCTTTATGAAGTGGGGCACTTTCTGTTACAAGGTAATGCCTTTCGGGTTGAAGAATGTTGGGGCAACTTATCAGCGCACCAGGGTTGCTTTGTTCCACGACATGATTCACCATGACATTGAGGTTTACGTTGATGACATGATTGTAAGGTCCCAAAATAAAGAAGAACACCTTGACCACCTCCAGAAACTATTCGACAGGTTGAAGATGTACAAGCTGAGGTTAAACCCGAACAAGTGCACCTTTGGGCTAAGGTCTGGTAAGCTGCTGGGTTTCGTCGTTAGTGATAAAGGTATTCAAGTGGATCCTGCAAAGGTGAAGGCTATACAGGAGATGCCAGCTCCCCAAACAGAAAAGTAAGTGTTGTACCCCAAAATTTCCCCTCTTATTTTATCAAGATTTCCCCTCACAAGACTCTTAGGACTCAAGACTAGATTAGGGTTTGCTCAGCTCAAGACATCTCCTTGCACTGATGACCTGAAATTAGGGTTTGAGTTTGCACAGGAATTTTTGGACTCCCAATGCCTCATGTGACTTTCATACTTCATGTTGGACTCCTAATATTTCTCATACCAAGTTTCAAGCCTTGAATCACATTTTTGCCCAATCAATTGGACAGTTGACCTGAAAATCAACTATATTAGGGAAAAAGTCAACTGTGGCCAATTTACAGTCAAACCTCATAATTCTTGGTCCACATCAACATTATAGACTCATATGAACCATTTGATCAAGTTTGGACCACAACTCCTCAAGAAATTTGATCAAATCATCAAAAGGGCAAAATGGTCAAAATTAGGGTTTTGACTATAGAAAGGCAATTTCTGATTTTTCACCTAGCCAATGGAAAATCGGGTTCAAGAATGGTTTCAAGGACTCAATGGCATAATCTTGACCTAATCACAAGGTTCAAAAGATCTCAAATGCATTGGATTGACAGATGAATTTTCCAGTCAACTGATCAAAAATCAACTATACACTGAAAAGTCAAACTTTGACTTTTTGGTCAAAATCCAGTGCCAAGGGTCATTTTTCATCAAGATGTGTCAAAACATGAAACTTGTTCACCAAGAAACCTAATTTTGAAAATTAGGGTTTAAGGTTGAAAATTTTCATAACTTAGAAAATTTCTAAGTTATGAAAATTTCTTATTTTTTCCCAACTTTTCTCAACTTTTTAACCATGATGAAATTGGATTCAAAGAAAACTTCCAACATGAAAGTTGTAGTCCTCCACAAAATCTACAACTTTTATTCACAAATTTTTCTCAAACGATGCTTGGATCTCAAGTTATGATTTTGTGAATAAGGGTCCAAAAACTTTTTAACTTTGTGAAATTTTGCCCTAGTTTAGGCAGATTTTTGACCTAACTTCATGGCAACTTTTCACCTAGTTACAAGTGGAATCTCAAAATGCATTTCAAATATGGATTGTAGAGCATGTTAAAAGATTTCCAAAATGTCCAAGAACTCTCAAAAATCATTTATGGTTAGGGAGAATCGAAGGAATGAAAATGGCAATTTCTCACTTTTGTCCATGGCATTTTTCACATTGATACAAGTTGCAAATCTGTCTTAAGCATGCTTGTACTTGTTTTACAGGTCTTAAACTTTTCCACAATCCTTAATTTAATGCAAATACATTGGAAAATAGCTTTGTTCTGAGCTATGGAACTTTACACAATGAATTAACCCATTTATGGCATAAAGGTAACAATACCATTTCCATAAACCTTACTTTTTTGCAACTTTGTATTCCTTGAGCATTGAACCTGATCTTTGGCCACAAACAAGATCCACAAACTTGAGGCAAAGTACACCAAATATGCTCAGACCTCAAGCTATCCTGTACAGGCTTTGAGCTTTGTCAACTCACTTTTGCTTCAAAAGCAAGTAAGCTTGCAAAAAGTCCATAACTCTTGTATTTGTTAAAACCAAGTATTGGCATCATTTGAAACGGCCTGAGCATATTGTAACAAGCCTAAGACACGATTTGTGAAGCTATCAAACACCCTAAAACACAAAATCACAAGTTCTTGCCCAAACAGGGCATCATCTACAGAACCATTTCCAAAACCAAATTGGCTCGTGCATTTTGCTTGGAACCACTTCAAACACATTCCATACATCACACCTGATCTATACAAGTCCTTGTCCAGCAACTGTAACCTCATTTTCACACTTCACCATTTTCATTTTGAAGCTTTGCAGGTTGAGTTCTACAAGGAGATTCAAGCCATTTCAAAGCAAGCTAAGCATTGGGAAAGGTTGAGGGAACATCAAGCAAGCTCAAAAGAACTTCAGGCCTCACTCAAAGTGCCTACATTGCCATATCCGAACTCAACTGAACGAGGTAATTTTCAAAGTTCTATGTCCTTATTTAGGCATCATTAGGCTTAGGTTTGTGAAGCAAAAATGTAGTCCTTAAGTTCCTTGAGCTGTACATATGCGTAGATTTCATTTATATTAACTGAGCTAGGAGTATTTAATAGTTGAAGTTGCTGAAAAAACTAGGTTAGAATTTAGGGCCACTGAAATTCTCCCTGGTTTCTTAGAGTTAGATCAAGTTTTTTATATCATTGAAATCGTGTGATCAAATGCTATAAGTTTCATGTTGTAAATTTTTGATTTCATGCAAGCAATAGAGAGAACAGGATTTCAAAACAGGAAGCGCGCGTTTTGGGACGAAGGCAGGAGGTTAGGGATGAAGTGGTTTTGGGCCAAGGCGCTTGGGCCTGCTTTCTTTTGACACCCCCCTTTTACTTTCTGCACCCCCTTTTGCATTTTCTTATATTTTTCTATATTTCTTGCATATTTATATTTTCTGACTTTATTTATTTATTTTAAATATTAAAAAATCTCAAAAATATTTTCTTAATTTTTTGCATTTTATTTTATTATTTTTACTATTTTTTGGGCATAAAAATAGTTTACTAATAATAACATACTTTATTTTCTTAAATAAAAACTTGTAAATAATATAAAAATATTATATATTTTTATTTTTATTATTTATACATTTAAAATAATATTTTCACACATATTTCATTTTTTTAACATTTTGTACATATTATTTTTATTATTTATTTGTACATAAATGAAATAAAATAATATTAGAATATATTTTCTATTAAACCAAAATTAGTGTTTTCACCCTTTCCAAAAATAATCATTTTTATTTTCTTATTTTAAGACATAAATAAATTTATTTTCTCATACATAAAATTAATACAAAAACATTTGTGCATATTTACATTTTTATTGTACATTTAAATAATTGTTCATTTATTTATTGTATCAATTCAATTTGGTTGTAATAGTTTTAGGGTTTTATTTTGAGCAATATACTCCTATTCAAACTTGTATCCCCCTTGATCGCGACTTTGTATGTCTATAAATCTGGAGACTGCAAGTGCACAGTCCTATCGCGTAGTCTTAAAAGATATCGAATCCACAGGGACTATGAATCGATCTACCGTAATTTTGGTTACTGGGTAAAGCTAAGGCTAATATTAATTTAATTAACGAAAGGGATCTAATTACTAAATTTAGTTATAAAATTTTTAATTATAAATACCGGTATGTATTTCACCTAAATTTTGGGTTCCGAATTTCCACTGGCTTTTACTTAAATTGGTCAAAAATTATCTTTACGCAAACTTTATTTGTCTAAAAACCTTCCCCTCACACTTCCGTTCTATTAGTTCAGGTTATACGATTAATACCCTAACGTGTGCTTCCGTCACTCCGCCGGATTCAAAAGTAATTTTTGAAAACAGAATAAAATTTAATTGTTTTTAAAATGCTTCCGCCTCTTTAAAAACAATGCCTAATAATCACTATCTGGTTTTAGCCTCAAACTTCCGTTTTATTAGTAAAAACCTTAATCAATTCTAAAACCTCACACTTCCGTTCTATTGGTTTGTAAAATCTTAAACAATTTAATTGAATATTAAAACCATGAAAGAAGTTTCTTTTACAAAATAATTTTAAGCCAGTTTATTTCGGATCCCGTTATTTGGTTAATTTACATACCGATATTTAATCGGTTTAGCCAGACATGTTCATACAATTAATCATGCAAGGTTTATTAATTAGGAAACGGCGAAATAAAAACATACTCAGAACAGAGATCATACAAATATATTAAATAAAGCGTATAAATGAAAACCTGATGAAAATGTAGAAATACTTCAATAGCTTCAAGTAAATATTCGTTCTTCAAATCCTTCGAGTATTCCACCACAAGTCGGATGGATCTACCCTTCGAATCTTGAATTTCGTAACAACAAGAAAAGTAAAAATACCGGATCTAACGTAAGGTTAAACCGGATAAAATTGCACAACAATTCCCGGTGTAGAAATTGTTGTACGAAAAATAAAGGCAGAAAACTGGAGAAGAAAAGAAAATAAAAACAATGCGATGAAATAAAAATAAAGGAAAAGGGCAGAACAAAAATTAAAATGGAAGGAAATTTGCTCTGCTGAAAATAGTACGATCTTGCAAAAATTCTCCGACCTTTGGGATTTGGCTTTCACTTCTATTTATAATGCTTGTAAAATAACTGTATCCCAAAAGGTCAATCCACGTAAAACTGAATATCCAAAAAATATTGCTAGTGGACTTTGTTGCATAACGTGCTGAAGACGTGTACGGAAATATAGCAAAAGTTGGTTTCTTCATTGACTTGGGACCGGTCGTTCCGTGTGAGGAGAAAATGGCGTGAAAATAGGAAAGGGGAGGGAACGGTCGTTCCACTCAGCTGAAGTGGGCCGGACCGGTCGTTCCCCTTAGTGGGCCGGTCGGTCCCTTCAAGCTGAAGTGGGGAACGTGTGTTCCCTTGGGCCTCTGCGCGTTCTTGGTCTTTTGGGCCTTGGAAAAAATCATTCTTTTCACCCCCATTTAGTATTCTGCACCACATTAATCAATTATCTTCATTTTTGTACTAAATTGCATCTATTTCTTCATTTTTCTTCACATAAGCTTATTTAAGGCAAAATACCTGAAACAAAGAAATACCAGCGTAATATGGAAATAAAATAAAATAAATTAAATAAAAACATGAATTATTTGCATTAATTAAGTCGATTTATACGATATAAAATCGTGTTATTAAACTCCCCTACACTTGAACCTTTGCTTGTCCTCAAGCAAGAAATATATATCTCTCTAAATGCGGGTCAGACGCAACAAAAATTGCCACAAGTCAAAAATGTATTAAGTTGCACATTGCTCTTGAGCTCTCGACTTCGATACTAAAGTCACCGTAACAATACTAAATAAACTCAGGTTCGAAGAACAATTCTAGTGACGCCATTATAACTTAACTCTAAATCCTACATTTTGTTTCACCTTTTTCATTCAGGCGCAATCACATTAAGCCCTTTGCCCTTTCGCGCACATAGTGGAGTGACCGGTTAGTGAATTTGATCTTTTAAGCCTGCTAGGAGTTCTGGTACTTAATAGTTGGTAACTCCTTTTTGTTCTTTTGTAAATTGCGGGGAATCGAACCGTAGTTCGTCCTACCAAGTTCAACACCAGAAACCGCTGAACCAATTTACAAAGAATTCATTAATTGATAATTTATAAGGTTCGCGACCGTTGGGCTAAATAGTCTGGTAAGGACTATCTAACTTAGTTAGAGCGTTTCTACAAATTTAAATTTTTTTATTTTTTTATTTTCGATCAATCACTTATATTCATCGATCCTCCACGTAGTTTGCTATTTAGACGGTGCTGACTGCGTGTATAAACTACTAAAGGTTACTTTAAAACCTAGAATTTAAATTTTCGGTATATAAAGGGTACTAAAATTTTAATTCATTTTCCTGAGATTTTAAAGCGTTGAAGTGGCGACGATATTATTTCAATCGTGTTCAATTTATAAATATTTTCTTCTAAAGAAGCAGCTTTGATACACTTTTTGAGTGTGTATAATTGTGCGTCTGACCATAAAAAAAAAAATTTTATGGCTCAAGAATTTGGCGAATTCGGATAATCATGAATTTATATATGTATATAAGACTTAATTTAATAACAAATTTTTATTAATTAAAATTTTAAAGTACAAAAGGGAAATTACAAAAGGGAAATTTGCTTACTTGAAGAAAGATAACAATAGTTAATTCGACCACCCTACACTTAAACTGAGCATTGTCCTCAATGCTTAAAAATGGGGAATCGAAAAATACAAAAATAAAAAGAAAAGAAATATTAAGAACTAATCGTTACGATGTGGACGACGTCCTCTTCCTCGAGTTCTTGGACGTCGCTCATCTTGGCGTTGTGGAGGCACGAATTCGTCCAAGCGTAGGTGAAGTGAGTGCATAGAAACTCCAAGGTCAATAACATTTGCATTCAAGGTGTTGTAGTTGTTATGCATTTGTTGTACCAATGCAAATGTTGCGTTTTGTTGGTTTTGCATCTGTTGCATGGTTTGGTAGAGAGTTTCCATGGTGAGATGGTTTTGTTGATTGTTGTTCATTTCTTCTTCCATTTCATCCACGGGAGCATTATTCTCAGCTTCGGGTGCATTTAAATCGAATAACCAACGGCTTCGATTTTGCATATTAATAAGATGGGGACATGGGAGAATAATGCTTGGTACCAAAACTTTATTGACCAATAAAGTAAATCTGTTCTCACCTTGCCTTGGGAGGATTAGATGGGAGTCTCTGCAGTATACCTCATCTAGAAATTGGGCTGGCATGAGGTGTTGAGCAATAGTTAGGATCTCGTCAGCCAATCCTAGCGAGTAAGCTATCGCGGTAATAATGCCACCGAAAAGAAAAGGGTTGTTTCCGGCGGTTTGAGAACATAGTTGAAAGTGTGATAGCATAAATGGTGCGGCGTTGACACGGCTCCCAGTTAAGGCACAATATAAGAAAAATAACTCATTTTGGGTTACCTTATGGTTGTAGGTGCGTCCAAAGATAGTGTGAGCCAAAATACGGTGAAAATACCGTATTGCTGGATTATGAACGTGCGACGCATATAATAGTCTCCAACCATTTGCGGCTTCCCCACTTATCTCCTCCCAAAATTGTAAACCTTGCTCCTCCCAGGATGGAATATCATCTTCCGCTTCAAATGGCCTGTAATAAATACCATCCCCTTGTGAGAATCCTAGTGCCTCAGCAATTTGTTCTTGATCTAGCGTATACTCACGGTTGAACGTACGGAAACTAGCAGTTCCCGTAGTGTATGGATCTTCAATATCTGTTGAGTAAGAAAAAGAACTCAAAAACTCCAACACTAGAGGTTCAAAGGTTGGGTTTGGTTGGGTACAGAGATTGAATAAACCAGTATTATTTAGCAACCATGACACACTTTCAGTGAGTCCTAAAGTTTGTAGACAATTTATATCTACATACTTTGTCGGAACCACCGAGCGTTTGTATAAGTTGAGATACATGGTGCGTTGCTTATCATCGCGGAAGATAATGTTTGAAAGGTCGGGTTGTTGTCTTTCGGGACGGATGGTTCTCGGAGGCATGGTAATGGTAAGAAAATGGTGGTAGATGTAGAAGGAAGTTAGAGAAGATGAAGATAAATATGAGAGAAACGTAGTAGAAAGTAAGAAATGGTGTGAAGAGATAGTAAGAAATGAGGGGTATTTATATTGTGAGGGTGGTTGAATGGTGATAATGAGAATTTAATGAGAGTTAATGGGGGAGTTGGAAAGGGTAAAAATTTGAAAAAAATGAGATAGTGGAGTAATGGGAATTTAAGAGTGGTTGGAAGTTATTTTATGGAGAAGATAAATGGTAAAAATGAGTTATGAATTGAATTTGGCGTGGGAGACAAAGAGACACGCTTTACAGCATGCAACAGGGGGCCGGTCGTTCCCTCTTGTACTAGGACAGGGGGACGGTCGGTCCTGCTTTTCAGTCAAAAAGGGGACCGGTCGGTCCAGGGGGCATGGTGTGCGTGGGACCATCCGGTCCTGTGCCTGCGTGGGAATTTCAACTTTTCCTTTTGTTTTCTTTTGATACAGTACGTTATAATATATATCTCAGGCACAGAATGCATAGTGTTTGCAAACAGTATCATTTCAGCTTTATTTGATACCACTTAATAATCTAATAACTAATATAAATAACATTGAAACAAAACAAGAAGATAAATAATGTTGAACTTTAAATTGCATAATTCAAATTGTACTACAAAGAACATAAAATAAACCAAATTGCAAAACATAATTCAAATGAAATCCAAATGCAAATCAAATAAATAACTAACTAAAACTAACTAATTAAATAAATTCTCTCATTAGCCACTTTTATTATTATCGTCTCCGTTATTCTTCTGCATGGAATAGATATGTTGAAACACTTCATCAAACTGCATAGCTACCGTGTCGACGAATCCAAAATGATCCATCCGGAGTGTATTAACTTCATTGTTCGCAACTGTGAGGTTTTCTTTCAGATTCTTCACTTCTTCCTTCAATTCCTTAATTGTTTCTTCTTGGTTCATGGGTTCAGATCCTTGCCTATTTTCTTCAATCACCGGAGTTACAGGTGGTGACAAAGGTTGCTCAGGAAAGTCATGGTACCCAGGTGGTGTCTCAGGATCAGATTCAATTTCATAAATCTCAGGTATCTCATAATCCTGGATTGTTTCAGTGGAGCGAGCAGGAGATGGTAAACCGTCCAAATTATACAGCCAATTACCTTTATCGTGAACACTGGTGCATGGACTAGGCAAGGTAAAGAGGTTAACTACCTCATTATTAATCAGCAATTCAAACTCTCGTGGACCATGGTTTCCAATTAATCTTCTGTTGAAACAAAAACTGAGGTCCATTGGTCGGATACCTCCGTAAGGATGGCAACTCAAAAGTGGTTGCCGCAAACCCAAAGCATTCGCTATCATTGTTACCATTCCTCCCATCATGATGGGCATATTATCATCTTGAAGCATTTTCTCAATGGTAACTAATAGAAAAGCGACACCGTTCACGGGCCGATTCTGTACAACACAAAGCATAATAAACAGCTCATCTCGAGAAACAATAGTGTTATTCTGTTCCTTTCCAAACAGGGTATGTGACAGAATATGGTGAAAATAGCGGAGTGCCGAATTATGAATATAATCCGCATGTGGCTCAGGATGCTCAAAGCTACTCAACCTAGTCAATGATTCCCAGAATATGTCGAGCTAGCGGAAATCAAGCAATTCTTCCTGCCTTGATGTAAAAGTATCAAATCCATCTGGGAATCCCAGCAAAGCAGAAAAGTCATGAAGATTATACCTATACTCCATTCCAAATAGCCTAAAGAAGATAAGACCTCTCTTCAGGCCCCTCCCATAATGTGGGAGGTAGTTAAAAGAGCTCAGAAATTCCAGAGTCAATTTGCGGTAGGTACTGAACCGCCTCAAAATATGAGCATCTTCCCATCCAAGTTGATTCAGCAGAAACAAAACACTATCATGAATTCCCAAAGTAGTCATAGCAAAAAGATCAGGATAATATGTCAGGGACATATTCCTTGCAGCTAATAAATTGTATCTGCCTCTTTGGCCTCTTCCTCTGAAAGCTATTTCCATAGTATCTTCCATTGTTAGTTGGTCAGCTTAATTTTTATATTAATTAAGTTAGCCTGAAATTAATTAGATACAGGAAATTTAATCAGATTTTTGGCCAGATGCCGAAAAGAAGAAAATAAGAATAAGCATAATAGTGATAGAATGAAGAAGAAATATAGATGAAATAGAATATTAGAGAAGATATGTGTATAAGTGTTTATGAATGAGAAGAATAAAGAGAAAAATAAGAATAATAATAATAGTAAGAATGATAATAAGAATAATAAAACAAAAAGGTAAATATAATAGTTAATCATAAAAAGGTGGGTTGTCTCCCACTAAGCGCTTTGTTTTATGTCGTAAGCTCGACAAATAAAATCAAAGTTTTAAATTTCTAATTGAGCAGGTGGCTCTATTAAAGTTATTTCTTGAAAGTATTCATTACTCTCTGCGCTGTGATATGGTTTTAAACATTGTCCATTAACTATAAAGGGTTCGGAAATCTTTCCTTTGATTTCGACCGCTCCGTTAATAAACGTGTTTGTTATTGTGAACGGACCAGACCATCTGCTGCGTAGTTTTCCAAGAAATAATTTTAATCTTGAATTAAACAGTAGTACGATATCACCTATTTTAAAATGTTTTCTATTTATTCTTTTGTCGTGCCATGTTTTCGTTCGTTCTTTATAAATCTTGGCGTTCTCATACGCATCTTGTCTCAATTCCTCTAATTCGTTTATATCAAGGATGCGCTTCTCGCTTGCGGTTGTGTAATTCAAGTTTATATTTTTAATAGCCCAATAGGCCTTGTGTTCTAATTCAACCGGCAAATGGCAAGATTTTCCATAGATGAGCTTAAACGGGGTGGTTCCTATTGGTGTCTTAAATGCGGTCCTATATGCCCATAGAGCTTCAGATAGTTTTGAGGACCAATCCTTTCTCGAAGTTGCTACAGTCTTTTCTAATATTTGCTTGATTTCACGATTAGAGACTTCCACTTGTCCACTCGTTTGTGGATGATAGGGTGTAGCTACTCGATGTCGGACACCGTATTTCCTTAGGAGTTTTTCGAATATCTTAGAAATAAAATGAGAACCTCCATCGCTTATTACTAATCTTGGTATACCGAATCTCAGAAATATCACGTTTTTGAAGAGCCTTAATACAACTCGGGTATCGTTTGTTGGAGAAGCTATAGCTTCTATCCATTTAGATACATAGTCAACTGCCACGAGTATGTATTTGTTACCAAAAGATGACGGGAATGGTCCCATAAAGTCTATACCCCATACATCGAAAATCTCTACTTCCAGAATGCCTTTCTGTGGCATCTCGTCGCGTCTTGAAATGTTACCAGTGCGTTGGCACCGGTCGCACTTAGTGACTGCGACATGAACATCTTTCCATAGTGTTGGCCAATAAAGACCTGATTGTAGGATTTTCGTACATGTTTTAGAAGTACTCGTGTGTCCTCCGTATGGTGCGGAGTGGCAATGTTTAATCACGCTTTCGACTTCTTCTTCGGGTACGCAACGGCGGAAAATTCCATCGGGTCCTATTTTGAATAACAAAGGTTCGTCCCAGTAATATTGTTTGAGATCGTGAAAGAATTTTTTCTTTTGTTGGTACGTTAACTCTGGTGGTAATACACCGACAGCTAGATAATTTACGAAATCTGCATACCAAGGGACAGATGAGATTGCTAAGGTTGTTTCAGAATAGTTTTGAGATTCACTTGCTTCGAAGTGGGCGATTAATCTATCATATTGAGATTCATCATTGATTGGAATTCGTTCTTGTTTTAGATTTTCGATTCTTGATAGATGATCAACCACTACATTTTCAGTTCCTTTTTTATCCTTGATTTCTAAATCAAATTCTTGTAGCAACAAGATCCATCTTAGCAGTCTAGGTTTAGCGTCCTTTTTGGTTAGGAGATATCTAATGGCAGCGTGGTCAGTATAAATTATTATCTTAGCTCCTACTAAATAAGATCGGAATTTATCGAGTGCGAAGACTACAGCCAGGAGTTCCTTTTCGGTTGTTGCATAATTCATTTGCGCTTCATCTAGGGTTCTACTAGCGTAATATATGACGTGTAATTTTTTATCTTTTCTTTGTCCTAGGACTGCTCCTACGGCATAGTCACTTGTGTCACACATTATCTCAAATGGTTCACTCCAATCTGGGGTCTTCATGATTGGCACAGTAATTAATGCTTTCTTTAATGATTGAAAGGCTTCAAGGCATTTTTCGTTAAATATGAATTCAACATCTTTCATTAAGAGTTCTGTTAATGGCTTAGAAATTTTAGAGAAATCTTTAATAAAACGTCGGTAAAAACCGGCGTGTCCTAAGAAACTTCTTATTTCTCTGACAGTTCTAGGGGGTTGAAGGTTTTCGATAACTTCTATCTTGTCCTTGTCTACTTCGATTCCCCTATTAGATATAATATGTCCTAACACAATACCTTCTTGAACCATAAAATGGCATTTTTCCCAATTTAATACTAAGTTTACCTTTACACATCTTTCTAGTACTTTTTCTAAGTTTGCAAGACATCCTTCAAAACTACGTCCGCAGACGGAGAAGTCGTCCATGAATACCTCCATAATATTATCAAGAAAGTCTGCGAAGATTGCCATCATGCATCTTTGAAAAGTTGCAGGTGCATTGCATAAGCCAAAAGGCATTCTTCGATATGCGAAGGTTCCGAATGGACAGGTGAATGTAGTCTTTTCTTGGTCATCGGGGTGTATCGGTATTTGAAAGAATCCGGAGTAACCGTCCAAGTAACAGAAATATGAGTGTCTGGCTAGACGCTCCAGCATTTGATCAATGAATGGTAAAGGGAAATGATCCTTCCGGGTGGCTTTGTTAAGTTTCCTATAATCAATGCACATCCTCCATCCTGATTCGATTCGCTTTGTTATGGTTTCTCCTTTGTCGTTTTCGATTACCGTTACGCCTCCTTTCTTGGGGACTACATGAACGGGGCTTACCCATTTACTATCAGATATTGGATAAATGATGCCTGCTTCTAACAATTTTAATATCTCTTTCTTTACTACTTCACTCATTATAGGATTAAGTCTTCTTTGGTGTTCTCTAGAGGTTTTACTATCTTCCTCTAGCATTATGCGATGCATACAGATGGAAGGACTTATTCCTTTAAGATCAGTTAAATTGTATCCTAAAGCAGTTGGATATTTCCTCAGTATATGTAGTAATTTTTCAGTCTTGATTTTTCCTAGATTTGCGTTGATTATTACTGGTCGTTCGAATTCTGGGTCTAAGAATTCGTATCTCAGGTTTTTGGGTAACGTTTTGAGTTCAATGGTTGGTTTGTGTAAACCTTGTGTAGGATCGGGTGTTATTGCTAAGCATTCATCTAAGATTTTATCTGGATGATCTTCTGCTTCTTTTATACATTCTTCTATCATATCCATAAAGTAGCAGTTGTCATCTATGGCTGGTGCTTTTAGAAATTTGGAAAGAATGAATTCAATCTTTTCTTCGCCTACCTCAAAGGTGAGTTTTCCTCTTTTAACGTCTATAATGGCACTGGCAGTTGCTAGGAAGGGTCTTCCTAAAATGATAGGTGTGTTCGTATCTTCCTTAATATCCATTATTATAAAGTCGGTTGGGATGTAGAATTGACCTATTCGAACGGGGACGTTTTCAAGTACTCCTACGGGGTATTTGACAGAACGATCTGCTAACTGAACAGACATTTTAGTTGGTCTCAACTCTCCCATTTCGAGTTTCTTACTGATGGATAAAGGCATTACACTGATGCTTGCTCCTAAATCACATAAAGCTTTGTCTATGACGAATTTTCCTATTACACATGGTATAGAAAAACTACCAGGGTCTTTCAGTTTAGGTGGCATCTTATTTTGGATTATTGCGCTGCATTCAGCTGTAAGAGTAACTGTTTCATTTTCTTCTAGCTTTTTCTTATTAGATAGAATTTCTTTTAAGAATTTAGCATATGAGGGCATTTGCGTTATCGCTTCTGTGAAAGGAATTGTTACGTTTAATTGCTTGAGAAGTTCTACAAATTTCTTAAATTGCCCTATGTCTTTTGTTTTAACTAGTCTTTGAGGGTAAGGAATAGGTGGTTTATAGGGAGGTGGAGGTACATAAGGTTTTTCTTGTTCTATTGTTTCTCCATCTTCCTTTCTTTTAGGTTCGTTATCCTCTTCGGCTTGGTTTTCAGAGTTTTGGTGCATGGCCGGGTTTTCGGTTCTTGGATCTAATGGTTCTTCTATTTCTTTACCGCTTCGTAATATAATTGCGTGAGCTTGTCCTTTCGGATTAGGTTGTGGTTGTCCAGGGAAAGTACCGGCTGGTGCGGCAGCAGGCGCTTGTTGTTGAGCCACTTGTGAGATTTGAGTTTCTAACATTTTATTGTGAGTGGCTAAGGCATCTATTTTGTTCGATAGTTGCTTAATTTGCTCGTTAGTGTGTATGTCTCGGTTTAGGAATTCTTTGTGAGTTTGCGCTTGGCTTGCTATAAAGTTTTCCATCATTATTTCGAGATTAAATTTCCTAGGTGCGCTCGGTGCGGCAGAAGGTGCTTTTTGATATCCAGGTGGAGCAGTTTGCGCTTGAACAGGTGCGTTCAATGCGTTATTATTCTTGTAGGAAAAATTTGGGTGATTCCTCCAACCTGGGTTGTATGTATTTGAATAAGGGTTTCCCTGAGCGTAGTTTATTTGGTCAGTCGGAGTACCTAACAGAAATTGACATTCGGCGGGAGCGTGACCAGATGTTCCGCATATTTCGCAGCCAGGAGTCACTGCAGCTACGGTAGCTGCAGGAGTTAACGTAAGGTTTTCTATTTTCTGAGTTAGTGCGTCTACCTTAGCGTTTACTTGATCTAGGCTACTAATTTCGTACATTCCTCCTTTCGTCGGAGGTTTTTCAACGGCAGCTCTCTCGCTTCCCCACTGGTAGTGGTTTTGGGCCATATTATCTATCAGTTCGTAGGCTTGTACATAAGGTTTCTCCATTAGCGCACCTCCAGCAGCAGCGTCGATTGTTAATCTCGTGTTGTACAAAAGACCATTGTAGAAAGTATGTATCACTAACCATTCCTCCAGACCATGATGTGGACAGAGTCTTATCATGTCTTTATATCGTTCCCATGCTTCAAATAAAGACTCGGTGTCTTTCTGTCTAAATCCGTTGATTTGAGCTCGAAGCATAGCCGTTTTGCTTAGTGGAAAATATCGGGTTAGGAAAACTTTCTTTAATTCATCCCACGTAGTGATTGAATTAGAAGGTAGAAATTGGAGCCAGGCTCTAGCTCTATCTCTAAGGGAAAAAGGAAATAATCGTAAACGAATAGCTTCCGTGCTGACCCCATTAGCTTTTACGGTATCTGCATATTGTAGAAATACGGATAAATGCAGGTTCAGATCGTCAGTTGGATTTCCAGAAAACTGGTTTTGTTGAACTGCAGATAATAGCGAAGGTTTCAGCTCGAAGTTGTTTGCCTCGATTACCGGAGCGGCAATACTGTTATGAGGTTCGTCTTGAGAAGGGATTGCGTAAGATTTTAGAGGTCGTGGCGCAGCCATCTCAGCTCGTCTAAGATCAGTTATATCAGGGATATTCGTCGGGGGTAAATTGTTTAGTAGACGATATTCCTGAATTCGGCGTCTCAATCGAAGATAACGCTCGATGTCGTTGATTTGTAGATGCAAAGGTTCGCCTTGAGAGCGAGTGTTTGGCATACAAATCAGAAAGAGATGAAAAGAAGAAGACCTTAGTCTCTACGATGTAACTAAAAGAGTTACGATATCGACTTAAATAGTCCCCGGCAACGGTGCCAAAAACTTGATCGCGACTTTGTATGTCTATAAATCTGGAGACTGCAAGTGCACAGTCCTATCGCGTAGTCTTAAAAGATATCGAATCCACAGGGACTATGAATCGATCTACCGTAATTTTGGTTACTGGGTAAAGCTAAGGCTAATATTAATTTAATTAACGAAAGGGATCTAATTACTAAATTTAGTTATAAAATTTTTAATTATAAATACCGGTATGTATTTCACCTAAATTTTGGGTTCCGAATTTCCACTGGCTTTTACTTAAATTGGTCAAAAATTATCTTTACGCAAACTTTATTTGTCTAAAAACCTTCCCCTCACACTTCCGTTCTATTAGTTCAGGTTATACGATTAATACCCTAACGTGTGCTTCCGTCACTCCGCCGGATTCAAAAGTAATTTTTGAAAACAGAATAAAATTTAATTGTTTTTAAAATGCTTCCGCCTCTTTAAAAACAATGCCTAATAATCACTATCTGGTTTTAGCCTCAAACTTCCGTTTTATTAGTAAAAACCTTAATCAATTCTAAAACCTCACACTTCCGTTCTATTGGTTTGTAAAATCTTAAACAATTTAATTGAATATTAAAACCATGAAAGAAGTTTCTTTTACAAAATAATTTTAAGCCAGTTTATTTCGGATCCCGTTATTTGGTTAATTTACATACCGATATTTAATCGGTTTAGCCAGACATGTTCATACAATTAATCATGCAAGGTTTATTAATTAGGAAACAGTGAAATAAAAACATACTCAGAACAGAGATCATACAAATATATTAAATAAAGCGTATAAATGAAAACCTGATGAAAATGTAGAAATACTTCAATAGCTTCAAGTAAATATTCGTTCTTCAAATCCTTCGAGTATTCCACCACAAGTCGGCTGGATCTACCCTTCGAATCTTGAATTTCGTAACAACAAGAAAAGTAAAAATACCGGATCTAACGTAAGGTTAAACCGGATAAAATTGCACAACAATTCCCGGTGTAGAAATTGTTGTACGAAAAATAAAGGCAGAAAACTGGAGAAGAAAAGAAAATAAAAACAATGCGATGAAATAAAAATAAAGGAAAAGGGCAGAACAAAAATTAAAATGGAAGGAAATTTGCTCTGCTAAAAATAGTACGATCTTGCAAAAATTCTCCGACCTTTGGGATTTGGCTTTCACTTCTATTTATAATGCTTGTAAAATAACTGTATCCCAAAAGGTCAATCCACGTAAAACTGAATATCCAAAAAATATTGCTAGTGGACTTTGTTGCATAACGTGCTGAAGACGTGTACGGAAATATAGCAAAAGTTGGTTTCTTCATTGACTTGGGACCGGTCGTTCCGTGTGAGGAGAAAATGGCGTGAAAATAGGAAAGGGGAGGGAACAGTCGTTCCACTCAGCTGAAGTGGGCCGGACCGGTCGTTCCCCTTAGTGGGCCGGTCGGTCCCTTCAAGCTGAAGTGGGGAACGTGTGTTCCCTTGGGCCTCTGCGCGTTCTTGGTCTTTTGGGCCTTGGAAAAAATCATTCTTTTCACCCCCATTTAGTATTCTGCACCACATTAATCAATTATCTTCATTTTTGTACTAAATTGCATCTATTTCTTCATTTTTCTTCACATAAGCTTATTTAAGGCAAAATACCTGAAACAAAGAAATACCAGCGTAATATGGAAATAAAATAAATTAAATTAAATAAAAACATGAATTATTTGCATTAATTAAGTTGATTTATACGATATAAAATCGTGTTATCACCCCTCCCCATAATATTGTGTAATAGTCTAGATTTACTTTACGCATTTTATTGCTTTCATATACCATGATAGTAAACTAGGGTTTTGTATGCAAAGACCAAAAAATCAAAACAAATAGCATGACTTAACACAAGACAAAAATGCATGAAAATGACAACACATCTTACACAAGCACCCCTAGGGTTTCATCCACTTTGTTGCCTTAAAATGGCCATGGTATGCATGCTAGGTATCTTGGCAAAATCAAACAAAATAAAAGATCATAGTCCCTCGATGACGCTATCTTGGTTTCCTAAACAAAAATGATTTAGTCCCTCAAAAGATTGCTAAGATACTTGGCACCATTGCTATCATGGTCATACGATGACCCACGCCCGTCCCGTTTAACATCCAAAGATAGGGTTGTTTACCAAATGCAATGGTAAAACAACAATATCAAAGGAATAAAAATGTGTAGGAAAGACTTTTGAGTAGGGTATACAACTCCTAGTTACTTGATCAAATTTGAAAACCATCCTTGCTATTTTCAAACAAACACACACAATTTCAAAACAGTTTCCAAACAACTTTCAAACATTGAAACATTTTTCAAAAGACAAACACCTTTGTATACATTCAAACAAGAATCATTACAGAGGTTGCCTAAACAAAGGCCTCTTTTCAAAATACTTTCAAAACCAAAAAAAGCACCATTTTAAACAATTGAAAAGCAAAGCAAGTGATCTAAAACAAGTAACTAAGAGCCCATGGAAAACCATGGATGAAAAGGGTGCTAGCACCTTCCCTTTTCATAATCTACCCCTCAAACCCAAAAACAATCTCAAAGGTCTTTCTTGTGCTTTTTTACCTTTCCTTTTGGATAAAATAAAAGTCGGTGGCGACTCTTTCTAAACCGCAACATTTGCGAACACAAACGCAAAACCTCAAGTCAGTTCTCCCACCGCATCACAGAACTGGCGATTCTGCTAGGGATTACTGATTATAAAAGTGGAGTTACCTTAGGGTTTTAGATCACCTTTACATGCTTATCTTGCTTGACTTGTATGCTTTACACTTTGGTTCTATTGTTTGGGTTTGAATCCTCTACTCAGATTTGGGAAACATTCATAGGTAAATAGAAATATGTTGTGGAAATTGTGCGAGGTATACCGACATGGTTGAAGCAATAGCTATATTAGTGCGACATATTTGTGGGTACCGGTAGCCTTTAAGTAAATCAAAGAGAATACGGGGCCGCTGAGTGATGTCACGAAGCACTAATGTACTTTTAGAACCTTTACTTGACCAACTTGGCCTTTTAGGATGTAGTGAGATGACCGGCTTTGGTGCAGTCCGAAGTTGGTAGATACTCGATACTACACTCATTGAGGGTTGTTTTCTTGGAATATTTCGGTCGCCAGTAAAGTGGCTAAACTGAAACAATGAACACATAAAATAATCCAGTGATATTGAGCTCCTTAGAACCCGGTTACTTTTTCTAGGACAGGTTGAGCCAACTAAACTTCAAGAGGGTACTTACCTATGAAACCCCATGCAAGCCTAAACTAGGAACTTGTGTGATTTGTTTGTATATATATACTTGTGAATAACATCATGGACATCATGAAGCATCATATTCATCCACTAACCATTTCAAGGATTTGGATTTTCATATTTGTTCCTGTTTTGTAGGTAATGGAATCACTTCGTAGGAAAAATATCCAAGTCAACCTTGTGAGAATTCCACCTCAACTCAAGGAGCTAGCTTCAAGGATTCCTAAGAATTTTCCATTCACCGATAGGCATGGTCGTCTTCTCAACTTAGTCACTGCCAACACTGAGGAGGATATGCTGAAAGTTCTCTTCCAGTTCTTTGATCCTTTTCATCATTGCTTCACATTTCCTGATTACCAACTTGTGCCTACTTTGGAGGAATTTTCTCAACTCTTGAGGATTCCTATTCTCCATCAACTACGTTTCAACGGTATGGAAAGAGATCCAAAGCCTGAAGATGTTGCTCAAGCCCTGCACTTGCAACCATCTGATGTCACAACAAATTGGGAAACTAGAAGTGGTGTCAAAGGCTTCTTGTCAAAGTTTCTATTTGAGAAGGCCCAAAGCTGCTGGAATTCTTTGGACTTACAAGCTTTTGAGGAGATTGTAGCTCTTCTCATCAATGGGATGGTCTTGTTCCCAAACCCTGACCAGCTTATAGATGTAAATGCTGTCAAAATCTTCCTGGCTCGCAATCTGGTGCCTACTTTGCTTGGGGATATCCTCCACTCTTTTCACACTCGAACAATGAGGAAAAGAGGTGTTCTCATGTGTTTCACTCCTCTACTGGAAAGATGGTTTATTTCTCATCTTCCCCAATCAATTTTGAAGAATGAGCAAGGTTTGAGGTGGTCACAACGGTTGATGACCCTTACACATTCAGATGTTCATTGGTGTTCTTGATCCAGAGAAAATGTTATCATCATTGACCGTTGTGGGGAATTTCCTAATGTCCCTCTACTTGGCATTAGGGGAGGCATCACCTACAACCCCTGCTTGGCTCTGAGACAGTTTGGGTATGCCCGATAGGATGACCCACATGACATGCTGATTCCAGAATTGGTTTTTGACTTCGACAACGAAGATCAAGGACTCCGAAAAAGGTTTATCCGAGCTTGGAGGATGCCCAACAAGGTGGAAAGTAAGACCTTGGGACACAAGAATTCCATCCCTCTTGAGCCTTACCTCAAGTGGGTACGAAATCGCGCCCAAAGTCTTATGATGCCTTACCCCTACATTCTCCCTGTGATCAAAGAGCCTGTTATGGAAGGAGAGGTTCCATACACCCTCCTACATCCTGACATGCCAACATCACTCGAAGATTTACAAAGGAGTTGGATACAACTCGAGGGAGAACGCGATACTTTTGAAGCCCAATTCTATGCAAGTGAGAAGAAGGTTTTGGAACACACTCATTAACTTCACGAAGAGCAGACTCTCAACACCTACATTGCACCAAAGAGGATGCGCAACGTCTTTTTACCTTAGAATTTTGTATTATTTTGCCCATGGGGCATTTATGTACTAACAAATTCTATCTTATTAATATGACATGTGTTCTTTTTGTTAAAAACAAATTTGAATTTCTGAATCCTTGAATGCATTACATGAATACATATCATTCATCATATGCATAAACAATTCTTCACACCAGGTTTCCTCATCTCTCTCTGTTGTTTATTTCAGCAAGATGGATCTAGAGCAAACGGTCAAAGATTTGCAAGCGCAGAATTCACAGTTTCAACAGCTACTTCTGACCTTGGCCAAGGGGAAGGAGGAGCTCAAGACTTTACTAGAGAAGGAAAAAGAGAAATAGAAGAAGAAGAGAGTTGGTGTGGCTACATTGGGCAGAAGATTTGAAGGTCAAACCAGAAGGGTCCTAGATTTCCCATCAACATCTGAAGAGGGGGAAGGAAAGGGTAAAGGAACTGCGGTGCCATTTGATTTTGAGGCAGAGGAAGAAGAGGATGAGGACTATTCTGAACAGCAGTACCCTCCGGCCGACGACAAATACAAGAACTTGGAAGAACGTTTAGCTGCTATGGAAGTCCAAAGAGTACTTGGGCTGGACTTTGAAGAGTTAGGGTTGGTATCTAGAATTGTAATCCCTCCTAAGTTTAAGGTGCCACTGTTTGCTAAGTACAATGGGTTATCTTTCCTGAAGATGCACCTACGATCCTATGTCAGGAAAATTCAACCACATTCATCTGACAAGGACCTGTGGGTCCACTTTTTCCAGGACAATTTGTCGGGGACGCAGCTAGATTGGTTTTACCAGTTGGAGAGGTCTGATGTGCATAATTGGGAAGATTTGGCAGCTGCATTTTATAAACAGTATCAATATAATTCGGGCTTAGCACCAACCCATACTCAATTACAGAGTATGGGCATGGTCTCCAATGAAGGCTTTAAAGAGTATGCCCAGAAATGGAGAGACTTGGCAGGACGAGTACAACCACCTCTATCTGAGAGAGAGCTAGTAGACATGTTCTTGGGAACTCTGTCAGGGCATTTCTCTAATCACCTGATTTTAAGTTCTTCTGCGGGGTTCACTGAGTTGATTCTAACTGGTGAGAGAGTTGAAGCCGACATAAAGAGCGGGAAAATTCAAAAAGATGCATCTGCTTCCGCTGCCATCAAAAAGACTTTTCCAGCAAAGAAAGAAGTATCAGATGTTTACTCCGAAAGAGGTCAAGGAAGAGTTGAGCGCCGGCCAGCGTTGGGGGCCGTAATGATTCAGAAGTCTGCAGCTGATCAACCCAGAAACAATCAACCCATAACCAACCAAACAAGGGTGGAAAGGCCTATACGACAATTCACCCGGATAAACATGACTCCTGCTCAGGTTCTACCCCATCTCTTGAAGTTAAACCTCACAAGTTTTAAAGAGGCCCCAAAGAATCCGAATACTACTTCTCCGTTCTACCATGCGAATGCCAAGTGTGCTTATCATTCAGACAACCTGGGGCACGACACCAACAATTGTTGGGCCTTCAAGAATAAGATTCAGGATTTGATAGATGCTAAAGAAGTTGAATTCGACGCCCCTGAAAAGCCGAATGTAATCTCTGATCCAATGCCAAAGCATGGCCGCAGTGCCCATACCGTTGAAGAGGATATATTTGTTGCTACTGTTGATGATTTGATAACTCCGCTACCGATAATCAAGTTGAATTTGCTGAAGGTTGGGATTTTCCCAGGTTGTGAAGAAGATTGTTGCCTTTGTTCATCCTTACAAACCGACTGTCCATTGTTGAAGTTAGGCATCCAACGCCTAATGGATAACCAAGAAATCCTTTTTGAAAAGACTCTTGTTACACCGAATCCTGTCAATGATGTTTCAATAATAAGCATATCCGCCAATCTTTCCAAGGTCTCCAAAAGACCTGTTAAGATTACATCCGCTCCGAAGACTGTACCTTTGAAGATAACCATGCCCGGGCCCGTCCCGTACAAGTCCGACAAATCAATATCGTGGAACTATGGTGGAGAGATCTACTACCACGGTATTAAAAAAATTGAATCAACTGAAGAGAGTTCTGATGAAGAGACTTCCGACATTGGAAACATTGCCGGAACGAGTAAAATCACCCGCAGTGGAAGAATTTTCTCTCCGGATATTGCCCCTCCAAAGGCAATCTTTGGACCCTCAGATGCTCCTAAGGTTACCCCTGCACCAGTAAACATATATGCGAGAACTCCAATTATTGAAGAGGTTGTAACCCCTATGGTTGTCCCCTCTACTGCTGCTGATGATAGAGGGAAAGGGATCCAAGAAGAGCCCATCAGGACAAGTGCTCAACCATTGGTCATCCCTGAGACCTCTCAAAAAGAAATTGAAGAGATTTTAAAAATAATTAAGAAAAGCGATTATAATGTTGTGGAACAACTGGGGCAAACCCCCTCAAAGATCTCTATGTTGGCCCTGCTGCTTTGTTCAGAAGCACATGCTAAAGCTTTGATAAGATTCTTGAAGACGGCCCACGTGCCACAGGAAACCTCCGCGGATCAGTTCCAGGAATGTGTAGATAGTTTAACAGCTAACAATGGTCTAGGATTCTCCGATGCCGATTTAACATCTAAAGGGAGAAAACATAATGATGCTTTGCATGTTTCGGTGGAGTGCAGAGGGACTACTCTAGCACACGTACTGGTAGACATTGGTTCATCGTTGAACGTCTTGCCAAAGAAAGCGTTGGATAGACTAGATTGTGAAGGCTTAACCCTGAAACCCAGCAATATAATTGTCAGAGCCTTTGATGGTTCTAAAAGGATGGTCCACGGGGAGGTGGACATCCCGATTAATATGGGAACTAAAACCTTTGACTCCACATTCTATGTGATGGACATCCGTCCTTCCTATTCTTGCTTGTTGGGAAGACCTTAGATTCACCATGCTGGAGTCGTCACTTCTACTCTACATCAAAAGATCAAGTACCCTGTCCAGGGGAAAATTGTAACTGTTCACGACGAATAGGAATACATGATAAGCCATCTTAATTCTTTCCTCTATGTAGAATTGGATGGTGAATTCATCGAAACCACTTTTCAACATTTTGAAGAGGTAGCTCAAGAGATTGCGGCAACCAAGACAGTGCCTTCTGTACCCATGATTACTAGACCTCCGCCTCAGACGTCGTCTCTCAAAGATGCTAGGGCAGTGGTGGAAGAAGGCGGATCCATAATCTGGGGGCAGCTTCCCGACTTTCCTTTCAAATCAGATAAATTCGGCTTGGGATTCACTTCTTCTAGTCAGAAGGCCGTGCGTCGCTCCCGTGCCGGAGGGCCACCAGTGAAGATCACCCATCATGGAGTCAATGCTTTGGAGGATAGTGAAGAGGAGAGCAACTTGGAAGACTGGATTTTCCCTACTGTTGACGGAGGACTGTGCAACTGGGAGGCAAAAGACTTTGTTCCGATTACTTTCATAAATCAGTATATTATCTTTCAAACATTTCTGTTGGTTTGTAATAATTCTTAAACAATCCGTACACTTTTAACCTTGTGCCTTACCCGAGGTACATAGTTCCATTTGTAAGGGTTTGATTTTTCATCTTCATATGCCATTTTAATGAATCATGGACGTTTTCATATATAAACTTTTGTGTTCATTGTCTTTCCTTTTACATTTTATTTGTTTAAAGGTGGTTATCCCTTACACACACCCACACTCACAAATGCAGGTACCCTTCCATTCCGGATTCCATGGGTAACAATTCTGTTATGGCCTTCAGTGACTCTGAAGATCTGGTCTACCATGCTGAATACAAAGGTGAGGAAGATTGTGAGGTGCCGGGAGAATTGGCTAGACTGCTACAATAGGAAGAAAGGGCTATTATACCTCATGAGGAGCTGTTAGAGACAATCAACTTGGGTACTGAGGAAGACAAAAAAGAAATTAGAGTGGGTTCCAACCTAGAGCCAAGTGTCAAAGAGCGCCTAGTTCAGCTGTTTAATGAATATGTTGAGATCTTCGCCTGGTCATATGAAGACATTTCGGGACTTGATATAGATATTGTGGTACACCGTCTACCCACAAGAGAAGAATGTCCACCAGTTTAACACAAAGTCCACCGCATGAGGCCCGACATGTCAGAAAATATCAAAGCAGAGGTTATGAAGCAGTTCAATGCTGGATTTCTTGATGTTACTTCCTGTCCACAATGGGTTGCTAACATTGTGCCCGTGCCTAAAAAGGACGGCAAAGTCAGAATGTGCGTGGATTACAGAGACTTAAACAGGGCCAGCCCTAAAGATGACTTTCCACTTCCGCACATTGATATCCTGGTCGACAATACAGCTCAGCACAAGGTATTTTCTTTCATGGACGGATTTTCAGGTTACAACTAGATTAAAATGGCACCTGAAGACATGGAGAAAAATACTTTTGTTACACAGTTGGGTATGTTCTGCTACAAAGTGATGCCATTCAGACTGAAGAATGCTGGGGCAACCTATCAACGCGCCATGGTATCTTTGTTTCATGATATGATACATCATGAGATAGAGGTCTACGTAGATGACATGATAGCCCGTTCACAAACTGAAGAAGAACACCTCGACCATATGCAAAAGCTGTTTGTCAGGTTGAAGGAGTACAAGTTCAGATTAAACCCTAACAAGTGCACCTTTGGGGTCCGGTCCGGTAAACTCTTGGGTTTCATTGTCAGCAACAAAGGCATCGAGGTTGATCCTGCCAAAGTTAAAGCTATACAAGAAATGCCTACTCCTCGCACTGAGAAGGAGGTCATAGGTTTCTTGGGACGCCTAAACTACATTGCAAGGTTCATTTCTCACCTAACATCTACCTGTGAGCCAATCTTCAAGCTGTTGAAGAAAGATCAGGTGGTTAAATGGAATTATGACTGTCAAATTGCTTTCGATAAAATCAAAGATTATCTGCTAGAACCTCATATCTTGATGCCTCCCGTCGAAGGAAGACCGCTAATCATGTATCTGACTATTTTGGATAATTCAATGGGGTGCGTACTGGGCCAACATGACGAGTCTGGACGAAAAGAGCATGCCATTTATTACCTTAGCAAAAGGTTTACCGACTGTGAGACCCGATACTCAGTGCTTGAGAAAACTTGATGCGCTTTGGTATGGGCTGCTCGCCGGCTAAGGCAGTATATGTTGATTCATACCACTCTGCTGATATCTAAGATGGATCCGATCAAGTACATCTTTGAGAAACTGACTTTATCTGGAAGAATAGCTAGATGGCAGATGATCCTAACGGAATACGATATACAGTACACGACCCAAAAAGCTATAAAAGGGAGTGTGCTAGCTGACCATCTGGCTCATCAAGCTGTCGAAGATTACCAATCCATGAAGTTTGACTTCCCCGATGAGGACATTATGACCTTGGATAACATTGAAGACTTCAGACCATATGACGGACCTAAACAAGGATCCCGATGGACCCTGTACTTTGATGGTGCCTCTAATGCACTTGGCAATGGTATCAGCGCGGTACTCATCTCCCCGGAAGGTAGCCATACACCTTTCACAGCCAGACTTTGCTTTAACTGCACCAACAACATGGCCAAGTATGAAGCTTGTATCTTTGGTCTCAAGGCTGCAATAGACCTGGGAATGAAATCTTTGGTTGTGTTTGGAGACTCAGCTTTGGTCATCAGTCAGATCAAAGGAGAGTGGGACACTAAGCATCCAAACCTCATCCCTTACAAAGAACATGTCTTGACATTGTTACCTCATTTCGATCAGATTACATTCGAGCACTTCCCGCGAGAAGAAAATCAGCTAGCAGATGCTCTAGCTACAATGTCATCCATGTTTAAACTTAACTGGGATAATGAGGCTCCTCAAATCACCATTGAGCGGATGGACGAACCTGCACATTGTCACGAGATTAATACCAAAGAAGTAGTGGACCGACTTTGGTTTCACGAAGTCAAAAGGTATCTCGAGGCTCAAGAATATCCTGAAGGAGCTTCAGTCAACGACAAAAAGTTCTTGAGGAGATTCTCTGCCAAGTTATTCCTGAGCAATGGTATCCTATACAAGCACAATCATGATTGCATTCTTCTCCATTGTGTGGACAAGGTTGAAGCTGAAAAGATCATGGTTGAACTGCACAATGGTACCTTTGGCACTCACTCAAGCGGGCATACGATGGCTAAGAAGATTCTACGGGTAGGCTATTACTGGTCTACCATGGAAGCTGACTGCTATCAATATTCCCGCACTTTTCACAAATGTCAAATCTATGCGGACAAGGTACATATACCTCCAGTTCCTCTCAATGTCTTGACAGCTCCTTGGCCGTTCGCTATGTGGGGAATCGACGTGATTGGAGAGATCAAGCCTACAGCATCCAATGGACACCGTTTCATTTTGGTGGCCATTGATTACTTCACCAAATGGGTCGAAGCAGCTTCCTTCACATCCGTCACAAAGAATGTTGTCGCTCGATTCATCAAACAGAACCTCATTTTCCGGTACGGAATCCCCGAAAGGATCATCACCGACAACGGTACAAACCTGAACAACACTATGATCACCTCTTTGTGCGAGCAATTCCAGATTCAGCATCATAATTCATCTCCCTATCGGCCAAAGATGAACGGTGTTGTCGAAGCTGCGAACAAAAATATCAAGAAGATCATACAGAAGATGACAGTCACCTACAAGGACTGGCATGAGATGTTACCGTTTGCTCTTCACGGGTACCGTACCACGGCACGAACATCAACTGAGGCAACACCCTATTCTTTGGTTTACGGCATGGAAGCTGTTTTGCATATCGAGGTTCATATTCCCTCCTTGAGAATCATGAAGGATGCTGGTTTGAGTGAAGACAATTGGATCCAGACCCGACTTGATCAATTGAATTTAATTGATGAGAAGAGACTTACTGTTGTTTTCCATGGTCAGACGTATCAAAAACAGATGATCAAGGCTTTCAACAAGAAAGTCAGGAGACAGGTATATCAAGTCGGAGATCTTGTGATCAAGCGGATCATCTTGCCGCAAAGTGATCCCAGGGGCAAATGGACTCCTACTTACGAAGGACCATTTGTGATCAAAAACATCTTTTCTGGTGGGGCAATGATATTAACCACCATGGAAGGCGATGACCTGCCGCACCCTACAAACACAGACATAGTCAAAAGATACTACGCATAAACGACCCGCTAGGTTGACACACCTAGGAAAAAAAGGGGCATCCCGGTGAATCAAAAACCCGAAAGGGCGGTTCAGGCAAAAGTTAGGGATAAAACAAAAAAATTTGTACACCCGGCAAGTTGAAAACCCGAAAGGGAGACTTGGGCAAAAAAAGGGTTACCCGGTGGATCGAAAACCCGAAAGGGCGGTCCAGGCAAAATTTAGGGAATTAAAGCGTATGACTATGTCTCGTCGGATCACTTTAAGGACAATCTCTTCACATACAAGCTCCGGGCTTCTGATCAATTCAATCATCTTCGGACGAAGCAACGAATGGACAAGATATTCAGAGTTACGAAGGTTATAGCAGAATGGGAACCCCATGGAACTTTCACACATAGCCATCTTTCTTTGTATAAATATTTCTCATTTTTTATGACAACATTCTCTTACTAGGATGTCTGTCTTCTTTGTACAAAATACTTACACAAAGTTAATACAAAGATACTTCAAAGTGCAGAAAACTATTTGCCTTTTCTTCTTTTTTACACTTGTGTTTTATTTGAAAACGTCCAATGATTTATTAATAAGCATATGCATTATAATATAATCACTGTTTACAAATAAACTAAATGGGAAAGAATAATTACTGAAAGGTTGAAAGTATAGGAAAACGTCTTTAGGCTTTTCCAGGACAAATCCCCTGCAGCATATCATCTAGGTCCCCAGCGGAGCTAAAACCTTGAAATACATATCCCCAGCGGAGTTATAATTTCAAATCCTTAATTCCCGTCAGAGTTAAAACTTCAAACTCCCAATCCCCAGCGGAGCAAAAAACTTTGAGTTACAGATCCCCAGCGGAGCAAAAACTTTGAGTTATAGACCCTCAGCAGAGATGAAACCTTCTTCCCCAGTCGAGTCAGATTTCCAATTATCAATCCCCAGAGGGAACAATTCAGTTTTACCCATTTTCCCCAGCAAGTTGTCTTAAAGTCTAAGAATCAACCAGATAATAGTTAACTTTTATCCCCAACCTAGGATAATTCCCCATTAGAGTGGCATACAACCCATACTCCTGAACTTTTTCCAAACAGGAATAAGCTCTTTCCCCCAGAGTCCTGAACTTACTATCCAGCAGTAAGCCCTCTTCCCCACAGAGTTTTTACTCCCCAACAGAATGAAGATTCTCATTCTTGATTCCCCAGTAAAGTTTCCAGAGTCTTCATTACTCCCCAGCATGAATTTGTTAGAATTTTATTCCCCTGCAGATCGAAGATTCTCATTCTTGATTCCCCGCAAAAATCATCAGAATTTTCCCTATTCCCAGCCGAGTAAGGATTTCCTTTGTATAACCCCCCCCCCCCCAGTAGAAGTCGTCAGAATTCTCTGGAGTTCCCCATGAAGATTTCTCAAGCAGTTTGACATTACTCTCACAACAGATTATGTCAATACTCCAACTTCAAGACATGAAGGATTCTCACATCCCCACAGAAGTTGTCAAGGTTCTTGTTAATCCCCGTGAGTTGCCAAGGATTTTCTATCCCCAACAGTGGTCCAAGGATTTCTCATCCTCAACAATCAAAGATTTTATTATCTCCAGCAGCAGTCAAGGATTTATTTTCCCCGGCAACGGTCAAGGATATTATTATCCCCAGCTATCAAGGATTTATTTTCCTCAGCAATACAACAAATCAACTTGCATGCACATACGTTACATTCATATATCATAAACATTGATAAACCATATATTGCATCATACATTTCATGCAACATAACTTTGTGTTTCAGCTAACATTTTACCCTTTTCAGGATAAGATTAACAGCCATCTTTAACAAATATTCAAAGATGTCAGATACAGTACGGATACACTCCAGACACGGAAGTCATTCTGTCACTCATTCAGATCTCCCATTCAGATACAATACGGATACACTCCAGACACGGAATTCATTTTGTTACTCATTCAGAATTCAAAGTCAAGATACAGTACGGATACGCTCCAGACACGGATGCCATTTTGTCACTCATTTAGACTTCAACAATCAGATACAGATTAGATACGCTCCAGACACAGAAGCCATTCTATTTCTCATTCAGATTCAACTATCAATTTCAAGTTCAGATACGCTCCAGACACAGTTTCCATTCTGTCACTTATTATGACTTTTTCCCCAGCCCAGAGATGCTCCAGACACGGATGCCATTCTGTCGCTTATTCAAATTTCGATTCAGATGCAATACAAATACACTCCAGATGTGGAAGTCATTCTGTTATTCATTCAGATTCAAATACAGATACATCTCGGATACGCTCCAGACACAGACGCCATTCCCTTGCTCATTCAAATTCAGTCTCCAAATACAGTTCAGATATGTTCCAGACACGGATACCATTCTGATACTCATTCTTTTGACCTACAACATACAATTCAACAAACATCCCTGGATGGCATCTTCAAGCCCATCTCTAACAAGATTCTGTCACCTCTCCAAATGGCATCTTTAAGTCCGTTTCCTCAACTACATTTTAACGAGTGCAAATTTACGAGCACTCTAGTTTCCAATCATCTTTTACCTTCGAGTCACGAACGGCAAAGCTCACCAATCTAACTCTTCAGGTTCAAGAAGATTGAACAGGGGCAGCTGTTGTACCCCAAAAATTGCCCTCTTATTTTATCAAGATTTCCCCTCACAAGACTCTTTGGACTCAAGACCAGATTAGGGTTTGCTCAGCTCAAGACATCTCCTTGTACTGATGACCTGAAATTAGGGTTTGAGTTTGCACAGGAATTTTTGGACTCCCAATGCCTCATGTGACTTTCATACTTCATGTTGGACTCCTAAGATTGCGCATACCAAGTTTCAAGCGTTGAATCACATTTTGCCCAGTCAATTGAACAGTTGACCTGAAAATCAGCTGTATTGGGGAAAAAGTCAACTGTGGCCAATTTACAGTCAAACCTCATTGTGATACGGTGGGAGAACTGACTTGAGGTTTTGCGTTTATGTTTGCAAATTTTTCTGTTTAGCAAGAGTCGCCACTGACTTTTATTTTATCCAAAGGAAAGGTCAAAAGCACAAGAAAGACCTTTGAGATGTTTTCTTGGGTTCGAGGGGTAGATTATGAAAAGGGAAGGTTCTAGCACCCTTTTCATCCATGGTTTTCCATGGGCTCTTAGTTACTTGTTTAGATCACTTACTTTTGCTTTTCAATTGTTTGAAATGGTGCTTTGTGTGGTTTTGAAAATATTTTGAAAAGAGGCCTTTTGTTTAGGCAACCTTTGTAATGATTCTTGTTTGAATGTATACAAAGGTGTTTGTCTTTTGAAAAATGTTTCAATGTTTGAAAGTTTGTTTTGGGAAAATGTTTTGAAATTGTGTGTGTGTTTTTGAAATTAGCAAGGATGTTTGCAAATGATCAAGTAACTAGGAGTTATCTACCCTACTCAAAGATCTTTCGTACTCATTTTTAACCCTTTGACATTGTTGTTTTACCATTGTATTTGGTTCACAACCTTGTGTATGGATGTTAAATGGGATGGGCGTGGGTCATCGTATGACCATGATAACAATATTGCCAAGTATCTTAGCATGTTTTAAGGGACTAGGTCATTTTTGTATAGGCAACCAAGATAGTGTCATCGAGGGAATATGATCTTTTGTTTTTGTTTGATTTTGCCAAGATACCTAGCAAGCATACCATGGCTGTATTTTTTAAGGCAACAAGTGGATGAAACCCTAGGGGTGCTTGTGTGCATTGTGTTGTCATTTTTCATGCATTTTTGTCTTGTGTTTAGTCAAGTTATTTGTTTTGATTTTGGTTCTTTGCATACAAACCCTAATCTTACTATCATGCATATTAAAGCGATAAAATGCGTAAAAGTAAATCTACAACTATTACAACATTGATATGGGGAAGGGGATACAAGTTTGAATAGGGGGGTATTGCTCAAAAATAAAGCCCTAAAACTATTACAACCATATTGAATTTAATGTACAAATAATAAATTGACAAATATTTAAATATGCAATTAACTATAAATATGCAAAAATGTTTTTGTATTTATTTTATGTATGTAAAATAAATTAGTTAATGTCATAAAAAAGGAAAATAATATGATTATTTTTGGAAAGGGTGAAGAAACCCTAATTTTGTTTTAAGAAAATATATATATTATATTATTTATTTATGTACAAGAATATAAAATAAAAATATATACAAGAGTGTTAAAAAATTAAATGTGTGAGAAAAATATTATTTAAGTATATAAATAATAAAAATAAAAATATATAATATTTTTGTATTATTCATGAATTTATTTTAAGAAAATAAAAGTATATATTATTTAATAACTATTTCTATGTCCAAAAAAATAATAAAAATAATAAAATAAAATGTGAAAATTTAAGAAAGTATTTTTGGTGATTTTTTATATTTAGAAAAATAAATAAAAAGTCAGAAATGAAAATAGAAATGGTAAATATAAAAAAAATAAAATTAATGGGCCAAGGGGGTGTAGGAAGTAAACAGGGGGTGTCAAAAGCAAGGAGAATCCAAGCCCAGCCCAAGTTGCCTTCGTCCCTGTCCTTGAGACAGAAGCAAAACACGCGCTCCATGTTCAAACTCGTATCTCCTACATTTGTGCTTAAAAACAAAAACTTGCAACATGAAAGTTATAGCTCTTGATCACACGATTCTAACCATATAAAAAACTTAATCTAACTCTCAAAGACCAAAGAGAATTTCATTGGCCCTAAATCTTGACCTAGTTATTTTAGAAAGTTCAACTATCAAATACTCCTAGCTCAGTTAACACAAATGAATTCTATGCATATGTAAAGCTCAAGGGCAATGAGGACTACATTTTTTCTTCATAAACCTAAGCCTAATGATTCCTAAATAAGGAGATAGAAGTTTGAGAAATACCTGTTTCAGTCAAGCTCGAGTATGGCAATGTAGGGGTTGTGAGTGAGGCCTGAGATACTTGTGAGCTTGCTTGGAGTTCCTTTGAGCTTTCCCAATGCCTAGCTTGCTTTGAAATTGCCTGAATCTTCTTGTAGAACTCAACTTGCAAACTCAGAATTTGAAAATGGTGAAGTGTGTAAATGGAGTTACAATGACTTGGGAATGGTTGGGATAGTTTAGGTATGTTGTATGGAGTGTGTTGGAACTGGTTGCAAGCAAAACGCACGAGTGGATTTTGTTTTGGAAGTCAAAATGCAGAACATGCCCTGTTTTGACAAGAACTTGTATTTTGGTGTTTTGGAGGGTTTGAGAACTTTCTAGCTCGTGTTTCTGACCTTAGGCAATGTGTAAAAACTTGTTTGAAATGTTACAAAGACTTGGTTATATCAGATTCACAAGATATGGACTTTTGGCACAATGACTTGGTTTTGAAGTAAAAGGTGAGTTGACAATGCAAAGGGTTGTACTTGCTAGCTCCAAGCCTGCTGATAGTTGGTATGCCTTTCCCTAAGTTTGTGGAGTTGGTTTGCTGCAGAAGATTGGGTTCACAGCTCAAGAGAAACAACTTGACATAAAGCAAGCTTTATCAAAGTGGCAATGTTGCCTTTTTGCCATTTTTAGATTAATTCCTTGTACAATGCCCTAAAGCTCAGAATAAAGCCATAATCCAATGTGTTTGCATTTAATTTATGAGTGTGGAGAGGTTTAAGGACCTGTAAACAAGTACAAGAAAAGTTTTGGATAGAATTGCAAGTTGTATCAATGTGCAAAATGCCTTGGCCAAAAGTGATAATTTGCCAATTTCAAACTTTCGATTCTCCATAACCATAAACGATTTTGGAGAGTTCTTGGACATTTTGGAAAGCTTGTAACATGCTCTACAATCCATCTTTAAAATTACTTTTGAGATTTCACTTGGTACTATGTGAAAAATTTCCATGAAGATAGGTCAAAATCCTGCATAAACTAGGGCAAAATTTCACTAAGTTAAAAGTTTCATGGACCCTTGTTCACAAAATCATAACTTGAGATCTAAGCATCTTTTGGGAAAACTTTGTGAATAAAAGTTGTAGATTTTGTGGAGGAATACAATTTTCATGTTGGAAGTTTTGTTTGAATCCAATTTCATCATGGTTAAAAAGTTGGGAAAAGTTGAAAAAAAATTAGAAATTTTCATAACTTAAAAAATTTCTAAGTTATGAAAATTTTCCACTTTAAACCCTAATTTTCAAAATTAGGTTTCTTGGTGAACAAGTTTCATGTTTTGACACATCTTGATGAAAAATGACCCTTGGCACTTGATTTTGACCAAAAAGTCAAAGTTTGACTTTTCAGTGTACAATTGATTTTTGATCAGTTGACTGGAAAATTCATTTGTCAATCCAATGCATTTGAGATCTTTTGAACCTCGTGATTAGGTCAAGATGATGCCATTGATTCCTTGAAACCACTCTTGAACCCAATTTTCCATTGGCTATGTGAAAAAACAGAAATTGCCCTTCTGTAGTCAAAACCCTAAAAATGACCATTTTGCCCCTTTGATGATCTGATCAAATTTCTTGAGGAGTTGTGGTCCAAACTTGATCAAATGGTTCATATGAGCCTATAATGTTGATGTGGATCAAAAACTAAGAGGTTTGACTGTAAATTGGCCATAGTTGACTTTTTCCCCAATACAATTGATTTTTAGGTCATCTGTCCAATTGACTGGGCAAAAATTTGATTCAAGGCTTGAAACTTGGTATGAGAAATCTTAGGAGTCCAACATGAAGTATGAAAGTCACATGAGGCATTAGAAATCCAAAAATCCATGTGCAAACTCAAACCCTAATTTCAGGTCAATAGTGCAAGAAGATGTCTTGAGCTGAGCAAACCCTAATCCTGGTCTTGAGTCCAAAGAGTCTTGTGGGGAAAATCTTGATAAAATGAGAGGGAAAATTTTGGGGTACGACAGCTGCCCCTGTTCAATCTTCTTGAACCTGAAGAGTTAGATTGGTGAGTTTTACCTTTCGTGACTCGAAGGTAAAAGATGATTAGACACTAGAGTGCCCGTAAATTTGCACTCGTCAAATTGTAGTTGAGGAAATGGGCTTGAAGATGCCATTTGGAGAGGTGACAGAATCTTGTTGGAGATGGGCTTAAAGATTCCATCCAAGAATGTTTGTTGAACTTCATGTTGTAAGTCGAAAGAATGAGTATCAGAATGGTGTCCGTGTCTGGAACACCTCTGGGCTGGGGAAAAAGTCAGAATATGTGATAACATGGCTACCGTGTCTGGAGCGCATCTGGATTGTATCTGAATCTTGTATTTGAATAAGCAATAGAATAGCATTCGTATCTGGAGCATCTCTGAGCTATTTTCTGAGCTTTGAATATGAATAAGCGATAGAATAGCATCCGTGTCCGGTGCAACTCTAAGCTGTTTTCTGAGCTTGAATTTGAATAAGCGATAGAATAGCATCCGTGTCTGGAGCAACTCTAAGCTATTTTCTGAGCTTGAATTTGAATAAGAGATAGAATAACATCTGTGTCTGGAGCGTCTCTAAGTTGTTTTCTGAGCTTTGAATCTGAATAAGCAATAGAATAGCATCTGTGTCTGGAGCATCTCTAAGCTGTTATCTGAGCTTGAATTTGAATAAGTGATAGAATAGCATCTATGTATGGAGCAACTCTAAGCTGTTTTCTGAGCTTGAATTTGAATAAGCGATAGAATAGAATCCGTGTCTGGAGCGCTCTAAGCTGTTTTCTGAGCTTTCCATCTGAATAAGCAATAGAATAGCATCCGTGTCTGGAGAGCCTCTAAGCTGTTTTCTGAGTTTTGAATCTGAATAAGTAATAGAATAGCATCCGTGTCTGAAGCGTCTCTAAGCTATTTTCATAGCTTTACATTTGATTAAGCAATAGAATAACATCTGTGTCTGGAGCGTCTCTAAGCTGTTTTCTGAGCTTTACATCTGATTAAGAAATAGAATAGTATCCGTGTCTGGAGCATCCCTAAGCTGTTTTCTGAGCTTTGAATTTGAATAAGCGATAGAATAACATCCGTGTCTGGAGTGACTCTAAGCTGTTTTCTGAGCTTTACATCTGAATAAGCAAAAGAATAGCATTCGTGTCTGGAGCATCCCTAAGCTGTTTTCATGATTGTATATTGGTAGCATGTTAATCTTATCCTGAAAATGGTAAAATGTTAGATGAAACACAAAGTTATGTTGCATGAAATGTATGATGCAATATATGTGTTTTATCCATGTTTATGATATATGAATGTAATGTATGCACATGTAAGCTGATTCGCTGTCTTGCTGAGGAGAAATCTTTGATAGCTGGAGATAATAAAATCTTTGACTGCTGCCGGGGAAAATAAATCAATGACCGCTGCTGGAGATTCAAGAATCTTTGATTGTTGAGGATGAGAAATCCTTGGACCACTTTCGGGGATAGAAAATCCTTGGCAACTTGCGGGGATTATCAAAACTTTGACAACTTCTATGGGGATGTGAGAATCCTTTACGACTTTCCTGGGGATATAGGGATCCTTCAAGTCTTCGGAGTTGGAGGATGATAAACATTCTGCTGCGAGAATAAAGCCAAGTGTTGCTTGAGAAACCTGCTTGGGGAATCCCGAGAACTTGATGACTATGGCTGGGGATTACACAATGGGAATCCTTACTCGGATGGGGAATAAGGAAAACTCTGGTGATCTCTATCGGGGATCAATCAAAGGAAAAACTTGATCTGCTGGAGAATAAGGAAGGCTCTGATGGCTTCTGCGGGGAACTAAGAATGAGAATCTTCAATCTTCTGGGGAATTTGAATTCTTGGGGACTTTAAGCCGAGGAGTCAAGAATGAGAATCTTTAATCTGTAGGGGATTAAAAATTCTGACAAATTCACGCTGGGGAGTAGTGAAGACTTCGACAACTTCACTGGGGAATTAAGAATGAGAATCTTCATTCTGTTGGGGGAGTAAAAACTCTGTGGGGAATAACTATACTGTTGGAGAATAAGCTATCCTGCTGGAGGGTAAGTTCAGGACTCTGGGGGAAAAGCTTATTCCTGTTTGGAAAAGGTTCAGGAGCTTGGGTTGTATGCTAATCTACTGGGGAATTATCCTAGGTTGGGGATAAAAGTTAACTATTATCTGGTTGATTCTCAGACTATAAGACAACTTGCTGGTGAATCTGGGGAAAACTGAATGGTTTCCGCTGTAGATTAATAGTTGGAAATTTGACTCCGTTGGGGAAGAAGGTTTCATCTCTGCTGAGGGTCTGTAATTCAAAGTTTTTTCTCCTCTGGGGATTGGGAGTTTGAAGTTTAACTCTGATGGGAATTTGAAATTTAACTCTGCTGGGGATATGTTTTTCAAGGTTTTAGCTCCACTGGGGGATTTAGATGATATACTGCAGGGGATTTCTCTTGGAATAGCCTAAAGACGTTTTCCTATACTTTCAACCTGTCAGTAATTATTCTTTCTTGTTTCGCTTATTTGTAAACAGTGATTATATTCAAATGCATATGCTCATTTAATAAACCATTTGGACGTTTTCAAATAAAACACATGTGTAAAGAAAAAGAAAAGGCAAATAGTTTTCTGCACTTTGAATTATCTTTGTATTAACTTTGTGTAAGTATTTTGTACAAAGGAGACCGACATCCTAGTAAGAGAATGTTGTCATAAAAATTGAGAAAAATCTATACAAAAAAAGATGGCTATGTGTGAAAATTCCATGGGGTTCCCATTCTGCTATAGCATTTGTAACTCTGGATATCTTATCCATCTGTCACTTCGTCCGAAGATGATTGAATTGATCAGAAGCCTGGAGCTTGTCTCTGAAGAGATTGTCCTTAAAGTGATCCGATGAGACATAGTCATACGCTTTAATTCCCTAACTTTTTCCTGGACCGCCCTCTCGGGTTTTCAGTCCATTGGGAAACCCTTTTTTGCCCAAGTCGCCCTTTCGGGTTTTCAACTTGTCGGGTGTACAAATTTTTTTGTTTTATCCCTAATTTTTTCCTGAACCGCCCTTTCGGGTTTTCGATTCACCGGGATGCCATTTTTTTCCCAAGTCGCCCTTTCAGGTTTTCAACTTGTCGGGTCATTTATGTGTAGTATCTTTTGACTATGTCCGTGTTCGCAGGGTGCGGCAGGTCGTCGCCGTCCATGGTGGTTAATATCATTGGCCCACCAGAAAAGATATTTTTGATCACAAATGGTCCTTCGTAGGTAGGAGTACATTTTCCCCTGGGATCACTTTGCGGCAACATGATCCGCTTGATTACAAGATCCCCGACTTGATATACTTGGCGCCTGACTTTCTTGTTGAAAGCCTTGATCATCCGCTTTTGATACGTCTGACCATGGCAAACAACAGTAAGTCGCTTTTTGTCAATCAAGTTAAGTTGACCCAGCCGGGTCTGAATCCAATCGTCTTCACTCAAACCATCATCCTTCATGATTCTCAAGGAGGGAATCTGAACCTCAATAGGTAAAACAACTTCCATGTCGTATACCAAAGAAAAGGGTGTTGCCTAAGTTGATGTATGTGCCGTGGTACGGTACCCGTGCAGAGTAAACGGTAACATCTCATGCCAGTCCTTGTAGGTGACTGTCATCTTTTGTATGATCTTCTTGATATTTTTGTTCGCAGCTTCGACAACACCGTTCATCTTTGGCCGATAGGGAGATGAATTGTGATGTTGAATCTGGAACTGCTCGCACAAGGCGGTGATCATAGTGTTGTTCAAGTTTGTACCCTTATCAGTAATGATCCTGTCGGGGATAGCATACCGACAAATAAGGTTCTGCTTGATGAAGCGGGCAACAACATTCTTTGCGACGGATGCGAAGGAAGCTGCTTCGACCCATTTGGTGAAGTAATCAATGGCCACCAGAATGAAATGGTGTCCATTGGATGCTATAGGCTTGATCTCTCCAATCATGTCGATTCCCCACATAGCGAATGGCCAAGGAGCTGTTAAAACATTGAGAGGAACTGGAGGTATATGTACCTTGTTTGCATAGATTTGGCATTTGTGACAAGTTCTGGAATATGGTAGTCAGCTTCCCTGGTAGACCAGTAATAGCCTGCCCGTAGAATCTTCTTAGCCATCGTATGACCGCTTGAGTGGGTGCCAAAGGTACCATTGTGCAGTTCAGCCATGATCTGCACAACTTCAACCTTGTCCACACAATGAAGCAGAATGCAATCATGATTGCACTTGTATAAGATATCATTGCTCAAGAAGAACTTAGCTGAGAATCTCCTTAAGAACTTTTTATCGTTGACTGAAGCTCCTTCAGGGTATTCTTGCGCCTCGAGATACCTTTTGACTTCGTGAAACCAAGGTCGGTCCACTACTTCTTCGGTATTAATCTCGTGACAATGTGTAGGTTCGTCCATCCGCTCAATGGTGATTTGGGGAGCCTCATTATCCCAGTTAAGTTTAAACATGGAAGACATTGTAGCTAGAGCATCCGCTAGCTGATTTTCTTCTTGCGGGAAGTGTTCGAAGGTAATCTGCTCGAAATGTGGTAACAATGTCAGGACATGTTCTTTGTAAGGGATGAGGTTAGGATGTTTAGTATCCCACTCTCCTTTGATCTGATTGATAACCAAAGCTGAGTCCCCAAATACAATCAAAGATTTGATTCCCAAGTCTATGGTAGCCTTGAGACCAAAGATACAAGCTTCATACTCGACCATGTTGTTGGTGCAGCTGAAGCAGAGTCTGGCAGTGAAAGGTGTATGGCAACCTTCCGGAGAGATGAGTACCACGCCGATACTGTTTCCAAGTGCATTGGAGGCACCATCAAAGTACAGGGTCCATCGGGATCCTTGTTCAGGTCCGTCATACGGTCTGAAGTCTTCAATGTTATCCAAGGTCATAATGTCCTCATCGGGGAAGTCAAACCTCATGGATTTGTAATCTTCGACAACTTGATGGGCCAGATGGTCATCTAGTACACTCCCCTTTATAGATTTTTGGGTCGTGTACTGTATATCGTATTCGGTCAGGATCATCTGCCATCTAACGATTCTTCCGGATAATGCAGGCTTCTCAAAGATGTACTTGATCAGATCCATATTAGAGATTAGAAAAGTGGTATGAGTCAACATATACTGTCTTAGCTGGCTAGCAACCCATACCAAAGCGCAACAAGTTTTCTCGAGAAGTGAGTATCGGGTCTCACAGTCGGTAACTTTTTAGCTAAGGTAATAAATGGCATGCTCTTTTCGGTCAGACTCGTCATGTTGGCCCAATACGCACCCCATTGAATTCTCCAAAATAGTCAGATACATGATTAAAGGTCTTCCTTCGACGGGAGGCATCAAGATAGGAGGTTCTACCAAATACTCCTTGATTTTATCGAAAGCAACTTGACAGTCATCATTCCATTTAACCACCTGATCTTTCTTCAACAGCTTGAAGATTGGTTCACAGGTAGATGTTAGGTGAGAAATGAACCTTGCAATGTAGTTTAGGCGTTCAAAGAAACCTATGACCTCCTTCTCAGTGCGAGGGGCAGGAATTTCTTGTATAGCTTTGACTTTGGCAGGATCAACCTCGATGCCTTTGTTGCTGACTATGAAACTCAAGAGTTTACCGGACCTGACTCCGAAAGTGCACTTGTTAGGGTTCAGTCTGAGCTTGTACTCCTTCAAACTGACAAACAGCTTTTGCAGATGGTCGAGGTGTTCTTCTTCTGTCTGTGACCGGGCTATCATGTCGTCTATGTAGACTTCTATCTCATGATGTATCATATCATGAAACAAAGCTACCATGGCGCGTTGATAGGTTTCCCTGGCATTCTTCAGTCCGAATGGAATCACTTTATAGTAGAACGTACCCCACTGTGTAACAAAGGTAGTTTTCTCCATGTCTTCAGGTGCCATTTTAATCTGGTTGTAACCTAAAAATCCGTCCATGAAAGAAAACACCTTGTGCTGAGCTGTATTGTCAACCAAGATGTCAATGTGCGGTAGTGGAAAGTCATCTTTAGGGCTGGCCCTGTTTAAGTCTCTGTAATCCACACACATTCTGACTTTGCCATCCTTCTTAGGCACGTGCACAATGTTAGCAACCCATTATGGATAGGAAGTAACAGCGAGAAATCCAGCATTGAACTGCTTCATAACTTCTGCTTTGATCTTTTCAGACATGTCAGGCCTCATGCGGCGAACTTTCTGTTTAACTGGTGGATAGTCTTCTCTTGTAGGGAGACGGTAAACCATAATATCTGTATCAAGCCCCGACATTTCTTCGTAGGACCAGGCGAAGATCTCAACATATTCATTCAACAGCTGAACTAAGCGCTCCTTGACACTTGGTTCTAGGTTGGCACCCACTCTAACTTCTTTTTTGTCTTCCTCAGTTCCCAAGTTGATTGTCTCTAACAACTCCTCGTGAGGTAGAATATCCCTTTCTTCCTGTTGTAGCAGTCTAGCCAACTCTCCAGGCACCTCACAGTCTTCATCACCTTCGTATTCGGCATGGTAGACCAGATCTTCAGAGTCACTGAAGGCCATAGCAGAATTGTTACCCATGGAATCCGGAATGGATGGGTACCTGCATTAGTGAGTGTGGGTGTGTGTAAGGGATAGCCACCTTTAAACAAATAAAATGTATAAAGAAAGAAAATGAACACAAAAGTTTATATGTGAAAACGTCCATGATTCATTAAAATGGCATATGAAGATGAAAAATTAAACCCTTACAAATGGACCTATGTACCTCGGGTAAGGCACAAGGTTAAAAGTGTACGAATTTTTCAAGAATTATTACAAACAACATAAATGTTTGAAAGATAAATTACTGATTGATGAAAGTAATGGGAATAAAGTCCTTTTCCTCTCAGTTGTTCAGTCCTCCGTCCACAGTAGGGAAAATACAGTCTTCCAGATTTCTCTCCTCTTCATTATCATCCAAAGCATTGACTCCATGATGAGTGATCTTCACTGGTGGTCCTCCATTCCAGGAGTGACGCATAACCTTTTGAGCAGAAGCAGTGAAACCCAAGCCGAATTTATCAGATTTGAAAGGAAAATCGGGAAGCTGTCCCCAGATTGTGCTTCCTCCTTCTTCAATTACAACCCTTGAATCTTTGAGAGACGACATCCAAGGTGGGGGTCGGGTAACCATGGGTACAGAAGGCATTGTGTTGATTGTTGCAATCTCTTCAGAAACTTCCTCGAAGTGTTGAAAGGGGGTTTCTATGAATTCACCATCCAATTCCACATAGCGAAAAGAATTAAGATGGCTTATCATATATTCCTCTTCACCGAGAACAGTCACAATCTTCCCCTGGACAGGGTACTTGAGCTTTTGATGCAGAGTTGAAGTGACAACTCCAGCATGATGAATCAAGGGTCTTCCCAACAAGAAAGAATAGGAGGGACGGATGTCCATGACATAAAATGTAGAGTTGAAGGTTTCAGTTCCTACTTTAATCGGGATGTCCACTTCCCCGTGGACCATCCGTTTAGAACCATCAAAGGCTCTGACGATGATGTTGCTGGGCTTCAAGGTTAAACCTTCACAATCTAGCCTATCCAATGCCTTCTTTGGTAAGACGTTCAACGATGAACCAGTGTCTACCAGAACGTGTGCCAGAGTAGTCCCTCTGCATTCTACCGAGACATGCAAAGCGTCATTATGTTTCCTCCCTTTAGATGTTAAATCGGCATCAGAGAATCCTAGACCATTGTCTACTGTTAGGATAGCTACACATTCCTGGAACTGATCCGCGGAGGTTTCCTAGGGCACATGGGCCGTCTTCAAAAATATGATCAGAGCTTTAGCATGAGCTTCTGAACAAAGTAGCAGGGCCAACATGGAGATCTTTGAGGGGGTTTACCCCAATTGTTCCACAACATTATAATCGCTTTTCTTGATTATTTTCAAAATCTCTTCCATTTCTTTTTAAGAGGTCTCAGGGATTACCAACGACTGAGCCCTCGTCCAGACAGGCTATTCTTGGATCCCTTTCCCTCTATCATCAGTAACAGTAGAGGGGACAACCACATGAGTCACAAATTATTCAATAATTGGAGTTCTTGCAGATATGTTGACCGGTACAGGGGTAAATTTAGGAGCGGCTGAGGGTCTGAAGATTGCCTTTGTAGGAGCAATATCCGGAGAGAAAATTCTTCCATTGCGGGTGATTTTACTCGGTCCGGAAATGTTTCCAATGTCAGAAGTCTCTTCATCAGAACTCTCTTCAGTTGAATCAATTTGTTTAATACCGTGGTAAAAGATCTCTCCCCCATAGTTCCACATTATTGATTTGTTGGACTTGTACGGGATATGCCCCGATATGGTTATCTTCAAAGGTGCAATCTTTGGATCGGATGTAATCTTAACAGGTCTTTTGGAGACCTTGGAAAGATTGGAGGATATGGTAATTATTGAAATATCATTGACATGAGTCAGTGTAACATGAGTCTTTTCAAAAAGGATTTCTTGGTTATCCATTAGGCGCTGGATGCCTAACTTCAACAACGGATAGTCGTTTGGTAAGGATGAACAAATGCAGCAATTTTCTTCACAGCCTGGGAAAATCCCAGCCTTCAAAAATTTAACTTGATTATCGGTAGCGGAGTTATCAAATCATCAATAGTAGCAACATACAAATCCTCTTCCACAGCATGGGCATTGTGGCCATGCTTTGGCATTGGAGCAGATATCATATTCTACTTTTCAGGGGCGTCGAATTCAACTTCTTTAGCGTCTATTAAATCCTGGATTTTATTCCCGAGGGCCCAACAATTGTTGGTGTCGTGCCCCAGGCTGTCTGAATGATAAGCACACTTGGCATTGGGATGGTAGTGTGGTGACGAAGTGTTAGGGTTTTTAGGGGCCTCCCTCAAAATGGCAAGGTTTAATTTCAAGAGATGGGGTAGAACCTGAGCAGGAGTCATGTTTATCCGGGTGTATTACCGTGCAGGCCTTTCCACCCTTGCTTGGTTGGTTCTAGGTTGATTGTTTCTGGGCTGATCAGCTACAGACTTCTGAATCATTATGGCGCCCACCGCTGGTCGGCGCTTAAGTCTTCCTTGACCTCTTTGAGATTAGACAGCTGAGAACTCCTTCTTTGCTAGAAAAGTCTTTTTGACAACAGCGGAAGCAAATGCATCCTTTTGAATTTTCCCGCTCTTTATTCCGGCTTCAACTCTCTCACCAGTCAGAATCAACTCGGTGAACCCCGCAGACGAACTTCCAATTAGGTGATTGAAAAAGGGGCCTGACAGTGTACCCAAGAACATATCTACAAGCTCTCTCTCAGATAGAGGTGGTTGTACTCGTCCCGCCAAGTCTCTTCATTTCTGGGCATACTCTTTGAAACCTTCATTTGAGACCATGCCCATACTCTGTAATTGAGTACGGGTTGGTGCTAAATCCGCATTATATTGATATTGTCTGTAGAAAAACCAATCCAACTGCCAATTATGTACTTCAGACCTCTCTAGCTGGTAAAACCAATCCAACTGCATCCCCGAAAGACTGTCTTGGAAGAAATGGACCCATAGATCCTTGTTAGAAGAATGCAGTTGAATTTTTCTGACGTAAGATCGCAGATGCATCTTTGGACAAGACAAACCATCTTATTTAGCAAAAAGAGACACCTTAAAATTAGGGGGAATGACAATTCCAGCAACCAACCCTAACTCTTCGAAATCCAGCCCAGGCACTCTTTGCACCTCCATGGCAGCCAGACGCTCTTCCAGATTCTTGTATTTGTCGTCTACAGGAGGGTACTGCTGTTCAGAAAAGTCTTCATCCTCCTCCTCTTCAGCCTCAAAATCAGATGCTACTGCAACTTCTTTACCCTTTCCTTCACCCTCTTCAGAGGTTGATGGAAAATCTAGGACCCTTCTGGTTTGACCTTCAAATCTTCTACCCAAGGTAGCCACTCCAACCCTCTTCTTTTTCTTTTTCTCCCTTTCCTTTTCCAGTAGAGTCTTGAGCTCCTCTTGACCTTTAGCCAAGGTCATGAGTAGCTGTTGGAGCTGTGAATTCTGCGTTTGCAAGTCTTTGACCGTCTGCTCTATATCCATCTTGCTGAAATAAACATCAGAGAGATAAGGAAACCTGGTGTGAAGACCTGTTTATGCATATGATGAATGATATGTATTCATGTAATGCATTCAAGGATACAGAAATTCAAATTTATTGTAAACAAAAAGGAACACACGTCATATTAATAAGATAGAATTTGTTAGTACATAAATGCCCCATGGGCAAAATAATACAAAATTCTAATGTAAAAAGACGTTGCGCATCCTCTTTGGTGCAATGTAGGTGTTGAGAGTCTGCTCTTCGTGAAGTTGACGAGTAAGTTCCAAAACCTTCTTCTCACTGGCATATAATTGGGCTTCAAAAGTATCGCGCTCTCCCTTGAGCTGTATCCAACTCCTTTGCAAATCTTCTAGTGATGTTGGCATGTCAGGATGTAGGAGGGTGTATGGAACCTCTCCTTCCATAACAGGCTCTTTGATCACAGGAAGAATGTAGGGGTAAGGCATCATAAGACTTTGGGCACGGGTTCGTACCCACTTGAGGTAAGGCTCAAGGGGGATGGAATTCTTGTGTCCCAAGGTATTATTGTCCACCTTGTTGGGCATCCTCCAAGCTCGAATGAACTTTTGTCGAAGTCCTTGATCGTCTTTGTCGAAGTGATAAACCATGTCTTAAATTAGCATGTCAGGGGGTCCATCCCTTCGGGCATACCCAAACTGTCTCAGAGCCAAGCAGGGGTTGTAGGTGATGCCTCCCCTAATGCCAAGTAGAGGGACATTAGGGAATTCCCCATAATGATCAATAATGATAACATTTTCTCTGGATCAAGAACACCAATGAACATCTGAATGTGTAAGAGTCATCAATCATTATGACCACCTCAAACCTTGCTCATTCTTCAAAACAGATTGACGAAGGTGAGAAATAAACCACCTTGCTAGAAGAGGAGTGCAACACATGAGAACACCTTTTTTCCTCATTGTTCGTGTGTGAAATGAGTGGAGGATATCCCCAAGTAATGTAGGCACCGACTTGTGAGCCATGAAGATTTTGACAGCATTGACATCAATAAGTTGGTCAGGGTTTGGGAACAATACCAACCCATAGATGAGAAGAGCTACAATCTCCTCAAAAGCTTGTAAGTCCAATGAATTCCAGCAGCTTTGGGCCTTCTCAAACAAAAACTTTGACAAGAAACCCTTGACACCACTTCTAGTTTCCCAATGACCTATGATATCAGATGGTTGCAAGTGTAGGGCTTGAGCAACATCTTCAAGTTTTGGATCTCTTTCCATACTGTTATAGGGTAGTTGATGGAGAATAGGAATCCTCAGGAGTTGAGAAAATTCCTCTAAAGTAGGCATAAGCTGGTAATCAGGAAATGTGAAGTAGTGGTGTAGGGGGTCAAAGAACTGGAAGAGAACTTTCACCATGTCTTCCTCAGTGTTGGTGTTGACCAAGTTGAGAGGTCGACCATGTCTTTTAGTGAATGGAGAATTCTCTGGAATCTTGGAAGCAAGCTCCTTGAGTTGAGGAGGAATTCTCAAAAGGTTGACCTGAATAGTTTTCCGGCAGAGTGAATCCATTACCTACAAAACAGGAACAAAGATGAAGATCCAAACCCTTGAAATGGTTAGTGGATGCATATGATGCTTCATGATGCTTATGATGTTTATGCACAATAATATGTACAAACAAATCACACAATATCCTAGTTTCAGGATTGCATGGGGTTTCATAGGTAAGTACCCTCTTGAAGTTTAGTTGGCTTAACCTATCCTATAAATAGTAACCGGGCTCTAAGGAGCTCAATATCACTGGATTATTTTCTGTGTTCATTGTTTCAGATTATCCACTTTACTGGCGACCGAAATATTCCAAGAAAACAACTCTCAATGAGTGTAGTATCGAGTATCTACCAACTTCGGACTGCACCAAAGCCGGTCATCTCACTACCCCTAAAAAGGCCAAGATGGTCAAGTAAAGGTTCTAAAAGTCCATTAGTGCTTCATGATATCACTCAGCGGCCCCGTATTCTCTTTGATTAACTCAAAGGCTACCGGTACCCACAAATATGTCTCACTAATATAGCTATTGCTTCAACCATGTCAGTATACCCTACACAGTTTCCACAACGTATTGCTATTTACCTATGAATGTTTCCTAAATCCGGGTAGAAGATTCAAATCCAAACAATAGAACCAAATGTAAAGCAATCAAAGCAAACAAGATAAGCATGTAAAGGTGATCTAAACCCTAAGGTAACCTCACTTTTTGGATTTAATTCCCCAGCAGAGTCGCCAGTTCTGTGATACGGTGGGAGAACTGACTTAAGGTTTTGTGTTTGTGTTCACAAATGTTTCGGTTTAGCAAGAGTCGCCACCGAATTTTATTTTATCCAAAGGAAAGGTCAAAAGCACAGGAAAGACCTTTGAGATGTTTTCTTGGGTTCGGGGGGGTAGATTGTGAAAAGGGAAGGTGCTAGCACCCTGTTGTACCCCAAAATTTTCCCTTTCATCCTTCAGGAATTCATTCTGAATTCTCAGAGTTCCTCTTAAACAAATCCAAGCCCTGAATTATCATTCCTCTCCAGATAAACCATTTACAAGAGCAGAATGGTCATCTGCAAGCTCAAAAGTCAAAAAATTTACCTTGGAAAAGTTAAAATTCTAAATACGTAGAATTTTTTCTAAAAGAAAAGTGTTTAAGAAGAAAATGGAACTTCAGAACTACTGAACCAACCTTCAGGCAGAAACGGTCAGAAGTTGCAAACTTGGTTCAACACATAACATTCAGTCAGAAGGTGGCTCTTCAACAACTACAACAACTCAGTTAGGGGTTTTAAATGTGGTTCAGCACGTAATCTTTAAACCAAACATGGCTCCCTTAGCAGTTACGCAAGTTCAGCCAAAGCTTGCTAAAGAAATGTGTTGCACCCCAAAATTTTCCCTCCTAATTGCACTTTTATGGTTTAGACTTTTTGCATTCATCCGCATCATTCCAATGGGTCATGTGCATGGCATACATTTCATTCAATATAACTCTGAGGTTCAAAGTTCAGTGGTTGTGCGATACTAGGGTTTCATAGTGGTTAAGGCGCTCGTATCCAATAAAGGATGATTTCTTATTCAGGCAGCGAGCTGTGGAATTAGGGTTTTGGTTCATTCTCATTTTTGGACTTCTTCTCCCTCAAGCAACAAGGCTATTATCTTCTGATAAACAACAGGTTACAGGTTTTTCTTGTCAAGAACTCAAGGGCGTGACTTAGCATACATGGTCTTTGAATCAAGACGTCTCCTCATATAAGTGTGCCTATCATTTGATCAGGCTTAATGACTTTGACATGGCATTCATCCACTCTTCAATTAACCAATTCAGGTTTTGTTGAATCATGGTTCAGAGAATCATTGGTTGTGAAGCTCGGGTTTTCTTTTGGTTCGAGGTGTTTATCAAACAAGACTGATTCTTCTGGTACATTGAATTGTGAATTTAGGGTTTTGATTGATGGTTGTTGTGGATTTCTTCTTTATCAAGCTACGAGGTTATTCTCTTCATCTCAAAATCAAGTTGCAAGGTTTTATTTGTTAAGTCTGAAGATTTGGGTTTATTTCCCTATGTCTATTGGAAGATCATGCTTTGTTTCATTTCGAAGACATTTTGAACATTATTCTATCCATGTCTCAAGTCGTCACTGGGCACCTAATACAAGTGGGTTAAGGTTTTTCATTTTGTGTGTGAGTTTGTTGATGTTCGTCAATGAGAAATGATTAGAGGATATCTTTCAAAGCTTCAAATTTTATCTTCTTCAAGGATCCCACAAAGACATTTTTCGACAAGACAAAGGACTTGTGGGGTTGAATTGAAAAGTATGAGGTCATGGCATAAGGAATGGTACCATAGATTCATGTTTATCGAGGCCATTTTTGTTCTCATCATCGTTAGTTTTCGCTCACAATACAAGTCAATGTGGATTAGTAGTTTTAAGGATATCTTGGTTATACTTTTTCCATACCCCCATCTTCGTTATCAGTTCCTCAAAACATTATATTCATGTGAGAATGAGCTTCAGTTTTTTTCAATAATTTGATTCAAGCAAAATTGGAAGATTCCAGTGAGATTTCGTGGATGAAAACCAAGTTAACTTTTGTAGACCAAATTATTCCATATTTCGTGATTTAGAGGTTATTTGGAAATTATTGGATATACTTGACATCTAAAGATATTTTAAGACATGAGAAAGCATATATGGAATCAAAGGTTCGAATGAAAAGCAAGTTTCATTACTATCATTGTATATTCGTTCAAAGTTACCGCACTTTATTAAGAAATAAGTCATGGCTTCATCATTCATTACCCAAACTGTTTCATTCAAGATCAAAGGTTTTCAAACATTAAAGGTTCATTCAAGTTCTAAACTTCACTAGTGATTCATTCCAAAATAACACGAGTGCAAAATGCTAACCATGTTACCAAGTTAATTAAACTCATTACATCATTGAAAAGCCACAAAAGTTTCCTAAAAAAAATAATACTCCATGTTAAACTTCAAATTCCTATTCTATAACCGTATACATACAAAGAAAATATACACAAAAGGTTCATCTTCTAAACTACTACATTTTGCTAAAAACCAAGTTCTCATAAGCTAACAGAGTTTCCAGGAACTTGTTCTTCAATATAGTTCCTTCTTCAAATGCTTCATTTACCTTTATTAAAAACCATGGCCTTGCTTTGAACATCTAAACTTGTCTAAAAATTGCTATGAAAGAAGTCTGCATATGATTAAAAGGCAGTGAAATAAGGTCAGTTGTAACTTGCACATAACTTACTGTAAAACAAAGATGAAATCGTGACTCTGCACCAGTTACTTTACCAAAGCAATTCAGAAAATTGAGACCAATCCCAAATTATTGGAAAAAGAAATAACCAAGCTTAAAATCAGAACAAAAAATTAGAAGAATAAAGAAAATAGGAAAAGGCTATTAACAGATAAAATAAAAAAATCGCATAACCAAATTTTTAGCTTTGTGCATAACATGAATTCACAAGGAAAAACTCAGAATAATCCTCACCACTCATTCATATAACTAACTTCTATAACTGATTCTTAACAGAATTTCAGACTGAACCAATCTCAAATATAATAAAAAACCTCTAACCATATCCTAACAGTTCCTAACTCCTAGTAAACTTCTAACAGAATCCAAACTCTAACAGAATTTATTCTCGCCTCTAACCCCTAACCGAATTTAACCAAACTGTCAAACAGAAATCTAAAACAGAATTTACCAATTCCCATATTCTAACCAACTAACAAACAATCATTTCTTTAATTCCTGACCTCTTAACCAGAAGTTAAAAAAAAAAGAAAAACTCCTAACCAACTCTCAGGGAGCTGTATAACAGAATGAGGTTCACAATTGAAAGAGGGGGGGAATGTCAGAGAAAAATCAATTATAAAGAAAAACTCTCAACAGGAAAAGAGAGAGGGGGAGATTCACGGTCAGATTCATACAGAAAGCATACAGAAAGAATACAGAAAGAATATAAAAAAAACTCACCAGAAAATACTCTCTACCTCTTCTCTCTTCTTGATCTCCATAATTTTTTCTGCATCTTCAACCTTTTTGTGATTGGTTACCATCACTATCTTCGTAAGCAGCCTCCATGCAACTGCATCATCTTCATCGGTTCTCTAATCATTGGAGGAAGAACACCAAAAACTCAAGCTCTTTCTCTTTGAAACCAGTTCTTTGCTCCCATCATCATCTTTCTCTATCCCAATCCTGTGAACATCAACAACAGCATATGCACAACAAAATAATGGAATAACAAACTCTCTGAAATCTAGGAATACCTCACAGCTTTATCGCATATAATTATCATCATTACAATCTTTATCTCACTTTCTTGAGTCCTTCAATTCTTCATCACTTGATCATCCGCAGTCACCTTTAACAAATCTTCATCACCGTGAACCTGCAACAATCATCATCTACCTGCTTCATCAGCATCACAATTCCAGAACATCTCCATCATCGTCTATCTTCTTTCTCTACAAAAACATCAAATCAGCGCACATCAATCATCTCTTTCTCTCTCTGCATCACACGCACTCACAACAAGAACAACACTGAGTTTATTTCTCATTTTCTTTCACTCTTATCTCGCCAAAAAGAGCATACAACAAGAACAATACAGAAAATTAGAACAAAGAAGGGGAAGAAGAAGCAAAGAGCAGAGTTACCTGAGAAGGCGCAACCAGATCCTTCGTCTTCTCCATTAGTATGGATTTCAGGTCTTCCGTTTTTTTTTTGCAACCGAATTGCAGCATCACCTTCATCTGCGATTGTCTCAACCTTCATCAACGGGGTCAATCGCTTCGTATCGCAAAAGTCCATCTTCTCTACAACCTTTTACAAACTGCATCTCCTTCAACCTCCCGTGCCATGAATCATAATTTACCTTTTACTCTCTACAAACATCATAACACCATGCTTACCCCAATAAGTGCAATCGAGCGGTAACAGAACCAGAATCAAAAGTAGAGGGATGAAGTGGAAACGAAATCAAACCTTGAAGTTTCTGCTAGCATCTTTGATGTCTACAAGTCACTGATTACTATGGTGGCAAACGGAATTTGAAGCAGACGAAAATCGCTCACGAAGATATTGAAGCCGGAGTGGGGACAAATGATCGAAGACGGAGCAAACCAAATGAGAAGAAGAGAGAGCGAGAGGCGGAGATCTCCGGTGGTGGAAGAATCTGCGGTGCAGCTTTAAGGAAGAAAGGAAAGAAGAAAGTGTTTGAGCGTGAACCCTAACACCAAACGGCAATGTTTGCATCCTTTCCATTATCCATTTTTTTTATTCAAAAAAAATTAAACAAAGAAAATTGGATCTTTGTGTTGATAGTTGGGCCTCTGAATGATCTGCCTGGCCCGTCACCACAAGCTTTTTGGAAGCTGCAACACAAAACAAAAAAACAGCTTATGGACTTTTAGAATGGGCCTAGCGCCTCTTTACTACAACTCACCTCATGGATTCCAGTTTTCACCCCCTTGGGCCACTTTTTCTTATTTTGTAGTTTATTTTGAACGATTTTGATAATTACTTAAATTTGTTTGAACTTTTTCTTTACATGTTAAAAATGATATACAAAAATAGTAGCATATTTTTTAGAATATTTTAGTATTTCTCTTTAGGATTTAAATTAGATTTTTCTACTTTTGTCAATTATGTTTAGTAATCATTTCGCCCGATCTTGTGACTCACTTTTGCTTGTTAAGATCTGGAATCCTATGCAGGTTTATCATGCGATATGCAAATGCGCTTGAGATTTCGATTGTGATTTATTTTCACATCGATGATGCTTCGACATTTATTCCGAGCGTTTGATTTCTAGCTCTTTTCTTTGATCAATGAAGCTGTCACGAAGATCTTCGGGTTTCATTGTTTTGACGCGCTTTGCTACGGATTGATATCCGTTTGGTATTTTCTCTTGTTTATCTCATTTCAGCACTTTACCACTTTCTAGATATCATGTGAAGTAGGGAATAAAGAGCGTGCGCTCTAAGTCGCTGTTTAAAGACCTGTAGCAGGCATTCCGGACTTCATTTGCTATATGTGTTGTGCTTGTGTTTGTTTACTTTCTTGTTGATCGATGAGTCACTCAATTTAGAAATTGAGATCACGACTTCGCTCTCAGTGCATGCTCCCTATAGGATTTCATTGCTTTCCTTTATTTCTTGTTGATCGATGATTCACTCAATTTAGAAATTGAGATCACAACTTCGCTCTCATTGCATGCTCCCTATAGGATAGTTTTGTTAGACTTTCTTAGGTAATGGTAGCCTAGATAGGATCTCTCCTGAGTTATCTCTCTTGAGCTTATTGGATTACCTGTTTGATTTCATCTTTGTGTGCATGTTTTGAGATGATATACCCTCGACATATTCCCTTAGGAGCTCTCGATTCAACTATAGATGATGATTCGAGATAGACATAGTTTTAGGTGATAGACCCTTGCTATGCCCCTTTAGGAATTCTTAATTCATCTATAGATGATGAGTTGAGATAGACATTAGGATTGTTATCCAAGCATGTCAACATAGGCTAGAAATTTCCCTTCAAAACTCAATCTTAGGATCAATCAGTGTATGATAACATTTGGGATAGATTTAGGTTAGTCTCCTTTAGATGATTTTTCTTTCTTTTGCATCCATGTATTAAAACAAAAACTTCCTTTTTTCTTTGAAAAAATATTAAAACATCTAACAACTTCCAAATCCTTCTTCAAGGTAAAAGATATCAACCAAAGCAAACTCTTTTGCGCCTTCGGGCTTTTCTTTCAAACTCTTTTCAAAAGAGCATATTAATTCACTTATGTGCTGACGCGTAAATCTCCAAAGGTCGAGTTGCGGCAGAAGGCGAAGTTAATATTGCTCATTAAAAACCGAAACCAAATTCAAACTTTTTGTGCGCCCAAGCACATTTTCTCCAAATCTTTTCAGAAGAGCATGTTAATTCACTTCTGTGCTGACGCATAAGTCTCCAAAGGTCGAGTTGCGACAGAAGGGAAAATTAATACTGTTTAGTAAAAAATACAAACAAACAAAAACATATAAGCTGAACTACGACTGCTCTGATTCCTTAAAGGGGATACGTAGGCATCGGGGTAGGGCCCGAACGAGCACAATTTTATTTTCCCTACATTTTTCCCCTGCATGCATTCTCCCCTTAGCAGTAATAAACAGTAAGCATAGATTTAACACACCCATAAGATAGACAACAAGAGTGGATACCGTAGAGTACTACGGGCGTGTGGGGTGCTAATACCTTCCCCTCGTGTAATAGACTCCCTTACCCTTATCTCTTGGTCGTTCGACCTTGATTTCACCCTTCTCAGGTTTTCTCGATGTTTACCTTTCCCTTCCTGTGGGATAAAAGACGTTCGATGGCGACTTCATTGTTTGATGATTTTCAGCCGGTTGTTTCAGCTGGCGACTTCACTGGGGATAGGTCAACCAAATGCTGGTCCATCCCGGAGTCGATCCTAGCTCTTGCTTTCTTTTCTTTGCGTGTTTTTTTTATGCTTTCAGTTCACTCATTTGTACATGTTTATCTGAGCATAAGTTTGCATTGCATTTTATTACTTTCCCTATTTGTTATCTATTATGATGGATTCTGGTTTTCCATGTTGGGTGGGGATGTTACTATTGAGGTAAAAGGCCCAGTACCCAGGCCAGAGTGCAATAGGACACTAGGAATATAGTGGGGGCATGACGGCTATAGGACGTGGTCCGATTAGTGTAGTCATGTCATATACCACGCTCGGATGAGGTTCAAATGAATTATTATCGGCACCCACGTCTGTGGGTAAGCCCATAGCACTTTCAGAAGGACCTGTGATTTTCGAGTTACCATTGTCTTACCCTGACCTAGTCTTCACCCGTGAGCGGGGGGGGGGGGGGGGGGATTCTTATTACAGGTACAAATGGTGACTATGTTCAGATGGTTACTCATGCCCAGATGGAGGCTATGATCAGACGGTGATTATTGGTTCTAATGATTATGTTCTGGATTTTTGTTGATGACCTTATCCAAATACTATATCCTGTTGGTAACTATATGGTTCTCAGATTTATTTTGAGTTCCTGACTTGCTTACTTGGAAATTCATTCAAGCCTTTGATCTTGGCATTCCCAACATATTCAGAAATGCTCAACAGTATCTGATATTCTTGAAGCCTTGATCTCATGCTACTTAGATCTACATAGTACTCGGCTCTTATATGTGCGGAAGCTATGCCGGACCTTTGATTTGATGATATTCATATGGTTCAGAACAACGCAACAATCATATTCAGAAATGATGGAACTTTGATACCATTTGACCTCATTCCTTTGCATATATAACATGGTTAACTGCATACTTAACATACATGTTCTGTGATTTCCAAGGAATCATATTTGTGAGCCTAGTGCCAAACTTTTCCATCTTTTACTTACGTAAAATCAAAATCAAAGCACGTAAATTCCTTGGAAATGACGAAACATGACATGGCATCCGTTCATGCATCCCATGCATATTCATGCGTTCGTAACAGGTACTCAAAGATTGGGGATTCTTGCTCAGACCATTTGTTCTCCTCAGAGGTTCAACGTGATTCTTACTACCACATGCTCAGGGATCAGTTAGGGAATAACTTCATATGGTATACCTACAAGCTTTGGTCCGTGGTCAGAAATTTCTTCGAACAAGAAGATAATTGATTAAAGACTCAAGATGAACTAGGTCATGGAAGCTCTAATGATTATCAATAAACTTATGGCTACAGCAAGTTCTCTCTTCACCTCATCTTCTTTTGGGAATTGCTTCTAACCATGGAGTGCTACGCAATCCTGAGTTCTTAGAACATCTTATCAAGAGATGGTTCCCATTTACTATGTGATCTTATATCAGTGCTCCGTTCTTATTGACCAACGCCAGATGTGGTTGCCACACCGGGGCATCAGACTTTTTAATCAGGGGCATCCTCCATAACTTTGTGTTCCCTAATTTGTTCAACAAGAGCCAGTCTTTATTCCCTAAGTGAATTCATGGGGCAAAGCTTTTAAGAAAAGACAGAAGAATCCTGATGAGCATGTTGATGCAAGCTAAATGCATGACATCCTAGTATTCCCAGTTCTTCCCAGCTCTGATCTTTGAGGACTTCCTCCCACAAACGTCTCTTCTGATTACGATATGTATACTTGATACATCTCCTATTCTGGGGTACCTGGTTTTGATATTAAAGACTACAAAAGGATTGAAATATAAAGCCTAGCACCTGTTTGGTGTCTCTTCCAAAGGTCCAACTCCTTTTTGGCCAATTTACACATTCTTTATCACCAGGTGGATGTCTCTTTTATTTTTATAGAAGACAGATTGTATTAGTTTTTTGTGGTGTAGTAATACGGATGATGCAGTTTATATCGATTCGCTTGGAAAAGCATTCATTTGTTCTCCTGAAAGAATTTTCTACGCATATTATTCTGGGGTAATTGATCATTCGATTGAAGATAATGCGTCATCCAGAGACAAGGTCTAAAACGAGATCAATCCAGGAGACTGTGGTGTCCAAATCTGGAATTTTCTCACTCACCTCATGCATCTTCATGCATCCATGGGAGGTAGTCAGAATGGGGAATCCTTATTCAGGCCCGATATTTTCTCTCCATAATTGTGAATCTTGAATTCTCACCGCTACGTTATTCGAAAAAGCCGTGGAATAACTTCGTGGGGAGTTCGAAAAAAAAAGATGGGGTTGTTTATCATGGACATGCAAATAATGGCCAGTAGTCATAAATCCTCAAGGAAAAAAAATAGTCAGTTGAAGACTTAGTTGAGTCGGGTATGAAAGTTTTGAAGACAGTGTCAGCAAAGAAAAGTGATCTTATATACGTTGTTGCAACAAGAACTGTCATTCATCCCCAGCCTATGAGACTTTTTTTTTCAAATCATGAGATACTTTGTGGGTCTCACCCAGAGCTTCATGTTATCGGATTTTCTTGCTAGCAGCTAGTTTCTGGTTTCCAAGTGAACCCATGGGGTAAAACTTACCAGCAGAAGTAGGTTGATACAATCTCAATGCCTTGTATCCAGTTATTTCCTTGTGTGTTGGGAGCTCAGTTGATTAAATTTCGTGCTTTGGGTCATCCTCCAACAAAGTTCTTCCCTGATTTCGATGCAAATGCTAGACGTGTCTCCCATTCTGGTGCACTTAGTTAGGATATTGAATGCTGCAAGAGGTTAAAGTATGAAGCTTGGTACTTGTTTGGATTCCTCTCCAAGGTTCAGTCCATGTTTGGAAAGCCATTTCAGACTCTTTTTCCTCAGCTGGATGCTTCGTATGTGTAAGTATAATATGTGGTGATGCTTCTGTGATGAAGAAGTATGAGAGTTCTTGGATATCTGTTGTTGTGTAGAAGAAAAATACCTCAAAGGTCGAATGCTATATTCAGAGTTTAGTTTCTTCTGTGTAGTAGAAGATTCTTTGTTAAGGTTTCTGAATTTTGCTTCTGTGTAGTAGAAGATTCTTTGTTACAGTTTCTGAATTTTGCCTCTGTGCAGTAGGAAACTTCTCTCTTGTGAAGTAGGAGATGAAGTTTACTCTCTTATATGTAGTAGAAGATTCTTTGTTACGGTTTCTGAATTTTGCTTCTGTGTAGTAGAAGACGGAGACTCTTTTTGTGAAGTAGGAGATTCTCTGTAATTCGGTTGCTAAAACTTCTCTCTTGTGAAGTAGTAGATAAAGTTTACTTTCTTCTGTGTAATAGAAGATTCTTTAGTATGGTTGCTGGATGTCGCTTCTATGTAATAGAAGACATCGCTTCTTTTGTGTAATAGGAGACGCTCAGGAATTCAGTGGCTGGTTTTCTCTTCTGTATGGTAGAAGATGGTTGGCATTTATTCTCTATGGTAGAAGATACTATGTGATGCAATTTATGCAAGTTCGCTTGATAAAGCCCTCATCACATATGGTGAAGGAATCCGATGTGATTACCATACTGGGGCAATAGGCCATTCCATTGAAGATTGCAGGCCATTCAAAGAAAATATGCAAGACCTGCTGGATGCAAAGGCTATCAATTTCAGGCCAGTTATCCAGATTGGAAGCCTCCTTTGACTCAGTAGATATCGAGACTTCCAGATCATCATCCGAAGCAACAAGTCCATACGGAGACTAGTCTCCTCAACATGGCATTTTCAAATTACATTTGCATTCTCATTTGTAATCTTTCTGGTTTTGGTTCAGTACTTTCTTGTATGCGAAATTTGCTTATTATTGAATATTAATCACAATGCATTAAATATGTTTGTCTTGGATTAGTCCATTCGTATTCACTCATTAATGTTTTTCTTTGACTTTTTTGATACTTAGCTCTTGTTAAATAAAGCAAAAACCTCTGGAGGGAGGATGATGAGTAATATGCTGAAAGTTCAAACGATGTGCTTTTGAATAGGACCCTACTGACAATGTACAGGCCTTGTTTCAATCCCTAAACACCGGAGGTATAAGGGAGATATACCCTCGTCAACCCCTTTGAGCCTTGGAGTAGGAGTTTCTTTTCTTTTCAGAAAAACCTTCACATTTAACCCGGGGCAGGGTAGATTTCAGTTGATCTAATCGAGCGTTCATAACTCACCAGGAGTGCGCACCTAAGGATACAATAATGGTTATCCATCAAAAGGCTAAGGAAAGTCAAAGTCGCAATGGTTAACTCTCATATATCAGCAGTGTGCATCAAAGAGAACAATACCACAATGGATATCTCTCGCACATCAAAAAGTCAAAAGATGACGATACCATAGTGGTTATTCCTCGTCAACCAAGCGGTGAGGCAGTCACACCTTTTTTTCAGCAAGTAAAAAAAAACGATTCGAAGTCACATGACTGGTCCAGACTAAAAGGAATAATAAAAGAAAGAGACAAAAATCCCCGCTAAGCCGAACCTTGAAAAGACAAAGTCGCTTAGGCAAAAGTCAGGGCATCCCGCTGGACTTCAAAGTCAAATTCAAAAGGAACTTGTCCAGGAAAAAGTTAGGGAATACAAAAAGAAAGCGAAAAGCGCGAAAAGAGAAAAAGGGGATCACCAAATAAAGATCCTCCACAAAGAACAATGTCATATGATCAAATACCAAGAATGAAATAGGTGAGTGACTGTCATGTCCTCCTCAACCATGGTAAACTCCTTTTAAGGGATGAGTGATTGTCTTGGTTTAACTGAATTTAGGAATGGAGAACATCATGGAGAATGGGCGGGCACCAAATATTTTGAGCCTTAAACCTTTTTTCTAAAAAAAACCGTGAACCAGGCCACGTTACAACCCTTGAATGTCCTAACTGAAGCAAGGGTTAAATCGAAAGCACACTGTAACAAGAAATAAGGTAATCTGACTCCTAGGAGGCTTGTAAAAACATTTGAGTTGGTATCACTCCATCTTTTTACTATATTTTGTACAAATTTTTTGATATTTTTAATACAAGTTTTTGAACTTCAAGACAAACATGGACTTTGCATTACAATTATCATTCTTATAATAAACATTCTTTGCATATGAGCAAGTGCTTAAACATCGAGTAAGCTTTCATAATGAGCATCAGATGAAAGTTTGATCATCTCCAGGGACAAATTGCTTCAGGATACCGTTTAAAGGTAAATCATTTATGAGAATGGTCTTAACTTGGGGCAAATCTTCTATTGACTCTGTCGAGTAAAAGAATACCAGTTTGAGAAATTATCTGAAGTAGATTGCAATAGGTGGTTTCCCAGAGTCTCTGTCAAGTGGCGGTGCATTACTTTCAGTTGGTCCCAAGGGACGTATTTCTTCAAGTATCTGATTAGAGATTGAAGCAGTTCAAGTCGAGGAGTATCGTTGTGAGGTAACCTATATTCAAGAGCCAACCACTCTAAGATTATGTTGCCTTCAAAAATCCTCAAGTTTCTCATCCCTCTGTGAGCATGAGGTAAAGGAAAAGGTTTGTCGAGACTCTGTTAAGCAGGGGCAAGCGCGTTGAATACTCTGTCGAGTAAGTATGCAGCCAATCTGAGGCATTCAAGTCGGGATTTTATCCCTTAAAGTGCAGTTAAACTGGGGCAATTATTTAGAGATTTGACAAATCTCTCTAAGAATGCATTGATCAGAGGAGAATTTTCCCAGAATTTGAAGGTGTATGGGAACTCGCTCAAGCATAGTTGGAATCGTCTCCAATTTTGGTTATTTAAACATCATGTTCCAAAGTTCATAACACTGGGGCAGTTTATCTTGGTGGTACATATCTCAAAAAGTCCTCTCGAGGCAATTTTATGCAAATCCTTACAGACTGGGGCAGGAATTTATGTAAGGGATTTCTCTCTTTTTCAATGGTTGATCAGACCAAGTCCATACGCAGGCTAAATGACTCGTGAATTTGAAAATCATGTCAAGAAGTCAGGATTATTATCTTCAACTTATCAAAAACTCAAGTCCATTTACTGATATCCTTTGTCATAAGTCAAGGTTATTATCCCCAGTTGAAGTTTGGATTGTTATCCACAGTAGGATATGAGCAGTAACGCAAAGATTATTTGGGTTTGTTTATTCGTACAAGATGTGATGGGAATATTTCTTCCTAGAGGGATGCCTACTCCCAGTAAAATACCCATTGCTACTTGACATAGACCTATCTACCAAGGGGTTCCTCTTCTGAGATATTTTCTCCCCAGTGAAGCATCCACATTTCTCTGCAGTAGGAGAATGTTCTTTCCCTCTGGAAATATAAAAGTTGTTTAAAGTCTAGTTGACCCCTTTTCATTGGACTGCAATTTATTTTTGCAGCATCTCCTTTAAAGTCCATTTTTTAGTGGAATTCCTCCTCGGAGTCGACATGTTGAAGTGGCAATCTTGCATCGCGGTTTTTACCCAGTAATTGATCGTTCAAGTTGTATATTCTTCAGTAAGGATTTCCATCCCCAAACAAGGGCATGTCGCCCCAACTTCTATTTTTGCAAGTACTGTTGGTCTTGTATGACAAGATGCATACCAACAAAGGAATCAAGAAGGGTCTGGGTGTGACTAACGTGAAGATGTTTGTATAATGAGACCCAATTTCCCCAATGGAATTATTCTTTTTTCCCTAATGGAGCAAGTGTCCTATCTCTCAGGTGAGATGTACAGGAGAATTCCAGTCATGACTCTTTCAGTAGTAGAAGTTTCTGTTGCGATATCCCCAATGGATTTTTTGTCCCGGGATGTTGTTTCTTCCCCAAGTGAGGATCTTTTACTTCCCATCAATGTTATCCCCAGTGTGGTATGAGTAGAATTCTTTTTATTTAAGAATTTCTATACTCCCCAACAGAAACTATCTTCGTCAAAGAATTCCTATGCTAGAAGTTTCCATTCCCAGCAATTTTTTTCCTCTTTCCAATAGAGGATAAGGAACTTGTTCCCCGTGAAGTTGGGAATTTGATCAGAATTCAAGATTTTCCCTGAACCACAATTTATGTTTGCAATATTCTTCCCAGGAAGTTACTTCCCCAGTGATATCAACCTTTAAGAGATTGATGGTTCCGAGTCTCGGTGCCCCATTGAAGTTTATTTTTCCTTTTCTCTACAAAAGATCAGACGTACAAGAATAATCGTTTGGAAGTTCTTTGTCTTCTCAGCAGCCGATTGTTGACCTGTTTTCTTAATGCATTACATCATTACATTGCATCTACCAAAACGCGTAGCATTTCCATTGTATGGAGTATTACCCTATAAAAAAATTCGAACATGCATGAGTATAAGCCTATTGTGTCCACCTGTGGTAACCAGATTGTTATACGCTCAGATTTGATTTATCTCCACAAGAAGCCTAGGGTAATTCTATTAGGTTTCCCCAACAAAGTTTATTTTGATTCACCACCAGTCGGGTCTTTGGTATTTGTCCACTTCCCCAGTAAGTTTATGGTTTGCGCTTGCCTTTGCAAGCCTTCGGTTATTTTACCCACGTTTGCTTTGTCGTTAGAGTGTGAGTAAGAGTTGGCTTATAATCTTTCTTGCTTCTCAAGTGTTTGAGTATCCATACTTGGTGTGTGGTAATTCTGACAATTGCCACTCTCGAAGAATTAACACCCCGCCTCTGGCCTGAGGGATATTTAGTTCTTGCGTATTTGCAACCTATCAAAAGCCTAACTTGTTTTTCTTTGTTAAAGTCTGCTTTGACCAGTCCCTTTCTCTTGCAAAGTTCACCTTCGATCGTTGCTCTTTAAAGGTCCTGCTTAGTCAGTTCCTTGTTTTGGTTTATCCGCGTTTGGTGGGTCCTCCTTTCGTTAGCCTATCTAACTTTTTATGATTAAGAGTCTTTCAATGTCTCTTCAAAGTCCAGTTGTCTGGCGCCCTTATTTAGGCGAATGCGTCCTTTTTATTGGGGCTTTCTTCGGTTAGTCTCGTTCCTGTATTCACTATCAACTATAAACATTTGTTTCTTGATGCTCAATTCCACTCCCGCGTATCTAACTCTGACCAGATATGCATACCTTTATCTTTCAAAATCCCGCTTCGGATGGTATCTTTCAAAATTCCGCTTCGGCTGGTATCATTTGTTAAAATCCCGCTTCGGATGGTATCTTTCAAAATCCCGCTCCGGCAGGTATCTTTCAAAACCCTGCTTCGACTGGTATCATTTGTTAAAATCCATCATCGACTGGTATCATTTGTCAGGAGTCCCATTTGTTTGGTCTCTTCCCTCAGTAAGTTCACCTTAGATTGGTGTTTTCTTTGTAAGAGCTTTCTTCGGTCTGTCTCTTTCATACGTATCCGATACCGACCACAGATATGTATTTTTTGATACCTCTTTCTTACGTATCCGATACTGACCAGGGATATGTATCTTTTTCTTTCTTACGTATCCGATACCGACCACGAATATGTATTTTTGATACCTGTTTCACATGTCTGCTACCAATCCCAGACATGTGTTTTTGATATCTTTGTAAGGGCTTTCTTCGGTCTGTCTCTTTCTTACGTATCCGATACCGACCACGGATATGTATTTTCGATACCTGTTTTATATGTCTGCTACCAACCCCGGACATATGTTTTATGTATCTTTGTCGTATGTATCCGATACCGACCACAGACATGTATCTTTGATATCTCTTTCGTACGTATCTGATACCGACCACATATATGTATCTTTGACATCTATTTCTTACGTATCTGATACCGACCACGGATATGTCTCTTTGATATCTCTTTTGTACGTATCCGATATCGACCACGGATATGTATCTTTGATGTCTCTTTCGTACGTATCCGTTACCAACTACGGATATGTATCTTTGACATCTCTTTCATACGTATCCGATACCGACCACGAATATGTATCTTTGATGTCTCTTTCGTACGTATCCGATACCGACCATGGATATGTATCTTTGATATCTCTTTCGTACGTATCCGATACCGACCACATATATGTATTTTTGATGTCTCTTTCATACGTATCCGATATCGACCACAGATATGTATCTTTGATGTCTCTTTCGTACGTATCCGATACCGACCACAGATATGTATCTTTGATGTCTCTTTCATACGTATCTGATACCGACCACAGATATGTATCTTTGATATCTCTTTCTTACATATCTGATACCGACCATGGATATGTATCTTTGATATCTCTTTCTTACATATCTGATACCGACCACAGATATGTATCTTTGATATCTCTTTGTGCGTATCTGATACCGACCACAGATATGTATTTTTTTGACATCTCTTTCTTACGTATCTGATACCGACCATGGATATGTATCGTTTCTATCTCTTTTGTGCATATCTGATACCGACCACGGATATGTATCTTTTCTATCTCTTTTGTGCATATTCGATACCGACCACGAATATGTATCTTTTCTATCTCTTTTTGGCATATCCGATACAGACCACAAATATGTATCTTTTCTATCTCCTTTTTACGTATCCGATACCGACCCCAGATATGTGTCTCTGATACCTTTTTTTGTATGTCTACTACAGGCTTCAGGCATATACCTTTTGATATCTTTCTAACAGGTGTTTTTTACTAAATCCCAACAAGAGTTCCTCGATAACCAAGTTATCCTTTGGTGTGTCAAACTCTGGTTAAACATACATCTAACCCTAATAATCCTTTTTACCTAAAAAAAAATATAGAAAATACAGAAAACCAAAGATATAATACATCTAACCCTGGCTTTGGAGCGCAAATTTTCGGGTTCTTTTAGTATTTAATCTTCCTCCACCCTGAAAGTTTGAAAGGTTGACGCCAATCTCACCTTCAGGTTGAAGGCTATTAAATAGGGGAAGTTGTTGCACCCCAAAATTTTCCCTCCTAATTGCACTTTTATGGTTTAGACTTTTTGCATTCATCCGTATCATTCCAATGGGTCATGTGCAAGGCATACATTTCATTCAATATAGCTCTGAGGTTCAAAGTTCAGTGGTTGTGCGATACTAGGGTTTCACAGTGGTTAAGGCGCTCGTATCCAATAAAGGATGATTTCTTATTCAGGCAGCGAGCTGTGGAATTAGGGTTTTGGTTCATTCTCATTTTTGGACTTCTTCTCCCTCAAGCAACAAGGCTATTATCTTCTGATAAACAACAGGTTACAGGTTTTTCTTGTCAAGAACTTAAGGGCGTGACTTAGCATACATGGTCTTTGAATCAAGACGTCTCCTCATATAAGTGTGCCTATCATTTGATCAGGCTTAATGTCTTTGACATGGCATTCATCCACTCTTCAATTAACCAATTCAGGTTTTGTTGAATCATGGTTCAGAGAATCATTGGTTGTGAAGTTCGGGTTTTCTTTTGGTTCAAGGTGTTTATCAAACAAGACTGATTCTTCTGGTACATTGAATTATGAATTTAGGGTTTTGATTGATGGTTGTTGTGGATTTCTTCTTTATCAAGCTACGAGGTTATTCTCTTCATCTCAAAATCAAGTTGCAAGGTTTTATTTGTTAAGTCTGAAGATTTGGGTTTATTTCCCTATGTCTATTGGAAGATCATGCTTTGTTTCATTTCGAAGACATTTTGAACATTATTCTATCCATGTCTCAAGTCGTCACTGGGCACCTAATACAAGTGGGTTAGGTTTTGCATTTTGTGTGTGAGTTTGTTGATGTCCGTCAATGAGAAATGATTAGAGGATATCTTTCAAAGCTTCAAATTTTATCTTCTTCAAGGATCCCACAAAGACATTTTTTGACAAGACAAAGGACTTGTGGGGTTGAATTGAAAAGTATGAGGTCATGGCATAAGGAATGGTACCATAAATTCATGTTTATCAAGGCCATTTTTGTTCTCATCGTCGTTAGTTTTCGCCCACAATACAAGTCAATGTGGATTAGTAGTTTTAAGGATATCTTGGTTATACTTCTTCCATACCCCCATCTTCGTTATCAATTCCTCAAGACATTATATTTGTGTGACAATGAGCTTCAGTTTTGTTCAATAATTTGATTCAAGCAAAATTGGAAGATTCCAGTGAGATTTCGTGGATGAAAACCAAGTTAACTTTTGTAGACCAAATTATTCCATATTTCGTGATTTAGAGGTTATTTGGAAATTATTGGATATACTTGACATCTAAAGATATTTTAAGACATGAGAAAGCATATGTGGAATCAAAGGTTCGAATGAAAAGCAAGTTTCATTACTATCATTGTATATTTGTTCAAAGTTATCGCACTTCATTAAGAAACAAGTCATAGCTTCATCATTCATTACCCAAACTGTTTCATTCAAGATCAAAGGTTTTCAAACATTAAAGGTTCATTCAAGTTCTAAACTTCATTAGTGATTCATTCCAAAATAACACGAGTGTAAAATGCCAACCATGTTACCAAGTTAATTAAACTCATTACATCATTGAAAAGCCACAAAAGTTTCCTAAAAAAATAATACTCCATGCTAAACTTCAAATTCCTATTCTATAACCGTATACATACAAAGAAAATATACACAAAAGGTTCATCTTCTAAACTACTACATTTTGCTAAAAACCAAGTTCTCATAAGGTAACAGAGTTTCCAGGAACTTGTTCTTCAATATAGTTCCTTCTTCAAATGCTTCATTTACCTTTATTAAAAACCATGGCCTTGCTTTGAACATCTAAACTTGTCTAAAAATTTCTATGAAAGAAGTCTGCATATGATTAAAAGGCAGGGAAATAAGGTCAGTTGTAACTTGCACATAACTTGTTGTAAAACAAAGATGAACTCGTGACTCTGCACCTGTTACTTTACCAAAGCAATTCAGAAAATTGAGACCAATCCAAAATTATTGGAAAAAGAAATAACCAAGCTTAAAATCAGAACAAAAAATTAGAAGAATAAAGAAAATAGGAAAAGGCTATTAACAGAGCAAATAAAAAAATCGCATAACCAAATTTTTAGCTCTGTGCATAACATGAAGTCACAAGGAAAAACTCAGAATAATCCTCACCACTCATTCATATAACTAACTTCTATAACTGATTCTTAACAGAATTTCAGACTGAACCAATCTCAAATAGAATAACAAACCTCTAACCATATCCTAACAGTTCCTAACTCCTAGCAAACTTCTAACAGAATCCAAACTCTAACAGAATTTGTTCTGGCCTCTAACCCCTAACCGAATTTAACCAACTGTCAAACAGAAATCTAAAATAGAATTTACCAATTCCCATATTCTATCCAACTAACAAACAGTCATTTCTTTAACTCCTGGCCTCTTAACCAGAAGTTAAAAAAAAGAAAAACTCCTAACCAACTCTCAGGGATCTGTATAACAGAATGAGGTTCACAATTGAAAGAGGGGGGAATGTCAGAGAAAAATCAGTTATAAAGAAAAACTCTCAATAGGAAAAGAGAGAGGGGGGAGATTCACGGTCAGATTCATACAGAAAGCATACAGAAAGAATACAGAAAGAATATAAAAAAAAACTCACCAGAAAATACTCTCTACCTCTTCTCTCTTCTTGATCTCCATAATTTTTTCTGCATCTTCAACCGTTTTGTGATTGGTTACCATCACTATCTTCATAAGCAGCCTCCCTGCAACTGCATCATCTTCATCAGTTCTCCAATCATTGTAGGAAGAACACCAAAAACTCAAGCTCTTTCTCTTTGAAACCAGTTCTTTGCTCCCATCATCATCTTTCTCTATCCCAATCCTGTGAACATCAACAACAGCATATGCACAACAGAATAATGGAATAACAAACTCTCTGAAATCTAGGAATACCTCACAGCTTCATCGCATATCATTATCATCATTACAATCTTTATCTCACTTTCTTGAATCCTTCAATTCTTCATCACTTGATCATCCGCAGTCACCTTCAACAAATCTTCATCACCGTGAACCTGCAACAATCATCATCAACCTGCTTCATCAGCATCACAATTCCAGAACATCTCCATCATCGTCTATCTTCTTTCTCTACAAAAACATCAAATCAGCGCACATCAATCATCTCTCTCTCTGTATCACACGCACTCGCAACAAGAACAACACTGAGTTTATTTCTCGTTTTCTTTCACTCTTATCTCAACAAAAAGAGCATACAACAAGAACAATACAGAAAATTCGAACAAAGAAGAGGAAGAAGAAGCAAAGAGCAGAGTTACCTGAGAAGGCGCAACCAGATCCTTCGTCTTCTCTGTTAGTATGGAATTCAGGTCTTCCGTTTTTTTTGCAACCGGATTGCAGCATCACCTTCATCTGCGATTGTCTCAACCTTCATCAACGGGGTCAATCGCTTCGTATCGCAAAAGTCCATCTTCTCTACAACCTTTTACAAACTGCATCTCTTTCAACCTCCCGCGCCATGAATCATCATTTACCTTTTACTCTCTACAAACATCATAACACCATGCTTACCCCAATAAGTGAAATCGAGCGGTAACAGAACCAGAATCAGAAGTAGAGGAATGAAGTGGAAACGAAATCAAACCTTGAAGTTTCTGCTAGCATCTTTAATGTCTACAAGTCACTGATTACTACGGTGGCAAACAGAATTTGAAGCAGACGAAAATCGCTCACGAAGATATTGAAGCCGGAGTGGGGACGAATGATCGGAGACGGAGCAAACCAAATGAGAAGAAGAGAGAGCGAGAGGCGGAGATCTCCGATGGTGGAAGAATCTGCGGCACAACTTTAAGGAAGAAAGGAAAGAAGAAAGTGTTTGAGCGTGAACCCTAACACCAAACGACAATGTTTGCATCCTTTCCATTATCCATTTTTTTTATTCAAAAAAAATTAAAAAAAGAAAATTGGATCTTTGTGTTGATAGTTGGGCCTCTGAATGATCTTCCTGGCCCGTCACCACAAGCTTTTTGGAAGCTGCAACACAAAACAAAAAAACAGCTTATGGACTTTTAGAATGGGCCTAGCGCCTCTTTACTACAACTCACCTCATGGATTCCAGTTTGCACCCCCTTGGGCCATTTTTTCTTATTTTGTAGTTTATTTTGAACGATTTTGATAATTACTTAAATTTGTTTGAACTTTTTCTTTACATGTTAAAAATGATATACAAAAATAGTAGCATATTTTTTAGAATATTTTAGTATTTCTCTTTAGGATTTCAATTAGAGTTTTCTACTTTTGTCAATTATGTTTAGTAATCATTTCGCCCGATCTTGTGACTCACTTTTGCTTGTTAATATCTGGAATCCTATGCAGGTTTATCGTGCGATATGCAAATGCCCTTGAGATTTTGATTTTGATTTATTTTCACATGGATGATGCTTCGACATTTATTCCGAGCGTTTGATTTCTAGCTCTTTTCTTTGATCGATGAAGCTGTCACGAAGACCTTCGGGTTTCTTTGATTGATGCTCCCTATAGGATTTCATTGCATTCCTTTATTTCTTGTTGATCGATGAGTCACTCAATTTAGAAATTGAGATCACGACTTCACTCTCATTGCATGCTCCCTATAGGATAGTTTTGTTAGACTTTCTTAGGTAATGGTAGCCTAGATAGGATCTCTCCTGAGTTAGCTCTCTTGAGCTTATTGGATTACCTGTTTGATTTCATCTTTGTGTGCATGTTTTGAGGTGATATACCCTCAACATGTTCCCTTAGGAGCTCTCGATTCAACTATAGATGATGATTCGAGATAGACATAGTTTTAGGTGATAGACCCTTGCTATGCCCCTTTAGGAATTCTTGATTCATCTATAGATGATGAGTTGAGATAGACATTAGGATTGTTATCCAAGCATGTCAACATAGGGTAGAAATTTCCCTTCAAAACAAAATCTTAGGATCAATCAGTGTATGATAACATTTGGGATAGATTTAGGTTAGTCTCTTTTAGATGATTTTTCTTTCTTTTGCATCCATGCATTAAAACAAAAACTTCCTTTTTTCTTTGAAAAAAATATTAAAACATCTAACAACTTCCAAATCCTTCTTCAAGGTAAAAGATATCAACCAAAGCAAACTCTTTTGCGCCTTCGGGCTTTTCTTTCAAACTCTTTTCAAAAGAGCATATTAATTCACTTCTGTGCTGACGCGTAAATCTCCAAAGGTCGAGTTGCGGCAGAAGGAGAAATTAATATCGCTCATTAAAAACCTAAACCAAATTCAAACTTTTTGTGCGCCCAAGCACATTTTCTCCAAATCTTTTCAGAAGAGCATGTTAATTCACTTATGTGCTGACGCGTAAGTCTCCAAAGGTCGAGTTGCGGCAGAAGGAGAAATTAATATTGTTCAGTAAAAAACACAAACAAACAAAAACATATAAGCCGAACTACGGCTGCTCTGATTCCTTAAAGGGGATACGTAGGCATCGGGGTAGGGCCCGAACGAGCACAATTTTATTTTCCCTACATTTTTCCCCTCCATGCATTCTCCCCTTAGCAGTAATAAACAGTAAGCATAGATTAAACACACCCATAAGATAGACAACAAGAGTGGATACCATAGATTAATACGGGCGTGTGGGGTGCTAATACCTTCCCCTCGTGTAATAGACTCCCTTACCCTTATCTCTTGGTCGTTCGACCTTGATTTCACCCTTCTCAGGTTTTCTCGATGTTTACCTTTCCCTTCCTGTGGGATAAAAGACGTTCGATGGCGACTTCATTGTTTGATGATTTTCAGCCGGTTGTTTCAAAATGCAAGGAAGACAACAAAGCCTGAAACACCTTCAGAATATATCGGGATCAGAAGGTAATGGGATCAGCAGATTGGGTATAGTACTGAAGCAGAATCTCCAAGTCCAGAGTTTTCAGAGGCAGATCAAAGGAACATGCTGGAAGGTCTGGAAAACTCTCAAAATTTGTTGAGGCAGCAAGAGACCAAGGTCAGAGCTTGGTCTATATTGTTTTTTCTTGGTAAAGCAGAACTGCTGGCTCAGGTTTTAGGTAATGATGCAAAATCTCCTATTACAAGATTTTTGATTTTGACAAATCTCATCACCATTTAATGCTCATTAATGCTCACAACCACTTTTGAGCATCCATCCAAGGGACCCCTCCACGTGTGGAATGGTAACACCCTCCTGCAGACTTAGGCATGGGTCTATGCGCCACTTTTCGCCTATGGGTGTCACTTCTCCTTAATCCTCGCTTACTGTTCCAACCTAGGCTGAAAAGTTGTCCATCATCACAACTTTTCATGAACTCCCTTCAAGAACAAGTTAACCTCTACTGCATAGTATTGGCGCCATTTAACGTTCAAAAATTCACAAAGCCTTGCCTATAAATAGGACACCATTGTCCATTAAAAGGGTGGTAAAAAAAATCCAGAAAAACTCTAGCAAGAAAACATTATGAAAACTCTGTCAAAATTCCTAGTGTTTCATAACTTTGAATTTCTTGCCTCCAAACTTCATTGATACCCAGTTTGCTTCCTGACTAGAGAACACCCATATAGTTTCTGACCATACATACATATATCTTCTCCATCCACCCATTCTAAAAAGAACCTATCCAAAACACCATCAGAGCTAAAGCTAGCTCCAACTCACAGTTTTTTCTTCCAACAGCAAGGTAAGCACCTGCTGACTCTCATCATGCTGCTAAGCATCATCAACTTTGCATGCTCAATAAATACAATGTAGATATCATGTTGCTGCTGTATGCGTTCTGAGGATTTTCATGCCTCTGAATGCTTAAGTAGGAAGTGGATAAGTGTAGAACTTTCCTGTGACCTTGTTGGTTCTGTCTTCTGAAACACTTTGACACTTGCTGAGATTGTCCAAGGCATGCCTTCTGTTTTTTAGAAAAATAATAAAATTGCAGATGTTCTGACTAGCACAGGGGGAAGCCAAGATTTGACTTTGACGCCATCACTTCTGAGGCCTGTTTTGCTGTCAATAATATCAGAACTTCTGAAAATTATTGTGTTTTCAGCAGGGTCAGAACTTCTGACTTCCCCACTAACAAACTTTTGTCTTGCAGCGCATGAGGGTCAGAACTTCTTACCTTCCCACTAACAGGTTTCTGTTTTGCAGGGCACCAGAGTCAGAAGTTCTGACTCATACAGTTTCACTAACAGGTTGATATCCTGCATCAGGCCTGGGTCAGAACTTCTGACTTCCTCTCAGCAGCGCGCTAGCCCTCTCTCTCTTTCTCTTTTTCTTCCCCTTGTTATTTTATTTTTTTAATCTATTTTTCTCATTGAACCACCCCCATGTACAAGTGTGTATCCCCCATCCCCTAAATACTGTAATAACGTAGGATTTTACATTTCCGCATTTTTATTGCTTTCGAATGTAAATGCTAGTAATTAGGATGTGTATGGCAAGATAAAATCAATGAAATAGAAAATCCTAATTCAAGATAAAATCATGCATGCAATAAAACGCACTTGCACACGAACACCCTTAAGGTATCTCCACTTGGTTGCCTAAACAAATGGCATTGGTATGCATGCTAGGTATCTTGGCAAAACAAAACAAAAGATCATAGTCCCTCGATGATGCTATCTTGGTTGCCTAAACAAAATGATATAGTCCCTCAAAAATTTGCTAAAGATACTTATCACAATTGCTATCATGGTCAATACGATGACCCACGCCTGTCCCGTTTAACATCCTAATACAAGGTTGTTTACCAAATACAATGGTAAAACAACACTGTCAAAAGGGTTAAAAATGTATAGGAAAGATCTTTGAGGAAAATAGGGTAGACAACTCTTAGTTACTTGATCAAAACTTGAAAAACATCCTTGCTATTTTCAAACACACCTCACAACACAATTTCAAAACATTTCCCAAAAACAAACTTTCAAACCTTGAAAAAACCTTTTCAAAAGACAAATACACCCTTGTATACATTCAAACAAGAATCATTACAAAGGTTGCCACAATGATGGCCTCTTTTCAAAACATTTTTCAAAACCACACACACAAAGCACCATTTCAAACAATTGAAAAGCAAAAGCAAGTGATCTAAACAAGTAACTAAGAGCCCATGGATAACCATGGATGAAAAGGGTGCTAACACCTTCCCTTTTCATAATCTACTCCTCGAACCCAAGAAAACATCTCAAAGGTCTTTCCTGTGCTTTTTGACCTTTCCTTAGGATAAAATAAAAATTCGGTGGCGACTCTTGCTAAATTGAAACATTTGCAAACACAAAACGCAAAACCTCAAAGTCAATTCTCCCACCGTATCACAGAACTGACGACTCTGCTGGGGAGATGTCTTGAAAAGTGGAGTAACCTTAGGGTTTATATCACCTTTACATGCTTACCTTGTTTGCTTTGATTGTTTTACATTTGATTCTATTGTTTGGGCTTGAAATCCTCTACCCGGATTTGGGAAACATTCATAGGTAAATAACAATACGTTGTGGAAACTGTGCAGGGTATATCAACATGGTCCAAGAAATAGCTATATTAGTACTACATATTTGTGGGTACCGGTAGCCTTTGAGTGAATCAAAGAGAATACGGGGCCGTTGAGCGATGTCATGAAGCACTAATGGACTTTTAGAACCTTTACTTGACCATCTTGACCTTATTAGGGGTAGTGAGATGACTGGCTTTGGTGCAATCAGAAGTTGGTAGATACTCGATACTACACTCATTGAGGGTTGTTTTCTTGGAATATTTCGGTTGCCAGTTAAGTGGCTAAACTGAAACAATGAACACAGAAAATAATCCAGTGATATTGAGCTCCTTAGAACCTGGTTACTATTTATAGGATAGGTTGAGCCAACTAACTTCAAGAGGGTACTTACCTATGAAATCCCATGCAAGCTTGAAACTAGGATCTTGTGTGATTTGCTTGTACATATACTTGTGCATACATCATGAACATCATAAAGCATCATATGCATCCACTAACCATTTCAAGGGTTTGGATCTTCATCTTTGTTCTTGTTTTGTAGGTTATGGAATCACTCCGCAGAAAAACAATTCAGGTCAACCTTGTGAGAATCCTTCCTCAACTCAAGGAGCTTACTTCCAAGATTCTAGAGAATTCTCCCTTCAGTGAAAGACATGGTAGACTTCTCAACCTGGTCAACTCCGACATTGAAGAAGACATGGTGAAAGTTCTCTTCCAGTTCTTTGACCCCCTACACCATTCCTTCACATTTCCTGATTACCAACTAATACCTACTTTGGAGGAATTTTCTCAACTCCTGAGGATTCCTATTCTCCATCAACTACCCTACAACGGTACGGAAAGAGAACCAAAGCATGAAGATGTTGCTCAAGCCCTACACTTGCAACCATCTGATATCAAAGGTCATTGGGAAACCAGAAGTGGTGTCAAGGGTTTCTTGGCAAAGTTTATGTTTGAGAAGGCACAAGATTGCTGGAATTCTCTAGATCTGAAAGCTTTTGAGGAGATTGTGGCACTTCTCATCTATGGGTTGGTCTTGTTCCCAAACCCTGATCACCTTATAGATGTGAATGCTGTCAAAATTTTCATATCTCAGAATCCCGTGCCTACATTGCTTGGGGACATCTTACACTCATTTCACACACGAACAATGAGGAAAAGAGGTGTTCTCATGTGCTGTACTCCTCTTTTAGAAAGGTGGTTTATTTCTCACCTTCCCCAATCAGTCTTGAAGAATGAGCAAGGTTTGAGGTGGTCACAACGATTGATGACTCTTACACATTCTGATGTTCATTGGTGTTCTTGGTCCAGAGAAAATGTCATCATCATTTATCGTTGTAGTGAATTCCCTAATGTCCCACTACTTGGCATTAGGGGAGGCATTACCTACAACCCTTGTTTAGCTCTGAGACAATTTGGGTATGCCCGGAAGGATGGCCCTCATGACATGCTAATTCCTTACTTAGTTTTTGACTTCGACAATGACGCTCAAGGACTTCGACGAAGGTTTATCCGAGCTTGGAGGATGCCCAACAAAATGGACAGTAAGACACTGGGACATAAGAATTCCATCCCTTTTGAGCCTTACCTCAAGTGGGTACGAACCCGTGCCCAGAGTCTTATGATGCCTTACCCCTACATTCTGCCTATGATCAAAGAGTCTGTTATGGAAGGAGAGGTTCCATACACCCTCCTACATCCTAACATGCCAACATCATTGGAGGATTTGCAAAAGAGTTGGATACAGCTCAAGGAAGAACGAAATACTTTTGAAACCAGCTGCTACGCTAGTGAGGAGAAGGTTTTGGAACTTACCCGTCAACTCCATGAAGAGCAGACTCTCAACACTTACATCGCACCAAAGAGGATGCGCAACGTCTTTTTACATTGAGATTTTTGTAATATTTAACCCATGGGGCATTTATGTACTAACAAATTTCTTCTTGTTAATATGACGTGTGTTATTTTTGTTTGCAACAACTTTGAATTTTTGAATCCTTGAATGCATTACATGAATATATATCATTCATCATATGCATAAACAGGTCTTCACACCAGGTTTCCTTATCTTTCCGCTGTTTATTTCAGCAAGATGGATATAGAGCAGACGGTCAAAGATCTGCAAGCACATAATTCGCAGTTCCAACAACTCCTCATGGCCTTGGAAAAGGGTCAAGAGGACCTTAAAGCACTGTTAGAGAAAGAAAAGGAAAAGAAGAAAAAGAAAAGAGCGGGTGTAGCTACTATGGGAAGAAGGTTTGAGAATCAGGCTAGAAGGGTCCTAGATTTCCCCTCGACGTCTGATGAAGGGGTTGGTAAAGGAAAAGGAGTTGCAATGCCCTCCGAGTCTGAAGATGAAGAGGAAGAAGAAGAAGATGAAGATTACTCTGAGCAGCATTACCCTCCGGCGGACGATAAGTATAAGAATCTGGAAGATCGGCTGGCATCCATAGAGGTACAAAGAGTACCTGGGCTAGATTTCGAAGAACTAGGGTTGGTTGTTGGGATCGTCATTCCCCCTAAATTCAAAGTGCCTACATTTGCTAAGTACGATGGTTTATCTTGTCCGAAGATGCATCTGCGGTCTTACGTCAGAAAGATCCAACCTCACTCTTCTGATAAGGATCTGTGGGTCCACTTTTTTCAAGATAGTTTGTCGGGTACGCATTTGGACTGGTTCTATCAACTTGAGAGATCTGATGTTCATAATTGGGAGGATCTGGCTGCTGCCTTATACCGACAATACCAATATAACGCAGATTTAGTGCCTACTCGTACTCAATTACAGAGTATGGGCATGGTCTCTAATGAAGGCTTTAAGGAGTATGCCCAGAAGTGGAGGGATTTGGGTGGAAGGGTGCAGCCACCATTGTCTGAAAGAGAGCTGGTTTATATGTTTTGGGGGACCCTGTCAGGTCCATTCTTTAATCACTTGATTGGGAGCTCATCTGTAGGGTTCACCGAGCTGATTCTGACAGGTGAAAGGGTCAAAGCTGGCATTAAGAGCTGTAAAATTCAGAAGGATGCATCTGCTTCCGCCGCTGTCAAGAAGACCTTCCCAGCCAAGAAGGAAGTTTCTGCTGTTTACACCCAGAGAAATCAGGGAAGAATGGAGTGCCGACCAGCGGTGGGGGATGTGATGATCCAGAACTCCTTAGTCGATCAACCTCGAAGCAGTTAACCCAGAGCTAACCAAACCAGGGTGGAAAGGCCACAACGACAATTCACTCGGATCAATATGACACCTGCTCAGGTTCTCCCTCACCTGTTAAAGTTAAACCTTACCAACTTGAAAGAGGCGCCGAAAGATCCAAATACCTCTTCTCCCTATTATCATTCAAATGCAAAATGTGCATATCATTCGGACAGTGTGGGGCACGACACCAACAACTGTTGGGCCCTTAAAAACAAGATCCAAGATTTAATAGATGCCAAGGAGGTAGAGTTTGATGCCCCCAAAAAACCTAATGTGATATCCGCTCCTATGCCAAAACATGGTCACAATGTCCATGCTATTGTAGAAGATCTTCATGTTACTGTTGTTGATGACCTAATGACTTCGTTGCCAATTATCAAGATGAATCTGTTAAAAGCCGGGATTTTCCTGGGCTGTGAAAAAGATTGTTACTTTTGTTTAACCTTGCAATCCGACTGTTCGTTGTTGAAGTCAGGCGTCCAATGCCTGATGGATATTCAAGAAATCCTCTTTCAGAAAACTCTTGTTACTCCTGTTACTCATGTTACTCCTGTTACTCCAATCAATGATGTTCCTATAATCACCATTTCCGACAATATTTCCAAGGTCTCCAAAAGACTTGTTAAGATTACACCCAATCCAAAGTGTGTACCTCTGAAGATTACTGTGCCAGGGCCAATCCCATATAAGTCCAATAAGACAATACCATGGAATTATAGAGGAGAGATCATCTATCACGGTGTAAAACATATCAAATCAGTTGAAGAAAATTCCGATGAAGAAACTCCTGACATAGGAAATATTGCAGGGACAAGTAAGATCACTCGTAGCGGTAGAATCTTCTCTCCGAAGATTGCTCCTCCAAGGGAAATCTTCGGACCCTCAAGTGCTCTTGTGCCTGTCAAGATATCTGTGTGAAGTCTAGTGATTGAAGAAATTGTTATTCCTGAAGTTGTACCCTCTACTGATACTACTGATAAAGGTAAGGGGATCCAAGAAGCGCCCGTCAAGACGAGGGCTCAGACTTTGGTTATCCCCGAGACCACCCAAAAGGAAATGGAGGAGATTTTAAAGATAATTAAGAAAAGCGACTACGATGTCGTAGAACAGCTAGGGCAAACCCCTTCAAAAATATATATGCTGGCTCTATTGCTCTGCTCTGAGGCTCATGCCAAAACCTTGATCAAATTCCTAAAGACGGCACACGTGCCTCAAGAAACTTCTGTGGATCAGTTTCAAGAGTGTGTGGCCAGCCTTACAGCCGACAATGGTCTTGGCTTCTCTGATGCCGATCTAACATCTAAATGAAGAAAGGATAATGATGCGCTACATGTCTCGGTAGAGTGCAGAGGGACCACTCTTGCTCATGTTCTTGTTGATACCAGTTCACCTTTAAATGTCCTACCAAAGAAAGCATTAGACATACTAGACTATGAAAGTTTGACCTTAAAGCCCAGTAATATCATTGTTAGAGCCTTCGACGGTTCTAAGCGGATGGTTCACGGAGAGGTGGACATCCCAATTAAGGAAGGTACAAAAATTTTCAGCTCTACATTTTATGTGATGGACATCCGTCCTTCATATTCATGCTTGTTGGGAAGACCATGGATCCACAACACTGGGGCAGTCACTTCTCCTCTACACCAGATGCTCAAATACCCAGTCCAGGTTAAGATCATAACAGTTCATGGTGAGGAGGAGTATATGATAAGTCACCTTAACTTTTTCCGCTATGTGGAGTTAGATGGTGAATTCATAGAAACACCTTTCCAACACTTTGAAGAGGTTTCTCCTGAAGTTGCGGTAGCCAAGACAATGACTGCGGTACCCATCATTACCAAACTTGTGTCCCGGATGTCATCCCTTAAAGATGCAGAGGCTGTAGTCAAGGAAGGAGGAAGCACAGTATGGGGTCAGCTACCAGATTTTCCTTTCAAGACTGATAAGTTTGGTTTGGGTTTCACTGTTGCTGGTCAGAAGGTTGTGCGTCGCTCCCGGACTGGAGGACCACCATTAAAAATCACTCATCACGGAGTTCATGCTTTGGAAGATGTTGAAGATGAGAGAAATTTTGAAGATTGGATTTTCCCGACCATTGAAGGAGGACTGAACAACTGGGAGGCGAAAGACTTCATTCCCATTACTTTCATCAATCAGTAATTTATCTTTTGAACATTTCCTGTTTGGTATGTAATAATTATTAAATAATTCGTACGCTCTTTTTGCCTTATGCCTTACCTGGGGCATATAGGTCTGTTTGTAAGGGTTTTAATTCTTCATTTTCATATGCCATTTTTAATGAATCATGGATGTTTTCATACATAAACTTTTGTGTTCATTTTCTTTCTTTTACATTTTATTTGTTTGAGGATGGCTATCCCTTACACACACCCACACTCACAAAATGCAGGTATCCATCCACTCCGGATTCCATGGGTAATAATTCTGCTATGGCCTTCAGTGACTCTGAAGATCTGGTCAATCATGTCGAGTACGAAGGTGATGAAGACTGTGAAGTGCCTGGAGAGTTGGCTAGACTTTTGCAAAAGGAAGAAAGGGTTATTTTGCCCCATGAAGAGTTGTTAGAGACTATCAATTTGGGTACTGCCGAAGACAGAAAAGAGGTTAAAGTGGGTGCCAACCTAGAGCCAAGTGTCAAGGAGCGCTTAGTTCAGTTGTTGAATGAGTATGTTGAGATCTTCGCCTGGTCCTATGAAGACATGCCGGGACTGGATACAGATATTGTGGTTCACCATCTCCATACAAGAGAAGACTGTCCCCCAATCAAACAGAAAGTCCGCTGAATGAGACCCGACATGTCCGAAAAGATCAAAGCTGAAGTGATGAAGCAGTTCAATGATGGATTTCTTGCTGTTACTTCCTATCCATAATGGGTTGCTAACATTGTGCCCGTGCCTAAGAAGGACGGCAAAGTCAGAATGTGCGTGGATTACAGAGATTTAAACAGGGCCAGCCCTAAAGATGATTTTCCACTACCACACATTGACATCTTGGTTGACAATACAGCTCAACACAAGGTATTCTCTTTCATGGATGGATTTTCAGGGTATAATCAGATCAGAATGGCCCCCGAAGACATGGAGAAGACTACTTTTGTTATGTAGTGGGGTACCTTCTGTTATAAAGTAATGTCGTTCGGACTGAAGAATGCCGGGGCAACCTATCAGCGAGCCATGGTAGCTTTGTTTCATGACATGATACATCATGAGATTGAAGTCTACGTAGACGACATGATAGCCCGTTCCCAAAACAAAGAAGAACACCTTGACCATCTGCAAAAGTTGTTTGTCAGGTTGAAAGAGTATAAACTCAGACTGAACCCTAACAAGTGCAATTTCGGAGTCAGGTCCGGTAAACTTTTGGGATTCATCGTCAGCAACAAAGGCATCGAGGTTGATCCTACCAAAGTCAAAGCTATACAAAGAATGCCTGCCCCTCGCACTAAAAAGGAGGTCAGATGTTTCTTGGGACGCCTAAACTACATTGCAAGGTTCATTTCTTATCTAACATCTACTTGTGAACCAATCTTCAAGCTGTTGAAGAAAGATCAGGTGGTTAAATGGAATGACAACTGTCAAGTTGCTTTCGATAGAATCAAGGAGTATTTGCTGGAACCTCCTATCTTGATGCCACCCGTCGAAGGAAGGCCATTAATCATGTATCTGACTGTTTTGGATAATTCAATGGGGTGCGTATTGGGCCAACATGACGAGTCTGGACGAAAAGAGCATGCCATTTATTACCTTAGCAAAAAGTTTACCGAATGTGAGACCCGATACTCACTACTCGAGAAAAGTTGCTGTGCTTTGGTATGGGCTGCTCGCCGGCTAAGGCAGTATATGTTGACACATACCACTTTGATGATTTCTAAAATGGATTCGATCAAGTACATCTTCGAGAAGCCCGCTTTATCCGGAAGAATCACTAGATGGCAGATGATCCTCACCGAATATGATATACAGTACACGACCCAAAAAGCTATAAAGGGGAGTGTGCTAGCCGATCATCTGGCCCACCAAGCCGTCGAAGATTACCAATCTATGAGATTTGATTTCCCTGACGAGGACATTATGACATTGGACAACATTTAAGGTATCAGACCGTATGACATACCTGAACAAGGATCCCGATGGACTCTGTACTTTGATGGTGCCTCCAATGCACTTGGGAATGGTATCGGCGCAATACTTATCTCTCCAGAAGGCTGCCATACACCTTTCACCGCCAGACATTGCTTTAACTGCACCAACAACATGGCCGAGTATGAAGCTTGCATCTTTGGTCTCAAGGCTGCTATTGACTTGGAAATCAAATCTTTAATTGTATTTGGGGACTCAGCTTTGGTTATCAGTCAAATCAAAGGAGAGTGGGACACTAAACATCCTAATCTAATCCCATACAAAGAACATGTCTTGACATTGTTACCACACTTCGAGCAGATTACCTTCGAGCACTTCCCGCGAGAAGAGAATCAGCTAGCAAATGCACTAGCTACAATGTCCTTCATGTTTAAACTTAATTGCGATAATGAGGCACCTCAAATCACCATTGAACGAATGGACGAACCTTCACATTGTCACGAGATTAATACTGAAGAAGTGATGGACCGACCTTGGTTTCATGACATCAAAAGGTATCTCGAAGCACAAGAATACCCTGAAGGAGCTTCAGTCAACGACAAAAAGTTCTTAAGGAGGTTCGTGGCCAAGTTCTTTCTGAGCAATGGTATCCTATACAAACGCAATCTTGATTGTGTCCTACTCCGGTGTGTGGACAAAGTTGAAGCTGAGCAGACTATGGCTGAACTACATAATGGCACCTTTGTCACCCACTCAAGCGGTCATACGATGGCTAAGAAGATTCTACGGGAAAGCTACTACTGGTCTACCATGGAAGCTGATTGTCATCAATATTCCCGCACTTGTCACAAATGCCAAATCTATGCTGTCAAGGTACATATTCCTCCAGTTCCTCTCAATGTTCTAACAGCTCCTTGGCCATTCGCAATGTGGGGAATCGACATGATTGGAGAGATCAAGCCTACAGTATCCAATGGACATCGCTTCATTCTGGTGGCTATTGATTACATTACCAAGTGGGTCGAAGCAGCTTCCTTCGCTTCCATTACAAAGAATGTGGTTGCCCGCTTCATCAAGTAGAACCTCATTTGCCGGTACGGTATCCCTGACCGTATCATCACGGACAACGGTTAACCAAAAACTTTTAAACTTAGTGAAATTTTGCCCTAGTTTAGGCAGATTTGTGACCTAACTTCATGCAACTCTTCTCCTAGTTCTAAGTGGAATCTCAAAATGCATTTCAAAGATGGATTGTAGATCATGTTACAAGCTTTCCAAAATGTCCAAGAACTCTCAAAAATCATTTATCGTTAGGGAGAATCGAAGGAATGAAAATGGAAATTTCTCACTTTTGTCCATGGCATTTTTCACATTAATACAAGTTACAAATATGTCTTAAGCATGCTTGTACTTGTTTTACAGGTCTTAAACCTTTCCACACTCCTTAATTTAATGCAAATACATTGGACAATAGCTTTGTTATGAGCTATGGAACTTTGCACAATGAATTAACCCATTTATGGCATAAAGGTAACAATACCATTTCCATAAAGCTTGTTTTTTTGCAACTTTGTATTCCTTGAGCATTGAACCTGATCTTTGGCCACAAACTTGAGGCAAAGTACACCAACTATGCTCATACCTCAAGCTAGCCTGTACAGGCTTTGAGCTTTGTCAACTCACTTTTGCTTCAAAAGCAAGTAAGCTTGCAAAAATTCCATAACTCTTGTATCTGTTAAATCCAAGTATTGGCATCATTTGAAACGATCTGAGCATATTGTAACAAGCCTAAGACATGATTTGCGAAGCTCTCAAACACCCTAAAACACAAAATCACAAGTTCTTGCCCAAACAGGGCATCATCTGCAGAACCATTTCCAAAACCAAATTGGCTCGTGCATTTTGCTTGGAACCACTTCAAACACATTCCATACATCACACCTGAACTATCCAAGTCCCTGTCCAGCAACTGTAACCTCATTTTCACACTTCACCATTTTCATTTTGAAGCTTTGCAGGTTGAGTTCTACAAGGAGATTCAAGCCATTTCAAAGCAAGCTAAGCATTGGGAATGGTTGAGGGAACATCAAGCAAGCTCAAAAGAACTTCAGGCCTCACTCAAAGTGCCTACATTGCCATATCCAAACTCAACTGAACGAGGTAATTTTCAAAGTTCTATCTCCTTATTTAAGCATCATTAGGCTTAGGTTTGTGAAGCAAAAATGTAGTCCTTAAGTTCCTTGTGATGTACATATGCGTAGATTTAATTTATATTAACTGAGCTAGGAGTATTTGATAGTTGAAGTTGCTGAAAAAACTAGGTTAGAATTTAGGGCCACTGAAATTCTCCCTGGTTTCTTAGAGTTAGATCAAGTTTTTTATATCATTGAAATCATGTGATCAAATGCTATAAGTTTCATGTTGTAAATTTTTTATTTCATGCAATCAATAGAGAGAACAGGATTTGAATACAGGAAGCGCGCATTTTGGGACGAAGGTAGGAGGTTAGGGATGAAGTGGTTTTGGGCCAAGGCGCTTGGGCCTGCTTTCTTTTGACACTCCCCTTTTACTTTCTGCACCCCCTTTTTCATTTTCTTATATTTTTCTATATTTCTTGGATATTTATATTTTCTGACTTTATTTATTTTTTCTAAATATTAAAAAATCTCAAAAATATTTTCTTAATTTTTGCATTTTATTTTATTATTTTTATTATTTTTTGGGCATAAAAATAGTTTACTAATAATAACATACTTTATTTTCTTAAATAAAAACTTGTAAATAATATAAAAATATTATATATTTTTATTTTTATTATTTATACATTTAAAATAATATTTTCACACATATTTCATTTTTTTAACATTTTGTACATTTTTTTTTTATTATTTCTTTGTACATAAATGAAATAAAATAATATTAGAATATATTTTCTATTAAACCAAAATTAGGGTTTTCACCCTTTCCAAAAATAATCATTTTTATTTTCTTATTTTTAAGACATAAATAAATTTATTTTCTCCTACATAAAATTAATACAAAAACATTTGTGCATATTTACATTTTTATTGTACCTTTAAATAATTGTTCATTTATTTATTGTATCAATTCAATTTGGTTGTAATAGTTTTAGGGTTTTATTTTGAGCAATATCCCCCTATTCAAACTTGTATCCCCCTCCCCATAATATTGTGTAATAGTCTAGATTTACTTTACGCATTTTATTGCTTTCATATACCATGATAGTAAACTAGGGTTTTGTATGCAAAGAACAAAAAATCAAAACAAATAGCATGACTTAACACAAGACAAAAATACATGAAAATGACAACACATCTCACACAAGCATCCATAGGGTTTCATCCACTTTGTTGCCTTAAAATAGGCATGGTATGCATGCTAGGTATCTTGGCAAAATCAAACAAAACAAAAGATCATAGTCCCTCGATTACGCTATCTTGGTTGCCTAAACAAAAATGATCTAGTCCCTCAAAAGATTGCTAAGATACTTGGCACCATTGCTATCATGGTCATACGATGACCCACACCCGTCCCGTTTAACATCCAAATATAGGGTTGTTTACCAAATGCAATGGTAAAACAACAATATCAAAGGAATAAAAATGTGTAGGAAAGACTTTTGAGTAGGGTAGACAACTACTAGTTACTTGATCAAATTTGCAAACCATCCTTGCTATTTTCAAACAAACACACACAATTTCAAAACAATTTCCAAACAACTTTCAAACATTGAAACATTTTTCAAAAGACAAACAACTTTGTATACATTCAAACAAGAATCATTACAAAGGTTGCCTAAAAAAAGGCCTCTTTTCAAAATACTTTGAAAACCACACAAAGCACCATTTCAAACAATTGAAAAGCAAAGCAAGTGATCTAAAACAAGTAACTAAGAGCCCATGGAAAACCATGGATGAAAAGGGTGCTAGCACCTTTCCCTTTTCATAATCTACCCCCCGAACCCAAAAACAATCTCAAAGGTCTTTCCTGTGCTTTTTTACCTTTCATTTTGGATAAAATAAAAGTCGGTGGTGACTCTTTCTAAACCGCAACATTTGCAAACACAAACGCAAAACCCCAAGTCAGTTCTCCCACCGCATCGCAGGAAGTTAGAGGATTTTTGGGACGTCTAAATTACATTGCCCAATTCATTTCACATCTGACTGCTACTTGTGAGCCAATCTTCAAGCTGCTAAAGAAAGATCAAGGAGTACCTCCAAGTGCCACCTATCCTGATTACTCCAGTTGAAGGAAGACCTTTGATCTTATACTTGACAGTGCTGGATAATTCAATGGGATGCGTGCTGGGGCAGCATGACGAGTATGGCCGAAAAGAGCATGCTATTTACTACCTTAGCAAAAAGTTTACCGACTGTGAGACCCGATACTCACTGCTCGAGAAAACTTGCTGCACTTTGGCATGGGCTGCTCGCCGGCTGAGATAGTATATGCTAACTCACACTACCCTATTGATATCAAAGATGGATCCAATCAAGTATATCTTCAAAAAGCCTGCCTTGTCTGGAAGAATAGCAAGATGGCAGATGATCTTAACTGAGTACGACATCCAATACACGACCCAAAAGGCAATCAAGGGGAGTGTATTGGCAGATCATTTGGCGCATCAAGCCGTGGATGATTTAACGCGATGGTCTTTGTATTTTGATGGAGCTTCAAACGCGTTGGGTAATGACATTTGCACTGTGATCATATCTCCTGAAGGCTGTCATACTCCGCTCACCGCCCGATTATGTTTTAACTGCACCAACAACATGGCAGAGTATGAAGCGTGCATCACGGGCCTTCGAGCAGCTATTGACCTGAGGATTAAGTTCTTGAGTGTATTCGGAGATTCTGCTCTCGTGACCAGTCAGATCAAAGGCGAGTGGGATAAGAAGCACCCAAATCTTATTCGTTACAAAGAGTATGTACTGACGTTGCTTCCGCACTGTGAGGAGATAACCTTTGAACACTTCCCAAGAGAGGAGAATCAGTTAGCGGACACGCTAGCTACCATGTCTTTTATGTTCAAGGTTAGGTGGGACAATGAAGCTCCCCAGATTACCATCGAAAGGTTGGACGAACCCGCACATTTCTGTGACATTGATACTGAAGAGGTAGCGGATAAACCCTGGTTTCACGAGGTAAAGAGGTATCTTAAGGCTCAGGAATACCCCTAGGGTGCATCTGTTAATGATAAGAAGTTCTTGAGGAGGTTCACGAAAAAGTTCTTCATCAGTAATGGTATCCTTTATAAGCGTAACCATGATTCGACCTTGCTGGGATGTCTGGACAAGAACGAGGCAGAAAGGATTATGGCAGAGTTACATGAAGGTACTTTCGGGACTCATTCCAGTGGGTATACCATGGCGAAGAAAATCCTACGGGAAGGATATTATTGGTCTACTATGGAAGCTGATTGTTATCATCATTCTCGGACCTGTCATAAGTGCCAAGTTTATGCTGATAAGGTGCATGTACCTCCAGTTCCTCTGAACGTCTTGACAGGTCCTTGGCCTTTCGCAATGTGGGGAATCGATATGATTGGTGAGGTAAGACCTACTGCATCCAATAGGCATCGTTTCATCCTTATAGCTATTGATTATTTCACGAAGTGGTGGAGGTAGCTTCCTTTGCTACAGTAACCAAGAACGTCGTAGCGCGGTTCATCCGACACAATCTGATCTATCGATACGGTGTACCAAAGAGGATCATTACGGAAAATGGTACAAATCTCAATAATACAATGATCACTTAGCTCTGCAAACAATTTAAGATACAACATCACAACTCTTCTCCTTACCGGCCGAAGATGAATGGGGTTGTTGAAGCCGCTAATAAGAATATCAAGAAGATTATGCAGAAGATGACGGTGACATACAAAGACTGGCACGAGATGTTACCATTCGCTCTCCATGGGTATCGCACCTCAGCACGGACGTCAACAGGGGCAACACCCCACTCTTTGGTGTATGGCATGGAGGCAGTCTTACCCATTGAAGTCCAGATACCCTCTCTTCGGATTATGAAGGATGCAGGTTTAAGTGAAGACGATTGGATCCAGACCCGGCTTGATCAACTAAGCTTAATCGTTGAAAAGAGACTTATTGCTATTTGTCATGGTCAGACGTATCAAAAGCAAATGATCAAGGCATTTAACAAGAAACTCAGACGGCAAGAGTATCAAGTCGGGGATATGGTGATCAAATGGATCATACTGCCGCAAGGTGATCCCAGGGGAAAATGGACCCCCACGTACGAAGGGCCATTTATGGTTAAGAACATTTTCTCAGGAGGAGCTATGATTCTAACCACCATGGACGGTGACGACCTTCCTCACCCCGTCAATGCAGACATAGTGAAAAAATACTACGCACAATCAAAGACCCGCTAGGTTGACTGGCCTAGGCAAAAATAAGGGCTTCCCGACAAACCAAAAGGGTTCGTGAAAAAATAAGGGATGAAAATGAAAAAACTATACACCCGGCAAGTCGAAAACCTGAAAAGGCGGCTTGGGCAAAAAAGGGTATCCCGGTGGACTAAAAACCCGAAAAGGCGGTCCAGGCAAAAATTAGGGATCAAAGCGTAACACTATGTCTCATTGGATCACCAGACTTCAGTATCGACTATCAAGCTCAGACGGAGCCAATTAATCTGATCTACCTTCGACCTAGTAGCAAAGTGATGAGACGCTCGAAGATATAAAGGCAATAGCAGAGTTGGAACCCAGTGGGATTATTCACATAGCTGTTTTTCTTTATTTTTTACAAATTGTATAATTTCTATCTTTCGGCGGCGTTCTCTTACTAGGACGTCAGCCTATTGTACAAAATGCCTATTACAAGCTAACTTCAAGAATCAATACAGTTCATTTTACAATAAACTTCAAAGTTGTTTTTCTTTTTCTGTTTTGTTTTGCAAGAACGTCCAATGATTCATTTTTGATATATGCATTTGAAAATAATTGTTGCTCACAAAAATTAACATACAAAACAAAAGACGATTACTCGTAATTCCCGGAACAGGGGAAACACAAGAAATGCCCAAACCTTACAGTTGCTCTACTTCACCAGGTATAGGGATAGACCTAGCTGGAGAATAGGACTAAAGGTACATACACCCCCTGCAGAGAAAGAGATGCCCGAAAACAGTGGTGTTAATTCTCCCCAAGCAGAGTTTATTTATCACCAAACAATGGAAGATTACCCCCAGTGGAGTTTATTTCTTCCACAAGCAGAAACTCAATCCCCAACAAGGCTCCTTATTTCCAGCAACAGTAATTCATCCCCAGTCGAGGTTGTTTCTCCAAATCAGCAGATCTGCTAGCAGAGTATCTCTTCCCCACAGAGCCATTTTCTCTCCAGTTTATTCTCCAACATAGTTATTCTCCCGCCAAGTTATTCTCAAATCATCTTCGGTCGTTATCCCCAGCGAGGGAAATTCTTTATATTCTCCAGCAGCAATCCGAGATTTATTTTCCCTAAATAGAGAACATCATAATGGCATTACATATCCATACATCATGGCATGCGCATACGCATCATACAACGCAATCTCATTTATTTTGAGAACATCATTGCTCAATACATTTCATACATCATGACATTACATACGACTAACCCTTTACCTTTCAGGAAAAAATACAATCAAATTCTCACAAAGTTCAAGCTATGAAGCCCGGATCTGACCGGATAATATCTTGATTTCTCTATCATATTGTGAAGCCCGGAGAACGACCGGATAACAGTATCAAATACCGCGAAGCCTGGAATCGACCAGATAGTGGTTTATATTAAATTTAAGCTATGAAGCCCGGGTTCGACCGGATAATAGTTTAATCCCCGACAAGTTATTGTGAAGCCTGGAGAACGACCAGATAGCAATGCAAGTTACTGTGAAGCCTGGATTCGACTAGATAATAGTACAAAGACACCATGAAGCCTGGATTCGACCAGATAGTGGTATATCATAAACATATGTCGTGAAGCCCAGAAATCGATCGGATAGAAGCTTAACAAGTTATTGTGAAGCCTGGATTATGACCAGATAGAAATACAAGACACCATGAAGCCTGGACTCGACCAGATAATGGTAGAAGACGTTGTGAAGCCTGGGTTACGACCAGATAGCAGCCAAGAATACTACGAAGTCTGGAGTCGACCAGATAGTGGTATATCTTTAATGCAAATTATGAAGCCCGGGTTCGACTGGATAGTACCTTGATTTCTCCAAACACCATGAAGCCTGGATTCGACCAGATAATGGTATGAGACATCGTGAAGCCTGGATTACGACCAGATAGCGGTAAAAGACATTGAAGCCTTGGATTTCGACCAAATAGCAGTCTACCCGGCCAATTACTATGAAGCCCGAGTCGACCGGATATTAGTAGGCCTTAAAATCAAATGGAAGCCCGGATGCAACTGGATAACCACTTGATTTCTTCTGAAGCCTGGATTTCGACCAGATAAGAAGTAAGGTATTGTGAAGCCTAAAATCGACCAGATAGCAATACAAGACACCATGAAGCCTAGATTCGACCAGATAATGGTATAATACATCGTGAAGCCTGGATTATGACCAGATAGCAACAAACGACTGAAGCCTGGGGTTATGACCAGATAACAGTATGAGACACTGCAAAGCTTGGATTTCGACCAAATAGCAGTTTACCTGGACAATTACTAAGAAGACCGGAGTCGATCGGATATTAGTGTGCCCCAAAGTCAAGTTGAAGCCTGGATGCGACCGAGTAACAACTTAATTCCTTCTGAAGCCTGGATTACGACCAGATAAGAATTGAGAAATTGCGAAGCCTGGTGAACGACTAGATAGCAAGTTTAAATCTCATCTCCCCAGTAAGTCACTGTAAAGTCTGGAGCACGACCAGATAGTAGTCAATCTTATCTCTATGAAGCATGGATCACGACCAGATAGTAGTTCAGTTTCACCTCTTCGACCAAGAGGCGATTCCCCAGTAGAATAATGGACGACTGAAGCACCTAAAATTCAACTTTTCTCATGATAGAGAACAACATTCCCCAGCAAAATCTTCCTCAACAATAGGTATGAAAGTTGTCGCTAAGGAATCTCTTATGCAATTGACACTCCTTCGGATGGCATCTTTAAGCCCATCTTCCGCCATCAATCTCCAAATGGCATCTATAAGCCCATTCCCGACATCACAAGACAAGTACCACTTCATGCGAGTGCAAATTTCTTGGGCACTCTAGTGTTCAATCATCTTCCACATTCGGATCACGAAAGGCAAGCAAGCCAATCTACATCCTCAAGTTTAAGAAGATTGAACAGGGGCAGCTGTTGTACCCCAAAATTTTCCCTCCCATATTTCTTAATACATTTCAAGTGAGATTCTCAAATTGCTCAAGGAAGTCCAAGGGTTGACCAGACAAACTCTCTCCTAAGGCAGTCTACCTCAAATTAGGGTTTCAGTTTGCATAAAGGTGCTTAAGTCCAAAGGATCTCAAATTCTCACCATTGTCCTAATATGTTCTCAAGATCATCCATGTCAAGTTTCAAGCCTTGCAGAGGAAGTTTGCTCGGTCAGTTGCTCAAAGGCCTGAAAATCGATTGTGTTAGGGCAAAAGTCAACTATGGCCCACATACAGTCAAACATCAAGATTTTTTGTTAACATCCTCATTTTTAAGTGTTATTCATCATTTGATTAAGGTTTGATCACGATTCCTCAAGGATTTCTCACAATTCATCAAAACCCAAAAGTTACTAAATTAGGGTTTTGTAGGAAAAGTCAACTCAACTTTGACCAAGCACAACTTTCTGATACTTTATTAGAAATGACCCTTATAAATCTCATTTTTAAGAAGATCCAATTCCCCATAATTCATCTTAATCTCCAAAGTTCAAAATATTCATTCACAAGAAGTTATGAATTTGGACATTATAGGTCACTTTGAAAAGTCAACAAAAACACCTTTTTTGTCAAAGCTTCATACATGAACATGGAAGACTCAATTGAGATGAGACCAAAGGGGTTTCTTAGAGGACATCTAGATATTTCTAAAAAGTCTAATAACACCTTCATAGAGTCAAAATTGAAGAAGTTATGCATTGGTGAAGTTGACCTTTTTTGTAAAATTGCCAAAAGTCAAAAGTGCCTCAAATTGCATTTTTTGTCAAATGGGCCCAACTTTTTGTACTTGTTTTGAGTTTGTAACATGGTCCACGACCCATGATCCTTCCCACTTGCCTTTATTTTATTTTTGCCATTTATTTTTATTTTTATTTCAATTAAATCAAATTAAATCAAAATAAATCATGGAAATATCAAAATCATTTAAACCTTGAGATTTTGTGCATGTTTCCGGTTCCTTATACAGCTAGCAATAAAATGAAATTGTGCAAGGCATGTTTGTACATAAAAATATTGGTTTTTGGCTTATTTTGGAAAGATCTTCATGGGATTAAAATCATGATCAAAGACCATAATTGAAAAAGATTGGATGCACATTTGCAAACCTAATTCAGTCATTGATATATATTGGACAAATGCAGACCAAAAGAACAGGGTTTCAAGGCGTGTAGGTTGAAGAAAAACTTGCAAAAAAATCAAGAAAAAGTGCAATCTGTTTTCACAGTTCCAGGAACTTTCAAGCCTTGCCAAGCATTCCTTCCATTTTCTGGGCATTCAAGGAGTCCATAGCAATCAAAAGCAAGCATTTTCGTGCACTAAAACCCGCTGTAAGTGATTCACGACCTTGACATTTTTTTGAAATCCAATATTCTTATTTTGGCATTTGTAGCATGAATCATGTATATATTCTGAATCCTGGAAGCATTTTTAAGCTATTGGTAACAATTAATTGCGTTTTTGCTAACCCTACAGAGATCCACCATTGTTAGGGTTTTTTGTTTCGTTTTGGGATTTTTCTTGTACAGGTAAAATTGTCCCAAAAGAAAGGCACCATGATGTTCACAAGGCCAAGGCGAATTGGTCTATGGCATTAGATTTCATTTATCATTCTTGTAGATGATTTTGGAAAATTGCAGGGTTTGTACCTACGCTTCTTGTCCGTAGGTAAAAGTCTCAGACTTTTAGCAACGGAGAGGGGAAGAAGAAAGTAGACGCGGGGAGCCCTGATTCCTCCATTTGAATTTCGCGCGCTGATAATTCTTATTTTGTGTTTTTTTAATATAATGATTGATTATTATTTGATATTCAAAGAAGCGTGCTGGCTCAGTTGGTGATGAGGCAAAGGAAAAGACCATAGGACCTGGGTTCGAATCCCAGGTCCCCCATGTTATTTCATATTATTTTTACTTGCATAATCAGGCGTGTGCACAGGCATAAAGACCATCATGGACCATCAGTTGGCAACCATTAGATCTAAAGCAGATCAGATCCAAAGGCCATCACATGAAGAACTACCATGTATCCTAGTCAACGTGCAGCATGGGAATCTGAAAGTCAAACATGGACTCTTGTCTTTGGGCTCAGAAATGCTTTTTGGCACCCCGCAAATTGCTTATCAACAGGCCCAATTCTCTTTTTCTTTTCTTTTAATATTTTTCCTTTGTTTAATTATTTTGATTATTTTGTAACACAAAAAATTAATTCTTTTTTATTTTATCAAAATTCATAAAATCAATTTTCACCAAATTAGAATTTAGGTTTTTTTTTACTTTATCAAAATTAATTAAATTAATTAATGTAACTTTAGCGTAACTTTAATTCGTTTGTAAATAAATTAAAACAAATTAGAAAATTAGGTTTAATTTGAGTTAACTTTTATTTTATTTTCTCAAAATAACCAAAAATACAAAAATAGGTCAAAATTAATTACTTTCCTTAATTTAATTTAATTAGTAATTAGGTTTGTATTTAATTTAAAACCTTATTTTCTTAAAAATAATCAAAAACAAACAAAAATAATTTTTTCTTTTAATTAGGGTTAGACGGGGTCTGTGATCGGTGGAAATAGAACTGACTGTTTTTTAAGCTGGTTCGCGAAATGTCGCGGTAAGCAAGAGTCGCCACCGTCTTTTATGTTCTCCAACAAGGAAAGGAAAAAAGCACAGCAAAATTCCTTTTTCGAGATGTCTCTCGGTTCGGGAGGTAGATTTATAGAAAGGGAAGGTGTTAGCACCCTTTCTATCCGTGGTTATCCACGGGCTCTTAGGTACTTGCTCTTATGTTTTCAAAAATTGTTTGCTTTTCAAGTGTATGTGGGTTTGAAAAAGTTTCGTTTGAAAAAATTTCTAGGTAACTCTTGTATCTGTCCTCAAGAGTGTATGAAAAATTTGTTTGAAAACCTTTTGAAAGTGTGAGTGCGAAAAGATGTTTTTGTTTTTGAGAGAGCAAGTACCCATGAGAAATCTACCTACTCTAAGGAATTAGGCTGTGTAAGGGTCCTTTAGACAGTACTATCCCACTATTGAGAAGTAGGTAGCACTGTCGTTGGAGGTATTCGGGTCAATTCGATTATTAGGGACATGTGTGGTCACCGAAGCAATATTAGGACACCTTAGCGGTAACCCTAATGTCCTAGATCATTTTTATCCGAGGCAACCGTTTCGAGGCAACTGGATCTTTAGACAGGAGGGCGACCTCTAAGACACCCTATAATTGACGACCACCTCGAGGCAACCAGTGAGGCGTACCCTAGGAGTGGCATGTGCATGTCTGTTGTTTCAGTTTATGTTTATCTTTGAACATGCATTTGTGCGCTACAGATTGATTTTATTTATCATGCAAGTCTTTCATGCATATTAACAGTTAAGAGTGCGGAAAATAAATTGCGGAAAGGTAAATCTACGCTATTACAAGGCGCGGGTCTATACATCGCCAAAAACAAAACCCGTTTGGAAAATAAATGCGAGAAAAGTAAAGAAAGCGGTAAAACCCTAATTAACTATTACATCCTCGGAAACAGTTACATAAATATAATCAAATAATGAATAAATATGCGCGCGAAAGAATTGAATCGGGACGTCCTTAGGGTTTTGACCCTTTTTGAGAAAAGAAAGTAATTTGCCCTTTTTTACAATTAATTCAAATTAAACCTAATTTACTAATTAATTATTTAATTAACAAGAAAAAAGTATTTTTTATGTTTTTTATGTTTTAATGAAAATAAAAATAAAAAGAAATTAAAAGTCAAAAGTTAGAGAAAACCTAAGTCTAATTTATTTTATTTATTGTAAAAGAAAATTAAAATTAAACCTAATTAAAACAACTAAATTAATTGGTTAGAATTTATTTACGAAAATAATAATTAAGGTGAAATTGATAATAATAAAAATATTTACATTTTTTAATGGTCTGAATTTATTATGAAAATAAGAGTTTGTTAATTAAATACTAATAATAATAACAATAATTAATAATAATAATTAAATAGTAATTAAAACATAAAAGAAAAAGAATAATAGAACCAGGGGGTGCTGGGCCCAGAATGGAGGTTTGTGTGGAAATTTGGAAGCCCATTTGTTGCCAAGCCACGTTTGACCTTTTGCAATTATCCATGGCATGGTTGACTGGGAACATCATAGTCAGCACTTCATAGCCCTTGGATTGGTGCATGAGGACACATGGCACGCTGATTGCTTGAAGCGCATGATGGACGCTTTGAGGATGCCTGCACAGGAGCATGTTAGAAAAAATATGAGCAAGCGTTTGGGGGACCTGGGAATCGAACCCAGGTCCCAATGGTTAATAGCCACATCACTTTCCACTACGCCGTTGTGTTGCATCTGTTAATATAATGACAATTAATTATAATATATAAAAATCAACGCCCATGCTGGAAAAGCAAAACACGCGCGCTGATTATTTGAATGGACCAACCAGGATGGAACACGTCCTTCATCTTCTTCATTTTCCTGCAAAAGAATAAAGAGATAGCGGGGGTTTTTAACCCCCACAAAATAGCTTGAGGAATAATAGCGATTAGGATTCTATGCTATATAAATATGGCGCGACACATCCAATGCGTTCGTCTTGTCCTCACGAGTCTAACCATGTATCTCACCAGGCTTAATTTTTCTAATATCACAAAGCCCCAATTTGAGAGCTTGAAAAACCTAAAATTCATCAATGGCGAATTCTGATTCTATGCGTTTCAATGCAATTAACCTATGCCAAAAGATTCCTGTATATTCAAGCAATGCAAAACAACCCATAAAACATGTTAAATGCTCATGAGATATGAATTTCGATTATGAAAAAGGAAGCTAAACCGTGTGACTGTTCTTGCGCGTTCTTTGAGTGTTAAGGCTTGATTTCGATTGCAATATGTTCCTGGGAATGCTAGCAATGTATTAGAATCAAGAGAAAGCTTTGAATCGTGCTGGAAGGCCAAAAACAGTTTTCACTTTTTCTTGGTTTTTTTCAATGTTGCTATGCTGTTTCTGCAGCAGTCTCACGTGAATGGAATTAGGTTTGGCTTCAGTATATGTAATGGAATGAAACTAGGGTAAATCTTGCACATGAAATCCTTTGCATTATGGTTTCAATATTTGATTTTCAATCAAATCTTTTAGCATCTTTTTGATTGAGAAACCTTGCCAAATTGGGAGATTTTGGTCCCCTTGATGTGCACATGAAATCTCCAGCTTGTCTTGGTCATATTTGCTTCATAAAAAGATTTGAAAACCATATCTTTGAATTTCCTACATTTTAAATCAATTAAATGAATTAATATTAATAAAAAATCCAATTAATTAATAAAAATAAGAAAATAAACTCAAATAGGCTTGATGGGTCGTGCATATGCTTTGGGTAAAGATTCAAGAAGGAATTTGAGGCCCATTAGCAAAAATGATGTGTTTTGAGCAAAGTTGACTTTTGCAAATTCACAAAAATTTCCCAACTTCTCCAATGCATATCTTGCTCAATTTTGATCATATGAACATGTTCTTGGACATTTTGGAAAGGTCTTGAAGTCCTATAACCAATGCCTTTGGTCCCATGTCATTTGGATTTACCAATCTCAAGTTATTGTCTTTGACTTAAAATGCCTTTTGTTGACTTTTGAAATTGACCTATAATGTAGAAATTGATAACTTTTTGTGAGAGCATTTATTGGACTTGGAATGTGAAGATGAGTTGTAGGAAATGTCATCCCCTTCAAAATTAGAATTGGATGGGATTTTTCTAATGAACCATGAAAAAGTTATGCTTTGGTCAAGATACAGTTGACTTTTCTGCTGTCCAAAAATAGTAACTTTTGCATCTTTGATGATTTTTGAGCCATTCTTGTGGAATCATGATCAAGATTTGATCAAATGATTATTGTGTGCTCAAAATAAGATGTTGACCAAAAATTTTGACTTTTGTCTGTAAAATGACCATTTTGCCCCTGCAGTTGATTGTGAAGCAATTAGGGCTTTTGACTGTGCAACTTGATGCTGTGAGTCTTGAGACTTGACATGTAGATGCTTGACAATGTATATAGGCCTATGGGACTTGATTGAGCCATTGAAAACCTCAAATTCTTTGCAAGAACCAAAACCCTAATTTTGACTGGCTTATGAGGCATTTGGACTGTGCAATCCTTGAGTAGTCTTGAACCATTTGAAGATGATTCTTGATAAACCTTGAAGAATATGGGAGGGCAAATTTTAGGGTACAACAGTTGCCCCTGTTCAATCTTCTTAAACCTGAGGATATAGATTGGCTTGCGTGCCTTTCGTGATCCGAAGGTGGAAGATAATTGAACACTAGAGTGCCCAGAAATTTGCACTCGCATAGTAGAATATCAACAATGTGATGTCGGGAATGGGCTTACAGATGCCATTTGGAAAGATGGTGGATAGGAGGATGGGCTTAAAGATGCCATCTGGAGATGTGACAGGATCTTGTCGGGAATGGGCTTATAGATGCCATTTGGATATGTAATGGATAGTTGAATCGGAATAAGAAATAGAATGGCTTCCGCGTCTAGAGCATATCTAATTGCTGATGTCTGAATAAATAGTAGAATGACCGCCGTGTCTGGGGTATATCCATACGGCATCTGAATGAGTAACAGAATGTCATCTGAATCTGGATCGTATCTGGACTATCTTTTGAATGAATCTGGACTAAGCAATAGAATAGCATCCGGGTCTGGAGCATCTCTAAGTTGTCTTTAGAAGTTGGAATCTGAATAAGCAATAGAATAGCGTCCATGTCAGGATCATCTCTATGCTATCTCTGAAAAGAAATCTGGAATAAGTATCAGAATGTCGCCATGCCTGGGTTGCATCTGAACTATCTCTAGAAGGAAATCTGAATAAGCAATAGAATAACATCCGGGTTTGGAGAATCTCTAGGCTATCTTTAGGAGTTTGAATCTGAATAAGCAATAGCGTCCGAGTCAGGAGCATCTCTAAGCCATCTCCGGGAAGAAACTCTGAATAAGCGATAGAATAGCATCCGGATCTGGAGAATTTCTAAGCTATATCTGAAAGGAAACTCTTGAATAAGAAAAAGAACAGCATCCATATCTGGAGCATTTCCAAGCTATCTCTGAACATAAAATCTGAATAAGCAAAAGAACAACATCCATATCTAGAGCATTTCTAAGCTATCTCTGAATAAGCAAAAGAACAGCATCCATATCTGGAGCATTTCCAAGCTATCTCTGAATAAGCAAAAGAACAGCATCCATATCTGGAACATCTCTAAGCTATATCTGAAGAGAAAATCTGAATAAGCAAAAGAATAGCATCCATATCTGGAGCATTTCTAAGTTATCTCTGAAGAGAAAATCTGAATAAGCAAAAGAACAACATCCATATCTGGAGCATCTCTAAGCTATCTCTGAAGAGAAAATCTGAATAAGCAAAAGAACAACATCCATATCTGGAGCATTTCCCAGCTATCTCTTTAATCTCTTTAATGTAGATATGCCCTGGCTAGATACAGGTATCGAATCTACAATCAATCGCTCATAGATATGCCCTGGCTAGATACAGGTATCGAATCTGGAACTGGTCGTCTACAGATATGCCCTGGCTAGATACAGGTATCGAATCTCTAAACTCTTCATGCAGATATGCCCTGGCTAGATACAAGTATCGAATCTACAATCAATTACTCACAGATATGCCCTGGCTGGATACAGGTATCGAATCTACAATCAATTACTCACAGATATGCCCTGGCTAGATACATGTATCGAATTTGGAATTAATCGTCTACAAATATGCCCTGGTTGGATACAGGTGTCGAATCTCTAAACTCTTCATGCATACATGCCCTGGCTAGATACAGGTATCGAATCCACAATCAATTGCTCACATATATGCCCTGGCTAGATACAGGTATCAAATCTGGAATTGCGACAGTTGATAGTGATCATCTTTGGATTGACCTTTTTCCTGAAAAGGCAAAACATCAGTTGTGTTCAATGTCATGATGTATGAAATGCATGATGTCATGATGTTCAACAATAAATGAGATAGTGTAGTATGATGCGTATATGCATATGTCATGATGTATGACAATGTGATGTTTATGAATGCATTTTTGTCTAGGAAACTAAATCCTTGACGAATGCCGGGAAGTTTGTTGAATCCTGGGCTGATGTTGAAGAGTAGAGTTCTTCATTTCCGCTAGGGATGATTATTGTAAGAATAAACCGGTAGGAGAAGATGACTCCGTTTGGGGAATAAACTTGTTGAAGAGATTACTCTGCGGGGAATTACTCTGTGGGGAAGAGATGCTTCGCTAAGATTTTGAAGATAACTCCGCTGGGGATTCCGTTGATAAGTTATGTTGGGGAATTTGATGAACTCCGCTGGGGGTAGGAAGAACTTCGCCTAGGACGATCTTTCCGTGGTAATTAGCTGAGGATAACCCAGTTATAGGCCCTAGTGGGGAATAACCTTCTGAATAAAGCCTGGGAGATGCTTTTGCACTCTGCGGGGATAAGCTTCCAGAATCTACTGGGGAGATTGATTCAACTCTCCCGGGGAAACTTTTAGACTGTACTGGGGATATTGATTCCACTGGGGTGTCTGGTATTCCACCGGGGAACAATCTTATATTAAGACTGCCGGGGATGCTTGCTTAGGAACATCTGTATACTCCGCTGGGGAATATTGAGATTTTCTGGGGATACCCATCTTCCTTAAGGCTGATTGTAGACTAACTCTGCTTGGGGAGAGTATTGATGACTCTGGTCTTACTCTCGGGGAGTGAAGGTATCTTGGGCACGTTCTTCGGCTGAACCTACCTTGGCACCTTGGGGACATAGCAACTTGTAAAGCTCGGACAATTCTTATTGCCCCAGTTTCTGCGGGAGAAGAAGGCCTATGAGGTGCTTGGTAACTGTTGATTGACAAATCTTCTTCTGGCAGGCCAGTGACGAGATGCCGGGACATAGTCGTACGCTTTTGATCCCTAATTTTTGCCTGGACTGCCCCTTCGGGTTTTCAGTCCACCGGGATACCCATTTTTGCCCAAGCCGCCTTTTCAGGTTTTCGACTTGCCGGGTGTACAGATTTTTCATTTCATCCCTTATTTTTGCCCGAACCCTTTTGGTTCGCCGAGAAGCCCTTATTTTTGCCTAGGTGTATCGACCTAGCGGGTCTTTGATTATGCATAGTATTTTTTCGACTATGTCCACGTTCTCAGGATGTAGGGAGTTGTCACTGTCAGTAGTGTTGTGTTGCCATGCCATCAGGAGATGTTTGATGGTGCAAGATTCTTCGCCGGAATTCATGCCCAATGCCCCAAGTGACTCAGGCGGAGACTTGCCCCTGGTTATTTTGGCATTTGAGAGATTCTCTGAATCTTGACTTGACTGCCCCAGATGACGGACAATGATCATGCCGTGCCCCTTGATTGGAAGTTCTTTTGTTCATTAGATATTCTTCGTGCGAATTTCTCTGCTGTTCGAACAAATAGTCATATGCAAACAATATTATTTTAAGAATGCAAATCTTATGTCTATCTTGAAGTTTTTGAAAATGCATTTTTTCATGAAAACAAGCAACTTTTGTAAAATGTGATGTCAACTCGTTATTTTACCGCGAGCCTTAAGGAGTCAGGATACCTTTGTAACAGTATGCTTTCGAACTAACCCATGCTTCAGCTAGGACTTTTTAAAGGTTATAACGTGTCCTGGTTCACGGTTTAAGAAACAAAGGATAAAGGCTCAAATTTTATTTTTACCCACCCGCTCTTCGTGATGTTCTTCAATCCTAAGCTCAGCTGATCGTGCATTAGACCTTGTTTGAGTCTTCGCTTTGATATTTCGGTGATGGTTCGGATGTTGACAATTTATTTTGAATAGGCAGTCATCTCTTTTTTTTTGTCGAGGGTTGGTAGGACCTCTTTCTTTTTTGATTTTGTTATCCCTGTCTTTTGCCTGAACTATTTCTTTTGTGATTACAGTCAGCGGGATGCCCCAGTTTTGTAAGTCTCCTTCATAGGTTTTGACTTAATGGGTTTTTATTTCTGAGAGATAATGACTGCCTGTCTTTTGGTTATTCGGAACCATCACTATCTTTTGCTTTGGAAGGACTCCTTTGATGTCATTCATTGTGCACTTGGATCAACTGAGAGAACTACCCTGCCTCAGGTTATAATTAAGGGTTTTAATTTTTGCGAAAAGAAAAACTCCTACTTCTTTGGCTCAAAGGGGTTGACGAGGGATTATCTTCCTTATAACTCCAGTGTTTAGGAATTGAAACAATTCCTGTACCTCATCAGCGGGGTCTGTTCAAAAGCATATTGTAAAGGTGTGGTATCGTTTTCGTCATCCTCCCTCAAGAGGCTTAGAATTATTAATCGAGCGTTGATCATCACAAAAATATGAAAGAAGTTTGAATATAGTGAATACGAATATATTGATTCAGAACAGACATATGCGATGCATTAATGAAATAAAAGAGTTTGCTATGACAATAGTTATTTGAATAAGCAAAGAAAAATACAACTCGGAAATTCAAATAAAACAAAAGCCTTCAATGATTTGGCAAAGGAGCAGTGATTATGTTTGGAGTCTCTGGTGCTTCAAACTGGATTTCCTTGGCGTTAATCATGTCTTGGACCTTGTTCTTCAGAGCCCAACAGTTGTCCGTAGTATGCCCCGGGCTATCAGAGTGGTATGCGCACCTTTCATTGGGATGATAGTTGGGAGCAGAAGTGTTTGGATTCCGGAGATTAGCCCTTAAGGTAATCAGCCCTGCCTTCATCATCTGCTGTAGAGCTTGATCCAGTGACATGTTGATCTTAGTGAACTGTCTTTTGGGTGCGACCTCCTTACGTTGCTTCCCCTGTCTTTGCTGAGCATGCATAGGATTAGAGATCTGGGTTGCCCCTACATGTTGATCATGACGACTCTTTTTACCATGCACAGCATTGGACTCCTTCTTCCCATGGTGGGGCTTTTTCTGAGTGTCAGAAGGTGCAGCCTCTGGAATCTTCCCACTTTTGATGCCAGCTTCAATTCTCTCCCCAGTCAAGATCAGATCTGTAAACCCAGCAGAAGAGTTACCAATCAGATGGTTGAAGAACGGACCAGACAGGGTCCCCAGGAACATATCAACGAGCTCACGGTCGGTCAGAGGTGGTTGCACCCTTCCAGCCAAGTCTCTCCACCTTTGAGCGTACTCCTTGAAACCTTCACCCGTCCCTAGCGACATACCCTGGAGTTGGGTACGCGTAGGAGCGAGGTCGGAATTATACTGATACTGCTTGTAGAACGCAGTAGCCAAGTCCTCCCAGTTACGAATACTGGCTCCATCCAGCTGATAGAACCATTCGAGCTGAGTCCTTGAAAGACTATCCTGGAAGAAATGGATCCACAAATTCTTGTCAGCAGTGTAAGGTTGGATCTTCCTTACATATGATCTGAGATGCAGCTTAGGACAGGAAGCTCCGTCATACTTTGCAAAAGCAGGTGCCTTGAACTTGTGTGGGATCACCACCCCAGAAGATAAACCTAGATCTCCAAAATCTAGACCGGGCACCTTCTGTATCTCCATAGCACTTAACCGGTCTTCCAGCTGTTTGTACTTATCCTCAGTAGGAGGGTACTGTTCATCATTGAAATCCGTCTCGTTGTCGGAGACCACGGGACTAGGAACCTCTCTCCCTTGTGGGCTGTCTTTCCCTACAGTTGGGGTAGTCTGCTCAGCCTTATTTTGTGATCCATTCCCAGATCTGCGTCTAGGGTTGAATAAAACAGTCCTCTTCTTCTTCTTCTTCTTCATAAGCAGGGTCTTCAAATCCTGTTGACCCTGGGGTAGGCTCATAACCAACTCCTGGAACTGGGAATTCTGGGCCTGGAGGGCCTTGATAGCTTGTTCATTGGATGATTCAGGATTCATGATGATTGCTGAAATAAACAGCGAAGAAGGTAAGTGACCTGTAAAAAGGGTACCTGTAATGCAATGATATGTATATGTATGCAATGTTTCCAAGGATCTCGCGGGGTAAACAAGAAAAATTGTTAGAATTTTAATTCTGTAGCTTGATTGAAGGAACTTCATGTTTTTGAGAGTCCTTCTTCAAGGGTCAAAGGCTCACCATATCCAGTGGGTCATAGCCCCTGACTCAAGTCATCATGTTTTGATCTCCAAACAACCCTGGCTAGAGGAAAATAAATCCCCTTTTCCCCTTGCTAGACATTTTGATTCATCATGACCTGCATCACAGACCCTTGAGATCCTTGAAATGGATTAGTCCTTATGCAGGATGTATACAATGGTATGATGGTATGATGCTATGCATGGAGTGATGTAAGTGAACCCTGTTATAAGCCCAGATTAAGGACTGTAAACAACACCTGCAAGGAACTCATGTGTCAGATAACAAGAACATGCAAGTAGTCAGGTTTGAAGGCACACAAGTCACACAAAAGAGCCCTTAGAGTTTAGGCCAGCATGAAGTTTAGGTATTACCCTCTTTCAGTTTCGTTGGTTAAGACCTGTCCTAGAAAATAGTAACCGGGTTCTAGAGGATCTCAATATCACTGACTACCCTCAATCGGTCATAACTCCAGCATCACAATCTTTTCTTGCGGCCAGAACCATCGCGAGAGTTTAGCCTTAATGAGTGTACCATACTGCTACTGTTCTATGGCCAAGTTGGGTCAATTTAGGGTTCTAAGGTCGGTTGGTGCTTAATGACTCCTCAGAAGACCCATATTCTCCTCGTTGCAACACAAGGGATATCGGTACATACCAATGTGTCACACCAACGTAGCCACTGCTTCACCCGTGTCGGTCTACGCCAGACAGGTCCCTCACAGCTTATGCTACCTACATGGTATTCCCCAGATCCGGGTTAGGATCTATGAAACTCCAAAACAAGCCCACAATATTAAAGCAATCAAGACATACAATTGAAAACATAAGAGTGGTCTAATCCTAAGGTACACCTCACTTATAAGTTCCCCAGTAGAGTCGCCAGTTCTGTGATCGGTGGAAATAGAACTGACTGTTTTTTAAGCTGGTTCGCGAAATGTCGCGGTAAGCAAGAGTCGCCACCGTCTTTTATGTTCTCCAACTAGGAAAGGAAAAAAGCACATCAAAATTCCTTTTTCGAGATGTCTCTCGGTTCGGGAGGTAGATTTATAGAAAGGGAAGGTGTTAGCACCCTTTCTATCCGTGGTTATCCACGGGCTCTTAGGTACTTGCTCTTATGTTTTCAAAAATTGTTTGCTTTTCAAGTGTATGTGGGTTTGAAAAAGTTTCGTTTGAAAAAATTTCTAGGTAACTCTTGTATCTGTCCTCAAAAGTGTATGAAAAATTTGTTTGAAAACCTTTTGAAAGTGTGAGTGCGAAAAGATGTTTTTGTTTTTGAGAGAGCAAGTAATCATGAGAAATCTACCTACTCTAAGGAATTAGGCTGTGTAAGGGTCCTTTAGACAGTACTATCCCACTATTGAGAAGTAGGTAGCACCGTCGTTGGAGGTATTCGGGTCAATTCGATTATTAGGGACATGTGTGGTCACCGAAGCAATAGTAGGACACCTTAGCGGTAACCCTAATGTCCTAGATCCTTTTTATCCGAGGCAACCGTTTCGAGGCAACTGGATCTTTAGACAGGAGGGCGACCTCTAAGACACCCTATACTTGACGACCACCTCGAGGCAACCAGTGAGGCGTACCCTAGGAGTGGCATGTGCATGTGTGTTGTTTCAGTTTATGTTTATCTTTGAACATGCATTTGTGAGCTACGAATTCATTTTATTTATCATACAAGTCTTTCATGCATATTAACAGTTAAGAGTGCGGAAAATAAATTGCGGAAAGGTAAATCTACGCTATTACAAGGCGCGGGTCTATACATCGCCAAAAACAAAACCCGTTTGGAAAATAAATGCGAGAAAAGTAAAGAAAGCGGTAAAACCCTAATTAACTATTACATCCTCAGAAACAGTTACATAAATATAATCAAATAATGAATAAATATGCGCGCGAAAGAATTGAATCGGGACGTCCTTAGGGTTTTGACCCTTTTTGAGAAAAGAAAGTAATTTGCCCTTTTTTACAATTAATTCAAATTAAACCTAATTTACTAATTAATTATTTAATTAACAAGAAAAAAGTATTTTTTTATGTTTTTTATGTTTTAATGAAAATAAAAATAAAAAGAAATTAAAAGTCAAAAGTTAGAGAAAACCTAAGTCTAATTTATTTTATTTATTGTAAAAGAAAATTAAAATTAAACCTGATTAAAACAACTAAATTAATTGGTTAGAATTTATTTACGAAAATAATAATTAAGGTGAAATTGATAATAATAAAAATATTTACATTTTTTAATGGTCTGAATTTATTATGAAAATAAGAGTTTGTTAATTAAATACTACTAATAATAATAATTAATAATAATAATTAAATAGTAATTAAAACATAAAAGAAAAAGAATAATAGAACCAGGGGGTGCTGGGCCCAGAATGGAGGTTTGTGTGGAAATTTGGAAGCCCATTTGTTGCCAAGCCACGTTTGACCTTTTGCAATTGTCCATGGCATGGTTGACTGGGAACATCATAGTCAGCACTTCATAGCCCTTGGATTGGTGCATGAGGACACATGGCACGCTGATTGCTTGAAGCGCATGATGGACGCTTTGAGGATGCCTGCACAGGAGCATGTTAGAAAAAATATGAACAAGCGTTTGGGGGACCTGGGAATCGAACCCAGGTCCCAATGGTTAATAGCCACATCACTTTCCACTACGCCATTGTGTTGCATCTGTTAATATAATGACAATTAATTATAATATATAAAAATCAACGCCCATGCTGGAAAAGCAAAACACGCGCGCTGATTATTTGAATGGACCAACCAGGATGGAACACGTCCTTCATCTTCTTCGTTTTCCTGCAAAAGAATAAAGAGATAGCAGGGGTTTTTAACCCCCACAAAATAGCTTGAGGAATAATAGCGATTAGGATTCTATGCTATATAAATATGGCGCGACACATCCAATGCGTTCGTCTTGTCCTCACGAGTCTAACCATGTATCTCAGCAGGCTTAATTTTTCTTATATCACAAAGCCCCAATTTGAGAGCTTGAAAAACCTAAAATTCATCAATGGCGAATTATGATTCTATGCGTTTCAATGCAATTAACCTATGCCAAAAGATTCCTGTATATTCAAGCAATGCAAAACAACCCATAAAACATGTTAAATGCTCATGAGATATGAATTTCGATTATGAAAAAGGAAGCTAAACCGTGTGACTGTTCTTGCGTGTTCTTTGAGTGTTAAGGCTTGATTTCGATTGCAATATGTTCCTGGGAATGCTAACAATGTATTAGAATCAAGAGAAAGCTTTGAATCATGCTGGAAGGCCAAAAACAGTTTTCACTTTTTCTTGGTTTTTTTCAATGTTGCTATGGTGTTTCTGCAGCAGTCTCACGTGAATGGAATTAGGTTTGGCTTCAGTATATGTAATGGAATGAAACTAGGGTAAATCTTGCACATGAAATCCTTTGCATTATGGTTTCAATATTTGATTTTCAATCAAATCTTTTAGCATCTTTTTGATTGAGAAACCTTGCCAAATTGGGAGATTTTGGTCCCCTTGATGTGCACATGAAATCTCCAGCTTGTCTTGGTCATATTTGCTTCATAAAAAGATTTGAAAACCATATCTTTGAATTTCCTACATTTTAAATCAATTAAATGAATTAATATTAATAAAAAATCCAATTAATTAATAAAAATAAGAAAATAAACTCAAATAGGCTTTATGGGTCGTGCATATGCTTTGGGTAAAGATTCAAGAAGGAATTTGAGGCCCATTAGCAAAAATGATGTGTTTTGAGCAAAGTTGACTTTTGCAAATTCACAAAAATTTCCCAACTTCTCCAATGCACATCTTGCTCAATTTTGATCATATGAACATGTTCTTGGACATTTTGGAAAGGTCTTGAAGTCCTATAACCAATTCCTTTGGTCCCATGTCATTTGGATTTACCAATCTCAAGTTATGGTCTTTGACTTAAAATGCCTTTTTGTTGACTTTTGAAATTGACCTATAATGTAGAAATTGATAACTTTTTATGAGAGCATTTCTTGGACTTGGAATGTGAAGATGAGTTGTAGGAAATGTCATCCCCTTCAAAATAAGCATTGTATGGGATTTTTCTGATGAACCATGAAAATGTTATGCTTTGGTCAAGATACAGTTGACTTTTCTGTTGTCCAAAAATAGTAACTTTTGCATCTTTGATGATTTTTGAGCCATTCTTGCGGAATCATGATCAAGATTTGATCAAATGATGATTGTGTGCTCAAAATAAGATGTTGACCAAAAATTTTGACTTTTGCTTGGAAAATGACCATTTTTCCCCTGCAGTTGATTGTGAAGCAATTAGGGCTTTTGACTGTGCAACTTGATGCTGTGAGTCTTGAGACTTGACATGTAGATGCTTGACAATGTATATAGGCCTATGGGACTTGATTGAGCCATTGAAAACCTCAAATTCTTTGCAAGAACCAAAACCCGAATTTTGACTGGCTTAGGAGGCATTTGGACTGTGCAATCCTTGAGTAGTCTTGAACCATTTGAAGATGATTCTTGATAAACCTTGAAGAATATGGGAGGGAAAATTTTGGGGTACAACAGGGTCAAAACCCTAATTTTTCTTGTCCTTGATTCATCGCGCGCGTTTATCTTTGCAATATTAATGTAACTGTTCATGGGATGTAATAGTTTAATTAGGACTTTTTCGTTTATTTATCGTTTTACGGGGTTTTGGCTATGTAATTAATCCCCCTCCCCGAAGCCTTCTAATAGCGTAGTTTTATTTCTCGCACTTTAATTTCCGCAAATATTAACTGTTAGATGTATGATAATAGGATTGCATGACAAGAATGTATGTTAATTTTAAAATGGTTAGCAAACCCTAAATGTGCAAAGATAATAACTGAAATTAAATCACTTGCACATGCGCACTCCTAGGGTATACTCTGACTTTGGTTTCCTTCGGTTAACAATCATTAAGTATAGGGTATTTTAGTGATCGCTCTCTTGTCTAAACAAAGATCAAATGTCCCGTTCGAAAATGTTGCCTCGGAAATGTTGCCTTGGAAATGTTGCCTCGGAAATGTTGCCTCGAATATGATCTTAAGACATTAGGGTAATTACTAAGACGTCCTAACATTGCTTTAGTGATTGTACATCCCTTATGAATTGACCCTTACAACTCTAACGGCGGTGCTACCTACTCACTAATAGTGGGATAACACTGTCTAAAGGAAACAAGAATAGAAACATTCTTTTTTCGAGTAGGTAGATGCTAGTAGGTACTTGCTCAAAATCAAACTTTTCCACACTTATACTCTTTTCAAACAAAGTTTTCAAAACAACTTCGTAACACTCTTGAAGACAGAAGCAAGGGTTAAAACGAAGAAAAACAAAAACTTTTCAAAACAAACTCACACAAGCAGTTTTAAAATGATGAGCAAATACCTAAGATCTCGTATAAAACTACGGATAGAAAGGGTGTTAATACCTTCCCTTTCTATAATCTAGCATTTGGATATCTCGAAAAAGGAATTTTTCTGTGCTTTTTTCCTTTCCAGTTGGATAAAATAAAAGTCGGTGGCAACTCTTTCTTACTGCGACATTTTGCAAACACAAACACAAAACACAAACTAGCATTTTCCTAAAACTAGTCCGGTTCTGCCACCATATCACAGCATCCGTTTGTGAGTTTGGAAATCAATTTTGATCGATACCAATTCATGTACATGTTGCTGCCCGGAAGGTACAAATTCCTTGCAAATTTCTTTTCAAATGTGGCTTAATGAATTCTTGAATGTAATTGTACATTTATGGATGGTTGATGATGAGAATTATTGGTTCCGACGCGATTTTCTGATTAATTTCATGTTTATCCTTAGTGTTGCCCGGATTTGTAAGTAAGCCTCAAAGCATGTTTTTATTGTTGGATAACACATGAATGGACTTGTCTTGGTTTATGTTTTACATATATGTTAAGATTGGTGGTTTTTAAATAGACTTTTATGCACTTCATGTAGTGAAACAATGATTTCTGAATATGTTAAATGCATGTACATTATGATTTGATTATCATTTGATGCATACTTGATTGTATTTAGGAACTTGTAAGACATCTATGATGAATTTTGTTGTTTTTTACTTGAGTTTTTGAGCCATTTCATGTATTGATGCGGTGCTGCCCGGTTTTCTACTTCCATGTTTCGACACTTGTTCAAATGTTACTTATTTGCATTTCGATATTATTTTGAGTTACGATATGATTGCTTGACTTTATTTATGCTTTCTTGTTATCATTAACTCTTCTTGTGTACTTGTGCAAGCTTCGGAAGGCGATTTCCCGCACCATGCGATGTGCAGATCATTTGTGCTTGTATAGTTTTGAATGTTATATGGATGCACATGATATTGGATATGTGTGTGTGATACGGTGGGAGAACTGACTTGAGGTTTTGCGTTTGTGTTTGCAATTGTACGGTTTAGCAAGAGTCGCTATCGACTTTTTATTTTATCCAAAGGAAAGGTCAAAAAGCACATGAAAGACCTTTGAGATGTTTTCTTGGGTTCTGGGGGTAGATTATGAAAAAGGAAGGTGCAAGCACCCTTTTCATCCATGGTTTTCCATGGGCTCTTAGTTACTTGTTTAGATCACTTGCTTTTGCTTTTCAATTGTTTGAAATGGTGCTTTGTGTGTGTGGTTTTTGAAAATGCTTTGAAAAAAGAGGCCTTGTTTAGGAAACCTTTGTAATGATTCTTGTTTGAATATATACAAAGGTGTTTGTCTTTTGAAAATATATTTCAATGTTTTGAAAGTTTGATTTGGGAAATGTTTTGAAATTGTGTTGTGATGTGTGTTTGAAAATAGCAAGGATGTTTTACAAGCTTTTGATCAAGTAACTAAGAGTCGTCTACCCTATTTTGCTCAAAGATCTTTCCTATATGTTTTTAACCCTTTTGAAAGTGTTATTTCACCATTGCATTTGGTGAACAACCTTGTGTTAGGATGTTAAACGGGACAGGCGCGGGTCAAAACATACAATCATTGAAAGCAACTTGTGTGACGCTCTAGCAATTTTGTAAGGGACGAGATCATTTTATCGGAGGCAACATCGAGGGTCATCGAGGGACTACGATCTTTGTTTATCAAAGGGGAATTTGCTAGAGTGTCTCATATTCGAGGGACATGATTGCATTTTGAGGCAACAAGCGAGGTTATCCTAGAGGTGCAAGTGTGCATTGTGTTTGTCATTTTCATGCATTTAGATCTTGTATTAGGTCATCTAGCGATTGATTTTATATTTTCGCATACAAACCCTAATCTCTAGTCATGGCATATTTGAAAGCATAAAGTGCGAGAATTAAAAGTCTAAGCTATTACAAAAGAATCCTGGGATGGTGGTACAATTATTTACAAATGGGGATAAATCTCACAAGGATAACAATGTCCAAATATCAAGTGTTACAACCAAATCGAATTGTCGCAATTCAATATAAAATTATAACAAATGAAGAAATCAATAATATTGTGAGATGCATGTATTTATTTACAAATAAACAAATAAAAATCTATTCTAAAAAGAAAGATTAAAAATTATTATTATTCTTTGTGTTTTATTAATTATGTAAATAAAAAGTTTTAAAGAAAGAAAATTAGTTAAACAAAACTTCTATTATTTTTTGGTGTTTTCTTGTTAAATATAAGGAAAATAATAAAAGGAAAAAAAATGACTAAAACTAATTAAGAAAAAATCAAAATTATTTTAAATATTATTTTAAATATTGTTAATGTTAACAAAAGAAAAGAAAACAAATTAATTTTAAATGAATAAAAAAGAAACAAGCATTTGTTAATCAAAAGGAAAGAAATAAAAAATTATGGGCTTAAGGCTTGAAAGGGGGAAGCCCAAAATAAGAATATGAGAGAAGAGAAACAAAAAACCAGAATGGAGGTGTGGGTGGGTGGGGGGGGTGCTCTAGTAATGATTATGGGCTTATGTGTTTGGATAGGCCCAAGGTACAGTATACACAGTTTTGTTAGGGTTTGTAAACTTTAGGGTTAGTGTGTGTAATTGGGGTTACAGCAGTGCCCCTCCTCTTGTTCTTGCTCTTCATCTTTCTCAATGCTAATTCTGATACTCCCTCTAAGCCCTAGCCACCGGAGTGCCACCCCACTCTCTCATCTCTTCACCATGATCCAGAGTTTTGGTACAATTCGTTTCTTGTTTTTACAGTTTGTTTTCGTTTGTTTGATTTTTTACAGTTTCATATTTATTGTAGTTTGGCTAATCCATTATGTTGCATGGCTTTATTGAAGTGAAGAAATGTAACTTGGGGTTTTCTCTATGATGAAAGAGAGATGGTTGGGCTGGCGGCGCTCCTTGGCGGCTAGAGGCGGAGGAGGGAGGAGATGATGGTTGCGCGCGTTTCTGGTAACCTTTTTCCTCTATCTTGATTTGTTGATGTTTGATGATGACACTTGTTCTGAAAACTTGTTGTTGTTGATTTGTTGAACTGAGTTTGTTAGACAATGGTTTATGATGATGCTTCTGAAACTGCTTCTTGTTGCTTCTGAAAATTTTGATTTTTTTGAATGTTGATGATGATAAAAGTTCTGAAACTTTTTTTGTAAGCTTCTAAAATTCTCTTCCTCTTTCTTGGCTTTGAAGGTTAATGATGATGTATTTATGAAACTTGTTTGTATGCTTCTGAAATTCTCTTCCTCTTTCTTGGCTTTGAATGTTAATGATGATGTATTTCTGAAAATTTTGATATTGTTGGAAGTTGTTTCTTGAACTGATATGCCGTTTGGAAAGCTTGCAGCTTGTGCAGTTTTTGATAGCAGGCTTGGTAAGCTTACAGCTTGTGCAGTTTTTAATAGCATGCTTGGAAAGCTTGCAGCTTGTGGTTGTTTGTTCCTGTTTGAAAGCTTTACAGGGTTTGGCTTGCAGGGTTTAAAGTTTGTAGTTTGGTTGCTAACAAGTTTGTTTTTGTTAGTGGGCTTGCAGGTTCACAGTTTGGTTATGGTTCTGTTCGAGAACTGCAGTTTTTTGTGGTTGTTTATGGTTTCTGCTTGTTCACAGTTTGGCCAAGCAGTTTGGCAAGGTAGTTTAGCAAGCTTGCATAGGCTGTGCAATTTGAAGCTGCAGTTTGGAAATGGTTTTTGGAATTGGTTCACAAGCTTGTATTTGTTTTTGTTCTATTTGCAGTTTTGCTGTAGGTTTGAAGAGTGTTCTGAACTGCTGAGTTTTTTTAGGCTTAGCTCCAACGTTCTCTCCCTCCTTCAAACTGTTATGCAGTTTGATAGTTTTATATCTTTTTAGATTTTTTGTTTTCAACTTGTGATAGCCTGCTTTGCCAAACTGTACACTTCAAAAGGTGATATCCTTTTCTCTCTTTCTCTCTCCATGAAACAAGCATTTTTTATTTTTTTATTAAATTCTGAAAAGTTGCCCATGTCTGGAAAATGATGATAGCTTATGACAAGCTTTGACTTGTAAATTGGTTTACCTCTGCATTTGGCCTGCTGTTTACTTTTGGGCCTGCTGTACTTTCTGCATTGCATACTTTTTGCCTTTGTACAATTTGCATCTAGTTGGCTTGTAACTCAGTTTGCTTAGTACAGTTTTCTTTGCTTGCAATGTTTAGATAGTTGCTTAGTACAACCTGCCTTGTATGCCATGTTTTGCAGTTTTGGCGCCTTGCTATATTTTCATAACAGTTTGCCTTAGCTGCTGTAATATTTGCCTTTGTATGCTTGCCTTTGTACATCATGTTTCAGTTTGGCCCATGTTTTCATTTGAACCAATTGCTTTTGTATGCTTACATTAGCATTTTTTACTTTTCTCTTTGTGAACCAAGAAGAGCAATCTTCTTGTGATTTGCAAAGAGAAAAATAAAAACATGATAAATGTGATACGGTGGGAGAACTGACTATGGTTTTGCGTTTGTTTTCGCAAATGTTTCGGTTGAGCAAGAGTCGCCACCGACTTTTTATTTTATCCTAAGGAAAGGTTTAAAAAGCACAGCAAAAACCTTTGAGATTTTTCTTGGGTTCGGGGAGTAGATTATAGAAAGGGAAGGTATTATAACCCTTTCTATCCATGGTTATCCATGGGCTCTTAGGTACTTGCTTAGATCAACTTGCCTTGGTTTTCAATTGTTTGAAATGGTGCTTTGTGTGTGGTTTTGAAAATGTTTTGAAAAAGATGCCTTGTCTAGGCTACCCTTGTAACAATTCTTTACTCGAATGTTTTACAAAAGGTGTTTTGTCTTTTTGAAAAGATGTTTCAAGGGTTTTTTGAAGGTTTGTTTTGAAAGTGTTTGTGAAGAGTGGTTTGAAAATAGGCAAGTGTTTTATTTTGCAAGTTAACAAGTACTCAAGAGCTATCTACCCTAAAGTTCTCAAAGATTTTTGTTATGTTTTAACCCTTTTAACAATTTTGTTCCAGCATTGCATTTGGTGGACAATCTTGTGTTAGGAGGTGAAAGGGACGGGCGCGGGTCATCGTTTAGACCATAATTGCAATAGTGCTAAGTATCTTTGGGCAATTTTTCTTTGAAAGGGACTTGATCATTTTAGGCAACTTTTCAAATGCGTCATCGAGGGACTATGATCATTTGATTGTTTGTTTTGCCCAAAGAAACCTAACATGCAATATGGCCCATTTATTTGAAGGCAACAAGTGGAATACCCTAGGGGGTGCAAGTGTGATATGTGTTATCCATTTTCATGCTTTGATTATCTTGAAATTAGGTCAAACTATTTTGTTCTTTTTATTTGCATACAAACCCTAATTCTAGCATGGTATATTTAGAAAGCGTTAAAGTGCGAAAAGTAAAGTTCTAAACTATTACAACACAATATGGGAAGGGGGGTACAAATGTTCAAATGGGGGGGTATTTAGACAAGAAATTAAAACCTAGCTATTACATCAATTTTGGAATATTTACAAGATAATTGATTGCATAAATTAAATGGAAAATAAAATAAAGATGCAAAATGCAAAAAGGGTTTTTATATGTATGAAAAAAAAAGTATTATTCATGTCAAATAAATAAAATAAAAAAAAAGCATTATTTTTGGAGTTTTTGTATTTTAAGGGTAAAACCCTAATTTTTATTAAGTAATATATATATTATTTAATTTATACAAGTATTTGTTTATTATGTACAAAAATAAAATAAAATGAAGTATATTTATAAAAAGTATTTTTTTGATGTCAAATATTAATAAAACAAAAAATATAGGTATTTTTGTACTTTAACCTAAATATAGTAATAAATATATATATATATATATATATATATATATATATATATATATATATATATATATATATATATATATATATATATATATATATATATATATATATATATATATATATATATATATATATATATATATATATATATATATATATATATATATATATATATATATATATATATATATATATATATATATATATATATATATATATATATATATATATATATATATATATATATATATATATATATATATATATATATATATATATATATATATATATATATATTAATTTCTAAATATGTATTATGTATATAAAAATAATAATATTTAATATTATATAAAAAAGTATATTTTACATAAAATATTTTCAAAAGAAAAAAAGAAATAAAAATCAGAAATAAGATATATTTACATTATTTTTTCTAGCTTTCCTAAATAATAGTATATGTATATATTTATGTATAAATGATTCCTATAAACAAATAAATGCTTAAAAATAGAAAAATGGTGTAAAAAATGTTTTTTATGTTTTTAATATCATTAGGAAAAATAAATAAACCAAAATGAAAAAGAAAAATCAAAAAATCAATAAAACACACAAATTGGGCTCAGGGGGTGTGAAATCAGAAATATGGTGTGAAAAGAAATTCAGAAGCAAGCCCAGCCCATGAAGCTTCTTCTTCAACCTCTGAACAAAAAATGTTCAAAAAAACGCGCACCTGAAACTCCATTCAAACATCCTGATTCCTTGATCTTTTGCACAAACTTCCAACATAAGAAATGTTAAGCATTGAATCACGATTTTAAATATATAAAGAACTCATCCTAACTCTCAGAAATGAGAGAGAATTTTGACAATCCCAAATCATGACCTAATTTTTCTGCCATATTCAAACCTTAAATTCTCACAGCTCAAGCAAAATAAATGAAAAGTAAAAGCATGTACAAATTCAGGGGCATGAGTAGAACACTTCTTATTCACAAACTTAGAGCTAATGATGCCTAGGCTAAGAGTTATAAGTTCAAGAAAATACCGGTTCAGTTGAAGTTCTATCTGGCAATGGGGGAGCTTTCAGAGCAAGATGATGATCTGTACAGCTTGCCTGAAGTGTGGTGATACTATTCCAATGCTTACTTTGCTTTGAGACACCTTGAATCGAGCTACGGACCTCCAACTATAAAACAAGAAAGTGAAAATGGTGGAACTGGTTAGAGGAATTACAGGTCGTGTTTTAGGTTTTGGTTAGCTTGCATTGATGCTAGGGAATGTGTTTGATGAGCTTTGGGCAAGAAATCATGCAAGGGATGAGAGTTGGCACTCAAACTGCAATGAGAACTCTGTTTGAGCAGTTTGATGGTGGTTCTGAGTTTGTGGAGGTATTGGAGGTATTGGAGTCATGTGCTAGCTTAGTTAGGATGATTAGAAAGTGTATACAATATTTGCTTAAGTGTTCTTATGCTGAGATCAAAGTTATGTTGTCAAATGCCAAGTTTCTTAACACTTAAGCAAGCAAAAGCCAACTTGTGTTCTAGGCAGGTAGAGGCCCCCTAAACATGCTGCTAACCTTGTCTTGATCAGAGTGTTTTTGCTCATAATCCTGTGCCAATTAGATTTCATCTGTACTTGTGGATTTGCATTATGACATAAAGCTTGCTTTTGCAAAAATGGCCATTTCACTTTTTCCATTTATGGCCTAATCCAACATGTAATGCATAAACTCATGAAACAAGGCCTTAGCACAATGAACATGCATTAAATTATTGAGTGTTGGATGGTTTAAGGGCCTGTAATCAAGTGGCATGCTGGTTTGGGAAATTTGCACAAGTTATGAACATGTACATGGCCATGAATCAAAGTGACTTTTTGCCATATTGCAAAATTCGATTCTCTCAAGTTATGAGGTTGTTTGATGAGTTATTTGACATTTTGGAAAGCTTGGAATATGTACTATAATCCATATTTGAAGTGCAAATTGAAATTCCAAGTGGAAGTGTATGGAAAATGGTCTTGAAGTTAGGTAGAAAACCTTGCCAAAATAGGTCAAATTTTCACTAAGTTAAGAATGGTTTAGTACCCTTATTCCAAAAATTGTAACTTGAGATACAAGTCTCTTTTGGGAAAACTTTGTGAATAAAAGTTGTAGACTATGAAACAAGCTACAACTTTCATGTTTTGACTTTTTCTTGAATCCAAATGAATCTTGGTGAGAAAGTGGGGCAAAGTTGGGAAAGAATTAGGGTTTTTTCATAACTTAGAAAAATTCTAAGTTATGAAAAATTTTCATTTCAAACCCTAATTTGCAAATTTTGATTTCTTGGTGAACAAGTTTCATGATTTGGCATATTTTGATGAAAAATGAATCTTGACCCTTGATTTTGACCAAAAAGTCAAAGTTTGACTTTTCAGTATACAGTCAAAATTGGTCAATTGACTGGGAAATTCAACTGTCAATCTTGTGCATTTGGGATCTTTTGAACTTGTTGAGCATGTCAAGATAATTCCATGGGGTCCTTGAGTCCATATGTGATCTTGGTTTGCCATTGGCTAGGTCAAACAGTCAAAAATTGCCTTTGTGCAGTCAAAACCCTAAAAATGACCATTTTGCCCTTTTGATGATCTGATCAAATTTCTTGGGGAATTGTGATCCAAACTTGATCAAATGGTCCATATGAGTTCATAATGTTGATGTGGGTCAATTTTCATAAGATTTGACTGTCAATTGACCACAGTTGACTTTTTCCCCAATACAGTTGGTTTCTAGGTCAACTGTCCAATTGACTGGGCAAAACTTGGAATCAAGACTTGAAACTTGATGTGGATAAACTTGGGAGTCCAATATGAAGCATGAAAGTCATCTTAGGCATTTTAGGTCAAAACATCTTTGTGTAAACACCAACCCTAATTTGGGTCAGCAGTGCAAGGAGAAGTCTTGAGCAGATGAAACCCTAACTGGATCTTGATCTCCAAGGGCTTTGTGATGAGAAAAAAAGGGAGGGCAAATTTTTGGGTACAACAGTTGCCCCTGTTCAATCTTCTTGAATCCGAAGAGTTAGATTGGCAAGTTTGCCTTTCGTGACTCGAGGGTAAAAGGAGATTGGACACTAGAGTGCCCTTAAATTTGCACTAGTCAAAGCAATGGATGCGGGAATGGGCTTAGAGATGCCATCTGGAAGGATGACAGAAGTTTGTAGGGTATAGGCTTAAAGATGCCATCTGGAATGAGTATCAGGAAGGTATCCATGCTTTGGATCATCTTCGAACTGGGGGTCTGAATAAGCAAATAGATTGACATCCGTTGTTGGGAGGAATCCGTAAACTGTTTTCAAAAGTTGCATCTGAACCAGCGATAGATTAACATCCGTTGTTGGGAAGCGTCCGCCAGCTGTTTTCAAAGGTTGCATCTGAACAAGCAATAGATTAACATCCGTTGTTGGGAAGAATCCATAAACTGTTTTCAGAAGTCTTGAGAAGAAACTGAACAAGTGATAGGTTAACATCCGTTACTTGGAGAACCCGTGAACTGTTTTCAGAAATCTTGAAGTTGAATAAGCAATAGAGCAGCATCCATTGTTGGGAAGCGTCCGTCAGCTGTTTTCAAAGGTTGCATCTGAACAAGCGATAGATTAACATCCGTTGTTGGGAAGAATCCATAAACTATTTTCAGAAGTCTTGAGAAGAAACTGAACAACTGATAGGTTAACATCCGTTACTTGGAGAACCCGTGAACTGTTTTCAGAAATCTTGAAGTTGAATAAGCAATAGAGCAGCATCCGTTGTTGGGAAGCGTCCGTAAACTGTTTTCAAAAATCTTGGAGGATAATGATTTTAGTCTGTCGACTGATCTTACCTGAAAAGATAAAGAGTTATTTGTATGCAATGTCATGATGCATGATACAATATATGTTATATGATATGAATGTAAGTGGATGCGCATGTAAGCTGGAGAGTTGTCTTGCAAAGGATAGATGAATCCGAGATGGCTGAAGATAAATGTATCTTGACTGCTGCCGGGACGAATAATTCCTGGTTGTTGTTGGAGAATAAGGAGCTTGGGTTGTATACCAATCTTCTGGGGAAATCCTGATGACTTCTACTGGGGAGTTCCAATCTAATGGACTCATGCTGGGGAGGTGAGATTGAGAATCTTCAGTTTGGTGGGAAGTATCTCTGGCGACTTCACTGGGGAACTCAAGGTTTGACCTCCCAAAACTCTGCGGGGAGAAGGTTCATTAGTCTGGCTCCGCTGGGGATATTGAAACTTAAATTCTGAGGGGAAATGAGTTCTGGAGGATTCTCTGGCTGGGGATAACAAAAATAAACTCCTCTGGGGATTGTATTGATAAGTCATGTTGGGGAACTCTGATGAACTCCGCCGGAGGTAGGAAGAATCTGGGCGAGTGCGATCTTCCGTGGCAATAAGCTGAGGATAACCCAGTTATAAGCCCTTGTGAGGAATAACTTTGAATAAAGCTCGGGAGAGACGTCCGTACTCTGCAGGGGATAAGCTTCCAAAATCTACCGGGGATGAGTTTCGGGGTTTGCTGGGGATATGGATTCCAAATCTCCTGGGGGCTTCCTTTGAAAGGGTATCAGGATATCCTACTGCATCTTCAACCTATCCGTAATCCTATTTCTTGATTCATAAGGAAATGATTATGTTCAAATGCATATGCCTATTTAACAAAACATTGGACGTTTCTCAAAATAAAATAAATAGTGCAAGAGAAAAGAAAAGGAAATGACACAAATTTTTGAGAAAAGTATTTGTATTAACTTTCTATGAGTATATTTGTACATAAGAGACAATCATCCTAGTAAGAGGATGTCGTCGTAAATATTAAAAAATTTATACAAAAGAAGGGATGGCTATGTGAAATAATTCCGTGGGATTCCATTCTGCTACAGCCTTCACAACTCTGAATATCTGTCCATTCAATGCTTCGTTTGCCGATGACTGGATTGATCAGAAGCCTGGAACTGGTTGATGAAGAGATTGTCTTTGAAGTGATCCGACGAGACATAGTCATACGCTTTAATTCCCTAAATTTTGCCTGAATCGCCCTTTCGGGTTTTCGATCCACCGGGAAACCCCTTTTTGCCCAAGCCGCCCTTTCGGGTTTTCAACTTGCCGGGTGTACAGATTTTTTATTATTTTTAGCCCTAACTTTTGCCTGAACCTCCCTTTCGGGTTTTCAGTTTACCGGGATGTCCATTTTTACCCAAGCCGCCCTTTCAGGTTTTCGACTTGTCGGGTTATTTTATGCGTAGTATCTTTTGACTATGTCAACGTTCGCAGGGTGCGGCAAATCATCACCGTCCATGGTGGTCAGAATCATTGCACCACCAGAAAATATGCTCTTGATCACAAACGGTCCTTCATATGTAGGAGTCCATTTGCCCCTGGGATCACTTTGCAGTAAGATAATCCGCTTGATTACGAGATCTCCGACTTGATACACTTGACGTCTGACTTTCTTATTGAAGGCCTTGATCATCCGTTTTTGATACGTCTGACCATGGCATATAGCAGCGAGTCGCTTTTCGTCTATCAGATTGAGTTGATCAAGTCGGGTCTGCATCCAATCATCTTCGTTCAAACCTGTGTCCTTCATAATCCTTAGGGAGGGAATCTGAACTTCCATAGGTAGGACAGCTTCCATGCCATATACCAAAGAAAATGGTGTTGCCCCGGTTGAAGTGCGTACCGTCGTACGGTATCCATGCAGAGCAAACGGTAACATCTCATGCCAGTCTTTGTAAGTGACTGTCATTTTTTGAATGATCTTCTTAATGTTTTTGTTCGCAGCTTCAACAACACCGTTCATCTTCGGCCGATAGGGAGACGAATTGTGATGATAAATCTTGAACTGTTCGCATAATGCAGTGATCATCGTGTTATTCAGATTTGTACCGTTGTCTGTGATGATCCTGTCTGGAACACCATACCGACATATGAGATTTTGCTTAATGAAGCGGGCAACCACATTTTTAGTAACAGAGGCGAAGGAGGCTGCTTCGACCCACTTGGTGAAGTAGTCAATGGCAACCAGGATGAAGCGATGTCCGTTGGAAGCCGTGGGCTTGATCTCTCCAATCATGTCAATGTCCCACATTGCAAATGGCCAAGGAGCAGTCAGAACGTTGAGAGGAACCGGAGGGATATGGACTTTGTCAGCGTAGACTTGACATTTGTGGCAGGTACGGGAATGTTGATGGCAGTCAGCTTCCATGGTAGACCAATAATAGCCTGCCCTTAGGATCTTCTTAGCCATTGTATGCCCGCTCAAGTGAGTGCCAAATGTGCCGCTGTGTATATCAGTCATGATCAACTCTGCTTCAGCTTTGTCTCCACATCGGAGTAATACACAATCATGGCTTCGTTTGTAAAGGATGCCATTGCTCAGGAAGAACTTGGCAGCAAATTTCCTTAAGAACTTCTTGTCATTTACAGAAGCTCCTTCGGGATAATCTCTAGTCTCGAGATACCTTTTGATTTCATGGAACCAGGGTTGTTCCACTACTTCTTCGGTATTAATCTCGTGACAATGTGCAGGTTCATCCATTCGCTCGATGGTGATTTGGGGAGCCTCGTTATCCCAGTTGAGTTTAAACATGGAGGACATTGTGGCTAGAGCATCTGCTAGCTGATTCTCTTCTCGCGGGAAATGCTCGAAGGTAATTTGCTCGAAATGAGGCAACAACGTCAAGACATGTTCTTTGTATGGGATAAGATTAGGATGCTTGGTATCCCACTCTCCTTTGATTTGACTGATAACCAAAGCCGAGTCCCCAAATACGGTCAAAGATTTGATCCCCAAGTCTATAGCGGCCTTGAGACCAAAGATGCAAGCTTCGTATTCAGCCATGTTGTTTGTGCAGCTGAAGCAAAGTCGGGCTGTGAAAGGTGTGTGACAGCCTTCCGGAGAAATGAGTACCGCGCCGATACCATTTCCGAGTGCATTTGAAGCACCATCAAAGTACAGGGTCCATCGGGATCCCTTTTCGGGTCCGTCATACGGTCCGTCACCTTCAATGTTGTCCAAATTCATGATGTCCTCGTCTGGGAAGTCGAATCTCATGGGTTGATAATCTTCGATAGCCTGATGAGCCAGATGGTCAGCTAGTACACTCCCTTTTATAGCTTTTTGGGTGGTGTACTGGATGTCATACTCAGTTAGAATCATTTGCCATCTAGCTATCCTTCCAGATAAAGTGGGCTTTTCGAAGATATACTTGATAGGATCCATTTTGGAAATCAACAAGGTAGTATGAGTCAACATATACTGCCTTAGTCGGCGAGCAGCCCATACCAAAGCGCAACAAGTTTTCTCGAGCAGTGAGTAGCGAGTCTCACAGTCGGTAAAATTTTTGCTAAGGTAATAAATAGCATGCTCTTTTCGACCAGACTCGTCATGCTGGCCCAAAACACACCCCATTGAGTTATCCAAGACGGTCAAATACATGATCAATGGTCTTCCTTCGACGGGTGGCATCAGAATAGGAGGTTCTAGCAAATACTCCTTGATCTTATCAAAAGCAGCTTGGCAATCGTCGTTCCATTCGACTACCTAATCTTTCTTCAAGAGTTTGAAAATCGGCTCACAGGTAGAAGTCAGATGAGAGATGAATCTGGCAATATAGTTCAAGCGCCCCAAGAACCCTCTAACCTCATTTTCAGTACGGGGAGCAGGCATCTCTTGTATTGCTTTCACTTTTGCTGGATCGACTTCAATGCCTTTGTTGCTTACAATGAATCCTAGAAGTTTACCAGACCTAACTCCAAAAGTGCACTTACTTGGATTCAGCCTGAGTTTGTATTCTTTCAACCTGGCAAACAGCTTTTCTAGATGTTCAAGGTGCTCTTCCTCTGTTTGTGACCGAGCTATCATATCGTCCACGTAAACTTCAATCTCATGATGTATCATATCATGAAACAAAGCTACCATGGCGCGTTGATAAGTTGCCCCTGCGTTCTTCATCCCGAACGACATCACCTTGTAACAGAAAGTGCCCCATTGTGTGACAAAAGTTGTTTTCTCCATATCCTCGGGGGCCATTTTGATTTGATTGTAGCCCGAGAATCCATCCATGAAGGAAAACACTTTGTGCTGAGCTGTGTTGTCGATCAAAATGTCAATGTGTGGAAGCGGAAAATCATCTTTGGGGCTGGCCCTATTCAAATCCCGGTAGTCCACACACATCCTGACTTTGCCATCTTTCTTAGGTACTGGCACGATGTTAGCGACCCATTGAGGATAGGACGTAACATCCAGAAAGCCAGCGTCGAATTGCTTCATCACTTCTGCTTTGATCTTTTCAGACATGTCAGGCCTCATTCGGCGAACCTTTTGCTTGATTGGTGGACAATCCTCTCTTGTGGGGAGACGGTGAACCACGATGTCTGTGTCTAAACCCGGCATGTCTTCATAAGCACAAGCGAAGATTTCAACATATTCATTCAACAACTGTATCAGGCGCTCCTTGACCTTTGGTTCCAGATTGGCACCCACTTGCACCTCCTTCTAATCTTCCTCGGTTCCCAAATTGACAGTTTCCAATGACTCCTCGTGCGGTAAGATAGCCCTTTCCTCTTGCTGTAGAAGTCTGGCTAGTTCCCCTGGTACTTCACAACCTTCGTCATCTTCATACTCGGCTTGATTGACCAGATCTTCAGAGTTATTGAAGGATATAGCAGAATAGTCACCCATGGAATCCGGAGTGGATGGGTACCTGCATTGGTGAGTGTGGGTGTGTGTAAGGGATAGCCATCCTTAAACAAAAAATGCAAAAGGAAAGAAAATGAACACAAGCAGTTTATCAAATGAAAAAACATCCAATGAATCATTAAACATGGCATATGGATATGAAAAATAATCAAGACCCTTACAAGTGGACCTACATGCCCCGGGCAAGGCATGCGGTGAAAGATAGTGTACGAATTGTTTGAAAATAAATATTACAGACCAAATTGAAATGTTTCACAGATAAATTACTGATGAATAAAAGTGATGGGGACAAAGTCTTTTGCCTCCCAGTTGCATAATCCTCCTCTGACAGTTGGATAAATCCACTCTTCGATGTTGCTCTCTTTGTCTTCATCCTCCAAGGCGTTGATTCCATAGGGAGAAATTTTGACTGGCGCTCTTTCAATCTTTGAACGGCGCATAGCTTTCTGGCCTGCGGCTGTGAACCCTAATCCAAATTTGTCTGTCTTATGCGGAATATCAGGCAACTGCCCCCATGCTGAATTCTTCCCTTCCTTGATTGCGGCCCTTGCATCCTCCAGATATGCCATCCTGGCCATCTGCTTCGGTGTCTCAGCTGCCAACTTTGCTACTGCTATTTCAGGAAGGACTTCTTCAAAATGCTGAAAAGGCGTCTCAATGAACTCCCCTTCTACCTCCACATACCGGAAAGAATTCAAGTGGCTAATCATGTACTCTTCTTCGCCATGGACAGTAATGATCTTTCCCTTGACAGGATACTTCAACATCTGATGTAAGGAGGAGGTGACTGCCCCAGCATGGTGTATCCAAGGCCTACCTAATAAGCAAGAGTATGACGGACGGATGTCCATCACATAGAAAGTAGACTTAAACACCTCAGTGCCTATCTTGATGGGAATTTCAACTTCTCCATGGACCATTCTCTTTGAACCATCGAAAGCTCTGACAACAATATCACTCGGCTTCAACTCTAACCCTTCACAATCTAGTCGGTCCAAGGCCTTCTTAGGCAATACATTCAGCGACGAACCAGTGTCGACCAAGACATGCGCGAGGGTGGTTCCCCGGTACTCGACTAAAATGTGCAAAGCATCATTATGGTTTCTACCTTTAGGAGTTAGGTCGGCATCAGAGAAACCTAATCCATTGTCCGCAGTGAGGCTAGCCACGCAATTTTGAAATTGATCTGCAGAGGATTCCTGGGGCACATGGGCTGCCTTCAGGAATTTTATCAGAGCTTTAGCGTGTGCTTCCGAGCAAAGTAGTAGTGCCAGCATGGAGATCTTTGAGGGGGTTTGCCCCAGCTGTTCTACCACATCGTAGTCACTCCTTTTGATTATCTTCAAGATCTCATCCATTTCCTTCTTGGAGGTTTCCGGGATGACCAAGGGTTGAGCCCTCGTCCTGACGAGCTCATCTTGGATTCCCTTACCTTTATCAGCAGTGGTAGGAGAGACAACAACATCTTCAATCACAGGAGTTCTAGCAGAGAGTTTTATTGGTGCGAGGATGACTTTGTTGGCAGATGAGGGTCCAAAGATTTCTCTTGGAGGGGCAATCTCTGGAGAAAATATTCTCCCGCTCCTGGTGATTTTGCTCGTGCCTGCAATGTTACTAGTGCTGGCTTCTTCATCATCCGAACTTTCTTCAGTTATTTCGATTTGCTTAATACCATGGTAGTAGACGTCACCGCCATAGTTCCATGGTATCGACTTCTCAGAAACATAGGGAACAGGCCCTGGCATTGTTATCTTCAAAGGAACAGATTTCGTAGCTGGTGTAATCTTAACAGGCTTTTTGTCGGCCTTGGAAAGATTGGCGTGAATGGTTATGATTGAGACATCTTCAGTATGAGTTGGAACAGCAGAAACTTTTTCAAACAAAATTTGTCGACTATCCATAAGGCCTTGGATGCCTTTCTTCAGTAACGGACAATCAAACGGCAGAGAGTAACAACAATAGCAATCTTCCTTACATCCCAGGAAGATCCCGACCCTTAACAGATTCAACTTAATGGTTAACAAAGGAGTTACCAGATCATTAACATCAGCAATTTGGTCAACATCTCATTTTTAAGTATAATTCATCATTTTATCAAGGGTTTATCATTATTCATCAAGGAGCTTCTCCGGAGCGTCAAACTCCACTTCCTTCGCCTCTATCAGGTCTTGTATTTTATGCTTGAGTGCCCAACAATCATTGGTGTCGTGCCCAACACTGTCCGAATGGTAGGCGCATTTAGCATTAGCATGATAATGCGGATGAGGACGTATTCACATTCTTTGGTGCCTCCTTGATGGTGGCGAGATTCAACTTTAACAGATGGGGAAGCACTTGCGCTGGAGTCATATTAATGCGGGTGAACTACCGTTGTGGCCGTTCCACCCGTTGTTGATTTGGTCTGGACTGGTTATAGCGAGGCTGCTCACTTGGAATGTTTTGAATCATTACGGCCCCCACGGTTGGCTGATGCTCCGTCTTCCCTGCTCTTCTCTGAGAATATACCACAGCTGTTTCCTTCTTAAAAGGCTTCTTCTCAACACTTGCAGCAACACCCTTCTGAATCTTTCCTGACTTGATGCCAGCTTCTATTCTTTCGCCCGTTAAGATCAAATCGGTAAACCCCGCGAAAGAGTTACCAATCAGATGATTGAAAAATGGCCCAGATAGGGTCCCTAGAAACATATCAACAAGTTCACGGTCGGTTAAAGGAGGCTGCACCCTGCCAGCCAAATCCCTCCATTTTTGTGCATATTCTTTGAACCCTTCACCTGTTCCCAGAGACATACCCTGAAGTTGGGTACGTGTAGGAGCAAGGTCAGAATTGTACTGGTATTGTTTGTAAAAAGCGGTGGCCAAGTCTTCCCAGTTTCGGACGCTGGTTCCCTCTAGCTGATAAAACCACTCCAATTGGGCCCCAGAAAGGCTGTCTTGAAAGAAATGTATCCAAAGGTTTTTATCTGCCGTATATGGTTGGATCTTCCTCACGTAGGACCTGAGATGCATTTTTGGACAGGACAGCCCGTCATACCTCACAAATACTGGCACCTTGAACTTTGGGGGAATCACAATCCCGGCAACCAAACCCAAGTCTTCAAAATCCAAACCCGGTACTCTCTGTAGCTCCATGGCGGCCAACCTGTCTTCTAAACCCTTGTATTTATCATCAGCCGGAGGGTATTGTTGATCAGATTAGTCTTCATCTTCTTCGACCTCCTCTTCTTCCACATCGGACTCGGAAGGTACCGCAGCTCCACCACCTTTACTGGTCCCTTCATCGGAAATAGGAGGAAATTCAAGAACTCTCCGAGCTTCTCCGTCAAATCTTCTCCCCAAAGTAGCCACCCCGATTCTCTTTTTCTTCTTCTTTACTGGGTCCTTATTTCCCAATTGGGTCTTGATATCCTCCTGACCCTTAGCCAAGGTCATCAGGAGTTGCTGAAACTGTGCATTTTGAGCTTGCAGGTCTTTGACTGTTTGCTCGAGATCCATCCTACTGAAATAAACAACAGACAGATAAGGAAACCTGTTGAAGAGACCTGTTTATGCACATGATGAATGATATGATTATGTATGCAATGCATTCAAGGATTTAGAACATTCAAAATTGTTGCAGACAAAAAGGAACGCACGTCATATTAATAAAAAGAAATTTGTTAGTACATAAATGCCCCATGGGCCAAATATTACAAAATAACCTCTCAAGGCAAAAAGACGTTGCGCATCCTTTTTGGCGCAATGTAGGTGTTGAGGGCCTCTTGCTCATGGAGTCGGCGGGTGAGCTCTAGAACCTTCTTCTCACTGGCGTAGAAGCTGGCTTCAAAAGTATCCCTTTCTTCCTTGAGCTGGATCCAACTTTTCTGCATTTCCTCCCACGATGTAGGCATGTCAGGATGTAGGACGGTGTAGGAAACCTCTCCTTCCTTAACAGGCTCTTTAATCACAGGGAGAACATGATGATAAGGCATCATGAGACTCTGGGCTCGAGCTCGTACCCACTTGAGATAAGGCTCAAGGGGAATGGAGTTCTTGTGTTCCAGTGTCTTGGTGTCAACCTTGTTGGGCATCCTCCAAGCTCTGATGAATCTTTGGCGAAGTCCTTGCGCATCGTTGTCGAAGTCAAAAACTAGGTCAGGAATCAACATGTCGTGAGGGCCATCTCTTCGTGCATATCCAAATTGCCTCAAATCTAGGCAAGGGTTGTAAGTGATACCTCCTCTGATTCCAAGTAAAGGAACATTAGGAAACTCTCCACAATGATCGACGATGATGACATTTTCTCTGGACCGAGAACACCAATGTACATCAGAATGAGTAAGAGTCATCAATTGTTGGGACCACCTTGAGCCTTGGTCATTCTTCAAGACAGATTGTGGAAGGTGCGAAATAAACCACCTTGCAAGGAGAGGAGTACAGCACATGAGAACACCCCTCTTTCTCATTGTTCGAGTGTAAAATGAGTGAAGAATGTCCCCAAGCAATGTTGGTATTGGATTTCTGGATATGAAGATTTTGACGGTGTTGACATCCACCAATTGGTCAGAATTTGGGAACAAGACTAACCCATAGATAAGGAGTGCCACAATATCTTCAAAGGCTTGCAGGTCCAATGAATTCCAACATTCTTGCGCCTTCTCAAACAAGAATTTAGCTAAGAAGCCTTTGACGCCGCTTCTAGTTTCCCAATGCCCCTTGATGTCAGAAGGCTGTAGATGTAATGCTCGAGCAACATCTTCAGGCTTTGGTTCCTTTTCCGTACCGTTGAAAGGTAGTTGATTGAGGATAGGAATTCTCAGGAGTTGAGAAAACTCCTCCAAAGTGGGCACCAACTGATAATCAGGGAAAGTGAAACAGTGGTGAAGAGGGTCAAAGAACTGGAATAGCACTTTCATCATGTCTTCTTCAATGTTGGTGTTTACTAGGCTGAGCAGTCTACCATGTCTTTCACTGAAGGATGAGTTTTCTGAAATTCTTGAGGTGAGCTCCTTGAGTTGAGGAGAGATTCTCACAAGGTTGACTTGGATAGTATTTCTGCGAGGAATTTCCATGACCTACAAAACAGGAACAAAGATGAAGATCCAAACCCTTGAAATGGTTAGTGAATGCATATGATGCTTTATGATGTTCATGATGTATGCACAAACATATGTACAAGCAAATCACACCAAACCCTAGTTTCAGGCTTGCATGGGGTTTCATAGGTAAGTACCCTCTTGAGTGTAGTTGGCTTAAAAACCTGTCCTATAAATAGTAACCGGGTTCTAAGGAGCTCAATATCATTGGATTGTTTTCAATGTTCATTGTTTTGGTTTAGCCACTTAACTAGCGACCAAAATATCCCAAGAAAACAACCCTCAATGAGTGTAGTATCGAGTATCTACCAACTTCGGACTGCACCAAAGCCGGTCATCTCACTACTCCTAATGTAAGGCCAAGATGGTCAAGTAAGGTTTTAGGTCATTAGTGCTTAGTGACATCACTCAGCGGCCCCGTACTCTCCTTGATTGAACTCAAGGGTTACCGGTACTCACAAATATGTCGTACTAATATAGCTATTGCTTCGACCGTGTCGGTATACCCCGCACAGTTTCCACAACGTATTGCTATCTATGAATGTTTCCCAAAATCCGGGTGTAGGATTGTAAACTCAAACAAGAGATCCAAAATATAAAGCAATCAAATCAAGCAATTAATCATGCAAGAGGGTGATCTAAGCCCTAAGGTTACTCCACTTTAAAAATTCTCCCCAGCAGAGTCGCCAGTTCTGTGATACAGTGGGAGAACTAACTATGGTTTTGCGTTTGTTTTCGCAAATGTTTCGGTTGAGCAAGAGTCGCCACCGACTTTTTATTTTATCCTAAGGAAAGGTTTAAAAAGCACAGCAAAAACCTTTGAGATTTTTCTTGGGTTCGGGGAGTAGATTATAGAAAGGGAAGGTATTAGCACCCTTTCTATCCATGGTTATCCATGGGCTCTTAGGTACTTGCTTAGATCAACTTGCCTTGGTTTTCAATTGTTTGAAATGGTGCTTTGTGTGTGGTTTTGAAAATGTTTTGAAAAAGATGCCTTGTCTAGGCTACCCTTGTAACAATTCTTTACTCGAATGTTTTACAAAAGGTGTTTTGTCTTTTTGAAAAGATGTTTCAAGGGTTTTTTGAAGGTTTGTTTTGAAAGTGTTTGTGAAGAGTGGTTTGAAAATAGGCAAGTGTTTTATTTTGAAAGTTAACAAGTACTCAAGAGCTATCTACCCTAAAGTTCTCAAAGATTTTTGTTATGTTTTAACCCTTTTAACAATTTTGTTCCACCATTGCATTTGGTGGACAATCTTGTGTTAGGAGGTGAAAGGGACGGGCGCGGGTCATCGTTTAGACCATAATTGCAATAATGCTAAGTATCTTTGGGCAATTTTTCTTTGAAAGGGACTTGATCATTTTAGGCAACTTTTCGAAAGCGTCATCGAGGGACTATGATCATTTGATTGTTTGTTTTGCCCAAAGAAACCTAACATGCAATATGGCCCATTTATTTGAAGGCAACAAGTGGAATACCCTAGGGGTGCAAGTGTGATATGTGTTATCCATTTTCATGCTTTGATTATATTGAAATTAGGTCAAACTATTTTGTTCTTTTTATTTGCATACAAACCTTAATTCTAGCATGGTATATTTAGAAAGCGTTAAAGTGCGAAAAGTAAAGTTCTAAACTATTACAACACAATATGGGAAGGGGGGTACAAATGTTCAAATGGGGGAGTATTTAGACAAGAAATTAAAACCTAGCTATTACATCAATTTTGGAATATTTACAAGATAATTGATTGCATAAATTAAATGGAAAATAAAATAAAGATGCAAAATGCAAAAAGGGTTTTTATATGTATGAAAAAAAAGTATTATTCATGTCAAATAAATAAAATAAAAAAAAGCATTATTTTTGGAGTTTTTGTATTTTAAGGGTAAAACCCTAATTTTTATTAAGTAATATATATATTATTTAATTTATACAAGTATTTGTTTATTATGTACAAAAATAAAATAAAATGAAGTATATTTATAAAAAGTATTTTTTTGATGTCAAATATTAATAAAATAAAAAATATAGGTATTTTTGTACTTTAACCTAAATATACTAATAAATATATATATATATATATATATATATATATATATATATATATATATATATATATATATATATATATATATATATATATATATATATATATATATATATATATATATATATATATATATATATATATATATATATATATATATATATATATATATATATATATATATATATATATATATGTGTGTGTGTGTGTGTGTATTAATTTCTAAATATGTATTATGTATATAAAAATAATAATATTTAATATTATATAAAAAAAGTATATTTTACATAAAATATTTTCAAAAGAAAAAAAGAAATAAAAATCAGAAATAAGATATATTTACATTATTTTTTCTAGCTTTCCTAAATAATAGTATATGTATATATTTATGTATAAATGATTCCTATAAACAAATAAATGCTTAAAAATAGAAAAATGGTGTAAAAAATGTTTTTTATGTTTTTAATATCATTAGGAAAAATAAATAAACCAAAATGAAAAAGAAAAATCAAAAAATCAATAAAACACACAAATTGGGCTCAGGGGGTGTGAAATCAGAAATATGGTGTGAAAAGAAATTCAGAAGCAAGCCCAGCCCATGAAGCTTCTTCTTCAACCTCTGAACAAAAAATGTTCAAAAAAACGCGCGCCTGAAACTCCATTCAAACATCCTGATTCCTTGATCTTTTGCACAAACTTCCAACATAAGAAATGTTAAACATTGAATCACGATTTTAAATATATAAAGAACTCATCCTAACTCTCAGAAATGAGAGAGAATTTTGACAATCCCAAATCATGACCTAATTTTTCTGCCATATTCAAACCTTAAATTCTCACAGCTCAAGCAAAATAAATGAAAAGTAAAAGCATGTACAGATTCAGGGGCATGAGTAGAACACTTCTTATTCACAAACTTAGAGCTAATGATGCCTAGGCTAAGAGTTAGAAGTTCAAGAAAATACCTGTTTAGTTGAAGTTCTATCTGGCAATGGGGGAGCTTTCAGAGCAAGATGATGATCTGTACAGCTTGCCTGAAGTGTGGTGATGCTATTCCAATGCTTACTTTGCTTTGAGACACCTTGAATCGAGCTACGGACCTCCAACTGTAAAACAAGAAAGTGAAAATGGTGGAACTGGTTAGAGGAATTACAGGTCGTGTTTTAGGTTTTAGTTAGCTTGCATTGATGCTAGGGAATGTGTTTGATGAGCTTTGGGCAAGAAATCATGCAAGGGATGAGAGTTGGCACTCAAACTGCAATGAGAACTCTGTTTGAGCAGTTTGATGGTGGTTCTGAGTTTGTGGAGGTATTGGAGTCGTGTGCTAGCTTAGTTGGGATGATTAGAAAGTGTATACAATATTTGCTTAAGTGTTCTTATGCTGAGATCAAAGTTATGTTGTCAAATGCCAAGTTTCTTAACACTTAAGCAAGCAAAAGCCAACTTGTGTTCTAGGCAGGTAGAGGCCCCCTAAACATGCTGCTAACCTTGTCTTGATCAGAGTGTTTTTTCTCATAATCCTGTGCCAATTAGATTTCATCTGTACTTGTGGATTTGCATTATGACATAAAGCTTGCTTTTGCAAAAATGGCCATTTCACTTTTTCCATTTATGGCCTAATCCAACATGTAATGCATAAACTCATGAAACAAGGCCTTAGCACAATGAACATGCATTAAATTATTGAGTGTTGGATGTTTTAAGGGCCTGTAATCAAGTGGCATGCTGGTTTGAGAAATTTGCACAAGTTATGAACATGTACATGGCCATGAATCAAAGTGACTTTTTGCCATATTGCAAAATTCGATTCTCTCAAGTTATGAGGTTGTTTGATGAGTTCTTGGACATTTTGGAAAGCTTGGAATGTGTATTACAATCCATCTTTGAAGTGAAAATTGAAATTCCAAGTGGAAGTGTATGGAAAATGGTCTTGAAGTTAGGTAGAAAACCTTGCCAAAATAGGTCAAATTTTCACTAAGTTAAGAATGGTTTAGTACCCTTATTCCAAAAATTGTAACTTGAGATACAAGCCTCTTTTGGGAAAACTTTGTGAATCAAAGTTGTAGACTATGCAACAAGCTACAACTTTCATGTTTTGACTTTTGCTTGAATCCAAATGAATCTTGGTGAGAAAGTGGGGCAAAGTTGGGAAAAAATTAGGGTTTTTTCATAACTTAGAAAAATTCTAAGTTATGAAAAATTCTCATTTCAAACCCTAATTTGCAAATTTTGATTTCTTGGTGAACAAGTTTCATGATTTGGCATGTTTTGATGAAAAATGAATCTTGACCCTTGATTTTGACCAAAAAGTCAAAGTTTGACTTTTCAGTATACAGTCAAAATTTGTCAATTGACTGGGAAATTCAACTGTCAATCTTGTGCATTTGGGATCTTTTGAACTTGTTGAGCATGTCAAGATAATTCCATGGGGTCCTTGAGTCCATATGTGAGCTTGGTTTGCCATTGGCTAGGTCAAACAGTCAAAAATTGCCTTTGTGCAGTCAAAACCCTAAAAATGACCATTTTGCCCTTTTGATGATCTGATCAAATTTCTTGGGGAATTGTGATCCAAACTTGATCAAATGGTCCATATGAGTTCATAATGTTGATGTGGGTTAATTTTCATAAGATTTGACTGTCAATTGACCACAGTTGACTTTTTCCCCAATACAGTTGGTTTCTAGGTCAACTGTCCAATTGACTGGGCAAAACTTGGAATCAAGACTTGAAACTTGATGTGGATAAACTTGGGAGTCCAATATGAAGCATGAAAGTCATCTTAGGCATTTTAGGTCAAAACATCTTTGTGTAAACACCAACCCTAATTTGGGTCAGCAGTGCAAGGAGAAGTCTTGAGCAGATGAAACCCTAACTGGATCTTGATCTCCAAGGGCTTTGTGATGAGAAAAAAAGGGAGGGCAAATTTTGGGGTACAACAATGAACAATAGCGCTCTGATTCCAGACGACAATCTTTAATGATGAATCTTTCCTTTCTTTTTCTGTTTGAAAAATTAACTATACTAATCCTCTTTTCCTTTGTGTTTTTCAGGTGGGCACCAATTGGATGATAGAGGAAGCAAGAGACCTTGAGCATGGGAGCAATGGAAGCTTAGGAGGCTTAGGCTTAGATTAGATAGATTTCCATTAATTGTAACAATTTACTTTTCAATAGCTATAAGTTGTAAAAACCTTAAAGCATATGAATAATAATTTATCTTTGTAATCACATTTGGAATGAATGAAAAATCTTTTCTCAGTAAAACTCTTCTACTGTCAATAATTTGCAACTCTCTCTCTGCATCTTCACTTAACCCTTTAAGATTCTCATATAAAAATAATTGAAATTGCATTCCAATATTTTTAATACAGATAACTTAAATTCCAAGTAATCCCAAGAACATTGCAATCTCATAACTTTGCAACATCATTCTAATCATAATACGCATTGTATTACAATAAACAAGCAAGCATCTCATTCCATTAACAAGAAAACGTTTCATTCCATTAACAAGCAGATGTCTTAACAGACGTACATTATCTGGTTAACCCGGATCAAATAAAACTTGAATATTCCAAATGACAGTTTCAGCTCCTATTTTTTTTTGTCCCAGATGAACAGACCTTGAGAACAACCAGTAAACTTGAACAAGTGTGAAAACATGTAGCAGCTAATTGAATTTCTGAGAATTATGTTTCTTCTGAGAAATGTGAGAGAAAACCCTAGTTCTTGATCTGTTGCCAAAGAAAAGTCTGTTTGATCAATTCCTGAGCCAATCTTAAAAATCAGAGAAAACCCTAGGGTTGTGATTTCTTGTGAAAAAGGGAGGGCAAATTTTGGGGTACAACAGCTGCCCCTATTCAATCTTCTTGAACCTGAAGAGTTAGATTGGCAAGTTTGTCGTTCGCGACTCGAGGGTAAAAGATGATTGGACACTAGAGTGCCCATAAATTTGCACTCGTCAAAGCATAGTTGAGGGAATGGGTTTAAAGATGCCATTTGGAGATGTGACAAAATCTTGTCGGAGAAGGCTTAAAGATGCCATCCAAGGATGTTTGTTGAACTGTATGTTGTAGGTGAAAGAATGAGTATCAGAAAGGTATCCATGTTTGGATAAGCAATAGATTAGCACCCGTGTTTGGAAGCACCCGTAAACTGTTTTCATGAGCTGAATCTGAACAAGCGATAGATTAGCATCCATGTTTGGAAGCGTCCGTAAACTGTTTTCATGACTCTGGAGTTGAACAAGCAATAGATTAACATCCGTGTTTGGAAGCATCCGTAAACTATTTTCAAATGTTGAATCTGAACAAGCGATAGATTGACATCCATGTTTGGAAGCATCTGTAAACTGTTTTCATGACTCTGGAGTTGAACAAGCAATAGATTAACATCCTTGTTTTGAAGCATCCGTAAACTGTTTTCAAAAGTTGAATATGAACAAGCGATAGATTGACATCCATGTTTGGAAGCATCCGTAAACTGTTTTCATGACTCTGGAGTTGAACAAGCAATAGATTAACATCCGTGTTTGGAAGAATCTATAAACTGTTTTCAATGACCTGAATCTGAACAAGCGATAGATTGACATCCATGTTTGGAAGCATCCGTGAACTATTTTCATGATTCTGAATTTGAAGCTTGCTAATCTTATCCTGAAAAGGGTAAAATATTAGCTGAAACATTCAGTTATGTTCCATGAAATGTATGATGTAATATATGTGTTTTATCGATGTTCATGATATATGAATGTAATGTATGCGCATGCAATCTTGATAAGATGTTCTGCTGAGGAAGATAAATCCTGGACAGCTGGAGATAATAAAATCTTTGATTGCCGTCGGGGAAAATAAATCCTGGACCAATGTTGAAGAGTATGTGTGTCTTCAAGTTATTTGACAACCTCTGTGGGGAGAAGCTAAACTGCTGGGGAAACCAAGAGTTTGGATTATATTCCAATCTACTGGGGATTCCTATTTTATTATTTGAGGAGAACTCTGCTGGGGAATATCTGAAAATTCTGTGGGGAACTGAGAATGAGAATCTTCATTCTGCTAGGGGAATTTGTGTTGAGGAGTCAAGAACGAGAATCTTCGATCTGCAAGGGATTAAAAACTCTGACATATTTATGCTGAGAGTAAAGAAGGTTCTGGTCAACTTCACTGGAGAATCAAGGATGAGAATCTTGATTTTGTTTGGGAGTAAAAATTCTGTGGGAAATAGCTTATACTGCTGGAGAGTAAGCTCAGGACTCTGGGAAAAGCTTATTCCTGCTTAGAAGAAATTCAAGAGCTTAGGTTGTATGCCACTTTGAGAATGAGAATCTTCATTCCGTTGGGAATATCAGGAATTCAGGTTGTATGCCACTTTGAGAATGAGAATCTTCATTCCGTTGGGAATATCAGGAATTCAGGTTGTATGCCACTTTGAGAATGAGAATCTTCATTCCGTTGGGAATATCGGGAATTCAGGTTGTATGCCACTTTGAGAATGAGAATCTTCATTCCGTTGGGAATATCAGGAATTCAGGTTGTATGCCACTTTGAGAATGAGAATCTTCATTCTGTTGGGTTAGGAGGTTGGGAGTATACCAATCTTCTGAGGTTTTAAGGATGAGAATCTTCATTCTGTTAATGATATCAGGAGCTTGGGAGTATGCCAATCTTCTGAGGTTTTAAGGATGAGAATCTTCATTCTGTTAATGATATCAGGAGCTTGGGAGTATGCCAATCTTCTGAGGTTTTAAGGACGAGAATCTTTATTCTGTTAAGGATATCAGGAGCTTGGGAGTATGCCAATATTCTGAGGTTTTAAGGATGAGAATCTTCATTCTGTTAAGGGTATCAGGAACTTGGGAGTATACCAATCTTCTGAGGAAGCAAGAATGAGAATCTTTATTCAGGCGTTTGGGTCAGGAGGTTGGGAGTATACCAATCTTCTGAGGTTTTAAGAGTGGGAATCTTCATTCTTAAGATAAATAGAATTTTAGGAGCTTTAATTGTCTGTTATTCTGCTGGAGCATCATCTCCATTGAATTTTGGGAACCTCGATCGTCCGTTATTCTGTTGAGAAATTATCTCTGTTGAATTTTGGGAACCTCGATCGTTCGTTATTCTATTGAGAAATCATCTTTGTTGAAGATTAAAGTTGGATGCACTACTATCTGGTCGTGGTCCAGGCTTCAAGATGTATCATACCATTATCTGGTCAAATCCAGGCTTCATAGCATTCTTGGCTGCTATCTGGTCGTAATCCAGGCTTCACAGAAACTTGTTGGGGATTAAACTATTACCTGGTCGAATCCGGGCTTCATAGCTTACTTTTAAGAGATACCACTATCTGGTCGTAATCCAGGCTTCGCGGTAAACTGGTACTGTTATCTGGTCGTAATCCGGGCTTCACAATATGCTGTAGAGATCAAGATACTATCCGGTCATACCCGGGCTTTATAACTTGAATTTTGTGAGAATTTGATTGTATCTTTCCTGAAAGATAAAGGTTAGTGGCATAACATATATCAAACAATGACGTTCTCAAAATAAATGAGCTTGCATTGTATGATGTCCTGATGCACAGATGTGTAATGTTCTTTTTCAAGATAACCTCTCGCCGGGGAAAATAAACCCCAAACCGGTGATGGAGAAAAGAGTTGGATTCTTCGTCTCTGATAGTGAAAAATTTGGAAGTGAATCAGAACAAATCATTGATAGATTTATCTGAAACTGCAAAACCCGGAATATCTTCCACTGGAATGAGAATCAGGGAGATCTTAGTGTCAATCTGTCTGAACCAGAGAAGGTCTTGGATTAACTTTGACTCAACCAGATGATGAAGGAATCTTTGACGACTTCTACTTCAAAAGGTGATGAAGGAATCTTTGATGACTGCTACTCTAGAAGGTAATGATAACCTTTACCTGCCGATCAATCTGCATATGTTATGAATGTTGTTGAAGTATAATTTTGTTTCAGAGAATAAACCCTTGACAAGAGTTGGGGAAATAAACCCATGATCGCTGGTCTGCTAGAGAGGTGATGAACTTCTCGAGGATTCTTGAATTTCTTTTCAAAAATATTTTGGAGAGATTCGGCATTGCCCCTAGTATCAAGTGTTTGTGGCACTTCCAGGAAATTTGGACTGTACGTAACCCTTTGATGAGATTGACGTTCAACGCCCCAAGTGATGGTGACGGAGACTTGCCCCTGGTTACTCTACAATTGAGAGATTTCTTGAAATCTTGACTAGACTGCCCCAGGTTAACTGGATCTTGAGAGATTTGTTGAAATCTTGACTGGACTGCCCCAGGTTTACTGGACAATGCCATGTTAAGTCCCCTTTGTCGGTAGGAGATTTCTGCAACTGAAGTGTCATTCCACTTGAAGTGATTTTGATCACTGAGAGAACTTTCGTTCATAGGAACTTTCACTGTGTGAATTTCTTCGCTGTCAAACAAATATCCATATGCAAATGATGATATTCAAATAATGCAAAGTTTATGATTGTCTTGAAATTTTGAAAAATGTGTTTTTTAGCAGAAAACTTTTATAAGACAAATTCAACACAAGATTTATAGTAAAGCCTTACAGGAGTCAGGATACCTTTTGTAACCATATGCTTTCGAACTAACCCATGCTTCAATTAGGAATTTTGAAAGGTTGTAACATGGCTTGGTTCACGGTTTAAGAAACAAAGGATAAAGGCTCAAAGTATGTTTGTACCCACCCGCTCTTCGTGATGTTCTTCAATCCTATACTCAGTTAATTGTGCGTTGAACTCCAAATGAGTCTTGGAACAACGTTTTGGTGATGGTTCACACAAGTTGAATTTGTTGCAAGGCAGTCATCATCATTTTTTTGCAACATTTTCCATGTTGTTGTGGATTTGTAATGACCTCTTTCTTTTGATTTGTTATCCCTAATTTTTGCCTGACTGTTCTTATTTTTGAGATTACAGTCAGCGGGATGCCCCAGCTTTCTTAAGCCTCCTTTGTAGGTTTTGGCTCAGTGGGTTTTTCTTTTTTTTTTGAGAGATAATGACTGCCTATGAGATAAGGAACCATCACTGTCTTTTGGTTCTAAAGGAAATTTTGATGTCGTTCGCTGTATTACGAACTGAGAGTTTGCGACTAAACGTGCATTTTGAATTAACTGAGAGACTACCCTTCCCCAGGTTTGATTAAAGGTTTCAATTTGTGTTTAAACAGAAAACTTCTACTTCTTTGGCTCGAAGGGGTTGACTAGGGATTATCTTCCTTATAACTCCAGTGTTTAGGATTTGAAAGAAACGCCTGTACATCGTCGGCAAGGTCTGTCCAAAAGCATATTGTATGAGATTATGGCATTGTTTTCGTCATCCTCCCTCTAAAGGCTCGTAGCTTTTAGCAAGAGTTAAATATCATCAATAAAGTAGAAAGCATAGTTCAAGAATAGTGAAAACGAATGGATGAATTCAAGACAAACATATGCAATGCATTAATGAAATAGAGTTTGACATCAATAGATAATTGTTTGAATAACAAAAGAAATTACAACATTGAAAATTCAAATGAAACAAAAGCCTCTTAGTATGAACTTGTCACTTTAGGTGGAGAACCCTCAGCGGAAGATTTTCATCTGACCATCTTGCATGAATTCCAGTGTTGTTTCTTTAACCAGGTCTTGAATTTTGTTTTTCAATGCCCAACAACCATCGGTGTCATGCCCAGGACTGTTGGAATGATACGCACATCTCGCATTTGGATTGTACCCTGGGGAGGATGTTTTTGGATGCCGAGGAGGGTCCCTTAATTCAATCAGCTGGACATCCAACAAGCGTTGCAACACTTAGGATAATGGCATGTTAATCTTAGTGGAGTGCCTTTCAGATGTATTTTGCTCACGCTGATTATCCTGTTGATACTGATGAGGTTGTTGTTGGGCTTGTGACCCTGAAGCAAATTGGGGAGATTTCCCCTTGACTTCTTGTCTCAAGGGAGGCTGAGTGATAACTTGATCTTCAACCTTAGTTGTCTGCCCCACTGGGTTACATCCCTCTTGATGCAGTTTGTTGATGAGAACCCTTAACTCTTCTTGTCCTTGAGCTAGGTTTTGAATGAGAGCCATTTGGCCCACCAGTTGTCCCATCATTTGAATTCTCATTGTTGCCATCTCATTCTGTAGCCCTTCCAACTGATCATTCCTGATGCCTCCTGGATTCCCTGTAACCATGCCCCATTGTGAGGAGAGCTTTCACTTCTTCCTGCCCCTTGGATAGGTTCAAGAACATCTCTTGAAGTTGAGTGTTTTGAGCCTGGATATCTTTGACAGTCCTCTCTAGAGCCATCTCTACTGAAATAAACAGTAGGAAGGTAAGGAGACCTGAAAGGGGAAAACCTGTCATGATAAGATGCATGATATGTGGATGTATGTTTTCAAGGATCTCGCGGGGTAAACACAAGAAAATGTTAGAGGTTGAACTTCGATCAACATATTTGATTGGAGAACTTCGTATCAGTGGATGTCTTTCCACGAGAATCAAGCTCACCATGTCAAGTGGGTCATAGCCCTTGATTCAAGTTGTTGTACTTGATCTTTAACGGCGTTTGTTTATAGGAAAATGAAACCTCTTGCCCTTTGGTAGACGTCTGGTTCAACGTGCCCCTGCATCAAAGACCCTCGAGATCCTTGAAATGGTTATTGAAAATGCTATGGTATGATGTTTATGATGTTATGTACAGATATGCAAAAGTAAGCAAGTGTATATACAAATAATCACATTCACACAAAGTAGGCAAGTCCTTAGGTTTAGGCTTGCATGGAGTTTGTAGGTAAGTACCCTCTTGAAGTTAGTTGGCTCAACCTGTCCTAGAAATAGTAACCGGGTTCTAAGGAGCTCAATATCACTGGATTATTTTCTGTGTTCATTGTTTCAGTTTAGCCACTTAACTTGCGACCGAAATATTCCAAGAAAACAACCCTCAATGAGTGTAGTATCGAGTATCTACCAACTTCGGACTGTACCAAAGTCGGTCATCTCACTACCCCTAAAAAGTCCAAGATGGTCAAGTAAGGTTCTAAGAGTTTATTAGTGCTTTATGACATCACTCAGCGGCCCCGTATTCTCTTTGATTGACTCAAAGGCTACTGGTACCCACAAATATGTCGCACTAACGTAGCCACTGCTTCAACCATGTTGGTATACCCCACAGAGTTCCCTCACAGTTTATTGCTACTTACCTAAAAGGTGCCACAAATCCGGGTGTAGGATTTAAAACAAACCCAAACAAATATTTTGAGTTTGTGTTCGCAATTGTGCGGTTTAGCAAGAGTCGCCACCGACTTTTTATTTTATCCAAAGGAAAGGTCAAAAAGCACAGGAAATACCTTTCAGATGTTTTCTTGGGTTCGAGGGGTAGATTATGAAAAGGGAAAGTGCAAGCACCCTTTTCATCCATGGTTTTCCATGGGCTCTTAGTTACTTGTTTAGATCACTTGCTTTTGCTTTTCAATTGTTTGAAATGGTGCTTTGTGTGTGTGGTTTTTGAAAATGCTTTGAAAAAAGAGGCCTTGTCTAGACAACCTTTGTAATGATTCTTGTTTGAATATATACAAAGGTGTTTGTCTTTTGAAAAGATATTTCAATATTTTGAAAGTTTGATTTGGGAAATGTTTTGAAATTGTGTTGTGATGTGTGTTTGAAAATAGCAAGGATGTTTTGCAAGCTTTTGATCAAGTAACTAAGAGTTGTCTACCCTATTTTACTCAAAGATCTTTCCTATATGTTTTTAACCCTTTTGACAGTGTTATTTCACCATTGCATTTGGTGAACAACCTTGTGTTAGGATGTTAAACGGGACAGGCGCGGGTCATCGCATACAATCATTGAAAGCAACTTGTGAGACGCTCTAGCAATTTTGTAAGGCACGAGATTGTTTTATCGGAGGCAACATCGAGGGTCATCGAGGGACTACGATCTTTTTTATCGAAGGGGCATTTGCTAGAGTGTCTCATATTCGAGGGACATGATTGCATTTTCCGAGGCAACAAGCGAGGTTATCCTATAGGTGCAAGTGTGCATTGTGTTTGTCATTTTCATGCATTTAGATCTTGTATTAGGTCATCTAGCGATTGATTTTAGATTTTCGCATACAAACCCTAATCTCTAGTCATGGCATATTTGAAAGCATAAAGTGCGAGAATTAAAAGTCTAAGCTATTACAAAAGTATTCGGGGATGGGGGTACAATTATTTACAAATGGGGATAAATCTCACAAGGATAACAATGTCCAAATATCAAGTGTTACAACCAAATCGAATTGTCGCAATTCAATATAAAATTATAACAAATGAAGAAATCAATAATATTGTGAGATGCATGTATTTATTTACAAATAAACAAATAAAAATATATTCTAAAAAGAAAGATTAAAAATTATTATTATTCTTTGTGTTTTATTAATTATGTAAATAAAAAGATTTAAAGAAAGAAAATTAGTTAAACAAAACTTCTATTATTTTTTGGTGTTTTCTTGTTAAATATAAGGAAAATAATAAAAGGAAAAAAATGACTAAAACTAATTAAGAAAAAATCAAAATTATTTTAAATATTATTTTAAATATTGTTAATGTTAATAAAATAAAAGAAAATAAAATAAATTAATTTTAAATGAATAAAAAAGAAACAAGCATTTGTTAATCAAAAGGAAAGAAATAAAAAAAATGGGCTTAAGGCTTGAAAGGGGGAAGCCCAAAATAAGAATATGAGAGAAGAGAAACAAAAAACCAGAATGGAGGTGTGGGGGGGGGGGGGGGGGGGGGTGCTAGTAATGATTATGGTCTTATGTGTTTGGATAGGCCCAAGGTACAATTTACACAATTTTGTTAGGGTTTGTAAACTTTAGGGTTAGTGTGTGTAATTGGGGTTACAACGGCGCCGCTCCTCTTGTTCTGCTCTTCATCTTTCTCAGTGCTAATTCTGATACTCCCTCTAAGCCCTAGCCACCGGAGTGCCACCCCACTCTCTCATCTCTTCACCATGATCCAGAGTTTTGGTACGATACGTTTCTTGTTTTTACAGTTTGTTTTTGTTTGTTTGATTTTTTATAGTTTCATATTTATTGTAGTTTGGCTAATCCATTATGTTGCATGGCTTTATTAAAGTTAAGAAATGTACCTTGGGGTTTTCTCTGTGATGAAAGAGAGATGGTAGGGCTGGCGGCGCTCCTTGGCGGCTAGAGGCGGAGGAGGGAGGAGATGATGGTTGCACGAGTTTCTGGTAACATTTTTCCTCTCTCTTGATTTGTTGATGTTTGATGATGACACTTGTTCTGAAAACTTGTTGTTGTTGATTTGTTGAACTGAGTTTGTTGGACAATGGTTTATGATGATGCTTCTGAAACTGCTTCTTATTGCTTCTGAAACTTATGATTTTTGTGAATGTTGATGATGATAAAAGTTCTGAAACTTTGTTTGTAAGCTTCTGAAATTCTCTTCCTCTTTCTTGGCTTTGAAGGTTAATGATGATGTATTTCTGAAACTTGTTTGTATGCTTCTAAAATGCTCTTCCTCTTTCTTGGCTTTGAAGGTTAATGATGATGTATTTCTGAAACTTTTGATATTATTGGTAGTTGTTTCTTGAACTGATATGCCATTTGGCAAGCTTGCAGCTTGTGCAGTTTTTGATATCAGGCTTGGCAAGCTTGCATCTTGTGGTTGTTTGTTCCTATTTGAAAGCTTTACAGGGTTTGGCTTGTAGGGTTTTGAGTTTGTAGTTTGGTTGCTAACAAGTTTGTTTTTGTTAGTGGGCTTGCAGGTTCACAGTTTGGTTGTGGTTCTGTTTGAGAACTGCAGTTTTTTATGGTTGTTTATGGTTTCTGCTTGTTCACAGTTTGGCCAAGCAGTTTGGCAAGGAAGTTTGGCAAGCTTGCACAGGCTGTGAAATTTGAAGTTGCAGTTTGCAATGGTTTTTGGAATTGGTTCACATGCTTGTATTTGTTTTTGTTCTGTTTGCAGTTTTGCTGTAGGTTTGAAGAGTGTTCTGAATTGCTGAGTTTTTTTAGGCTTAGCTCCAATGTTCTCTCCCTCCTTTAATCTGTTATGCAGTTTGATAGTTTTATATCTTTTTAGCTTTTTTGTTTTCAACTTGTAATAGCCTGCTTTTCCAAACTGTACACTTCAAAAGGTGATATCCTTTTCTCTCTTTATCTCTCCCTGAAACAAGCATTTTTGCTTTTTTTATTATATTCTGAAAAGTTGCCCATGTCTGGAAAATGATGATAGCTTATGACAAGCTTTGACTTGTAAATTGGTTTACCTCTGCATTTGGCCTGCTGTTTACTTTTGGGCCTGCTGTACTTTCTGCATTGCATACTTTTTGCCTTTGTACAGTTTGCATCTAGTTGGCTTGTAACTCAGTTTGCTTAGTACAGTTTGCTTTGCTTGCAATGTTTAGATAGTTGCTTAGTACAACTTGCCTTGTATGCCATGTTTTGCAGTTTTGGCGCCTTGCTATGTTTGCATAACAGTTTGCCTTAGCTGCTGCAATATTTGCCTTTGTATGCTTGCTTCTGTACAACATGTTTCAGTTTGGCCCATGTTTGCATTTGAACCAATTGCTTTTGTATGCTTGCATTAGCAATTTTTTAGTTTTCTCTTTGTGAACCAAGAAGAGCAATCTTCTTGTGATCTGCAAAGAGAAAAATAAAAACATGATAAACAATAGCGCTCTGATTCCAGACGGCAATCTTTAATGATGAATTTTTCCTTTCTTTTTCTGTTTGAAAAATTAACTGTACTAATCCTCTTTTCCTTTGTCTTTTTCAGGTGAGCACCAATTGGATGATAGAGGAAGCAAGAGACCTTGAGCATGGGAGCAATGCCAGCTTAGGCTTAGATTAGATAGATTTCCATTAATTGTAACAATTTACTTTTCAATAGCTATAAGTTGTAAAAACCTTAAAGCATATGAATAATAATTTATCTTTGTAATCACATTTGGAATGAATGAAAAATCTTTTCTCAGTAAAACTCTTCTACTGTCAATAATTTGCAACTCTCTCTCTCTGCATCTTCACTTAACCCTTTAAGATTCTCCGATAAAAATAATTGAAATTACATTCCAATATTTTTAATACAGATAACTTAAATTCCAAGTAATCCCAAGAACTTTGCAACATCATTCTAATCATAATACGCATTGTATTCCAATAAACAAGCAAGCATCTCATTCCATTAACAAGCAAACGTTTCATTCCATCAACAAGCAGATGTCTTAACAGACGCACATTATCTGGTTAACCCGGATCAGATAAAACCTGAATATTCCAAATGACAATTTCAGCTCCTATTTTTTTTGTCCCAGATGAACAGACCTTGAGAACAACCAGTAAACTTGAACAAGTGTGAAAACATGTAGCAGCTAATTAAATTTCTGAGAATTATGTTTCTTCTGAGAAATGCGAGAGAAAACCCTAGTTCTTGATCTGTTGCCAAAGAAAAGTCTGTTTGATCAATTCCTGAGCCAATCTTAAAAATCAGATAAAACCATAGGGTTGTGATTTCTTGTGAAAAAGGGAGGGCAAATTTTGGGGTACAACAGTGTGTAATTACTTTCACATGACGCTTTGATGCTTATTATCATTGTGTCCGATTTCTGACTATGTGCTTTATTTTTGAATCTTGCACGAAATTTTTTGGGTTTCTTTGCTTCATCTGATAAGTTGACGAACTTGTGTTCGATTGGTATTTTCTTCTGTTCCCTTTACTTCTGGATTGTGTTTCCATTTCCTTTCCATGAGAAGTAGGAATAGAGATGTATGACTAGGAGTCTCTACTTTAGGTGGGCAAATCTGTTTAAAGTCCTCAAAGGAGGCAATGTTTGTGTTTGTTTAAAGACCTCGAATGAGGCAATGTTTGTGTTTTCTTGTGTGCAAAAGACTTTGATGGAGGCAAATCCCACTCCCTCCCACTTCTCGTTTACTTTGTGCTTACTATTGAGTAAATAAGTGGAATAAAGGGCCCTCAATAGGTCCCCACACTTTCTAGTTTTTGTCGTTCTTAGCTCGCGTGATACGTTGATGCTTTGAACCGTGCTTATTCTTGTTCATTAAGTTAAATAAAGTGGAAGAAAGGGTTCGTAACCAACCCCCACAATTTTTCATTTGTTTCGTTGATGTTATTAGCTCACGTTTATTTAAATGTTGACGCTTCGAGTTATTACTCGATATCGGTGCTTGAGAAAATCAAGTGGAAAAAGTTCCTTACTCTCACTTTGAAATCCATTGGATTCATTTGTTTGTTGCTAGCTCACACTTGATTTTTGTTTTGGTTTTGGTCCGACTTTCTTCGATTGAACTTGTGTTATGCATTTCTTTAAACCATTGTATGCTCCCTTAGGATTTGTCGATTCATCTTTAAGTCGAGGTAGATATTAGGACTTCAAACCATGCATGCAAACCTAGGTAGTTTTTCCCTTTCAAACTCAACTATAGGATCAATCATTGTATGATAACATTAGGCATAGAAATATATAGTTTCCCTTAGATGTTTTTCTTTCCCTTTTGCATGATTAAGACTAAAACTTTTTTCTTGGAAAATTCTAAATCATTTAATAATTTAAGACACGAATGGTATGCAGTTGAGTCTTGTGGGTATATAGAGAACCGATTTAGAATGAGCCTCGCTCTACTTTCACTTTCGGACTTTATTATGGTTCAAATTTCAAACCATTTTGCAATTAACGGAGAAATAGAGTGTGTCCCTGTAGTGGGATCCATTCACTATTATCCCACAAAAATACTCAACCAATTCAAACTATTTCGCCTTCGGGCCTTTCTTCAAAACTCTCAAAAGGATGTGTTAATTCTACTCCGCATAATAAAATGCCTAAATCCCCAAAGGTCGGGTGGCACTATGTTTATTTTCTAGAGCTCGAATGTAGCATTATCCACCTTCAGACATTTTTCTTTTGAAAATACCTCTTCAGGTAAGAACGTGTTAATTCCTTCCTATGCCAACGCGCGAGTCTCCAAAAGTCGAGCTACGGTAAAAATCCAAATTAATATTGTTCATAAAAAATACACAACAAATAGAAACTTTTGAGCCAAACTATGACACTCTGAATCCTTAAAAAGGATATGTAGGCATTTGGTTGCGGGGCCTAAGCGAGCAAAACTTTGTAAATGTTCCTTATTTTCTCCGTATTTTCTATTTCATGCATTCCCTCTTGCTTTTTTTCCTTTAGCTCGCAAGATTTAGATTAGAACACACCCTTTGATTACAACAACAAGAGTGGATCCCGTGGAGTACCATGAACGTGACAGTTGCTAATACCTTCCCCTTGCGTAATCGACTCCCTTACCCATATCTCTCGGTCGCAAGACCTTGATTTCACCCTTCTCAGGTTTAGTCGATGTTTACCTTTCCCTTCCAGTGGAATAAAAAACATTTGATGGGGACTTCGTTGATTTTCTCTTGATGATTTTCATCCGGTCGTTTCAACTGGCGACTTCACTGGGGAAATATTAACCAAATGTTGGTCCATCCTAGAGTCAGTCCAAGCTTTTGTTATTTTGTTTTTCATTGGGTGTTTATCTTTATGCTTTATGGCTTGCTCATTTATACATGTTTATCTGAGCATATGTATGCATTACATTTTACTGCTTTCCATATACTAGTTGTTGTTGTTGTGCTGGATCTTATGTGTTTCCTTGTTGGGTGGGTGTTACTATTGAGGTAAAAGGTCCATTACCCAGGCCAAATTTATAAACCACTAGGAACACATAGGAATAGAGTGGAGTCATGACGGCTACTGGACATAGGTCTATGCTAGTGCGGTCATGTGTGTCATGCTCAGACGAGGTCCAAGCGGGAGCTATCATTATCATGTATGTGCTAAGATGATAGTGTCTCTAGGAGAACTCATGATTGTGAGTTACCATTGACCTTACCCTGACCTAGTCTTTACCCGTGAGTGAGGACAAAATGATTTTACAGGTACTGATGGTGACTATATATTCTGATTGTGACTATATGTTCTGATGGTGGTCGTATGTTATGTTGGTGACTTGGGTTTCTTTGGTTTATGTTTTGAACCTTTGATCTTGGTATTCTCGGCATATTCAGAAACAACACAGCGGATAGCCTGTGTTGTGGAAACTTTAATTCCATGTTATTGCACTTGCATTGTGGAGTATTTAGTTTTACAAAAAAAAATGATAAAAAATGTATATGAAAAAAAGCTAACTTGCACATGCATATCATTTCCAAGATATTTCGAGGTTTTCATTATCGTCAAGGATGTATAGAAACACTGTCACAAACAAAGAGGGTTACCAGGAAGACTTTCTGTTATCAGTTCCAAAGTTTTATCCTAACTCTATTGAAGGAAGTAGGAGCTTTGTTGAAAGGTCCGAATGATAAAATATTCAGGGACAGTTATGGGAACCTGCTGCCTTTGCTGAATGATGGGTACGAGAATTGGGCCATGGTGGCACTCTTACAGTTCTATGACCCACAACTGCGATGTTTCCCTTTCAAGGACTATCATTTAGTTCCAACCCTGGAAGAATATGCTTTTATCCTTGGTACTGAGGTGACAAACCGTATTCCTTTTGTTCGTGTACCAGTGATTCTTGATTATGAAGCCATCACTAAAGTTATTTATTTGAGTCTGAGTGATGTGAAAGATAACTAGATTAGAAAGATTGGTACAAGCGGTCTTCCTCTGAAGGTTATGATACCCAAGGATAAAGAGTTTGCAAAGAACAAGAATCGGGTCATGTTCAACGCATTGCTAGCTGCCATGATCTATGGTATATTCCTCTTTCTTGTTGTGGAGAATTTTATGGACTTAGAGGAGATCTCTATTTTCATGAATGGAAATCATGTGCCACCCATACTTACGGACACCTATTATACCATCCACTCCAAACACGACAAAAAAGGAGGGGTTCATTGTTGTATTCCTTTGCTCTATAAATGGTTTATGTTGCATTTACCCACGAAAGGACCATTTGTGGATACCGCTGATTCGTCTCTTTGGTCGCAATAGATCATGGACCTCACTCATTATGACATTGTTTGGCATAATACAATGGACGTGAAGGAGATCATTGCAAGCTGTGGTGAGTTTCCAAACATTCGTCTCATGGGAATGGAAGCTTGCATCAACTATAATCCTATTTTGGCACATCACTAACTAGGATATGTTATGACTTATAAACCCACAAATTGTGAGGTGGAAGAAACTGTTTGTTTTGGAAAAGGAGAAGATCATGTCTTGCTTGAAAGAGTAAAAGTAAATTTGGGTAAGATTCACATAAAAGGAAATCTTTTCTTTGGCCAAAGAGGGTATATGGCTCTTGATGCTTATGTGAAATGGGCCGAGAAACGAGAAAAGGTGATGTTGTTGCCTTATAAAATAGAGGAGCCTTTATATCCTCAGCCTACTTTTGATTCATCAGTTGATGTTCAGTTACCGCCGGAAGCAATTGTTAATCAATCATTCTCTACTGAATCATCTATTAAGAGGTTAGCTCCTGAAGTATCTGAATTTGTGCCTATGGTGTGTTTTAAACATGTCAAAGCTGAAAGTTTCAAGTTGCAGGTAGAGTAGCAAGAGAAAAGCATCGAACTCTCATTTTCCTTGAAAGAAAAGAGGAGATTGATTCAGGAGTCCAAGCTGAAGGACAAGTTGTTAGAAGATTATGGCTTGCTTGAGAAGTCGAAAAAGCCAAGGGTTGAAAGCTCCCGTAAAACTAGTAATCAAATCGAAGAGTAGGAGAAGCGTCAGCAGCAGTTTAGAAGTCTCTGGTTGTCCAAGGACAAGGAGAAAGCGAAGCATACTAAAGAAATTAAAGCTCTGAAGAGACAACTTTGAGAGAAGGAATCCAAATCTCAAGAAGCTTGCAAATAGCGAGAGAGTTTGGAACAACAAATTCAAAGCCAGCAAGTGCAAATCACCAGGTTGACTAAAGGAGTTGGCAAGCTCAAGATTTAGCTCAGAAAGAAGGATGGTCAGAATTTCGCAGTAGAGGCTCAGTTGATAGGAAGACATATCTAGTTGACCCAAGTTGTAGAAGAGTTGACAAATCTTAGAGCCCAAATGGCGGACAAAGACAAGATTTTGGTAGAGGAAATTGATGTGGAAAGCATAGGCCCCGAAGATTGGGAGCTCAAGTGCCGATATCTATCAATGGCGATAAGGAAGAAAGATCGTCTGATTCAGGATCTAATTCAAAAGCCAAATAACAAGATGACCAAGAACCAATTTGAAGATTCCAAATAATGGAGTCGGAAATGCTTGTGGCAAGGCCCTCTCAGTCATCTGAAGTTCGATGGCAATTCTAAGCATTGTTGAGTTTTTATTTGTTGATAAGATCACCACCAGATTGATTGGACATGATCTTTATGATGTTTGACTGTATTCATGTTGAGGATTTTCTGTATGAATATTGTTTGATTTTATGATATGGTCAACTTTCTTTCTCTAATTATCTTGTCTATTGTTGCTTTATCCTGTCACTATTTGATTTTTAATGAAAATTTCACGATTTCTTGGAAATGGTAAAACATTGCATGCATTCATTCATACCATATCATGACAGGATATGCCAACGGGTCTTCTTACTTCTGATCTGGTTCTTTTTAGACATTGTTAATTCCAACTCTCACTGATACAACACCAGAGGTAATTCCAGAAGACAGATGGAATAGATTCAAGCTGATGTTACTGCCATGGGTGTCAAGATGGACACTCACATAGAATAGTTTATGGAGATCATACAAAATATGGCCCGTCAACCGGATGAGTTGAGAGCCTTAATTATGAGGCCTGCTGCAACTACAGAAAATGGGAATGGAGCATTGAATCTTCCTCTGGGAGATGTTGGAAATCTTGTGGGGGTTACTATCAGAATGGTCCTGCTGTTAACCTTGGTAGTCTTTCTGGTAATAATCAAGGTATCCATGTGATTCAAGTTGTGGGAAATCAACCTCAACCCACTCCTCCTCATCAGAACAATGAACAACCTTTCGTTCAGCCAAGGCCTGTTCGCATACCTATCCAGCAGCTTAAAGAGGATAACTATGAGGACTGGATTTCTAATGCTAAAGAACCTACCGAAGATGATAAGAAGTTTCGTATGCTCGAAGAGTGTATGCGAGCTTTTGAGATTCAAGGTACCGTGGCCTTAATATGACTGATTTTGGATTAGTCCCCGGAGTGAAGATTCTTCTAAAATTTAAAGTTCCAGACTTTGTAAAGTATAAAGGCACCTCCTGTCCAAGGACACGTGTCAAGTCTTACTACAAGAGGATTTCAGTGTACTCCAATGATTAGAAGCTACTCATGCACTTATTTCAGGACAGTTTAACTGGTGGGATGTTATAATGGTACATGCAACTTGAGAGAAACAGTATCCGTACCTGGAGAGAGCTATAAGAAGCTTTTGTCTAGCATTATCGATATAAATCTGACATGGCACCTACAAGGACTCAGTTGCAGAATCTGTCGCAGAAGCAGAATGAGTCATTTAAGGAATACACGCAAAGGTGGCGTGAAATGACGGCTAGGGTCCAGGAGCCAATGAAAGAAAGAGAAATGGTTGACATGTTTACCAACACCCTGTAGGGGAACTACTATACTTCTTGTAGTACTTCTGATACTTGTGTTAAATTGGTAACATACGGGGAAAGGATTGAAGTTGGAATTAAGATTGGAAAGATTCAAAAGGATGTTTCTGGAATGAGTGTTGGTAATGCAAAGAAGTCTTTTGATGGATACCAGAAGAAGAAAGAAGGCGAAACCAGTGAGCTATATGCATGAAAGGGTAAAAGAAAGGCTTATCAGGAGTCTGATCATCAGATTGCCGCTGTTAAGATCCCAACTATCGTACCTCAGCGACATGCCAATGCACAGTGTCAGGAAAATCAACAGGGGCTGAGGTGACCTTCTAGAAAGATGTTTGCACTTCTCGTGACCTATAGTGAACTATTACCTCATCTACTCCAACTAAAATTGGTTTAGTTGCACACACTGCTTGTTAAACCTGAAAAGTTGCCACCATACTTTGATGCTAATGCCCGGTGCAAATTCCACTCTGGTGCACAAAGGCATACCATTGAGAACTATATAGCATTTAAACATAAAATACAAGACTTACTCGATTCACAAGCTATCAACTTTGGACCAACACCTGATATTATTCAGCAACCTTTGCCACCTCACGAGGGCACCGTTGTCAATGCCATTATTGAAGACGAAATTCTAAATCTAGTGATGGATGTAAATTTGTTAACAACCCCTTTATCATTTGTGAAGGAACAATTGTTGAACAAGGGGGTATTCCCAGGATGTGGTTTTGATTGTGAAGAATGTTTGACCCATCCAAAAGGTTGTAAATATCTGAAAGATGAAATTCAGAGGTTGATCACTAAAGTTACTCTTTAGTTTGACCGTGTGGTTGTTGAGACTAAGGTTGAGGAGGATGAAGTGGACGTCATTACTGCTCCCTTCAAGCCCAAGACAATTCTCATGCCCGCACAATTCTAATTCCAGCCAAGCAGTCACCATTGACCATCACTCTACCTGGTCTAGTGCCGTATGTCAATGATAAAGTTGTTCCCTAGAATTATGGGGCCAAATATTATTATCAGGGGCAGAAACATGTTATTGATAAACCTGAGGAAAGTAATCCTGGGAAAATAAGCCTGAAGTCCATGACATTGTCGGTGAAAGCAGGATTAACCAAAGTGTCTGATTTTCTCTCCGCCTAACATACCAGAAAGCAATGCAGATGCCTTGGCTAAGGCTAAAGGCAAGTAAATCATGGTTAATGGTGCAAAATCGAGACAGAATCCTCTTGTTCAAACTTTGTATGCCGAGATATCCAAAGATGCGGCAGAGTTGATGAAATATATAAAGAAGAACGATTACAAGATAATCGATCAGTTGAGCCAAACGCCTTCAAAGATTTAAACTCTTTCTTTGCTCCGAGATTCTAAATCTCACATAAATTCACTAATGAAGTTATCGGGGACTTATTTTGTTCCTTAGTGTAGCAACTGGTTTTTAAATCAAGAGTCGCCACTATTAGTTTTTATCCTAGGGAATGGAATCTAATAGAAAACCCTAATTTACAGACAAAGATTCTAGGTTTCAAACTCAATTAGACAAAAGGAAGGTGTTAGGCACCTTTCATCTACCTTGTTCACAAGGATATTAGACTCTAGGTTTAGGTTTGGGGTAAACTGGATTTTAAGTTTTAATTAGAAAGACACTCCATGATTTTATATCGTATGCCTACGTATCCTCTTATGAGGAATCAGAGTCCCAATTTGTAGTTCGTATGGGTTGGTGTTTTTTAGGTGTTTGCAAACATATTTTGAATCACTTCGCACTCGGTCGAGAGATGTGATTGCGGAGATTTTGACTGAGTGCGTAGTAAGCCAAAACTAGGCCCAAACGTGAATTGGAGGGGGTCCAGGATGATCGTGTGTGGCGCGGAGTATGGGAATACGGTGGGACTTGGCCTTACGACCATCCCATAACGATCAAACGAATGACATTAGAAGGCGCATGTTTATTATGGTGCACTCTCACATATTGAATCATACGGTATAATCAGTTTTGTTTTTTACATTTTTATAATTCAATTTGTCTTTTCGTTTTACAGTCTTCCTCATCCTCTCTCGTTTACATCAAGCCCTCCTTTCTCTTAACCCTAAGACCCACCAACACCGCGACGGCGCTATCCTCCTATAAACCATCCCAATCAACAAATCAAAGAAAAAAGAAAGAGCTGATTTACCCTCTTCGTGCGATGTTGTACTTTGTTACTTCGAACTCTTCGGTTCGATCCGCTAATCTCTTTTCTCCGTTGAATTTTCAGGTTCCGGCGTTGATTTAAGGCTTGACAATGGTGGTGGACAGCGGCGGACCAATGGCGCTTTAGGTCACACGATTAGGGTTTCAGACGTTAAAACCCTAATCGCCCATTTCCAATCTTCAACAAGCAAGGGTTCTTCTGTACTTTTTCAATCCTCTTCCCGTCTCGGTATCAATTTCTTCTTCTTCTGTATCAAGCCGCCTCCCCCAATTCTTCTTCAATGACTCTCCCTATTTCTGTATAACCCCCCCTCATCTCTTTTAGTTTTCTGTTATTTATAGAGTTAGGTTTAGGTTCCAAATTGCGGTTTACAAAGTTAGATTTGGACTTGATTTTAGGGATTAGGGATTTAGAACAATCTTAGGGTTTCTGTAATTTTAGGTTTCTTACTGTAATTAATTATGTCTGGAATCTTGGTTTGTACCGATTTTTGTTACTATAATTTTCTGGATTGTATGGGATTTGATATATTTGATTCTGTCATTGAATCTATAGAGATTTTCTTAGATTCGTAATTTGCTGTAATAGAGATTTGTTGTATTGGATTTTGTTATGTTAATAGAGATTGATAGAAATTAATTGATTTGGTTCTGTAATCCTATTGACTTAACAAATTTGATTTGGTTTTTGTTTTACTGATAAAGGATATGACTTTCCCTTATAAATCTGAACTGTATATGTTTGCAGCAAAAGTGCCTAATGCCTTGTAACATATTTGATTGAAAAAATTTATTTGCACAGTAACTATTGTTTTAAAACATGCTCTAATGCTTGGATTTCAATTGGAACTGTGATTGTTTCTATTATTGGGCCCATCATGTTATTATTTCCAGTGCAGCGATCTTTTTTTTATTGCAGCAAAAAGAGTATTTTTTAATACAACTGGTCCAATTCAACCGGGCTTTACATTAATCAAATCTTATTTCAGCCCAATACACTTATCTTATTCAGCAAACGTTTTAACCATAAACCAAAGAAAACTTTAATAAAAAAACTATAAAAGTTATATTTAACAAAAACATTATTGTGATAAAAGGTTGATCAGTAACAAAAAAGTATATTACATTTCTAACAAAGAAATATATTTTTGTTTACTTTAAAATAACAAAAGTTTTAATACTAATATTTTTTCTAAAGTAATAATAATGCCAAACCACAAAAAGGCATTAGTCTTATTAGAACCTTAAATGAGTGTATAAATTGATAGGCCCACCCCCTCTTCTTACTAACAACAATAATACTTAAAAACTTCATAATTATTCGAAATAGTTTTATTTTTGAATCGCATGGGCCATTGACCAACATGCTTCGCAAATGGATTCATGGATGCATGGGTTTTTCTGTTTTAGAAAGCCCCAATTTTCACGAATTAAAATACACACCCTAGTCTTGGATAAGGATGGACCATCATATATTGTTGTACCATCTTTAATTAAATATTTCTACTATTTTAATCTTAAAAAGTAAAATCAACTGGGTAGGACAAATTTGGGGTACGACACTTAGGAAATTTTAGTGAATATATTTGAAGGAATTGTGGCTAGCATCTCTGCATGCAATGGGCTAGGATTCACAGATTTTGATTTACCTCTGAGGGAAGAAATCATAACAATAAGCTGCATATCTCAATGGAGATTGCAAGGGATACCTTATCCCATGTGCTGGTTGACACATAATCATACCTCAATGTTCTGCCAAAGTCTGCTCTCTTGAAGTTGGACGATGAAGGGGTTCTGCTGAGGCCCAACGATTTGGTGGTTAACGTGTTTGACGGATCGAAAAGAACTGTATTCGGTAAAGTTGATTTGCATATAAATATAGGACCTTAGATATTCAATGCTGAATTCTTTATCATGGATATCAATCCTTCCTACTGCTGCTTGCTAGGGCGCCCGTGGATCCATGGGGTCGGCGCCTTGACTTTAACTTTGCATCTGAAGTTAAAATTTCTGGTTAATGGGAAAGTGGTCACCATTTAATATGAAGAGGACTATAATGTAATCCATATGAGTACCTTCTAGTATGTTGAAACTGAAAATTCTGGCAGCAGATACTCAATGTCACAGTGAATGTTATGACACCGTATCTGACTTTCTATAAGACAGTAAATAAAAACAGTAAAGAACACAGTCAATTGTTTACCCAGTTCAGTGTGAAACAACACCTACTCTGGGGGCTACCAAGCCAGGGAGGAAGTCCACTATAAGAGATATTAATTCAGGAATAAACCAACCAGTTTATCTCCTTCACTTAAGACCTACCCAATGCAACTTCAATCTAAGTTCAACTTAAACCTGAGTTCCTACTCACTCCCCCTCAATCACAGCAGTGATACTTAAAACAATTGACTAATGAAATAATGAAGACACTCTTCAGAACATACACTTGATTATGCTTCACAGCTTTTTAATCAAGTAACACAAACACTCGTGCTTCACAGCTTTGAGTGATACATAAACCTAACTTGACTTTGCTTCAAAGCTTTAGTCAAGAGACACAAACAATCTTGCTTCAAAGCTTTGAGTGATACAAAAACCCTTACAATCAAAACCTATTCCAAGTCACTTATCACAATGATACTTGCTTGGATTACAGAAGTTAAAACTATACAGCTCCTAATTGATCTTCAGTCGAAAAAGATATCTTCCAAACAGCAATCCTGTTGAATATATAGCAGTTGTTTCTTCAGTTAGGGTTTCCATAAAAAACTAGGTTTAATTAGGTTTAACCATAAGACTTGGTCACAAGACTTTATCAACCAGTTTAGGGTTGAGCTAGGTTAACCCAAAGACAACGGGAGATTCTGTTCTGGAAGGAATGAGCCAACTTCCTGAAAAATCTCAGAATTAACTAAACTGCACTACTGTTAGATCAGTACAGGATGTCTTAACATTTGTTATGACATCAGAATTCCTGTTTGCTGATTTTGGTAGAAGGCAATAAATGTGATCTTTTGCAAAATGCTCAGATACACACTGATACACAGTAGCTACTGTATGCCATAATTTTTCTGCATAAAGTACCTAATAAACCAGAATGTTATGACATCAGTCATGACATTCACACACCTGGTTTTACCAAAAATACATGCCAATAACTAAACACTTACAAACTCCCCCTTTGGCAGATTTTTGGCTAAAGCCCCTAAGCAATCAGAGAATATAGAGCAGCAGAATGAATATGACTGCAGAAAAAATATGAGGTCTACCAAGTGATTAACACAGAAATTATCTCCCCCTCTTTAGCCACAAATGGGCCAAAGAAACATGTACTTAAATGTTATATAGTTATCCAAAATAGGTAATAAAAACAACAAATAAAATCTGAAGACACTTGCATCAACAGCATCAGCATCAGGCTTGACAATTCCACCAGACTTTAAGCATTGTCACCTTCAGAGGAGCTACTTTCTCCAGCATTGAGCTGATCTTCAGCAGCACCCTCTTCCCTTATGTTTCCTTCAGTCTCCTCCTATTCTAATTTGGCAATTAGGTTTTCTATAGTCTTTTTCCTGGTCTCCAGCTCTTTGCAGGTCTCTTTCAATACAGCTATAACATCAGATGTCTTGGACTGAGTTTTTGCAGATGATGTCTCAGTTGATGTTATGACAATGTCAGGAACATGAGATCCCTGAAACAGCTTGTAGAGTAACCCAAGAGCAGGAGCTCTTTTGCAAGCAGTGTCTCTTTCCACCAGGATATCAGGGTACTGAGAAAGAAAGATTCCACATAGGAGGGAGGGAAAGGCAATTGGGCCTTTAACAGCATAGCTACCAGCATGTTTTAAGGTTTGATCAAAAATGTACCTGCCATAGTCAAATTCAGTCCTGGTACCAACAGCATAAATGAATCTCCCCAATCCTGTAGAGATGGTTGATTTATGGTTTGTAGGGACCCAGTTGGCTGCACCAATCTTGTGCAGGATGGCAAATTTTATGCTTAGCTTGCTAGCATTTAGCTTGCCTTTTGAGGGCCAGCACTTGACTTGTCTTGCTGTGATGGTTTAGCAAACTTCATTGTCAGTAACTTCCAGTTCAGGGCAGGCCTCATTTGATTTTCCAAGAAATTTGTTAATTTCAGATGGGGAGAAATTAACCCTTCTTCCTCTCACATATACACATTCAAAGTCAGCTGACCTTCCATCAGCACATTCATCAGACAAATTCACTATGAATTCCTTGACCAGATTTTCATAGCATTTGGTAAATTTTACCACAGTCTTCATTAGTCCAGCAGCTTTTATCAGGTCCATGATTTCCTTGCAATCCATGGCACCATTGTTTAGTTCTCTTTCCAAGGCTATTCTCTTCAAGCAAACATACTTCCATCTGTTGGCATTTTCAGGATGGTGAAATGAAATGTTGTCAGTGGGGACTTCAGGAACTCTAGCCATTTTGCTGGAAGGGAGTTTCCTTCTGAGGGGAATGTCTTCAGTATCAATTTCAAAATCTGACTCCTCATCAGAATCAGTAGGCTCAGGTTCTTTTCTCTTCTTTGTTATTGGTTTCCTTGCAGGTTTTGAGAGACTCCCAGCATGCACTTGGGCTTTCACCTTCCCTTTGGACAGTCCAGTCTTCACAGTACCAGTCTTCCCTTCAGACCTGGTTTTCTTATCAGCAGGTTTCTCTTTGTTCAGACCTTTTGCAGCATCTTGATTACCCTTCCTGTTCATCATTCTCCTAGCTATGCTAGGGTTGATATTTGCAATCAGGTCATTGTCTAAGTATTCCTCATCCACATCAATAACAGGTGGTTCAACATTCTTCTCTGAAGGGTTCTGAATATCATCCAGGTTTTCAGATGGTTTTTGAATGTTGTCATTTGGAGTCTCAACATTCTCAGAGACATCTGGATTTGCTTCAACATTTGGGCTTGCTGATTCTTGATTTAATGGAACAGAAATCCCCGGTACATAGTGGTTCTCACTCAGGATTCTTGTAACAAGCCTAGCTATTGCTTGACGTACATAAGCTGATCCTTCCCTATTAGGTACAGAAGATGAAGGTTGAGAGGGATTACCGGATGACGTAGCCTGACACCTTCCTGCATGCCTTGTTCTTAGCTTTTCGACCTTGGAAGGGTTAGTTGCTATTTCTCAGAGAGGAGTAATCTCCAGGACTTCAGAATCCATGCATGAGGTGATTGCTCGAGAATCTTGATCAGATGATGAAGATGAAACAGTTGTCTTGGATGAGGATGAAGTTTGAGACATTTTGATTGACTTGGAAAACCAGTAGCAACTAGGGAGAAAACTTTGATTGAGAGAAAAAGAGATGTTGCAAAGTCGAGAGTGGAAGGAGGCAAATGTGTGTCTATTCAACTTCTTAATAATTTTGAAGGAATTGGGGAAATATATGATTAACCCACTTAAAATAGACTTAACAAAAATAACTCCTTCAACCCTTGTTTTGAGCAAACTTAATTGCTATAATTTCTCATGTTGGCAAATACCCAACTTTCCCCTCAAGTTTTCAAATTGATTTGCATCAAGAGCCTTGGTAAAAATGTCAGCCAGCTGTAGCTTAATGGCAACATGTTCCAGTTTAATTGTCTTATCCTCTACAAGGTCTCTGATAAAGTAATTTTTAAGGTCAATGTGCTTGGTCCTGCTATGCTGAATAGGGTTCTTGGAAACATTGATTGTACTCAGATTGTCACAGTACAATGTCACAACATCTTGTGAGACATTATACTCAGTGAGCATCTGTTTTGTCCAGATAATTTGAGAACAGCTACTACCAGCTGCAACTATTTCAGCACAAAGTTGAAAAGGAATTCTTTTGACATGAATCATAGCTCTGGCAGATTCCTGTATGATCCTATTTTTCCTTTTTCCAACTCCATTTTGTTGAGGAGTTATAGGAGAAGAGAATTCATGACTAATTCCTTCTGAGAAACAAAACTTATTAAACTTGCTGTTTCTAAATTCCTTGTCATGATCACTTTTGATTCTGACAATACACCCTTCTTTTTGAGTTCTTTTGCACAGTCCTTTCAAAACTTCAAAGTTATTCACCACAACATAGGCATATCTCTTTTCACCAAGACTTTCCACCTGATATTCACCACAAACTCTCCCTTTATCAATTTGCAGTCTTGGAATCCCTCTGACTGCTTCCATGGAGATAATCCTTTTCATTCCTCTTAGATGAAGATGGCCAAGTTTTTGGTGCCACAGTTTCACCTCTTTTTCTTCTTTGGCAATAGAACACACGGTGGAGTTATTAGTGTTCTCAGGCTGCCACAAGTAACAGTTGTCTTTAGATCTGACTCCTTTCATTACAACTTCTTGTTCTTCATTAATTACAAGACATTCAGATTTTGAAAAGTTGACCTTGAAACCTAGATCACATAATTGACTGATACTAATGAGATTAGCAGTCAGGCCTTTTACCAATAGTACTTCATTCAGATTTGGAACTCCAGGGCAGTCCAAATTACCAACTCCTTTGATTTCACCTTTAGCACTATCTCCAAAGGTCACATAACTAGTGGTGTGAGGTTTAACATGATTGAGAATGTTCTTGATTCCAGTCATGTGCTTAGAACACCCATTGTCAAAGTACCAATCTTCCTTTGCAGAGACTCTCAGGGAAGTGTGGGCTATCAGGGCAGTAGCCTTTTTCTTCCATTGAGGAGTATGTGGTACCCTGTTAGCCTTAGGTTTGACACCTGGGTTCTGATTAGGGTATCCATACAATCTGAAGCAGAAAGGCTTTATGTGACCAAACCTCCCACAATGGTGACATCTCCATCTTTGGTACTTTTTCTTCATATTTCTCTGTTCTCGATGTTGAGTGTTATGTTGTGATTTCTGCTTTGACATTTGTTTATCAGACCTGATCTTCTTGTCTGCACCAGATTTCTTTGCTTCCACAAATCCTAGTCCAGACTTGTTTCCCACATTTTGTCCAACCTGAAGGATTTCTTCCAATTTGTCAGTTCCATTTGTCAACATCTTGACAGATTTGGTCATCTGATTCAGTTGTGAGTTCAGCAATTGAACTTCCCCTTCTAGATGACTTATAGTTTCAAGGTCTGCCCTTTTTTCAGCTTCCAACTTTATGATGAGCTTTGTTTGTCTCTCATTTTGCACACAGACTTCAGCACTTCTGATACACAATTTCTTGTAAGTATCATCCAGTTCTTCAAATGTCACTTCCTCATCGCTGGTGTCACTTTCAGAGGTACAAACACCAGTTAGTGCAGTAACTAGTTTGGAAGATTCTTCTTCAGAATTACTTTCTGAATCATAGTCAGACCAGGTAGCAGACATTCCTTTCTTTTGTTTCTTAAGAAAGGTAGGACATTCAGCTCGAATATGCCCATATCCTTCACAACCATGGCATTGAATTCCTCTGCCTTGATTTCCCTTCTCTTCAGACCTTGGTCTTCTGCTGGATTCATAAGATCTGTTAATGTCAGAGGGGATGTTCTCAACATTTGACCTTGACTTTGGATCCATTCTCTTGATGAGTTTGTTGAATTGTCTTCCAAGCATGGCTATAGCTTCTGAAATATTTTCTTCTTCATCCTCCTTGTTTTCATCTTCAGTGTTGGATACAAGTGCTATGCTCTTGTTTTTCTTGTCAACATTGTCACTGATCCCCATCTCAAAAGTCTGAAGAGACCCAATGAGTTCATCCACCTTTAGCTTGCTGATGTCCTGGGCTTCCTCTATAGCAGTTACCTTCATTGCAAATCTTTTAGGCAGGGATCTGAGAATCTTTCTCACCAGTTTTTCTTCAGACATCTTTTCACCCAATGCTCCTGAGGTGTTGGCAATCTCCAAGATGTTCATGTGAAACTCATGAATGGTTTCATCTTCCTTCATCCTTAGGTTCTCAAACTTGGTAGTCAGCATCTGAAGCCTTGACATTTTTACTTTGGATGTGCCCTCATGGGTAGTTTTGAGAGTGTCCCACACTTCCTTGGCCAGCTCACATTGATGTACTAGTCTGAATATGTTTCTATCAATTCCATTGAACAAGGCATTTAAAGATTTGGAATTACCCAGGGCTAACTCATCTTCTTCTTTGCTCCATTCTTCCTCAGGCTTCAGACTGATTGTCCCATCTTTCTCAGTTATGGTGGGATGGATCCATCCTTTGTCAGCAGCTCTCCAAGCCTTTTTGTCCAGTGATTTTAAGAAGGCAATCATACGAGGTTTCCAGTAGTCATAATTTGTTCCATCCAGAATGAGTGGTCTATTTCCAAAAACTCCTTCTTTGTCCATAGTGCCAGAAAGTGATATCCCTAGATCTCACCCAGTAATACAGGCAGGGTGCCTACTCTGATGCCAATTGAAAATTCTGGCAGCAGATACTCAATGTCACAGTGAATGTTATGTCACCGTATCTGACTTTCTATAAGACAGTAAATAAAAACAGTAAAGAACACAGTCAATTGTTTACCCAGTTCAGTGTGAAACAACACCTACTCTGGGGGCTACCAAGCCAGGTAGGAAGTCCACTATAAGAGATATTAATTCAGGAATAAACCAACCAGTTTATCTCCTTCACTTAAGACCTACCCAATGCAACTTCAATCTAAGTTCAACTTAAACCTGAGTTCCTACTCACTCCCCCTCAATCACAGCAGTGATACTTAAAACAATTGACTAATGAAATAATGAAGACACTCTTCAGAACATACACTTGATTATGCTTCACAGCTTTTTAATCAAGTAACACAAACACTCGTGCTTCACAGCTTTGAGTGATACATAAACCTAACTTTACTTTGCTTCAAAGCTTTAGTCAAGAGACACAAACACTCTTGCTTCAAAGCTTTGAGTGATACAAAAACCCTTACAATCAAAACCTATTCCAAGTAACTTATCACAATGATACTTGCTTGGATTACAGAAGTTAAAACTATACAGCTCCTAATTGATCTTCAGTCGAAAAAGATATCTTCCAAACAACAATCCTGTTGAATATATAGCAGTTGTTTCTTCAGTTAGGGTTTCCACAAAAAACTAGGTTTAATTAGGTTTAACCATAAGACTTGGTCACAAGACTTTATCAACCAGTTTAGGGTTGAGCTAGGTTAACCCAAAGACAACGGGAGATTCTGTTCTGGAAGGAATGAGCCAACTTCCTGAAAAATCTCAGAATTAACTAAACTGCACTACTGTTAGATCAGTACAGGATGTCTTAACATTTGTTATGACATCAGAATTCCTGTTTGCTGATTTTGGTAGAAGGCAATAAATGTGATCTTTTGCAAAATGCTCAGATACACACTCATACATAGTAGCTACTGTATGCCATAATTTTTCTGCATAAAGTACCTAATAAACCAGAATGTTATGACATCAGTCATGACATTCACACACCTGGTTTTACCAAAAATACATGCCAATAACTAAACACTTACAGAAACTAAGGGTAAGGTACATGAGACTCCGCTCCAAGAGTTTGAAACTGTGCAAGTTGTCAAAACTCCTCGTCAAGAAGTTAAAAAGCCATAGGTCACCATGGCATCTTACTGACAAGCTTAGGCAATTGTATAATCTGGAAATCTTGAAGGTTGGGGAAGGGTTTTGGACCTCCCTACGTAGAAAGGTAAGAAGGGTTTGGGTTTCGTGGCTAGACGAGGCGCGTCGATTTTTGATCTGAGGATTCAAGGTATTCCCCCTCCAATCAAATTCGTCAATGCCGACATCATCCACGAGGAAGCTCATACTATGAGTGATGAAGGCGATAATGATTGTGATATGGACAAATGGATTTGTCCTACTGTTCTGGGACAAAAGCCTTTCAATTTGTTTACCAAGGACATCATCACAGTTACCCGCTATGAAGAGTAATTTTCTTTTGTCTTTATCATGCAATAATTCCTACATTATTCCCAAGACGTAGTGATCATGCTTTAGGGCCACAATATTTTAATTTTCAAAATTATCATCAATAAAGGATGTCTTTTTGCATTTAAATATTTCTCTCCTTGCGTTTCTCTTTGATTTTAAAAAAAAAATTGGCAATGTGTTTTTATTTTTATTTTTTAAATTTTAAACTAAAAAAAATCATCAATCATGTAGATACAGCCGCCCATTAATCTCGGATTTTGTCAAAAATGATTTTGCTATGGCTCACTATGACTTTGACAATCCAATCTATCAAGTTGATGAAGAAGCTGGAGAGGATTGTGAACTTCCCGAAGAGTTGGCCAGATTATTGAAGCAAGAAGAAAAAGGTTATCCAGTCGCACCAAGAGACACTATAAGTGATCAACTTGGGTACCGACGAGGTCAAGAAAGAAGTCAAGATTAGGGCCGTTTTAGAAGAAAGTGCAAAGCAGATATTAATTGAAATGCTTCGAGAGTATGTTGATATCTTTGCTTGGTCCTATGAAAACATGTCTGGGTTGGATACAAATATTGTTGTGCACAAGCTTCCTCTCAGAGAAGATTGTCCCCTAGTCAAATAAAAGCTTTGAAGAACTCATCCCGAGATATCCAAGAAGATCAAAGAGGAGTTTCAGAAATAGTTCGGTGCGAGTTTATTGAAAGTTATCTCATATCCGCCATGGGTTCCAAACATTGTGCCGGTGCCGAAGAAAGATGGAAAAGTCATAATGTGTGTTGATTACAAGGACTTAAGCAGAGAAAGCCATAAAGATGATTTTCCGCTTTCTCATATTGTCATTCTGGTTGATAATACTACTCAATCAAAAGTGTTTTCCTTCATGAATGGTTTCTCTGGCTACAACCAGATTAAGATGGCGCCAAAAGACATGGAGAAGACAACTTTTATTACACCTTGGGGAACATTTTTCAACAAAGTGGTGCCCTTGGGTTTGAAAATTGAAGGGGAAATATATCGGCGTGCTATGGTCACTCTCTTTCATGACATGATCCATAAAGATATTGAAGTCTATGTTGATGATATGGTTGATAATTCTAAGAAGGAAGAGGAACATCTTGTCCATCTGCTGAAGTTATTTGAAATATTGAGGAAATTCATACTGAGGTTGAACTCTAACAAGTGCACCTTCAGGGTGAGATCATGGACGTTATTGGGTTTTGTTGTAAGAGAAAGAGGAATTGAGGTTGATCCTGCTAAAATAAAAGCAATTCAAAAAACGCCTGAGCCAAGAACAGAAAAAAGGTCTATGGTTTCCTAGGGAGGTTGACTACATTTCTAGATTCATCTTTGACCTTACAATTGTCATACTCCAAAATTTCCCCATCAACTTCAATGGTCATTTTATCTAAATTTATAATCATATTATATTTCTTAGTGAAATTCTAGTACAACAGACTCAGATGTCCTACAAAGATGTCGAAACATCTGATTTGACATAAACACATAGGTAAGATAAAACAGTACTGAAAAGATAAAGAACACACCATAATTGTTTACCCAGTTTGGTGTACAACAACACCTACTATGGGGGCTACCAAGCCAGGAATGAAGTCCACTATCATTAGTATCAATTTGCAGACCCTACAATCAACACACCCGTTGACGATCTACATACGTAATCACTACTCAATGACCCTTCTACCTAGGTACTCCCTAGATATGGAATATCCCCATCCCACTTCCAATCATCTCAATGATGTCTAGCAGTCAACACCTAAGTCACTGCATAGACGACCCTTCACTAAGATTCTGATCACACAGATAGACAGTTTAGAAGACATACTTCCATGACAACCTATCTAAGTCTCCAAGCCAAACTCCACTATTTGTTAGCTCTGATCCTAACTAAGAACACATCCTGGAGTTGCTTCAAAGCTTCCTCCAAGAACAATACACCTCTTACCTACAAGCTTCAAGGTGAACTTGGTAACCTTCCCACAATCCAAGAGGTTTACCTTGACAAAACCCTAGACTTCTACATCTTGAGCCGTGTGTTTTCTAGGTTACAAATCCTTCTATTTATAACCTGTTACCCAACTGGTTTTGGGTCTTCAATCATAGCAAATCATCTGTAACAATCTACAGAGACTTCTCCCCCAATAAAGGTCTTCAATCTTTACTTTCCTAAATAATCTCCTTATTTAGGAAGTCTTCATTCTCCTTGATTTCTGATTGAATTTTCTAGACCTTTAATTATGAGCCACATAGGATGCATAATATTCTCCTGAATATTCTGCTTATGTTAAGAACAAACTGAATCTCATTAATCCAGCTCAGCAGGTGCGATGTCAAGACATCTTCTTCGACATGTTGTTCTAGTTGTTGAAAAAGTTCAACACAACATGTTCTGACATTGTAATAGGACTTCTTGTTGTACCTGTTCTTCTTATCCTATTCTACATTACATTATTGCTGATATAATTTATTTTACAAAAATTAAGCCAATCCTAAAACAAGAGAACTAATACTCTCCCCCTTTGGCAAATTTTGGCTTAAACAAATAATCTAAAAACAATTGCAATCTAGGAGATTACAATAATACATAAATTTAACCCTCAGCAGTAGTGTTCAGGAGCTACTGTACACAACAATAGACCTTCAGTTGAAAATAATGTCTCAACAACTTGTTCGACATCTTCTTTGCAGCACTCTGAAGAACAAAATTGCATCAGCACCAACGAACATCAGCTTCAGGATAAAAGGAAGGAAAGTCCTGAAGTTTGGTTAATGCACATGAGGAAGAAGATACCAGAAGAGAACTTGTACTCCCCCTCAATGCAGGAACATCTTCTAAACATAGAAGACCAATGGTGGAATAAGAGAACTCTCAATAACTCCTTAAGACCAAATCAACCACCACCCCTGATAACTTAGAACACATGTCAAAATTGTGTTCATAACTCAGATCACAGGTCACAAACATATGTCACACAAATATGATTGAACATCTTATTTTGAAATCTATGAACATTAATAATTACCACTTGTGGAATCAGTAGCATCTGAGCTAATTCACCTTTCTCCCCCTTTTTAGCCAAAACTTGGCAAAGGAGACCTTCACAATACCAAACCCAAACATAGCATACCCAAACCCGAATAAAAGCCATAAGAATTATGGACTCAAGAAGCTCACGGGGTTACAGAGATACAGAGAACTCTCTAAAAATATCTGAGATTTTCACTTGGAAAGTAACGATCCTAGATTGTAGCACCAATCTTGGTCAAAAGAAATGATATTTAAGGAGGAAACTTCAAATATCAATGTGCATCGTCCATACTGGCTTTGAATGCTATAACTACTTCACTTGCATAGTCAGACAAACTTTTCTCCTCCTGTTTACAGCCACGTGTTTGAACACATAGGCCACTCCACCCTATGTTGACCATGCAAGAACATGTCTTGTATAATATCCTGACACTTAGTCAGACATTGTCTCCTCATTTCAGTGATCAACACATCTTCTCCCACCAATCAGGGATGCTTCACCAGATTATCCATCTGTTCATACGAGATTCTAAGTGTTCTTCTTTCACTTAGACTTAGTGACATATACTAAGATAACAAAATATCACATTTGTGACACCTCTTCATAATATAGACCCTCAAGGAGTCTTTTTGAAATCTATAGAGAAAAATAAATTCTCCTAGATTTCCCAATAAACTTCTAAGTGATATGTGATCTTCTGATCTTCACCGGGCTTTTCATTATTAGAAACCACCATGTCTTGTTAAGTTTATCCATAACTTCACAATGTCACAACATGTTGTTTCGATATCATTTCCTCATAGAACCTTTACAAAAGTGAACAGTATACTGGCTTGATAATACCTGTATCATTGCAGCAACAATTTACAGATATCAAGTAATTATAGTAATATATATATAATAAAAAAATATAATAATGATAATAAAAAATTCATTATTTGATAATAATTATAATTATAATTAAATAATATATATATATATATATATATATATATATATATATATATATATATATATATATATATATATATATATATATATATATATATATATATATATATATATATATATATATATATATATATATATATATATATATATATATATATATATATATATATATATATATATATATATATATATATATATATATATATATATATATATATATATTTATAAAAATAGAAATGATAATTAAATTATAAAAATAAATAAATAAAAAGCATAAAATAAAAATATAATATAATTATAAAATATAAATAGAAAATAGTTAGTTTTAGAGGGGTGTAGTTTTAATTCTAGCAGTAAAAGATGGAGGTGCAAAACTCAGGCAGGCTAGGCCCAAAGGAAGAGGGGGTGTGTGTTATTGTTTGATAGTTAATAACTATTGGTAAGGGGGGGTATAGAAAGCAGGCGGGCTAGGACCAAACGTGAATTGGAGGGGGTCCGAGGATGATCGTGTGTGGCGCAGAGTATGGGAATGCGATGGGACTTGGCCTTACGGCCGTCCCATAACGATCAAATGGATGACATTAGAAGGCACATGTTTATTATGGTGCACGCTCACGTATTGAATCATAAGGTATAATCATATTTGTTTTTTACATTTTTACAATTCAATTTGTCTTTTCATTTTACAGTCTTCCTCATCCTCTCTCGTTTACATCAAGCCCTCCTTTCTATTAACCCTAAGACCCACCAACACCGCGACAACGCTATCCTCCTATAAACTGTCCCAATCAACAAATCAAAGAAAAAAGAAAGAGTCGCGTTACCCTCTTTGCGTGACGCTGTATTTTGTTACTTCAAACTCTTCGGTCCGATCCGCTAATCTCTTTTCTCCCTTCAATTTGCAGGTTCTGGCGTTGATTGAAGGCTTGACGATGGTGGTGGACAGCGGCGGACCAACGGTGCTTTAGGTCACATGATTAGGGTTTCAGACCTTAAAACCCTAATCGCCCATTTCCAATCTTCAACAAGCAAGGGTTCTTCTGTACTTCTTCAATCCTCTTCCCGTCTCGGTATCAGTTTCTTCTTCCTCTATATCAAGCCTCCTCCCCCAATTCTTCTTCAATGACTCTCCTTGTTTCTGTATAAAAAAAAACCCCTCATCTCTTTTAGTTTTCTATTATTTATAGAGTTATGTTTAGGTTCAAAATTGCGGTTTACAAAGTTAGATTTGGCCTTGATTTTTTAGGGATTAGGGATTCAGAACAATCTTAGGGTTTCTGTAATTTTAGGTTTTTTACTGTAATTAATTATGTCTGGAATCTTGGTTTGTACCGATTTTTGTTACTGTAATTTTCTGGATTGTTTGGGATTTGATATATTTGATTCTGTCATTGAATCTATAGAGATATTCTTAGATTCTTAATTTGCTGTAATGGAGATTTGTTGTATTGGATTTTGTTATGTTAATAGAGATTGATAGAAATTAATTGATTTGGTTTTGTAATCCTATTGACTTAATAGATTTGATTTGGTTTCTGTTTTACTGATAAAGGATATGACTTTCCCTTATAAATCTGAACAGTATATGTTTGCAGCAAAAGTGCCTGATTCCTTGTAACATATTTGATTGAAAAAAATTGATTTGCACAGTAACTGTTGTTTTAAAACGTGCGCTAATGCCTGGATTTCAATTGGAACAGTGACTGTTTCTATTATTGGGCCCAACATGTTATTATTTCCAGTCCAGCGATCTTTTTTTTATTGCAGCAAAAAAAGTATTTTTTTAATACAACTGGTCCAATTCAACCGGGCCTTGCATTAATCAAATCTTATTTCAGCCCAAAACACTTATCTTATTCAGCAAACGTTTTAACCATAAACCAAAGAAAACTTTAATAAACAAACTATAAAAGTTATATTTAACAAAAACATTATTATGATAAAAGGTTGATCAGTAACAAAAAAGTATATTACGTTTCTAACAAAGAAATATATTTTTGTTTATTTTAAAATAACAAAAGTTTTAATACTAATATTTTTTCTAAAGCAATAATAATGCCAAACCACAAAAAGGCATTAGTCTTATTAGAACCTTAAATGAGTGTATAAATTGATAAGCACACCCCCTCTTCTTACTAACAACAATAATACTTAAAAACTTGATAATTATTCGAAATAGTTTTATTTTTGAATCGCATGGGCCATCGGCCAACATGCTTCGCGAATGGATTCACGGATGCATGGGTTTTTCTGTTTTAGAAAGCCCCCATTTTCGCGAATTAAAATACACCCCCTAGTCTTGGATAAGGATGGGCCATCAGATATTGCTGTACCATCTTTAATTAAATATTTCTACTATTTTAATCTTAAAAAGTAAAATCAACTGGGTAGGACATATTTGGGGTACGAAACTTAGGAAATTTCAGTGAATATATTTGAAGGAATCGTGGCTAGCATCTCTGCATGCAATGGGCTAGGCTTCAAAGATTTTGATTTACCTCCGAGGGAAGAAATCATAACAATAAGCTGCATATATCAATGGAGATTGCAAGGACTACCTTATCCCGTGTGCTGGTTGACACATGATCATACCTCAATGTTCTGCCAAAGTCTGCTCTCTTGAAGTTGGACTATGAAGGGGTTCTGCTGAGGCCCAACGATTTGGTGGTTAAGGCGTTTGATGGATCGAAAAAAAACTGTATTTGGTGAAGTTGATTTGCATATAAAGATAGGCTCTTAGATATTCAATGTTGATTTCTTTATCATGGATATCAATCCTTCCTACTGCTGCTTGCTAGGGCGCCCGTGGATCCATGGGGCCGGCGCCTTGACTTCAACTTTGCATCTGAAGTTAAAATTTCTGGTTAATGGGAAAGTGGTCAGCATTTATGGTGAAGAGGACTATAATGTCATCCATATGAGTACCTTCTAGTATGTTGAAATTAAGGGTAAGGTACATGAGACTCTGTTCCAAGAGTTTGAAACTGTGCAAGTTGTCAAAACTCCTCGTCAAGTGGTTAAAAAGCCATAGGTAGCCATGGCATCTTACCGACAAGCTCAGGCAATTGTATAATCTGGAAATCTTGAAGGTTGGGGAAGGGTTTTGGACCTCCCTACGTAGAAAGGTAAGAAGGGTTTGGGTTTCGTGGCTGGATGAGGTGCGTCGATTACCGTTCTGAGGATTCAAAGTATTCCCCCTCCAATCAAATTCGTAAATGCCGACATCATCCATAAGGAAGCTCATGCTATGAGTGATGAAGGCGATAATGATTGTGATATGGACAAATGGATTCGTCCTACTGTTCCGGGACAAAAGCCTTTCAATTTGTTTACCAAGGACATCATCACAGTTACCCGCTATGAAGAGTAATTTTCTTTTATCTTTATCATGCAATAATTCCTACGTTCTTCCCCAGACGTAGTGATCATGCTGTAGGGCCACAATATTTCCATTTTTCAAAATTATCATCAATAAAGGATGTCTTTTTGCATTTAAATATTTCTCTCCTTGCGTTTCTCTTTATTTTTCAAAAAAAAAACTGGCAATGTGTTTTTATTTTTATTTTTTAAATTTTAAACAAAAAAAATCATCAATCATGTAGATACAGCCGTCCATTAATCTCAGATTTTGTCAAAAATGATTCTGCTATGGCTCACTATGACTTTGAAAATCCAATCTATCAAGTTGATGAAGAAGCTGAAGAGGATTGTGAACTTCCCGAAGAGTTGGCCAGATTATTGAAGCAAGAGGAAAAGGTTATCCAGCCGCACCAAGAGACACTAGAAGTGATTGACTTAGGTACCGAAGAGGTCAAGAAAGAAGTCAAGATTAGGGCCGTTTTAGAAGAAAGTGCGAAGCAGATATTAATTGAAATTCTTCGAGAGTATGTTGATATCTTTGCTTGGTCCTATGAAGACATGTCTGGGTTGGATAAAAATATTGTTGTGCACAAGCTTCCTCTCAGAGAGGATTGTCCCCTGGTCAAACAAAAGCTTTGAAGAACTCATCCCGAGATATCCAAGAAGATCAAAGAGGAGGTTCAGAAACTGTTCGGTGCGGGTTTATTGAAAGTTATCTCTTATCCGCCATGGGTTCCAAACATTGTGTCGATGCCGAAGAAATATGGAAAAGTCATAATGTGTGTTGATTACAGGGACTTGAACAGAGCAAGCCATAAAGATGATTTTCCGCTTTCTCACATTGACATTTTGGTTGATAATACTGCTCAATCAAAAGTGTTTTCCTTCATGAATGGTTTCTCTGGCTACAACCAGATTAAGATGGCGCCAAAAGGTATGAAGAAGACAACTTTTATTACACCTTGGGGAACATTTTTCCTCAAAGTGGTGCCCTTTGGTTTGAAAATTGCAGGGGAAATATATCGGCGTGCTATGGTCACTCTCTTTCATGACATGATCCATAAAGAGATTGAATTCTATGTTGATGATATGGTTGATAATTCCAAGATGGAAGAGGAACATCTTGTCCATCTGCTGAAGTTATTTGAAATATTGAGGAAATTCATACTGAGGTTGAACTCTAACAAGTGCACCTTCAGGGTGAGATCATGGAAGTTATTGGGTTTTGTTGTAAGAGAAAGAGGAATTGAGGTTGATCCTGCTAAAATAAAAGCAATTCAAAAAATGCCTGATCCAAGAATAGAAAAAAGGTTTGTGGTTTCCTAGGGAGGTTGAATACATTTCTAGATTCATCTTTGACCTTACAATTGTCATACTCCAAACTTTCCTCATCAATTTCAATGGTCATTTTATCTAAATTTATAATCATATTATATTTCTTAGTGAAATTCTGGTACAACAGACTCAGATTTCCTACAAAGATGTCGAAACATCTAATCTGACATAAACACATAGGTAAGATAAAACAGTACTGAAAAGATAAAGAACACGTCATAATTGTTTACCCAGTTCGATGTACAACAACACCTACTCTGGGGACTACCAAGCCAGGAATGAAGTCCACTATCAGCAGTATCAATTTGCAGAACCTACAATTAACACACCCATTGACGATCTACATACTTAATCACTACCCAATGACCCTTCTACCTAGGTCCTCCCTAGATATGGAATATCCCCATCCCACTTCCAATCATCGCAATGATGTCTAGCAGTCAACACCTCAGTCACTGCATAGACGACCCTTCACTAAGATTTTGATCACATAGATAGACAGTTTGGAAGACATACTTCCATGACAACTTGGCTAAGTCTCCAAGCCAAAATCCATTGTTTGTTAGCTCTGATCCTAACTAAGAACACATCCTGGAGTTGCTTCAAAGCTTCCTCCAAGAACAATACACCTCTTACCTACAAGCTTTAAGGTGAACTTGGTAACCTTCCCACAATCCAGGAGGTTTACCTTGACAAAACCCTATACTTCTACATCTTGAGCCATGTGTTTTCTAGGTTACAAATCCTTCTATTTATAACCTGTTACCCAACTGGTTTTGGACCTTCAATCATAGCAAATCAGCTGTAACAAACTGCAGAGACTTCTCCCCCAAGAAAGGTCTTCAATCTTTACTTTCCTAAATAATCTCCTTATTTAGGAAGTCTTCATTCTCCTTGATTTCTGATTGAATTTTCTAGACCTTTAATTATGCGCCACATAGGATGCATAATATTCTCCTGAATATTCTGCTTATGTTAAGAACAAACTGAATCTCATTAATCCAGCTCAGCAGGCGCGATGTCAAGACATCTTCTTTGACATGTTGTTCTAGTTGTTGAAAAAGTTCAACACAACATGTTCGGACATTGTAATAGGACTTCTTGTTGTACCTGTTATTCTTATCCTATTCTACATTACATTATTGCTGCTATTATTTATTTTACAAAAATTAAGACAATCCTAAAACAAGAGAACTAACAATCTCCCCCTTTGGCAAATTTTGGCTAAAAGAAATAATCTAAAAACAATTGCAATCTAGGAGATTACAACAATACAGAAATATAACCCTTAGTAGCAGTGTTCAGAAGCTACTGCACACAATAATAGACCTTCAGTTGAAAATAATGTCTCAACATCTTGTTCGACATCTTCTTTGCAGCACTCTGAAGAACTCAATTGCATCAGCACCAACAAACATCAGCTTCAGGATAAAAGGAAGGAAAGTCCTGAAGTTTGGTTGATGCACACGAGGAAGAAGATACCAGAAGACAACTTGTACTCCCCCTTAATGCAGGAACATCTTCTAAACATAGAAGACCAATGGTGGAATAAGAGAACTCTCAATAACTCCTTAAGACCAAATCAACCCCCGCCCCTGATAACTCAGAACATAGGTCACAACTGTGTTCATAACTCAGATCACAGGTCACAAACATATGTCACAAAAATATGATTGAACATCTTATTTTGACATCTGTGAACATTAATAATAACCACTTCTTGAATCAGCAGCATCTGAGCTAATTCACCTTTCTCCCCCTTTTTAGCCAAAACTTGGCAAAGGAGACCTTCACAATACCAAACCCAAACATAGCTTACCAAAACCCGAATAAAAGCCATAAGAATTATGGACTCAAGGAGCTCACGGGGTTACAGAGATACGGAGAACTCTCTATAAATAACTTGGATTTTCACTTGGAAAGTAACGATCCTAGATTGTAGCACCAATCTTGGTTAAAAGAAACAATATTTAAGGAGGAAACTTCAAATATCAATATGCATCATCCATACTGGCTTTGAATGCTATAACTACTTCACATGCATAGTCAGGAAAACTTTTCTCCTCCTGTTTACAGCCACGTGTTTGAACACATAGGCCACTCCACCCTATGTTGACCATGCAAGAACATGTCTTGTATAATGTCCTGACACTTAGTCAGACGTTGTCTTCTTATTTCGGTGATCAACACATCTTCTCCTACCAATCAGGGATGCTTCACCAGATTATCCATATGTTCATACTGGATTCTAAGTGTTATTCTTTCACTTAGACTTAGTGACATATACTAAGATAACAAAATATCACATTTGTGACACCTCTTCATAATATAGACCCTCAAGGAGTCTTTTTGAAATCTATAGAGAAAAATAAATTCTCCTAGATTTCCCAATAAACTTCTAAGTGATATGTGATCTTCTGATCTTCACCGGGCTTTTCATAATTAGAAACAACCATGTCTTGTTAAGTTTATCCATAACTTCGCAATGTCACAACATGTTGTTTCAATATCATTTCCTCATAGAACCTTTACAAAAGTGAACAATATACTAGCTTGATAATACCTGTATCATTGCAACAACAATTTACAGATATCCACATGACCCCCTTTGTTATGAGTAACTAATTCTCCAGCTGAAGATGAAACTAGATGAGAAACTTCAGCACTTCTTTCATATGCTTAACCTTGACTCCCTTAGTAGAGTGAAACCAGAGTCATATATTCTCACTCCTTGAGAATACTTCCAGGAACCCTAACTTCTTCACAACACAAGGATACATTTTATCATTGTCTTATCATAACCACACTATGTATCATGACCTTTTGAATAGGCAAGATGTCATGCATACTAGGTATGAATTCACTCACAAACTCTAAAAACTCTTAGTTTCTCCAGATCACCAAACCTTTTCTGGAGTGACTTGCAGCAAAAAATACCCCTTAAGTATCTATTAGCAGCCTTCTGCCTTTATATCCACTAGTAGTTATTGATACTAGTGGAGTCTTCAACAAAATAGCCATGCATTCATCAAGCATGCTACTGTAGACAGGATTAGACTCTCCATAGTCTAATCCACATAGTCAGAAATGCCACTTCTCACAATAACGCTTAAGCATCCAACTTCACATGAACAATCCCAAGAATTAAACAAAACATCCATCAACAATCATGATGTTAGGACATCATGTGTTACATCAAGTTCATAATACAAAACCTAATCAAACTGGTTCTCAATCATTTAAAGGAATCATTGTGCATAGAAATCCTTTAACAAGCTCCCATTAGAACACACAGCCAGTGCACAGGTTCCTGCATGTTTTACACTCTGGTTTGCAGTAATGGCTTTGCACACCTGATTATCAGTCATATCTAACTCACACTAATCATCTTCAGACCTGCCCAAATAACTATTGATGACAACAAGGGAAAATTCAACACAAATACCTTCCTATATTCCTTACTTCTTGTGATCAGCACAAGCCAGCAAAAGAAATCAGCTCCATAATCTATTCGTACTCCAGTGCACCTGCTGCCAATTCTCTTTCAAGGGAAATTCTTCTTTGAGACACATATTTCCACTTTTCAGCATTGCCAATAGAATGGAAGGAAATGATGTCAAGAGGAGCATCAGGAACCCTGACAAAAAGCTTCTTGCTTGAAGACTTCTTCAAAGGAGAGATGTCATGGACATCATCCTCGACATCATAACCAAAGTCAACATCTTCTAACAACCATCAGGATAGTCTTCTTTATCCCATTCACTACTGCAGAGAAAAATAAATTCTCACAGAACCAGCACATCCTCTTAGAGAAGGATGGTATACTATAGCAACATCTGGCTAGAGTCTTCAGAGACTCATAAGGGCATAAATAGCTACATTTTGTAGTAACATGTCTCGACATGTTATCTAACATCATCCTCTTAGGAGGGAAATAACTCTATACGCTTGAACATCACAAGCTCCAAATAACCCAATTAGTCCACTGACTCCTCCTGTCATGGAAAATAAAAAAAGTCATTATGGAGAAAACATAACACTAAGCACCCACTAGTTCACTGGTGTAATACGATGGGAGAACTGACTTGGGTGTTTTGCGTTTTATTGCAATTATTATGGATATCAAGAGTCGCCATCGAATTTTCTTTTATCCAATAAAGGAAAGGGTGAAAATAATAGGAAAGACCTGTCGAGAATTTTCTTGAGTTCAGGGTGTAGGTTATGAAAAGGGAAGGTGTTAGCACCCTTTTCATCCATAGTTATCTACAGGATCGTAGTTATCTATAGGATCTGTGGTGTAAGTTTAAAAATATTTTGAAAATGCCTTTGTTGCGGCAAACTTTGTAATGATTCTCGTATCTATAAGAATGCATACAAAGTGTTGGTTTTGAAAAATAGTTCAAAGAGATGTTTGTTTTTGAAGATGTTTTGAAAGTGTGAGTGTGAAAATGGTTTTAGTTTGTGAGCAAGCAACTACGAGCGTCCTACCTACTCAAAAGGCCGTTGTTCTTTTCATCCTCCTTTATATATGGTTATCTTACCATTGATTGGTAAGAAGCCCTGTCGTTGGATGTGAAGGGATAGACGCGGGTCAATCGTACAGTCATAGAAGGCAACTTGTGAAACGCTTTAACAATTTCCGTAAGAGACTAGATCGTTTACCGAAGGCAACATCGAGGGATATCGAGGGACTACGATCTTTTTTTATATCAAAGGGTCTTTGCTAAAGCGTCCCTTTATTCGACGAACATGACTATTTTTTCGAGGCAATAAGCGAGGTTACCCTAGAGGTGCGCGTGTGAAAAGTGTGTTTGATTCAAGTTAGTTTTGTATTTGATTAGGGTTGTCTAGCGATTGATTTTAAATCTTACCATACATGCCTAATTACTATACAATATAAAGAAAAATAGTAAATTGCGGAAATTAAAATTCTATGCTATTACAAAGCTTTCGGGAATGGGGAGTACAAATTTACAAATGGGGATGGATCAATGTGATGAAAAGTCCAAATAGGCAATCAATACAACCAAATCGAATCAAACAATTAATTAAAACTATAACAACCTATGAATCAAAAATTAATTAACAAAGTATGGAAATAAAAAATTTGGTTTTTTTGTTTGTGAGAATTTGGAAAGAAAATAAAGAATCTATTCTATTATTCTTATTTGAATTTTATTATGTATAAACTAAATATTTTTAAAAGAAATTTTATTAAACTATATAAAAAATTGTTGACAAAATTATTTACAACGTCCTAAATTTTTTTTTTGAAATTATATATTTATTTAGCTAAACTTAAAAAAATTAATACTAAAGATTAATAAAACTAAATCTAAAATTATTAAAAAATTTCTAAACTAACTTAAGATTATAAGTAAATAAATTAAACCTAAACTAAGTTAATACTAAATTAAATATAATCTAAGTTAACTCTTTTTCTTTTTTTGTTACAAGCTAAATTAAAAGAAGAACCATGAAATAAAAAATGGGGGTGTGAAAATGAACTGGGCTTGGGGTTATATCCCAAAAGTAGTAAAACAAGAAAATAATATATTTATCTAAATGGATCGGACCAGACCCGGTTTTTGAAAGGGAAAAGTTGGGTTTTGAAAACCCTAGAGACCAAGGGGCGGCGCTGGGAGTTGTGTGTTGGGAAGGGAATTATGCAGAATTTAATTACTACTATTGGTTATCTCTTGTATCTATGTTGTATCGTAAAAAACAAAAACAAAAACAAAAACCCTCACTCTCCATCGAAAACTTCATCTTCTTCCCCTTCTCTAAACCCTATTCATCTTCTACCCCCACCGCCAATGATTCTTATCTTTCTCTGCTAAACCGAATACTCCCTCTCTCTTACGGACTATCATCATAAAAAGGATTCACCAGGTTTATAAAAAAAACAGACAAACAAAAATCAGTAGCTTTAAGCTTAGCGTCCTCCTCAACAGTATCAAACAAAAAATTATCCGGTCTAAGATCCCTATGCATATCACCAAGCAAGTGACAAGCCTCAACAATCCTCAACAATAGTCTTAATCAAAGTCGCAACTTGTCTCTCACTATAATGACCCTTCTAAAAAATCCTATAAAAAAGTTCACCTCCCTCACAAAGCTCCATAGCAATATGAATAACACTAGAATCCTCATAATTCCCTTTAATTCTAACCACATGCGAATGCTCAGATAAATGATGCATTATCTGAATCTCTCGCCAAACATCCTCGTAATCTTCTCTGCAAAACAAGTTCTGTTTTGGGATTGACTTGCACGTGCACCTTCTGTTTAATGATTTGTGTGTGCAGAGATAGGTTGTGCCGAATTGACCTTAACCGAGCTTTCTACCCACTCGATATATTTATATTATCCTTTCGGTTCTATAGGGGATATCCCATGCTATTGGTTTCAGTGTTATGTTTCCTGTAAAATTGATATCAATCTTTTGAAAAGAAAGGTGGTTTTGTTTGAGAGTTAACCGGAGTATGTGGTGGTAGATTGAGTGAAGTCACTGATGAAAAAGAATGGGCAGTGGGTGTCTGTGGAAATAGGGAGGGAGATATGTTCAGTATGGATATGGAAGGTGATGGTTACTGATGGTGATTCCATTAGAGGTTTGCCAGCGGTAACCTTAGACTTCTTTTTTACAGTTTTTTCTATGTGAATGCTGCGAGTTTGTGCAGGCTTATTGATTTCCGGTTTTGGTTCAAGCAGGGTGTTGAATGAAATTTAAGAGGTAAGTTACACATTTTTTTAGGGGTTTACTGCATAATTATTTCCTATGTTTTATTGGATTATAACAAAATATAATGCATGCAGATAATAGATTTTATGATGAATGCAGAGAAGTAATGAAAGTTTACCTTGTAGCTGATGACTTCACAGCTTTTCGTTTGACAGGGAAGCCCCTTATGTAAATTTTCTCTCTTTCATTTCTGAAGAGTTGGAAGGGTAAAATGATGAAGATTTCCTAGGGTTTTTGTCTTGATGCAGCTTTCTTTCTTTGTGAACAGTGGTTTTTGTTTACTGCTTGCTGTTGTTTCTTTGAAATAATAAAACTGTTATTTTTTCTCTTCTGATAGATAATAATCGATCCCTATTGTTAGTTATTTGTTTCTCTTATATTGAATAAGAATGAGAAAATGGGGGGGAAATATGAGAGGTTTGAACAATTGGGATATGCTATTTTTATAACTTTTTTGGATGCAGACTTATATTTCCTATTTTGATGTAATTTCAGGCTGGCTTATTGATTGGTTTTGATGTAGACTTTTGGACTATTTTGGACAGTATATGCAGGGCTGCAATGCATTTTTTCTGGGCAGCAATGCAATCTATTTTTGACAGCATTTTGGCCTGTTGTATTTTTCCCCTTTTACTGTGATGCAATCTATTTTTTTTGTAGCATTTGGGACTATGATGGATTCTAAATTTGATTTTTATTTCCTACCATTTTGTCTTCTGTGAACCAATTAAAGATTGTGATTTGCAATGGACGAAACGTGGATGAACGCTGCCCCTTTATTTCTGATTCTTCTTACCAATCCCTAATGATGAAAGTGTAGAGAATTCTTTGAAATTTTCTATTCTTGTTCCAAAATGAATTTTTTCTAACTAATTATCTCTTTTTGTTTCCATGTACGAGCAAATTGGACGATAGGGAGAATTGACGAAGAATGACTTGAAATGCTTGAAGAAAGCTTGATGATGAAGAAATTCCTTTGTAGTTTAGTACATTGTTAGGAATTTTGTAACATTGTAAATTTGTGATTTGAATTTTAGGTTTAGAAACTTGTAATTTTAAACAATGAAGTTTTGTTGTAATCTTGCATTCTTGAATCATCTTGAATTTTTTTCTACAAAACTTGAATATTGTTTTTTGATACAATTTAAATTATGAGCACAACTTGGATTATTCTTTGTGGTCTATAAACTTAAAATTCCTCTTGAGAAAATAATGATACTTGAATCCTTGAAACATGACTTGAATAATGCTTTGTATTTTCCTGTAGGATTGAATCATGAATTCTTGAAAACTTGAAATGGATGTCTTGAATTTGGAATTGGAATTAATGTTGCACTTGTAATTGATTTGAAAGAAAGATTGTAAATTTGAATGAAGATGAATGAAGTTGATGAATGCCTTGAATTCGAAATAGTTCACATGAAAATCCATATCTTCAATTGATAGTAACTTGAAATACGAGCCAATACTACGAATCTTGCCTTTAAGAATTTTGATCAAAATCCCACTTTGATCCAATAATCGTTATTGTTCAAACGCAAATGATTTGAAGTACGAATAAAAAACTATCCATGAACCTTAAAACTCAAACTCTTATTTCAATGAATTATCTCAACATAATGATCAACATCTAGAATTTAATAACATTCTAAAGTCAAGAAATTCCTATAGAATTTCAATAAATTTCATGGTCTTCCAAGCGAATTTTAACTTCAATCATTGAAGTAATCTCATATAAAATGATATTTGTGATACTCCACAAAAATAATCGCTTTAGAACATTAAAAATTGAAGAAGTTACAAACCTCGAAAATTGGACAAGAATTTCTCGTGATTAGGTTAAATTTGCAAAATAACCTCTAAAGTATTCGAATTTTTTGATGATCTTTCGCACGTAATCAGCTCTTGACTTGTGAAGAGAAAATAGGGATGACGTCAAGAAGAGTCAAATTAAAAAAGAAACGCTAAAAAATATCGAATAATGAAGAAGTTACAATCACTTGAACTTGATCTTGCAAAGGTCGATTTTAGGGTCAATGCAGTTCATTTTCAGTCATCTGAACCATTGACTGGGCAAACTTGCGATGCAAAGTTTGAAAACTGACACAAACATCCTTGATAATACATGAAGAACCATGAAGATCATTTAAAACCTTGGAAACTCAATTTTTCTTGAGAAATAACAAACCCTAGCTGCTGACTCAATGCCTAGGAGGAGAATCTGTCTGATCAAGCCCTAAGCCATTTTGTGTATTTGAGAAACCCTAAGATAACATCTTGAATGAAAAATGGGAGGGAAATTTTTGGGGTACAACAGCTGCCCCTGTTCAATCTTCTTAAACCTGAAGAGTTAGATTAACATGTTTTCCATTTGTGACACGAAGGTGGAAGATGATTGAACACTAGAGTGTCCAGAAATTTGCACTCGTTGATGCACAAAGAAATGCCTTGGATTTATTGTGTCAGGAATGGGCTTATAGATTCCATTTGGAGAGTGACAAAATATTGTCGGAGATAGGCTTATAAATAACATCAGAAGTGGTTGAGAATTGTCAGAGATGGGATTATAGATGCCATCCAGAAGTGACTATTGATAGATATTGGAAGAATTGTTAGGATAGATCTTTGTTCGATTTATACTGAAACAACAGATGTCCATATTTGTTTTTGTATGGATAAGAATCATAAAAATATTAGGGTCAATTTGACTAAACCAGAAAAAATGTCTACTGGAACAGAATCAGGATAAATTATTGGTCAATTTAAACTGAACCAACAGAAGTCTTGAAGGAAGCGTTTATCATGTAGATAGTCGCCCCGTCCTGTTTCGGGGATTGATCTAAAATCGGTTTATTGGTAAAGCCTTCCTGTTTCAGGAGTTCATACCATTGGTAATAAAGATAGTCTCCCCGTCCTGTTTCGAGAATTGATCTTTATCTGACCAAAGAGAAGGAAATACAGTTTCCATGTCTTGTTTAGGGAGTTAATCTTCAATCTACTCATGTAGATAGTTGTCCTATTTTGTTTCAGGTATTAATCTATAATCAGTTGCTCACAGACAATTGTCCTGTCTTATTTCAAGTATTAATATGGAACCCTATTTTTGTTGGTCGTAGAGATAGTTTCCCTGGCTTGTTTCAGGAGTTAATCCCTGACCTATTTAAGAAATGTTGGTAGTATTTGCCAGAAGAGGTCTTTCATTTGCCTGTTTTTAAACTGGAAGAAGTAAATCTAACCAGAAGAGGTCTTTTGTTCGCCTGTCTTTAACTGGAAGAAGTAAATCTAAGCAGAAGAGGTATTTGATTCGTCTATCATTAACTAGAAGAGGTGAATCTATCGATCAGAGGACTGTTGATTGCCTATTATTAACTGGAAGAGGTAAATTTATCCAGAAGAGGACTTTTGTTTTGTTGATTGACCTTTTCTGCAAGGAAGAGGGTTAGTTTCATGCAGATGTATGCATGGCTTGATGATGTTCTCAAAATAAATGAGATTATGCAGTATGCATTTATCATGTGTGTAATATGATGTATGAATGTGAAATATTGTTGACATGTATCTTTGTCTTGGAAAATAAATCCTTGACAAATGTTGGGGAGTCTTTTAAATCCCAGACTGTTGTTGAAAAGTATGTGTGTCTTCAAACTTTGTTTAGGGTGTTTCTGCCGGAGATTCCTGTTTTGTTGTTCGAGGAAACCTCCGTTGGGGAACATTGACTTTGCTTTGAGGGAAAATCTGTATAGTGTGTTGATTTATGCTTGGGGGAAAGAGTTCAGGAGTTTTAGTTTTCCATTACTCTATCGGGGATTTGAAAGTTAGTTGTTATCTGGTCGAAATCCAGGCTTGGCAGCAACTTGTTGGGGATACTAACGCTAACTGTTATCTGGTTGGAATCCAGGCTTTGCAGCAACTCACTAGGGATAGTGGCGAACTCTACTGGGGAAGATGAGTTTTGTTAGTGATTTGAAGAAGTTAAACTATTATCTGGCCAAATCCAGGTTTCGTAGTAACTCAAACGATTATCTGGTCGGGTCCAGGTTTCAGCAACTTGAACTGTTATCTGGTCGGGTCTAGGTTTCAACAATTTGATCTTGAAGTTAACTGGTATCTGGTCGGGTCCAGGTTTCAACAACTCGAACTATTATCTAGTCAGGTCCAGGTTTCATCAATTGAAGAAGTTAAACTATTATGTGGTTGGGTCCATGCTTTAGTAACTTAAGATTGAGATTCACTGTTATCTGGTCAGGTCTAGGTTTTAGTAACTTAAAATTGAGATTTATTGTTATCTGGGCGAGTCCAGGTTACATCAACTCAAACTATTTTCTGGTCAGGTCTAAGTTTCACAGTAATTCGTTTTTAGAGAGATGAAGTTGAACTAGTATCTGGTCGGGTCTAGGCTTCGTAATGACTTTCTTGAAAGAGATGGAGTTGCACTAGTATTTGGTTGGGTCTAGGCTTTATAGTAACTTGCTTGAAAGAGATGGGTCAACTACTATCTGGTCGGATTACAGGCTCCACAACAACTTCGGGGATAGTAACAATTCCTTTGGGGATTGAAATGGATTTATCGGGGGTTAATGGGTTTCGTCCATTGGTTTGCAATAGTCTGAGAGGTAAACTCAAACCGAGGAATTTGCAGTTTGTTGGGGAAATAAACCCAGTTGAAGAGAAAATCTGATGATCTATTGGAGAGGTGAATTATTTAGGAAGAACTACACGAGGCTTCTTCTTTTCAGACCAGCTCAGTTGGGAGAGGGTTTTCCAGAGATTGAAACTCTGGCTAGCGGATTACATGAATCCAACTTTGTGGGGATGATTTATTGAAGTAACTCTGAGGGGGACATCCTAAGTTTTTAAGTAAACACTTATTACTGTTTTTATGCATACTTTTGTTAACAGTTAATCATGTTCATATACATATGTTTGTTCAATTTTAGCCATTGGACACTTTTGCACTTAAATAAGAAATAAAAAAAAGTTTTGCATTTCAAAATGTATTTGTATTGATACTTTGCCTAAAAATAGGAGTTTTTGTACAAGGAGACAGAAATCCTACTAAGAGGAAATCGTCGAAAGATAAAAAATAGTACAAAGTGAAAACAAAAATAAATAGCCATCTGGAAGTGATCTCATTGTGTACCAACTCCAATATTTCCCCTATGTTTTCAAACATCATCCCCTGTCGTTGAAAGAAGTTGATTGGATTGATCTTGTACCATTGAACTTGGACCTTGGTAATAAAAATTGGCTGCAAAGATTCAACAGGACATAGTCTTACGCTTTAATCCCTAACTTTTGCCTGAACCACCCTTTCGGGTTTTCAGTCCACCAGGATACCCATTTTTGCCCAAGCTTCCCTTTCAGGTTTTCAACTTGTCGAGTGTACAATCTTTTGCATATATCCCTAATTTTTACTCGAATCTCTTTGGTTCGCTGGGATGGCCTTATTTTTGCCTAGGTATGTCAACCTAGCGGGTCATTTTATGCGTAGTATTTTTTAAATATGTTCGCGTTCAAGGGATGTGGGAAGTCTTCGCCGTCCATAATAGTTAGCAGCATGGCACCTCTAGAGAATACTTTCTTAACAACAAATTTCCCTTCATATGTGGGAGTCCATTTTCCCCTGGGATCGCCTTGTGGAAGAATGATGAGCTTTATTACCAAGTCGCCAGTCTGATATACTCGAGGCCTGATCTTTTTGTTGAAAGGCTTGATCATACGCTTTTGGTACATCTGACCATGACAAATAACATCCAGTCACTTCTCGTCAATCAATATTAGCTGATCCAACCTAGTCTGAATCCATTCGTCTTTGCCTAGATGTACTTCTCTCATAATTCTTAGGGTAGGAATCTGAACTTCTAAAGGCAAGAAATATTCCATGTTGTTGTACCCCAAAATTTTTCCTCATTTATCAAGTATTTTTTCTCACAAGATCTCCTTGGGTTCAAGACTGCACAAGGATTGATCAGCTCAAGACACCTCCTTAAGCACTAATGACTAAAATTAGGGTTTGAGATTGCACAAGGATAATTGAACTTTCAATGCCTCACATGAATTTCTTGGATCATTATGGACCCCCAATATTTCTCATGTCAAGTTTCAAGCCTTGGATCACATTTTTGCTCAGTCAATTGAGCAGTTGACCTAAAAATCAGCTGTATTGGGGAAAAAGTCAACTATGGCCAATTTACAATCAAACTTCATAATTTTTGATCCATATCAACATTATAAACTCAAATGTATCATTTGATCAAGTTTGGACCACAATTCCTCAAGAAATTTGATCCAATCATCAAAAGGGCAAAATGGTCAAAATTGGGTTTTTGACTGAGAAGGGGCAATTTCTGATTTTTGACCTAGAAAATGGTTAATTGGTTTGAGGCATGATCTCAAGAATTCAATTTCATCATTTTGACCTAATGACACGACTCAAAACATTGCTCAAAATCAATTGGATTGATAGTTGATTTTCAGTCAACTGATCAAAAGTCAACTGTATACTGAAAAGACGAACTTTAAATTTTTGGTCAAAATCAAGTGTCAAAGATCACAATTCATCAAAACATGTCAAAATATGAAACTTTTTCACCAAGAAATCAAAAAGTCAAGATTTCATTTTTGAAAGTCAAAGTTTTCAAACTTAGAAATGTATCTAAGTGTTGAAAACTTCATGTTTTTTCACAACTTTGAGCAAATTTTTCACCATGATGCAAGATGATTCAAAAGAAACATTCAACATGAAAGTTGTAGATCTCCATGAGATCTACATCATTTCTTTACACAACTTCTCCTAGAAATGCATGGATTTCAAGTTATGATTTTGTGAATACATGTTCATGAAACTAAACACTTAGTGAAAATTTTGCCCTAGTTTAGGCAGGATTTTGACCTAACTTCATGAAAATTTTTCACATAGTTACAAGGGGAACTTTAAAAAGTGATTCAAAGAGGGGTTGTATAGAACATTACAAGCTTTCTAAAATGTCCAAGAACTCCTTGAGATCATTCTTGAGCAAGGAGAATCAAAGAGAGGAAGTTAGGGTTTCAAACTGAAATTATAAGCATTTTGTGATGAAGAATTCAAATCTCAAACCTATGCTGCATAATGTTTGCTTTACAGGCCTCAAACTTGTTAGGAACTCCATAATTAAATTCTTGCACAGCTGTTAGAGGCTTCAACTCAAGCATTCAATGCAATGCCCATGCTTTATGTCCATTTTAGGAAGAAAGTGCACAATGCCATTTTGAAAAAAGTAACTTTATGTACAAAACTTGTTCTTGAGCTTTGCAATTGTTTTCTTCTGATCATACACGACCTATAATTCAAAAGAAGTTTTTCTCAAGCCTCACAATCACTCATCCCATGCTTGTACTTCATTTTGGAACCATACTTTCACTTTTCTTCAAAATCAAGTAACATAGCAATCAGTCAAGACCTTGTACTTCTGACCCTCTCAAGCACTCAAACCTTCTCATTACTTATGTACAAGTCTTTGGCATCAAAACACATGCATACACAAGCCCAAAAACTCACAAGAACTCAGAGCTGTAACACTAACTTCCATTCTTGCATAACTTGACTAAAAACTTGAAACTCACATCTCCCTTGTGCGTTTTCAAGCCTTTTGGTTCCTAAAGCTTCAAAACATAATTTAGAACTCATCCCATACCCTGTTACAAGACTGTAACACCATCTTCCATTTTCAAAAATAGAGCTTTGCACTTGGACTTCTCCAGCACGATTCAGCCATCTCCAGTACAAACTAAACATTGCATTAGCTTCCTGGGACCTCAGTGGAGCTATTTTGATCATCACAACACCTTGAGGAGTGCTCAAACTCAGAATACGATTTCCAATTTTGAGGTAAGTTTCCTTAAATTGAAACACTTCATACAAGTATCATTAATGGTCTATTTGTGAATAAGAAATGTAGATATCATTGTCCTGAAGCTAACCATGTCCTTAGATTTCATTATTATTGCTTGAGTAGTTAGAATTTTGGAACTGAACCTCTGAAAATAATTAGGTCAGGATTTGGTAATTTTAAAAATTCTCATTCATCCTTGATTTATAGTTTATGATATTTATATGGTTGGATTCATATGAAAAAAAGGTGAAGTTACAGATGGTCTGACTGGAGGTTGAAGATGAAGTGTGTTCAGGACTTGTTTTGCGCTTACATATTTAACATTTCAGTTATATTAACGGATGTACAACCACCCCAGTGGTAAGGTAGCGTGCTGGTAACCAAGAGGTCATGGGTTCAAACCTCAGCATGCTGCCTTTTGTATTTTTTCACATTTTCTCACTTTTTTTTTACTCTTGCAGCGCCTGAGCCTCCAAGTGATTGGGCTTATCTTTTTTGCTATTTTTTGACCCCCTGCCTTGTTGTCTACACCCCTGGCCCATTTATTTTTCTTTTTTATTTTATTTTCTTTCTTTTTTATTTTATTTTCATTTTACATTTTCTTTATTATTATTATTATTATTATTATTATTATTATTATTATCATTTTCATTAATAAAAAAAATCCAAAAATATTTATATTTGTATTATTTATTTTTGTTTAGTTTATTTTTCATAAAGCTAAAAGAACAAAAAAAACATTTTCTTTAATTAATTTATTTTTTTTAACACTTAGATAATAAATTTTAATTATTATTTTTCTTGTAAATTAAAATCAATTTAGAATTTAGGATCTTTTATTTAATTATTTTTATTTACTAGTTTAATTAAATTCACAAAAATCCTAAAAATTTGTTTCCTTTAAATTAATTTATTTTACTTAATATTAATTTTCTTATTTTTAATTAATTATTTTATTTTATACAATTAGGTCAAAAAACTCTTTTCATGAAAACCAAATAAAAAATCACATTTCTTTTTACATTTACATTCTAGCATTTTTACTTATTTAATTTTGTACATTTATTCAAATTCAATATGGTTGTAATAATTATTTAGATTTAATTTCTTGCAATTCCCCATTTGTAATTTGTACACCCCTCCCCTAAGTATTGCAATAGCTTAGTATTTTTATTTTCCGCAATTTAAATGAGTTATATACAAATGCTAGTAATTAGGGTTTTGTATGGAAAGATTAAAATCAACAAATAACAAACCCTAATCAAAGACAAATCAAGAATGCAAATCAATACACTTGCACACATACACCCCTAGGGTAAATACACTTGGTTGTCTTACAAAAATGGCCATATTATGTATGTGAGGTATCTTAGCAAAAACAAACAAAATACAAGATCATAGTCCCTCGATGACGCTATCCATGTTGCCTTTCAAAATGATCTTAGTCCCTAAAGAAAAAATGCTAAGATATCTTGCAACATTGTTAATCATGGTTATACGATGACCCATGTTCGTTCCTTTTACATCCAAAGATAGGGTTACTTACCAAATCAATGGTAAGATAACAATGCCAAAGGAAATAGGAAATGAACATGAAAGACTTTTGAGTAGGTAGAATGCTCCTAGTTGCTTGCTCAATTTCAAAACCAAAACATCCTTGCTATTTTCAAAACACCAACAACTTCAAAACATCTTTCAAACTTGAAAACATTTCCAAAAGATCAAACACTTTGTATACATTCTTACGAATGAGAATCATTACAAAGTTTGCCTAAACGATGGCATCTTTACAAAATACTTTCAAAAACCACACAAAGCACATTTTCAAAAAAAAAGAAAGTGATCTAGAAAGTAACTAACATCCCATGGATGAAAAGGGTGTTAATACCTTCCTTTTTCATAATCTACCCCCCGAACTCAAGAAACAATCTCAAAGGTCTTTCCTGTGCTTTTTCACCTTTCCTTTTGGACGAAAGAAAAGTCGGTGGTGACTCTTGCTAAACTGCAACATTTGCAATCAGATGCAAAATAACCAAGTCAGTTCTCCCACCGTATCACAGAACTGGAGACTCTGCTGGGGAGCATTTTAAAAGCGGGGTTACCTTAGGGTTAAATCACATTTACTTGCTTTCATTGTTTGACCTGTATGCTTTACATTATGGTTCTTTATTTGGGTTTGAATCCTCTACCCGGATTTGGGATACCTTATAGGTAAGTAGCATTACGTTGTGGAAGCTGTGCGGGGTATACCGACATGGTCTAAGAAATAGCTACGTTAGTGTGACATATTTTTGGGTACCGGTACCCTTGAGTAGTCAAGGAGAATACGGGCCTGCTGAGTGATGTCATGGAGCATTAACTAACTTCTAGAACCTTTACTTGACTAACTTGGCCATTAGGATGTAGTGAGATGAGCCAACTTTGGTGCAGTCCGAAGTTGGTAGATACTCGATACTACACTCATTGAGGTTTGGTTTTTTGGGATATTTCGGTCGCCATTAAAGAGGCTTGCGCTGAAACAATGCCCAAGGAAAAAAACCAGTGATATTGAGCTCTTTAGAACCCTGTTACTATTACTAGGATATGTTTGAGCCAACTAAACTTCAAGAGGGTACTTACCTATGAGACTCCATGCAAGCCTAAACTTAAGGACTTGTTTTTTTTGTTTGTATATATTTACTTGGACATAACATTATAAACATCATAACATCATACTCATACTCACTAACCATTTCAAGGATCTTGGGATTTATCTTTGTTCTGTTTTGTAAGACGTGGATTCTATTCGCAGGAAAATCATTCAAGTCAATCTTGTAAGGATCCCTCCTCAACTTAAAGAGCTAGCGTCAAGGATTCCCGAAAACTTTCCATTTACTGAAAGACATGGTTGCCTACTAAACTTGGTAACCTCCAACACTGATGAGGACATGATGAAGGTGCTCTTCCAGTTCTTTGATCCTCTACACCATTGCTTCACATTTCCATATTATCAACTTGTGCAAAATTTGGAAGAATTCTCCTAACTCTTGAGGATTCCCATTCTCAATCAACTACCTTTCAACGGTACATAAAGAGATCTAAAGCCAGAAGAGATTGCTCAAGCCCTACACTTGCAACTATCTGATGTCACAACTAATTGGGAAACAAGTGGTGTCAAAGGTTTCTTAGCAAAGTTCTTGTTTGAGAAAGCCCAAAACTGTTTGAACTCTTTGTATTTGCAAGCTTTTGAGGAAATTATGGCTCTCCTCATCTATGGGATGGTTTTGTTTTCAAATCCTGACCAACTCATAGATGTGAACACCGTCAAAATCTTCATGTCTCGTAACCCGGTGCCTACTTTGTTAGGGGACATCCTACATTCTTTTCACACTCGCACTATGAGGAAAAGAGGTATCCTTATATGTTGTACTCCTCTCTTGGCAAGATGGTTTATTTCACATCTTCCCCAATCAGTATTGAAGAACGAGCAAAGTTCAAGGTGGTCACATAGGTTGATGACACTCAAACATTTAGACATTCATTGGTGTTCCCGATCTATAGATAATGTTACAATCGTCGACCGTTGTGGAGAATTCCCTAATGTCCCCTTACATGGAATTAGAGGAGGTATCACCTACAACCCCTGCTTATCCTTAAGACAGTTTGGTTACGCCCAAAGGGATGTCCCACATGAGATGCTTATTCAAGGTTTGGTATTTGACTACGAGAACGACGATCAAGGTCACCGCCAGAGGTTTTTCCGAGCTTCGAGGATGTTGAACAAGGTAGATAGTAAGACATTGGGGCATAATAATTCCATCCCTCTTGAGCCTTACCTCAAATGGGTACGAACTCATGCTCAAAGTCTTATGATCACTTACCCCTCCATTCTCCCGGTTATCTTAGAGCCTGTAGATGAAGGAGATGCTCCATACACTATCCTGCATCCTGACATGCCCACCTCTCTTGAAGACTTGCAAAGGGATTGGATACAGCTTAAGGGGGGAGCCAGAAACTTTCGAGGCCTAATTCTACGCCAGCGAGAAGAAGGTTTTGGAACTCACCAAGCAACTTCATGAGGAGCGGAGCCTGAACGCCTACATCGTACCAAAGATAATGCGTATAACTTTTTTATCTTAGAGTTTTTGTATTTCTTTGTAAGCCCAAAAGAGGCATGATATACTCAAACTTTGATTTATTAATATAACGTGTGTTCCTTATTGGTCTAAAGCAAATTTAAATCTCCAATTTCCTTGAAATCATTGCATATGCACCGCCATTCATCATAACATAAGCAGGTTTTCTTACAACAAGTCTCTTCATCTTTCTACTGTTTATTTCAGTAAGATGGATCTCGAGCAGACAGTAAAAGACCTTCAAGTGCAGAATGCTCAGCTTCAATAGATGTTCTTGACTCTAGCCAAAGGACAAGATGATTTGAAAACTTTGTTGATCGAAGACAAGAAGAAAGTAAAGAAAGCAATTGGTGTTCTGAATCTAGGAAGAAGGTTCCCAGGGGAAGCCAGAAAGATCTTAGACTTCGCAACATCATCTGGTGAAAAAGACAATCAAGAAGGGAAAGGGAAGGAAGCGGCTACCCAACCAGAATCTGAAGAGGAAGAAGAAGAGGATTACTCTAAAGAGAAATATCCCCCGGCTGACGATAAATACAAACATCTGGAAGAGCGTCTAAGTGCAATGGAGATTCAAAAAGTGCCCGGGCTAGACTTCGAAGAGCTGGGTTTGGTGTCTGGGATTGTTATTCCACCAAAGTTCAAAGCACCCGTATTTGCTAAGTACGATGGAGTTTCGTGTCCCAAGATGCATCTCCAATATTATGTGAGGAAGATAGAGCCTCACACTGCTGACATAGATTTGTGGGTCTACTTCTTTCAAGACAGTCTATCCGGGACTCAGCTAGATTGGTTCTATCAACTGGAAAGGGCCAATATCCATAATTGCGAAGACCTTGCCTCTGCCTTTTATAAACAATATCAGTACATCGCAGATCTTGCTCCCACCTGTACTCAACTCCAGAGTATGTCTATGGTTTCAAGTGAAGGTTTCAAAGACTATGTTCAAAAATAGAGGGACTTAGCAGGAATAGTCCAGCCTCGCTTATCTGAAAGAGAACTAGTAGACATGTTTCTGGGTACCCTGTTTGGTCCTTTCTTTAATCATCTAATTGAAGATCTTCAACAGGCTTCACTGAATTAATCTTGACCGGAGAAAGAGTGGAAGCTGGGATTAAGAGTGGAAAGATCCAAAAAGACGCATCCTCCAGTGTCATGAGAAAACCATTTATTGGATAAAAATAAGTTAGTGATGTGTATCCTCAAAGGAATCAAGATAGAACTGAACATCGTCCAATGGTAGGGGCTGTCATAATCCCTAAGCACGTGCCTACTCAACAAAGGAGCAACCAACAAAGAACAGAAAGACCAGCAAGACAATTTACCCGGATTAATATGACAATATCTCAAGTCCTGCCATATTTGTTGAGATCTAATCTGGTAACTTTGAAAGAAGCTCCTAAGAATCCCAACACAGCCTCTCCTCACTACCATCCTAATGCCCGTTGTGCTTACCATTCAGAAAGTACAGGACATGATACCAACAACTGTTGGGATTTGAAAAACAAGGTGCAAGACCTTCTTGAAGCAAAAGAAATTGAATTTGATGCTCCTGAGATCCCGAATGTTATCACTGCTCCTATGCCCAAGCATGGCCGTGATGTTAACGCTGTTGAAGATGATATGTTTGTTACTGTTGTTGATGAACTTGTTACTCCTCTCCCGACTGTCAAGAGGAACCTGTTGAGGGCCGATTTATTTCTAGGCTGTGACAAAAGCTGCCACCTCTGTTCATCCCTACCAACTGGTTGTCATTTATTGAAAGTAGGTGTTCAACACCTAATGAATAACAAAGAGATTTTATTTGAAAAGACTCTCGTTCACACCATTTCTTATAATGATGTTTCAATAGTAACCATTTCCTCCAATCCTTACAGGGTCTCCACCAAAAGACCCGTTAGGATTACATCAGTTCCTAAAGTGGCTCCACAGATAATTACTATGCCAGGACTAATCCCATACTCATCAAATAAAACTGTCCCATGGAACTATGGGGGCGACGTCTACTATCACGGCGTCAAACAAGATTGGCTGGCTGATGAAGACTCAATCTTTGAGAAGGCTGACCCCGACATTAGCAACATTGTAGGAACCAACAAGATAACCCGAAGTGGAAGAATATTCTCCCCAGAGATTGCTCCTCTGAAAAATGTTACTGGTCCTGTGATCATCCCTGTTTCAGTTCCCGTTGACACCACTACTACAATATCTATGGTTACCCCTACTGACACTCCTACCACCGAGTCAACCGAGACTCAGGGAGAAGGCATTCTGGTTGTCGCTTTAATCGCTCTCCAAACCTTCTGCCCATATTCAGAATACCGACCACCTTCTTCTTTTTCTTCTTCTCTTTCAGAATGAGGGCTTTCAGATCCTCCTGCCCTTTTGCCAGACTTATGAACATTTTTTGGAACTGGACGTTTTGTGCCTGAAGATCCTTGATGCTTTGTTCAGAGGACATTTCTGCTGAAATAAACAACGAAGAAGATGAAAAACCTGTAATGGTACCTGTTTATACAATGTCATGGATGATATGCGTATGCAATGATTTCAAGGATTCTTAAAGGCTCAGATTCGTTTAACCAAAAGAAACACACGTTAATTGCATTGATAAGTTCGAATTGTTACAAAGAATGCCATTTAGGCTTACAAATAAACAAAACAAAACTGAAAGCAAAAATAAACTAGGTCTCCCAGGAGCACATCCTATTTGGTGCGATGTAGGCATTTATGTTCCTTTCTTCATGAAGTAGCCTAGTGAGCTCCGGGACCTTCTTCTTGCTGGCATAGTACTGAGCTTCAAACATGTCCTACTCTTCTTTGAGTTGAACCCAAGACTTCTGTATTTCTTAATGATCAGTTGGCATGTCAGGGTGATGAACAAAAGAAGCAGTGTCTCCTTCACCAACTGGTTCCACAATTATTGGTAGGACAACAGGGTAGGGCATCATCAGACTTTGGGCGTGAGCTCATACCCATCGGAGATAAGGCTCAAGAGGAATGGAATTCTTGTGCCATAGCGTCTTGCTATCAATTTTACGTACCATGCCCCAAGCTTCTATGAACCTTCTACGATATCCTTGAACAGCGTTCTCATAATTGAAGGCGGTTCCTTGAATAAGCGTATCATGAGGACCATCTCTTCTCACATAACCAAACTGACGCAGTGCCAAACAAGGGTTGTAAGTGATTCCTCCCCTAATTCCTAAGAGGGGGACGTTAGGGAATTCACCACAGCGATCGATGATGGTAACATCTTCAGAGAACCGTGAACACCAAAGAATGTCTGAATGCTTAAGGGACATCAGCCTGCGAGACCATTTCAAACCCTGCTCATTCTTTAAAACAGACCTGGGTAGGTGCGAAATAAACCACCTAGACAATAAAGGAGTGCAACACAGGATGGTTCCCCTTATCTTTAAAGTGAGAGCATGCAAAGAGTACCGAATATCCTCGAGTAATGTAGGTACGTGATTATGAGACAGGAAAAACCTTGATAGTGCTCACATCTACGAGTTGCTCAGCATTAGGAAAAATTACCGTCCCATAAATGAGAATTCCTAGTACCTCTTCGAAATCTTGTAAATCTAAGGTATCCCAAAAATGATAGGCTTTCTCAAATATAAACTTAAACGGAATTCCTTGGACACTCCCTATAATCTCCCAATTTTCCACTATGTCAGACCGTTGTAAAGACAGAGCTCTAGCCATTTCTTCAGGCTTTGGATGTTCTTACGTACTATTGAAAGGCAGCTGGTCAAGAATAGGTACCCCTAACAACTGAGAAAACTCCTCCATAGTAGGTAATAGTTGGTAATCCGGGAAGGTGAAACAATGGTGCACCAGATCGAAGAACTGAAACAGCACTTTTAACAACTCTTCATCAGGTTTTGCAGTGACAAAATTGAGCAACTGACCATGCTTTCTAGTGAAATGAGAACCTTCGAGAACCCTTAATGCCAGATCCTTTAGTTGGAGAGACACTTTCACAAGGTTGATCTGTATAGTGTTCATACTGGAAGATTCCATGTCCAACAAAACAAAGAAAAAATGAGCCCTAGGGAATCCTTAAAATGGTTAGTCATGATTTGTTATGCTTATGATGTCATGATTAGGTTAGAAAATCACAGGTATAACAAACAACAAACAAGTCACACCAAGTCCTTAGATTTAAGGCTTGCATGAGTATTAAGGTCGTACCCTCTTGAAGTTGGATTGGTTCAACCTGCCCTATAAATAGTGTGATACGGTGGGAGAACTGACTTGAGGTTTTGCGTTTGTTTTCGCAAATGTTTCGGTTTAGCAAGAGTCGCCACCGACTTTTTATTTTATCCAAAGGAAAGGTCAAAAAGCATAGGAAAGACCTTTGAGATGTTTTCTTGGGTTCGGGGGGTAGATTATGAAAAGGGAAGGTGCTGGCACCCTTTTCATCCATGGTTTTTCATGGGCTCTTAGTTACTTGTTTAGATCACTTGCTTTTGCTTTTCAATTGTTTGAAATGGTGCTTTGTGTGTGGTTTTGAAAGTATTTTGAAAAGAGGCCTTTGTTTAGGCAACCTTTGTAATGATTCTTGTTTGAATGTATACAAAGGTGTTTGTCTTTTGAAAATTTTTTCAATGTTTGAAAGTTTGTTTTTGGGAAATGTTTTGAAATTGTGTTGTGATGTGTTTTTGAAAATAGCAAGGGTGTTTGCAAGTTTGATCAAGTAACTAGGAGCATCTACCTACTTGCTCAAAGATCTTTCCTACATTTTTAACCCTTTCACATTGTTGTTTTACCATTGTATTTGGTAAACAAACTTTGTGTTTGGATGTTAAATGGGACAGGCGCGGGTCATCGTATTGACCATGATAGCAATTGTGCTAAGTATATTTAGCAAATTTTTGAGGGACTGGATCATTTTTGTATAGGCAACCAAGATAGCGTCATCGATGGACTATGATCTTTTGTTTTTTTGTTTTTGGTTTGCCAAGACACCTAGCGTGCATAACATGGCCATTTTTAAGGCAACAAGTGGGTGAAACCCTAGGGGTGTTTATGTGCATTGTGTTGTCATTTTCATGCATTTTTGTCTTGTATTAGGTCAAGCTATTTGTTGATTTTAGATTTTTGCATACAAACTCTAATCTCTATCATGCATATTTTGAAAGCTATAAATGCGTAAAAATCAATCTACAACTATTACAACATTGATATGGGGAGGGAGATACAATTTTGAATCGAGGATATTTGCAAGAAATTAAAACCCTAAGATTATTACAACCAAATTGAATTCTTTGTTCAAATAATAAATAAGCAAATATTTAAATGGACAATTAAATAAATATGCAATATATTATACATATGCAAAAAAAATGTTTTTGTATTATTTTTATGTATGTAAAAATAAAATATTTAATGCATTAAAAATAAGAAAATAAAAGGTTATTTTATTAAGGGTGGTAACCCTAATTTGTTTTAAGAAAGTATATATATCAATAATTATTTATTTATGTACAATAAAATAAATAAAAATACATACAAATGTCAAAAAAATAAAATATGTTAGAAAAATATTATTTAAGTATATAAATAATAAGAATAAAAAATAAAAAATAAAATCTTTTTTGTAGTATTTACAAGTTTTTTTATTAAAGAAAATAAAAGTATAGTATAAAAGTAATTATTTTTATGTTAGAAAAAATAATAAAAATAATAAAATAAAATGTGAAAATTTATGAAAATATTTTTGGTATTTTTTAGTGTTTAGAAAAATGAAATAAAATCAGAAACTAAAAAAAGAAATGAAAAAATATAAAAATATAAAATAATGGGCTAAGGGGGTGTGAGAAGCAAGTCAGAGGTGCAAATAGCATGGAAATGCCAAGGCCCAGCCCAGATCCAGCTTCGTCTTCAACCTTTGAACAAGAAAACGCGCGCTATGTACAAATCTGGAAATCCTGCATACGTGCTATAAAGCAAAAACTTGCAACATGAAAGTTATAGAGCATAATCACACGATTCTAACCATATAAAAAACTTAACCTAACTCTCAAAGACCAGAGAGAATTTCTATGGCCCTAATTTCTAACCTAACTTTTTCAGAAAGTTCATCATTCAAATTCTCCCAACACAGTTAACTTAAATGAAATCTATGCATATGTACAGCTTAAGGGCAATGAGTACTACATTTTTATTCACAAACTTAAGCCTAATGATTCCTAAATAGAGAGATAGAAAGTTGGAAAATACCTGCTTCAGTTAAACTCGAGTATGGCAATGTAGGGGTTTTCAGTGAGGCCTGGGATGCTTGTGAGCTTGCTTGAACTTCTTATGACCTTCCCCAATGCTTAGTTTGCTTTGAACTTGCTTGAATAAGCTTGTAGAAGTCAACCTGCACAATCAGAATTCAGAAATGGTGAAGTGTGTAAATGGAGTTACAGTCACTGGCCAATGGTTGGGAGAGCTTAGGTGGGTTGTATGGAGTGTGTTGGAAGAGGTTTGGGACAAAACGCACGAGTGGTTTGTGAGATGGAGGTAAAACTGCAGAAACTGCCCTGTTTTGTAAGAAAATGGTGTTTTGATGTTCAAGGGTGTTTGAGGATTGGATAGCTCGTGTTTCTGGATTAATGTGATATGCCAAACTTGTTTGAAATGTCACAAAGCTTAGTTTTATTAGATACCAAAGTTATGTGATTTTGGCAAGTTGACTTGTTTTTTAAGAAAAGTGTGAAGTGACCAAGGGCAGGCCTGTACAGGCTAGCTTCAAGCATGCACAAGATTGTTGTACTTTGCCCTGAGTTTATGGAGCTTGTTTGCTGCAAAACAAAGGGTTCAAGGCTTAAGAGGAACAACTTGACATAAAGCCAACTTTATGAAAATGGCAATGTTGCCTTTTTGCCATTTTTAGATTAATTCACTGTGTAATCTTCCATTGATCAGAATAATGCCTTAAACCATTGAGTTTGCATTCAATTTTTGAGTGTGGAAGGGTTAAGAGACCTGTGAGCAAGTACAAGTAAGGCTGGATAGAATTTGCAATTTGTAGCAACATGAAAAATGCCATGGATCAAAGTGACTTTTTGCCAAATTCAAACTTTCGATTCTCTCTAACCATAAATGATTATGGAGAGTTCTTGGACATTTTGGGAAGCTTGTAACATTCTCTACAATCCATATTTGAAATTAATTTTTAAATTCCAATTAGAACTATGTGAAAATTTCCATGAAGATAGGTGAAAATCCTGCCTAAACTAGGGCAAAATTTCACTAAGTTAAAAGTTTCATGGACCCTTGTTCCAAAAATCATAACATGAGATCCAAGCTTCTTTTGGGAAAACTTTGTGAATAAAAGTTGTAGATTTTGTGGACGACTACAACTTTCATGTTGGAAGTTTTGTTTGAATCCAATTTCATAATGGTGAAAATGTTGGGCAAAGTTTGGAAAAAAATAAGAAAATTTCATAACTTACAAAAATTCTAAGTTATGAAATTTTTCAATCTTAAACCCTAATTTGCAAAATTAGGTTTCATGGTGAACAAGTTTCATGTTTTGACATATATTTATGAAAAATGACCCTTGGCACTTGATTTTGACCAAAAATGACCATTTTACCCTTTTAATGATCTGATCAAATTTCTTGAGGAGTTGTGGTCCAAACTTGATCAAATGGTTCATATGAGTCTATAATGTTGATGTGGATCAAAAATTATGAGGTTTGACTGTAAATTGGCCACAATTGACTTTTTCCCCAATAAAGTTGATTTATAGGTCAATTGTCCAATTGACTGGGCAAAAATTTGATTCAAGGCTTGAAACTTGGTATAAGCAATCTTGTAAGTCCAACATGAAGTACGAAAGTCACATTGAGCACTGGAAGTCCAAAAATCCCTGTGCAAACACAAATCCTAATTTCAGGTCAACAGTGCAAGGAGATGTCTTGAGCAGAACAAACCCTAATCTTGTCTGGAGTCCAAAGAGTCTTGTGAGGGGAAATCTTGATAAAATGAGAGCGAAAATTTTGGGGTACAACAGTTTCCCCTGTTCAATCTTCTTGAACTTGAAGAGTTAGATTGGCGAGTTTTCCTTTCGTGACTCGAAGGTAAAAGATGATTGGACACTAGAGTGCCCGTAAATTTGCACTCGTCAAAATGTGGTTGAGGAAATGGGCTTAAAGATGCCATTTGGAGATGATTGAATCTTGTTGTAGATGGGCTTAAAGATTCCATCCAAGGATGTTTGTTGAAAATCAGGAGAATAAACATCAGAATGGTATCCGTATCTTGAACGTATCTGAGTTGTATCTGGAGATTGGTTCTGTATGGGCAATGGAATGGCGTCCGTGTCTGGAGCGTACCCGAGTTGTAACTGTGTTTGATTCTTGAATGAATAACAGAATGACTTCCGTGTCTGGAGTGTATCTGTATTGTATCCGAAATCTGAATAAGCGACAGAAAGACATCCGTGTCTAGAGCATCTCTGGGCTGGGGAATAGGTTTGAATGAGTGACAGAATGGCTACCGTGTCTGGAGCGTATCTAGACTGTATCCGAAATTGAGATCTGTATGAGTAGCAGAATGACTTCCGTGTTAGGAGTGTATCCGTACTGTAACTGGGATCTGAATAAGTGTCATAATGACTTCCATGTCAGGAGTGTATCTGGACTTGAAGTTGATAGTTGAATCTGAATGAGAAATAGAATAGCTTCCGTGTCTGGGGCGTATCTAGTCTGTATCTGATTGTTGAATTCTGAATGAGTAAAAGAATGACCTCCGTGTCTGGGATGTATCCATACTGTATCTAAATAAGAGATCTGAATGAGTAACAGAATGACTTCCATGTCTTGGAGTGTATCCGTACTATATCTGAAATCTGAATATTCGTTATAGATAGCTTTTAATCTTATCCTGAAAAAGGTAAAATGTTAGCTGAAACACAGAGTTATGTTGCATGACATGTATGATGCAATAAAATGTGTCTTATCAATGCTTATGAGATATGAATGTAATGTATGCGCATGTAAGCTGATTAGCTGTCTTGCTGGGGAAAATAAATCCTTGATAGCTGGAGATAATGAAATCTTTGGATGCTTCCAGGGAGAAGGTTTCATCTTTTCTGGGGATTCATGGCCCAAAGTTTTTGCTCTGCTGAGGATTTTAACTCTGATGAGAATTAAATGTTTGAAATATGACTCCGTCGAAGATTGGGAGTTTGAAAACTTAACTCTGATGGGGATTTTGAAATTTAACTCCGCTGGGGATATGTATTTCAAGGTTTTAGCTCCACTAGGGACCTAGATGATGTACCGCAGGGGATTTCTTCTTGGAATAGCCGAAATATGTTCTCCTATACTTTCATCCCGTCAGTAATTTTTCTTTCGCATTTTGTTTATTTGTAAACAGTGATTATATTCAAATGCATATGCTCATTTAATAAATTGTTGGACGTTTTCAAATAAAACACAAGTGTAAAAAAGAAAGAAAAGGCAAATAATTTTTCTGCACTTTGAAGTATCTTTGTATTAACTTTGTGTAAGTATTTTGTACAAAGGAGACAAACATCCTAGTAAGAGAATGTTGTCATAAAAATGAGAGAAATTTATACAAAGAAAAGATGGCTATGTGTAAAAATTCCATGGGGTTCCCATTCTGCTATAGCCTTCGTAACTCTGAATATCTTGTCCATTCGTTGCTTCGTCCGCAGATGATTGGATTGATCAGAAGCCTGGAGCTTGTCTGTGAAGAGATTGTCTTTAAAGTGATCCGACGAGACATAGTCATACGCTTTAATTCCCTAACTTTTGCCTGAACCACCCTTTCGGGTTTTCGATCCACCGGGAAACCCTTTTTTGCCCAAGTCGCCCTTTCAGGTTTTCAACTTGTCGGGTGTACATATTTTTTTGTTTATCCCTAATTTTTGCCTGAACCGCCCTTTCGGGTTTTTGGTTCACCGGGATTCCCATTTTTGCCCAAGTCTCCCTTTCAGGTTTTCAACTTGTCGGGTCGTTTATGCATAGTATCTTCGACTATGTCTACGTTCGCAGGGTGGGGCAGGTCGTCGCTGTCCATGGTGGTCAGGATCATTTCCCCACCAGAAAAGATGTTTTTGATCACAAATGGTCCTTCGTAAGTAGGAGTCCATTTGCCCCTGGGATCACTTTGCGGCAAGATGATCCGCTTGATTACAAGATCCCCGACTTGATATACTTGTCGTCTGACTTTCTTGTTGAAAGCCTTGATCATCCGTTTCTGATACGCCTGACCATGACAAACAGCAGTAAGTAGTTTTTCGTCAATCAAGTTAAGTTGATCAAGCTGGGTCTGAATCTAATCGTTTTCACTCAAACCAGCATCCTTCATGATTCTCAAGGAGGGAATCTGAACCTCGATAGGTAAAACAGCTTCCATGCTGTATACCAAAGAATAAGGTCTTGCCCCAGTTGATGTTCGTGCCGTGGTACGGTACCCGTGTAGAGCAAACGGTAACATCTCATGCCAGTCCTTGTAAGTGTCTGTCATCTTTTGTATGATCTTCTTGATATTTTTGTTTGCAGCTTCGACAACACCGTTCATCTTTGGCTGATAGGGAGATGAATTATGATGTTGAATCTGGAACTGCTCGCACAGAGCAGTGATCATAGTGTTGTTCAGGTTTGTACCGTTGTCCGTAATGATCCTGTCGGGGATGACATACCAGCAAATGAGGTTCTGTTTGATGAAGCGGGCAACAACATTCTTTGTGACGGATGCGAAGGAAGCTGCTTCAACCCACTTGGTGAAGTAATCAATGGCCACCAGGATGAAACAGTGTCCATTGGATGTTGTAGGCTTGATCTCTCCAATCATGTTGATTCCCCACATCGTGAATGGCCAAGGAGCTGTTAAGACATTGAGAGGAACTGGAGGTATATGTACCTTGTCAGCGTAGATTTGGCATTTGTGACAAGTACGAGAATGTTGATGGCAATCAGCTTCCATGGTAGACCAGCAGTAGCATGCCCGTAGAATCTTCTTAGCCATCGTATGACCGCTTGAGTGGGTGCCGAAGGTACCATTGTGCAATTCAGCCATAATCTGTTCAGCTTCAACCTTGTCCACACAACGAAGCAGAATGCAATCATGATTGCGCTTGTATAAGATACCATTGCTCAGGAAGAACTTGGCTGAGAACCTCCTTAAGAAATTTTTGTCGTTGACTCAAGCTCCTTCAGGGTATTCTTGTGTTTCGAGATACCTTTTGACTTCGTGAAACCAAGGTCGGTGCACTACTTCTTCGGTATTAATCTCGTGACAATGTGCAGGTTCGCCCATTCTCTCGATGGTGATTTGGGGAGCTTCATTATCCCAGTTAAGTTTAAACATGGAAGACATTGTAGCTTGAGCATCCGCTAGCTGATTCTCTTCTCGCAAAAAGTGCTCGAAGGTAATCTGTTCGAAATGAGGCAATAATGTCAGGACATGTTCTTTTTAAGGGATGAGGTTTGGATTTTTAGTATCCCACTCTCCTTTGATTTGACTGATAACCAAAGCGGAGTCCCCAAATACAATCAGAGATTTGATTCCCAAGTCAATAGCAACCTTGAGACCAAAGATACAAGCTTCATACTCGGCCATGTTGTTGGTGCAGCTGAAGCAAAGTCTAGAAGTGAAAGGTGTATGGTAACCTTCCGGAGAGATAAGTACCGCGCTGATACCGTTTCCTAGTGCGTTAGAGGCACCATCAAAGTACAGGGTCCATCGGGATCCTTGTTTAGGTCCGTCATACGGTCTGTTCTCTTCAATGTTGTCCACTGTCATAATATCCTCGTCGGGGAAGTCAAACTTCATGGATTGGTAATCTTCGACAGCTTGATGAGCTAGATGGTCAGCTAGTACACTCCCCTTTATAGCTTTTTGGGTCGTGTACTGGATATCATACTCGGTGAGGATCAACTGCTATCTAGCAATTCTTTGGGATAGAGCAGGCTTCTCGAAGATGTACTTGATCGGATCCATCTTAGAGATCAGCAAAGTGGTATGTGTCAACATATACTGCCTTAGCCGGCGAGCAGCCCATACCAAAGCACAACAAGTTTTCTCGAGTAGTGAGTATCGGGTCTCACAGTCGGTAAACTTTTTGCTAAGGTAATAAATGGCATGCTCTTTTCGGCCAGACTCGTCATGTTGGCCTAATACGCACCCCATTGAATTCTCCAAAACAGTCAGATACATGATTAGAGGTCTTCCTTCGACGGGAGGCATCAATATATGAGGTTCTAGCAAGTACTCCTTGATTTTATCGAAAGCAACTTGACAATCATCATTCCATTTAACCACCTGATCTTTCTTCAACAGCTTGAAGATTGGTTCACAGGTAGATGTTAGGTGAGAGATGAACCTCACAATGTAGTTTAGGCGTCCCAAAAAAACTCTGACCTCCTTTTCAGTGTGAGGGGCAGGCATTTCTTGTATAGCTTTGACTTTGGCAGGATCAACCTCGATGCCTTTGTTACTGACGATGAATCCCAAGAATTTACCGGACCTGACTCTGAAAGTGCACTTGTTAGGGTTCAGTCTGAGCTTGTATTCTTTCAACCTGACAAACAGCTTTTGCAGATGGTCGAGGTGTTCTTCTTCAGTTTGTGAACGGGCTATCATATGATCTACGTAGACATCTTGCGTTGATAGCTTGCCCCGACATTCTTCAGTCCGAATGGCATCACTTTATAGCAGAAGGTACCCCACTACATAACAAAAGTAGTTTTCTCCATGTCTTCAGGGGCCATTTTTATCTAGTTGTACCCGGAAAATCCATCCATGAAAGAAAATACCTTGTGTTGAGCTGTATTGTCAACCAAGATGTCAATGTGCGGTAGGGGAAAGTCATCTTTAGGGCTGGCCCTGTTTAAGTCTCTGTAATCCACGCATATTCTGACTTTTCCGTCCTTCTTAGGCACGGGCACAATGTTAGCAACCCATTGTGGATAGTAAGTAACAACAAGAAATCCAACGTTGAACTGCTTCATCACTTCAGCTTTGATCTTTTCAGACATGACGAGCCTCATGCGGCGAACTTTCTGTTTGATTGGTGGACAATCTTCTCTAGTACGGAGACGGTGAACCATAATATATGTATCAAGTCCCGGCATGTCTTCATAGGACCGGGCGAAGATCTCAACATATTCATTCAACAGCTGAACTAATCACTTTTTGACACTTGGCTCTAGGTTGGCACCCACTTTAACTTATTTTCTGTCTTCCTCTATTCCCAAGTTGATTGTCTCTAACAACTCCTCGCGAGGTAGAATAACCCTTTCTTCCTGTTGTAGCAGTCTAGCCAACTCTCCAGGCACTTCACAGTCTTCATCACCTTCGTACTCGGCATGGTAGACCAGATCTTCAGAGTCACTGAAGGCCATAGCAGAATTGTTACCCATGGAATCCAGAATGGATGGGTTCCTGCATTGGTGAGTATGGGTGTGTGTAAGGGATAACCACCTTTAAACAAATAAAATGTAAAAGGGAAAGAAAATGAACACAAAAGTTTATATATGAAAACATCCATGATTCATTAAAATGGCATATGAAGATGAAAAATCAAACTCTTACAAATGGACCTATGTACCTCGGGTAAGGCACAAGGCTAAAAGTGTACGAATTGTTCAAAAATTATTACAAACCAACAGAATTATTTGAAAGATAAATTTCTGATTGATGAAAGTAATGGGAATAAAGTCCTTTGCCTCCCAATTGCTCAATCCTCCTTCAACGGTAGGAATAATCCAGTCTTCGAGGTTGCTCTCCTCTTCAACATCCTCCAAAGCATTGAATCCATGATGGGTGATCTTCACCGGTGGTCCTCCAGCCCGGGAGCGACGCACAACCTTCTGAATTGCAGTAGTGAAACCCAAGCTGAATTTATCAGACTTGAAAGGAAAATCGGGCATCTGCCCCCAGATTGTGCTTCCTCCTTCTTCAATCACATCCTTTGCATCTTTGAGTGACGACATGCGAGGCGGAGGTCGGGTAATCATGGGTACATAAGGCACTTCCGCAATCTCTTCAGAAACTTCCTCGAAATCTTGAAAGGGGGTTTCTATGAATTCACCATCCAATTCCACACAGCGGAAAGAATTAAGATGGCTTATCATATATTCCTCTTCACCATGAACTGTCACAATTTTCCCCTGAACAGGGTACTTGAGCTTCTGATGCAGAGTTGAAGTAACGACTTCAGCATGATGAATCCAGGGTCTTCCCAACAAGCAAGAATAGGAGGGACGGATGTCCATGACATAGAATGTGGAATTGAAAGTTTCAGTACCCACTTTAATCGGGATGTCCACATCCCCGTGGACCATCCGTTTAGAACCGTCAAAGGCTCTGACAATGATGTTGTTGGGCTTCAAAGTTAGACCTTCACAATCTAGCCTATCCAATGCCTTCTTTGGTAAGACATTCAGCGATGAACCAGTGTCCACTAGAACATGTGCAAGAGTAGTCCCTCTACATTCCACCGAGAGATGTAGGGCGTCATTATGCTTTATTCCTTTGACTGTTAGGTCAGCGTCGGAGAAGCCAAAACCATTGTCGGCTGTTAGGCTAGCTACACACTCCTGGAACTGGTCTGCGGAGGTTTCCTGAGGCACGTGGGCCATCTTCAAGAATTTGATCAGGGCTTTGGCATGAGCTTCTGAACAAAGCAGCAGTGCCAACATAGATATTTTTGAAGGGGTTTTCCCTAGTTGCTCCACAACATTATAATCGCTTTTCTTAATTATTTTCAAAATCTCTTCCATTTCCTTTTGAGTGGTCTCAGGGATGACCAAAGGCTGAGCCCTCGTCCTGACGGGCGCTTCTTGGATCCCCTTTCCTTTATCAGCAGCAACAGTAGAGGGTACAACCACATGAGTCACAATTTCTTCAATAACTGGAGTTCTCGCAGATATGTTGACCGACACAGGAGTAACCTTAGGAGAAATCGAGGGTCCGAAGACTGCCCTTGGAGGAGCAATCTCCGGAGAGAAAATTCTTCCGCTGCGGGAGATTTTACTCGGCCCAACAATATTTCCAATGTCAGAAGTCTCTTCATTAGAACTTTTTTCAACTGACTCAATCTTCTTAATACCGTGGTAGAAGATCTCTCCTCCATAGTTCCACGGTATTGATTTTGTTGGACTTGTATGGGATAGGCCCCGGCATAGTTATCTTCAAAGGTACAATCTTTGGATCAGATGTAATCTTAACAGGTCTTTTGGAGACCTTGGAAATATTGGTGGAAATGGTAATTATAGCAACATCGTTGAAAGGAGTCAGAGTAACAGGAGTTTTCTCAAAGAGGATTTCTTGATTATCCATTAGGCGTTGGATGCCTAACTTCAACAACGGACAGTCGGATTGTAAGTACGAACAAAAGTAGCAATCTTTTTCACAGCCCGGGAAAATCCCGGCTTTCAACAGATTCATCTTGATTATTGGTAAAGGAGTCATCAAATCATCAACAGTAGCAACATAAATATCTTCTTCAACAACATGGACATTATGACCATGTTTTGGCATTGGAGCAGAGATCACGTTAGGCTTTTCAAGGGGGTCAAATTCCACCTCCTTGGCATCTATCAAGTCCTGGATCTTATTTTTGAGGGGCCAACAATTATTGGTATCGTGCCCCAGGCTGTCTGAATGATAAGCACATTTCGCATTTGCATGGTAGTAAGGAGAGGATGTATTCGGATTTTTCGGTGCCTCTTTCAAGGTTGTAAGGTTTAACTTCAAGAGATGAGGGAGAACCTGAGCAGGTGTCATGTTGATCCGGGTGAATTGTCGTGCAGGCCTTTCCACCCTTGCTTGGTTGGTTCTAGGTTGATTGTTTCTAGGCTGATCAGCTGCAGTCTTCTGAATCATTACAGCCCCCACCGCTGGCCGACGCTCAACTCTTCCTTGACTTCTCTTAGAGTATACAACTGATACCTCTTTCTTGGCCGGAAAGGTCTTCTTGATGGCAGCGGAAGTAGATGTATCCTTTTGAATTTTACCACTCTTGATTCCAGCTTCAACTCTTCACCAGTCAGAATTAACTCGGTGAACCCCGCAGATGAACTTCCGATCAAGTGATTAAAGATTGGACCTGATAGGGTCCCTAAAAACATATCCACAAGCTCTCTCTCAGACAATGGTGGCTGCACCCTTCCAGCCAAGTGTCTCCATTTCTGGGCATACTCCTTAAATCCTTCATTAGAGACCACGCCCATACTCTGTAATTGAGTACGGGTTGGTGCTAAATCTGCATTATATTGATATTGTCTATAGAAGGCAACAACCAAATCCTCCCAATTGTGCACATCAGATCTCTCTAGCTGGTAGAACCAATCTAATTGCGTCCTCGAAAGACTGTCTTGGAAGAAATGAACCCACAGGTCCTTGTCAGAAGAATGAGGTTGAATTTTTCTGACGTAATACCGTAGATGCATCTTTGGACAAGACAAGCCGTCGTATTTAGAAAAAAGAGGCACCTTAAAATTAGGGGGAATAACAATTACAGCAACCAACCCTAACTCTTCGAAATCCAGCCCAGGCACTCTTTGCACCTCCATGGCAGCCAGACTCTCTTCCAGATTCTTATATTTGTTGTCTGCAGGAGGATACTGCTGTTCAGAATAATCCTCATCCTCTTCTTCTTCTTCTTCAGCCTCAGACTCAGATTGCACGGTAGTTCCTTTACCTTTTCCAACCCCTTCATCAGATGTTGAGGGGAAATCCAGGACCCTTCTAGCTTGGTTCTCAAATCTTCTACCCATAGTAGCCACACCAACCCTCTTCTTTTTCTTTTTCTCCTTTTCCTTTTCCAGTATACCTTTGTGCTCCTCCTGACCCTTTGCCAAGGTCATGAGTAGCTGCTGGAACTGTGAATTATACGCCTGTAAGTCTTTGACCGTCTGCTCTATATCCATCTTGCTGAAATAAATAGCAGAGAGATAAGGAAACCTGGTGTGAAGACCTGTTTATGCATATGATGAATGATGTGTATTCATGTAATGCAATCAAGGATTCAGAAATTCAAATTTGTTGTAAACAAAAAGAACACACGTCATATTAATAAGATAGAATTTGTTAGTACATAAATGCCCCATGGGCAGAATAATACAAAATTCTAATGTAAAAAGACGTTGCGCATCCTTTTTGGTGCAATGTATGTGTTGAGAGTCTGCTCTTCATGGAGTTGACGAGTAAGTTCCAAAACCTTCTTCTCACTGGCGTAGAATTGGGCTTCAAAAGTATTGCATTATCCCTTGAGCTTTATCCAACTCTGTTGTACCCCAAAATTTTCCCTCCCATATTCTTCAAGATTTGCCAAGATCAATCTTCAGATGATTCAAAATCTCTCAAGGATTGCACAGTCCAATTGCCTCCTAACACAGTCAAAATTAGGGTTTTGGTTATGGCAAAGAAATTGAGGTTTCCAAGGGTCCAATCAAGTCCCATATGCCTATATACATTGTCAAGCATCCTTATGTCAAGGTTCAAGACTCACAGCATCAAATTGCACAGTCAAAAAACCCTAATTGCTCCACAGTCAACTGCAGGGGCAAAATGGTCATTTGACAGTCAAAAGTCAAAATTTTTGTCAACATCTCATTTTGAAGCCACAAACATCATTTGATCAATTCTTGATCATGATTCTCAAAGCATGGCTCAAAAAGGCTCAAGATGCAAAAGTTTCTATTTTTGGACAGCTGAAAAGTCAACTGCAAATTGACCAGGGCATAACTTCTTCATGGTTTATCAGAAAAATCCCATCCAATGCTCATTTTGAAGAGAATGACATTTCCTACAATTCATCTTCACACTTCAAGTCCAAGAAATGCTCTCACAAAAAGTTATCAATTTCAACATTATAGGTCATTTTCAAAAGTCAACAAAAAGGCACTTTAAGTCAAAGACCATAACTTGAGATTGGTAAATCAAAATGACATGGGACCAAAGGCATTGGTTAGAGGACTTCAATCCCTTTCCAAAATGTCCAAGAACATGATCATAGCTTCAAAATTGAGTAAGATATGCCTTGGAGAAGTTGGGAAATTTTTGGGAATTTTGAAAAGTCAACTTTGCTTCAAAAGCTTCAAAAATGCTAATCGGCCTCAAATTCTTCCTTGAATCATTACCCAAAGCATATGCACGACCCATTAAGCTCAAAGGGATTTATTTTCTTATTTTTAATTAATTAATTGAGTTTTTATTATTATTAATTCATTTAATTAGTTTTAAATATGAGAAAAATATCAAATCATGCTTTTCTAAATATTTTGTGCAGCAAATCAAACTAGGGCAAGGTGGCAAGTCATTTCATGTTCAAAAAGGGAAGATTCTCCATGATTAGGCAAGAGTTTCAATGGAAAAAGATTGAAATTGATATGGTGAAAATCAAATCTTCAAAACATTAATTGATGGACCTTGGGCTTGGTTTTTTGACCTAATCACGTTCAGATACAAAGGCATAACCTAACCTAATTGAAACAGAGATGAAAAGTTGCTCAAAAGGCCAGAACCAATTTGCAAAATTTCATCAAAAACTTGGAAACTGAGATCCTAGTTATTGCACGTTTCAAAGCCTAAAATCTATTCCAACACATTGCTGGACCATCCAGGAAGCTTTTGCAATCAAGAATCAATCAAAACGTGCCAAGAATCATAGAACACAGGCCATACGGTTTGCCATATTTTCTTGAATTCCATATCATGATTCATGCGCATTTGATACATATTATTGGTTGTTTTGCATTCACAGGAACATTCTGAAGCTAATGATATGATTCAATTGTATTATGAGGCCCTGTATCGTGATTTGCCATTAACGTTTTTTAGGGTTTCAGAGCTCAAAATTGGGGCTTTACACATGCTGTAAAATTGGACCATCAAACCAGTATAGGCAAACTCGTTGCAACAAGACGAAGCAAACCAATACCTCGCGCTCAATTTATCATGTTTGTAGACGTGTTCGCTATTTTCCACTATTCTATTTAGTGGGGGTTTAAAACCCCCGCTACTTGTTTTACAATTTGCAGGAAAGACGAAGAAGAAAGCTAGCGTGGCAAGGTGTGACTGGAGCGTTTGAATTTCAGCGCGTTTTTTTTGTTTTATATCATTAACGTTTGTTTTGTTTTATATTATTTGTTTCCACTAACAATACAAATGCGCGCAAACAGCTCAGATGGTGGGAACGTGGCTTGGTAAACGCTGGGACCTGGGTTTGATTCCCAGGTCCCCCACTAAATTCATAAATTTTGTTGTAACGTATTCCCATGCAGCTTCCTTCAAACGTTCTACCATACGTCCTAACGCTTAGGCTTGCCAAGTGTCCCTGATGCTCCATCCAGTGGCCAGATGATGCCGTCCCATGGTGTACCTCAGTCAACCACACACACTCAAGCTGGAAAAGTCAAACAGGCTTTGTGTTCATGGGCCAAATTTACTCCAATTCACCTCCAAAATGGGCCAGACACCCCCCAATGTTTGTATTCTATTTTTTAATTTCCTTTTCTTTTCTTTTTAATTGTTTTAATTGTTTTAATTGTTTTATTTAATTCACCTAAAATAATTTTCATAATAAAAAATCAGAAACCAAAAAATATTTAATATTTAATTCTTATTAATTTCACTATTAGAAATATTTTGTAAATAAATTCTAATAGTTAACTTAGTTTAATTTTTGTTTTAAACTTTAATCTTTTCTTAATAAATAAAATAAGTAGAATTAGGGTTTTTGACCTTTTCATCTTTTTTTAATAAATAATTTTCTCTCATTATTATTATTATTAATTACCAAATATTTTTGTAAATAAACATGTAATTTAATTAATTAGTGTAAATTAGATTAACTTGAATATTTTCTTAAATAATTAAAAATAATCTAGAATTAGGGTTTCCTTGTAAATCCTTTATTTTCATAAATACAAAAAACATAAAAACAATTTCTTTTCTTAATTAAATAATTAATTAGCTTTTTAATTCAATTTAATTTCAAAAGGGTCAAAACCCTCGGACATTCTATTCTAATTTTCTTTTCGCGCATTTATTTTCTTTTCGAATATTATGTAACTGCTCAAGGCTTGTAATAGTAACTAGGTCTTTTTACTTTCCGCATCTTTTACCAAACGGGTCTTTGTAATTTGGCGATGTATAGACCCGCGCCTTGTAATAGCGTAGGATTTATCTTTCCGCATTTAAATTTCCGCACTTTTAAATTCTAATTGCATGAAAGAATGTATGGTTAATTAAAAAACAAGCGTAGCTCACAAATGCCCTTAACAAAGATAAACTTAACATGAAAATAACACACAAATTCACACACCACTCTTAGGGTACGCCTCACCTGTTGCCTTACCTTCGAAACGTGGTCGTCGAGTATAGGACGTTTTAGTAAGTCCTTATGCCCATGATCCAGTTGCCTCGAAACGGTTGCCTCGGAATTAAAAAAGGATCAAGGGCATAAGGGTAGCCTCTAAGGTGTCCTACTGTTGCTCTGGTGACCACATTGTCCCTCAATCGAATTGACCCGAACACCTCCAACGACGGTGCTACCTACTTCTCAATAGTGGGATAGCACTGTTTAAAGGACTCTTACACAGCCTAATTCCTTAGGGTAGGTAGATCTCATGGGTACTTGCTCTCTTCAAAAATAAACAAAACATCTTTTCACACTGACACTTTCAAAAGTTTTCAAAACAAATTTTTCATACACTCTTGAGGACAGATACAAGAGTTACCTAGAAATTTTTCAAACGAAACTTTTTCAAAACCCACACACACTTGAAAAGCAAACAATTTTTGAAAACATAAGAGCAAGTACCTAAGAGCCCGTGGATAACCACGGATAGAAAGGGTGCTAACACCTTCCCTTTCTATAAATCTACCTCCCGAACCGAGAAACATTCTCGAAAAGGAATTTTGCTGTGCTTTTGTCCTTTCCATGTTGGAGAACATAAAAGACGGCGGCGACTCTTTCTTACCGTGACATTTCGCGAACCAGCTTAAAAAACAGTCAGTTCTCATTCCCACCGATCACAGAACTGGCGACTCTGCTGGGGAAATCTATAAAAGTGAGGTGTACCTTAGGACTAAGATCACTTGTGTTTTCAATTGTCTGAATTGTTTGCTTTATTATTGCGGGTACTGTCTTGGGAGTTCTATAGATCCTAACCCGGATCTGGAGGATACCTTCTTAGAAAGTAGCAACAAGGATGTGATGGAACTGTGCGGGGTATACCGACATGGTTGAAGCAGTCTGCTACGTTGATGTGGCACTTTGGTGAGTACCGGTAACCCTTGAGTCAAGTCAAGGAGAGTACGGGGCCGCCGCGTGGTGTCGTGAAGCATCAACTGACCTTAAGAACCTTAATTGAACCATCTTGGCCTCTTTAGGGTAGTGAGATAACTGACTTTGGTGCAGTCCGAGGTTGGTTGATACTCGATACTACACTCAGTTGAGGGTTGTTTTCTTGGAATATTTCGGTCGCCAGTTCAGTGGCTAAATCGAAACGATGAACAATGAAAGCAATCCAATGATATTGGGACCCTTAGAACCCGGTTACTTCTGATAGGACAGGTTTTGAGCCCACCAACTTCAAGAGGGTAGTACCCCAAACTTCATGCTGGCCTAAACTCTAAGGGCTCTCTGTGTGACTTGTGTGCCTTCAAACTTGACTACTTGCATACTTGTTATCTGCCACATGAGTTTCTTGCAGGTTTTGTTTACAGTCCTTAAACTGGACTTATTACAGGGCTTACTTACACCTCGCACCTTTGCATCCACGTGCATAACATCATACCATCATACCGTTGCATACATCCTGCATAAGGACTAACCCATTTCAAGGATCTCAAGGGCTTGTGATGCAGGTCATGATGAACCAAAATGTCTAGCAAGGGGAAAAGAGGATTTATTTTCCTCTAGCCGAGGTTGTTTGGAAATCGAAATATGAGTCACGGGCTATGACCCACTTGATATGGTGAGCTTTGACTCTTGATGAAGGTTCCCCTAGCCAAGGTTGTTTGGAAATCAAAACAAGGTTGATGACTTGAGTAAGGGGCTATGACCCACTGGATATGGTGAGCCTTGACTCTTGAAGAAGGACTCGCAACAATATGAAGTTCCCTCCATCAAGATACCGGATTCAAATTCTAAACAATTTTCTTGTTTACCCCGCGAGATCCTTGAAAACATCGCATGCATATCATACACATCATTGCATAACAGGTACCCTTGTTGCAGGTCACTTACCCTCTTCGCTGTTTATTTCAGCAATGGCTTTCCAACCAGACAACCAGGATCTCCGTACTCAAGAGACTCAGTTTGGGGAAATCTTCCTAAACCTATCCAAGGGGCAGGAAGAGTTGAGGACACTCTTCAGGGGGAATTTGGCCAAGAAAAGTCCCGAAGATGACAAGGACGAACGACTGAAACATCTGCAAGCTGAAGTGGATACAATGAGAACCCAGATGCTAGGGAAAATGGCTCTCATCCAAGGCTTAGCTCGGGAGCAAGAAGAGTTGAGGACCATGATCAGTCAGCTTCATCAAGACATGAAGCAACCAGTCCAAGTCAAGAACCAAGTCACTGATCAGCTTCCAAGAGGACAAGAGTCCGGTATTGGGAAGAATAGACCTCTCCAGATTGCTACCACTTCACAAGTCCAACAACGACTTCACCAAGAACAATGGGTTGATCAGAGCACGCCAGAAAAGCCCAGGAGGAAATTCACCCAGCTCAACATGTCGCTGTTTCAAGCTTTACAATGCCTGTTGAGATTGAATCTGATCACATTAAGGGCTCCTCTCCGGAATCCCAACACATCAGCTCCTACCTATCATCCCAATAAAAGGTGTGCCTACCACTCTGCCAGTCTGGGACATGACACAAATGAGTGTTGGGCTCTGAAGAACAAGATCCAGGACCTGATTGATGAAGGAGCATTGGAGTTCACACAAGATGGTCAGGCTGAGTTTTTCTACCATCCCTCCAAGGTTCACCATTTGAAGTGACAAGTCCTGAGACTGGAAAACTTTTGTTCATTCGAATGTTTAAGTTGTATTTTTCTTTGATTGTTTAAACATTTATTCATGTCAAACGTTGTTACTTTATCAATGCATTGCATATGTCTGTTTTGAATCAATATATTCGCATTCGCTATATTCAAACTGTTTTCATATTTTGTAATGATCAACTCTTGATTGAAAACTCCAAGCCTCTTGAGGGAGGATGACGAAAATGATACCATAATCTACAGTATGCTTTTGAACAGACCCTGCTGATGAGGTACAGGCATTGTTTCAATTCCTAAACACTAGAGTTATAAGGAAGATAATCCCTCGTCAACCCCTTCGAGCCAAAGAAGTAGGAGTTTTTCTTTTCACAAAAAAATTAAAACCCTTAATCAGAACCTGGGGCAGGGTAGTTCTCTCAGTTAATCCAAGTGCACAACGAATGGCACCAAAGGAGTCCTTCCAAAACAAAAGACAGTGATGGTTCCGAATAATCATAAAGACAGCCAGTCATTATCTTTCAAAAATAAAAGCCCGATAAGTCAAAACCTATGAAGGAGACTTACAAAAACTGGGGCATCCCGCTGACTGTAATCACAAAAAGAAACAGTTCAGGCAAAAAACAGGGATAACAAAATCAAAAAAGAAAGAGGTCCTACAAACCCTCGACCAAAAAAGAAATAACTGCCTGGTCAAAATAAACTATCAATATCCGAACCATTACCGGAATATCAAAGCAAAGACTCAAACAAGGTCTAACGCACGATTAGCTGAGTTTAGGTTTGAAGAACATCATGAAGAGCGGGTGGGTACAAATAAATTTTGAGCCTTTATCCTTTGTTTCTTAAACCGTGAACCAGGCCACGTTATAACCCTTAAAAGTCCTAGCTGAAGCATGGGTTAGTTCGAAAGCATACTGTTACGAAAAGTATCCTGACTCCTTAAGGCTTGCGGTAAAACAACGAGTTGACATCACATTTTACAAAAATTCACTTGTTTTACTAAAAAATGCATTTTTATAACTTCGAAACAGACATAAGCTTTGCATTCTTGATATAACACTGTTTGCATGTGAATATTTGTTCGAACAGCAGAGAAATTCGCACGAAGAATATCTAATGAACAAAAGCACTTCCAATCAAGGGGAAGACGTGAGCATTGTCCATCATCTGGGGCAGTCCAGTCAAGATTCGGAGAATCTCTCAAAAGGCCAATCAGCTTGGGGCAAATCTCCGTCTGAGTCACTTGGGGAATTGGACGATACAACGAAGATCTTCTGGCGGTATGGCAACACAATACCACTGACAGGGGCACCTCCCTACATCCTGAGAGCGTGGACATAGTCGAAAAAAAATACTACGCATAATCAAAGACCCGCTAGGTCGACTGGCCTAGGCAAAAATAAGGGTTCCCGGCGAACCAAAAGGGTTCGGGAAAAAATAAGGGATGAAATGAAAAATTTTATACACCCGGCAAGTCGAAAACCTGAAAAGGCGGCTTGGGCAAAAATGGGTATCCCGGTGGACTGAAAACCCAAAAGGGCGGTCCAGGCAAAAATTAGGGATCAAAGCGTACGACTATGTCCCTTCATCTCGTCACTTGCCTGCCAAAAGAAGATCTGTCAAACTAGCAGTCATCAAGCACCTCCATAGGTACCTTCTCCCGCAGAAACAGGGGCAATAATGAGTTGTCTAAGCAATCTAATTACTCTGTCCACCAAGGTACCAAGGTAAGTTTGGCTGAAGAATATAACCAAGATATCTTAATTCCCCAGAGAGTGAGCCAGCAAGTCAATGATACTCTCCCCAAGCAGAGTTAGTCCACTGTCAGCCTCAAGGAAATTGGGAATCCCCAGCAAATCTCAACATTCCCCAGCGGTATTACAAACATCCCTAACAAGCATCCCCGGCAGTCTTGATCTAAGATTGTTCCCCGGCGGTATATCAGACATCCAGCGAAGCCATTCCCCCAGCCCAAGCTGAAAGGTTCTCCCAGGAGAGTTCAATCAATCTCCCCAGCAGGTCTTAAAGCTTATCCCCAGTAGATTCTGGAAGCTTATCTCTGCAGAGCACGAACGCGTCTCCCCGGACTTTATTCAGAAGGTTATTTCCCCACCAGGATATAACTGGGTTATCCTCAGCCATCGGCCACGGAAAGATCGTCCTCGGCGAAGCATTCCTATCCCCCAGCGGAGTTCATCCAATCTCCCAACATAATTTATCAAAGGTATCCCCAGCGGAGTTATCATCTCAGCAAAGTACTTCTTTCCCCACAGAGCTCACTCCCCGCAGAGTAATCTATTCGCCAAGTTTATTCACCAACGGAGTCATCTTCTCCTACCAGTATTCTTGCAATCATCATCCCCAGCGGAAACAGAGAGCTCTACTCTTCCACATCAGCCCAGGATTCAACTTCCCGGCATTCGTCAAGGATTTATTTTCCTAGACAAAAATACATTCACGAACATCACATCTTCATACATTATAGCATGCACATACGCATCATGAACATACAATCTCATTTATTCTGAGAACATCTCGCATGTCATACATCAAAACATCGCATACAACTAACGTTTTGTCTTTTCAGGACAAAGATCAATACAAAGATAATTACTATCAACGGTCGCAACTGAAGATCCGATTCTTATATCTTGCCAGGGTGTATCTGTTGACGACTATATTCCAGACTCGATTCCTGTATCCGGCCAGGGCACGTATGAAGAGTTTGAAGATCTGATTCCTGTATCTCGCCAGGGTGTATCTGTTGACGACTATTCCAGACTCGATTCCTGTATCCGGCCAGGGCACGTCTGAAGAGTTCGAAGATCCGATTCCTGTATCTTGCCAGGGTGTATCTGTTGACGACTATATTCCAGACTCGATTCCTGTATCTTGCCAGGGCACGTCTGAAGAGTTTTAAGATCCGATTCCTGTATCTTGCCAGGGTGTATCTGTTGACGACTAATTCCAGACTCGATTCCTGTATCCGGCCAGGGCACGTCTGAAGAGTTTGAAGATCCGATTCCTGTATCTTTCCAGGGTGCATCTGTTGACGACTAATTCCAGACTCGATTCCTGTATCTTGCCAGGGCACGTCTTAAGAGTTCGAAGATCCGATTCCTGTATCTCACCAGGGTGTATCTGTTGACGACTAATTCCAGACTCGATTCCTGTATCCTTCCAGGGCACGTCTGAAGAGTTTGAAGATCCGATTCCTGTATCTTGCCAGGGTGTATCTGTTGACGACTATTTTCCGGATTCGATTCCTGTATCTAGCCAGGGCACATCTGTGAGTAACTGATTGTAGACTCGATACCTGTATCCGGCCAGGGCACATCTACATGAAGAGTTTAGAGATTCGATACCTGTATCCGGCCAGGGTACATCTACATAAAGAGTTTGAAGACCAACTCCTGTAACAGGCCAGGTAATTATCTTTCTTTCTCAGGTACGCAAGTTCTCGCTAAGAAATCTCTTACGCGATCGACATCCCGATGGCATCTATAAGCCCATTCACATACCAACAGTCTCCAAATGGCATATATAAGCCCATTCCCGACAAAGCTCCGTCACATTTCCAGATGGAATCTATAAGCCCATCCTCCCATCCATCAGTTTCCAAATGGCATCTGTAAGCCCATTCCCGCTATCACACTGCTGATACTCTACTATGTGAGTGCAAATTTCTGGGCACTCTAGTGTTCAATCATCTTCCACCTTCGGATTACGAAAGGCACGCCAGCCAATCCGCATCCTCAGGTCTAAGAAGATTGAACAGGGGCAACTGTTGTACCCCAAAATTTTCCCTCCCATATTCTTCAAGATTTTCCAAGATCAATCTTCAGATGATTCAAAATCTCTCAAGGATTGCACAGTCCAATTGCCTCCTAACATAGTCAAAATTAGGGTTTTGGTTCTGGCAAAGAAATTGAGGTTTCCAAGGGTCCAATCAAGTCCCATATGCCTATATACATTGTCAAGCATCCTTATGTCAAGGTTCAAGACTCACAGCATCAAATTGCACAGTCAAAAAACCCTAATTGCTCCACAGTCAACTGTAGGGGCAAAATGGTCATTTGACAGTCAAAAGTCAAATTTTTGGTCAACATCTCATTTTGAAGCCACAAACAACATTTGATCAATTCTTGATCATGATTCTAAAAGCATGGCTCAAAAAGGCTCAAGATGCAAAAGTTTCTATTTTTGGACAGCTGAAAAGTCAACTGCAAATTGAACAGGGCATAACTTCTTCATGGTTTATCAGAAAAATCCCATCCAATGCTCATTTTGAATAGAATGGCATTTCCTACAATTCATCTTCACACTTCAAGTCCAAGAAATGCTCTCACAAAAAGTTATCTATTTCAACATTATAGGTCATTTTCAAAAGTCAACAAAAAGGCACTTTAAGTCAAAGACCATAACTTGAGATTGGTAAATCAAAATGACATGGGACCAAAGGCATTGGTTAGAGGACTTCAATACCTTTCCAAAATGTCCAAGAACATGATCATAGCTTCAAAATTGAGCAAGATATGCCTTGGAGAAGTTGGGAAATGTTTGGGAATTTTGAAAAGTCAACTTTGCTTCAAAAGCTTCAAAAATGCTAATGGGCCTCAAATTCTTCCTTGAATCATTACCCAAAGCATATGCACGACCCATTAAGCTCAAAGGGATTTATTTTCTTATTTTTAATTAATTAATTGAGTTTTTATTATTATTAATTCATTTAATTAGTTTTAAATATGAGAAAAATATCAAATCATGCTTTTCCAAATATTTTGTGCAGCAAATCAAACTAGGGAAAGGTGGCAAGTCGTTTCATATTCAAAAAGGGAAGATTCTCCATGATTAGGCAAGAGTTTCAATGGAAAAAGATTGAAATTGATATGGTGAAAATCAAATCTTCAAAACATTAATTGATGGACCTTGGGCTTGGTTTTTTGACCTAATCACGTTCAGATACAAAGGCATAACCTAACCTAATTCAAACAGAGACGAAAAGCTGCTCAAAAGGCCAGAACCAATTTGCAAAATTTCATCAAAAACATGGAAACTGAGATCCTAGTTACTTCATGTTTCAAAGCCTAAAATCTATTCCAACACATTGCTGGACCATCCAGGAAGCTTTTGCAATCAAGAATCAATCAAAACGTGCCAAGAATCATAGAACACAGGCCATACGGTTTGCCATATTTTCTTGAATTCCATATCATGATTCATGCGCATTTGATACATATTATTGGTTGTTTTGCATTCACAGGAACATTCTGATGCTAATGATATGATTCAATTGTATTACGAGGCCCTGTATCGTGATTTGCCATTAACGTGTTTTAGGGTTTCAGAGCTCAAAATTGGGGCTTTACACATGCTGTAAAATTGGACCATCAAACCAGTATAGGCAAACTCGTTGCAACAAGACGAAGCAAACCAATACCTCGCGCTCAATTTATCATGTCTGTAGACGTGTTCGTTATTTTCCACGTTCTATTTAGTGGGGGTTTAAAACCCCCGCTACTTGTTTTACAATTTGCAGGAAAGACAAAGAAGAAAGCTAGCGTGGCAAGGTGTGACTGGAGCGTTTGAATTTCAGCGTGTTTTTTTTGTTTTATATCATTAACGTTTGTTTTGTTTTATATTATTTGTTTCCACTAACAATACAAATGCGCGCAAACAGCTCAGATGGTGGGAACGTGGCTTGGTAAACGCTGGGACCTGGGTTCGATTCCCAGGTCCCCCCACTTAATTCATAAATTTTGTTGTAACGTATTCCCATGCAGCTTCCTTCAAACGTTCTACCATACGTCCTAATGCTTATGCTTGCCAAGTGTCCCTGATGCTCCATCCAGTGGCCAGATGATGCCGTCCCATGGTGTACCTCAGTCAACCACACGCACTCAAGCTGGAAAAGTCAAATAGGCTTTGTGTTCATGGGCCAGATTTACTCCATTATTATTATTATTAATTACCAAATATTTTTGTAAATAAACATGTAATTTAATTAATTAGTGTAAATTAGATTAACTTGAATATTTTCTTAAATAATTAAAAATAATCTAGAATTAGGGTTTCCTTGTAAATCCTTTATTTTCATAAATACAAAAAACATAAAAACAATTTCTTTTCTTAATTAAATAATTAATTAGCTTTTTAATTCAATTTAATTTCAAAAGGGTCAAAACCCTCGGACATTTTATTCTAATTTTCTTTTCGCGCATTTATTTTCTTTTCGAATATTATGTAACTGCTCAAGGCTTGTAATAGTAACTAGGTCTTTTTACTTTCCGCATCTTTTACCAAACGGGTCTTTGTAATTTGGCGATGTATAGACCCACGCCTTGTAATAGCGTAGGATTTATCTTTCCGCATTTAAATTTCCGCACTTTTAAATTCTAATTGCATGAAAGAATGTATGGTTAATTAAAAAACAAGCGTAGCTCACAAATGCCCTGAACAAAGATAAACTTAACATGAAAATAACACACAAATTCACACACCACTCTTAGGGTACGCCTCACCTGTTGCCTTACCTTCGAAACGTGGTCGTTGAGTATAGGAAGTTTTAGTAAGTCCTCATGTCCATGATCCAGTTGCCTCGAAACGGTTGCCTCGGAATTAAAAAAGGATCAAGGGCATAAGGGTAGCCTCTAAGGTGTCCTACTGTTTCTCTGGTGACCACACTGTCCCTCAATCGAATTGACCCGAACACCTCCAACGACGGTGCTACCTACTTCTCAATAGTGGGATAGCACTGTTTAAAGGACTCTTACACAGCCTAATTCCTTAGGGTAGGTAGATCTCATGGGTACTTGCTCTCTTCAAAAACAAACAAAACATCTTTTCACACTGACACTTTCAAAAGTTTTCAAAACAAATTTTTCATACACTCTTGAGGACAGATACAAGAGTTACCTAGAAATTTTTCAAAAGAAACTTTTTCAAAACCCACACACACTTGAAAAGGAAACAATTTTTGAAAACATAAGAGCAAGTACCTAAGAGCCCGTGGATAACCACGGATAGAAAGGGTGCTAACACCTTCCCTTTCTATAAATCTACCTCCCGAATCGAGAAACATTCTCGAAAAGGAATTTTGCTGTGCTTTTGTCCTTTCCATGTTGGAGAACATAAAAGACGGTGGCGACTCTTGCTTACCGTGACATTTTGCGAACCAGCTTAAAAAACAGTCAATTCTCATTCCCATCGATCACAAACTCCTTTGCAAATCTTCAAGTGATGTTGGCATGTCAGGATGTAGGAGTGTGTATGGAACCTCTCCTTCCATAACAGGCTCTTTGATCACAGGAAGTATGTAGGGGTAAGGCATCATAAGACTTTGGGCGCGGTTTCGTACCCACTTGAGGTAAGGCTCAAGGGGGATGAAATTCTTGTGTCCCAAGGTCTTACTGTCCACCTTGTTAGGCATCCTCCAAGCTCGGATAAACCTTTGTCGAAGTCCTTGAGCGTCGTTGTCGAAGTCAAAAACCAAGTCTGGAATCAGCATGTCATGAGGGCCATCGCTTCGGGCATATCCAAATTGTCTTAGAGCCGAGCAGGGGTTGTAGGTAATGCCTCCCCTAATGCCAAGTAGTGGGACATTAGGGAATTCCCCACAATGATCAATGATGATAACACTTTCTCTAGACCGAGAACACTAATGAACATCTGAATGTGTAAGAGTCATCAATCGTTGTGACCACCTCAAACCTTGCTCGTTTTCAAAACTGATTGGGGAAGGTGAGAAATAAACCACCTTTCTAGAAGAGGAGTACAACACATGAGAACACCTCTTTTCCTCATTGTTCGTGTGTGAAATGAGTGGAGGATATCCCCGAGTAACGTAGGCACCGGGTTGCGAGCCATGAAGATTTTGACAGCATTGACATCTATAAGTTGGTCAGGGTTTAGGAACAAGACCAATCCATAGATGAGAAGTGCTACAATCTCCTCAAAGGCTTGTAGGTCCAATGAATTCCAGCATTCTTGAGCTTTCTCAAACAGAAACTTTACCAAGAAACACTTGACACCACTTCTGGTTTCCTAATGACCTTTGACATCGGATAGTTGCAAGTGTAAAGCTTGAGAAACATCTTCAGGATTTGGATCTCTTTTCGTACCGTTGTAGGGTAGTTGACTGAGAATAGGAATCCTCAGGAGTTGAGAAAATTCCTCCAAAGTAGGCACTAACTGGTAATCAGGAAATGTAAAACAGTGGTGTAGGGGGTCAAAGAACTGAAAGAGAACTTTCACCATGTCTTCCTCTATTTTGGAGTTGACCAAGTTGAGAAGTCTGCCATGTCTTTCAGTGAATGGAGAATTCTCTGGAATCTTGGAAGCAAACTCCTTGAGTTGAGGAGGGATTCTCACAAGGTTGACCTGAATAGTTTTCCGGCGGAGTGATTCCATAACCTACAAAACAGGAACAAAGATGAAGATCCAAACCCTTGAAATTATTAGTGGATGCATATGATGCTTCATGATGCTCATGATGTTTATGCACAAGTATATGTACAAACAAACCACACAAGTTCCTAGTTTCAGGCTTGCATGGGGTTTCATAGGTAAGTACCCTCTTGAAGTTTAGTTGGCTCAACCTATCCTATAAATTGTAATCGGGTTCTAAGGAGCTCAATATCACTGGATTATTTTCTGTGTTCATTGTTTTAGTTTAGCCACTTTACTGGCGACCGAAATATTCCAAGAAAACAACCCTCAATGAGTGTAGTATCGAGTATCTACCAACTTCGGACTGCACCAAAGCCGGTCATCTCACTACCCCTAAAAAGGCCAAGATGGTAAAGTAAAGGTTCTAAAAGTCCATTAGTGCTTCATGACATCACTCAGCGGCCCCGTATTCTCTTTGATTGACTCAAAGGCTACCGATACCCACAAATATGTCACACTAATATAGCTATTGCTTCAACCATGTCGGTATACCCCGGACAGTTTCCACAATGTATTGCTATTTACCTATGAATGTTTCCCAAATCTGGGTAGAGGATTTCAAACCCAAACAATAGAACCAAATGTAAAGCAATCAAAGCAAACAAAGTAAGCATGTAAAGGTGATCTAAACACTAAGGTAACCCCACTTTTAGAAGATGTCCCCAGCAGAGTCGCCAGTTCTATGATACGGTGGGAGAACTGACTTGAGGTTTTGCGTTTGTGTTCACAAATGTTTCGGTTTAGCAAGAGTCGCCACCGACTTTTTATTTTATCCAAAGGAAAGGTAAAAAAGCACAGGAAATACCTTTGAGATCTTTTCTTGGGTTCGGGAGGTAGATTATGAAAAGGGAAGGTGCTAGCACCCTTTTCATCCATGGTTTTCCATTGGCTTAGTTACTTGTTTAGATCACTTGCTTTTGCTTTTCAATTGTTTGAAATGGCGATTTGTGTGTGGTTTTGAAAGTATTTTGAAAAGAGGCCTTTGTTTAGGCAACCTTTGTAATGATTCTTGTTTGAATGTATACAAAGGTGTTTGTCTTTTAAAAAATGTTTCAATATTTTAAAGTTTGTTTTTGGGAAATGTTTTGAAATTGTGTTGTGATGTGTTTTTGAAAATAGCAAGGATGTTTGCAAGTTTGATCAAGTAACTAGGAGCATCTACCTACCTACTCAAAGATCTTTCCTACATTTTTAACCCTTTCACATTGTTGTTTTACCATTGTATTTGGAAAACAAACTTTGTGTTTGGATGTTAAACGGGACAGGCGCGGGTCATCGTGTTGACCATGATAGCAATTGTGCTAAGTATCTTTAGCAAATTTTTGAGGGACTAGATCATTTTTGTATAGGCAACCAAGATAACGTCATCGAGGGACTATGATCTTTTGTTTTTTTGTTTTTGATTTGCCAAGACACCTAGCATGCATAACATGGCCATTTTTAAGGCAACAAGTGGGTGAAACCCTAGGGGTGTTTGTGTGCATTGTGTTGTCATTTTCATGCATTTTTGTCTTGTATTAGGTCAAGATATTTGTTGATTTTGGAATTTTGCATACAAACCCTAATCTCTATCATGCATATTTTGAAAGTTATAAATGCGTAAAAATAAATCTACAACTATTACAACATTGATATGGGGAGGGGGATACAATTTTGAATAGGGGATATTTGCAATAAATTAAAACCCTAATATTATTACAACCAAATTGAATTCTTTGTTCAAATAATAAATAAGCAAATATTTAAATGGACAATTAAATAAATATGCAATATATTATAAATATGTAAAAAAAAATGTTTTTGTATTATTTTTATGTATGTAAAAACAAAATATTTAATGCATTAAAAATTAGAAAATAAAAGGTTATTTTTATTAAGGGTGGAAACCCTAATTTGATTTAAGTATATATATCAATAATTATTTATTTATGTACAATAAAATAAATAAAAATACATACAAATGTCCAAAAAATAAAATATGTTAGAAAAATATTATTTAAGTATATAAATAATAAGAATAAAAAATAAAAAAATAAAATATTTTTTTGTAGTATTTACAAGTTTTTTTATTAAAGAAAATAAAAGTATACTATAAAAGTAATTATTTTTATGTTAGAAAAAATAATAAAAATAATAAAATAAAATGTGAAAATTTATGAAAATATTTTTGGTCTTTTTTAGTGTTTAAAAAAATGAAATAAAATCAGAAACTAAAAAAAGAAATGAAAAAATATAAAAATATAAAATAATGGGCCAAGGGGGTGTGAGAAGCAAGTCAGAAAACGCGCGCTATGTACAAATCTAGAAATCCTGCATACGTGCTCTAAAGCAAAAACTTGCAACATGAAAGTTATAGAGCATAATCACATGATTCTAACCATATAAAAAACTTAACCTAACTCTCAAAGACCGGAGAGAATTTCTCTGGCACTAATTTCTAACCTAACTTTTTCAGAAAGTTCATCATTCAAATTCTCCCAACACAGTTAACTTAAATGAAATCTATGCATATGTACAGCTTAAGGGCAATGAGTACTACATTTTTTATTCATAAACTTAAGCCTAATGATTCCTAAATAGAGAGATAGAAAGTTGGAAAATACCTGCTTCAGTTGAACTCGAGTATGGCAATGTATGGGTTTTCAGTGAGGCTTGAGATGCTTCTGAGCTTGCTTGAACTTCTTCTGACCTTCCCCAATGTTTAGTTTGCTTTGAACTTGCTTGAATAAGCTTGTAGAAGTCAACCTGCACAATTAGAATTCAGAAATGGTGAAGTGTGTAAATGGAGTTACAATCACTGGCCAATGGTTGGGAGAGCTTAGGTGGGTTGTATGGAGTGTGTTGGAAGAGGTTTGGGACAAAACGCACGAGTGGTTTGTGAGATGGAGGTGAAACTGCAGAAACTGCTCTGTTTTGTAAGAAAATGGTGTTTTGATGTTCAAGGGTGTTTGAGGATTGGATAGCTCGTGTTTCTGGCTCAATGTGATATGCCAAACTTGTTTGAAAAGGTTACAAAGCTTGGTTTTATCAGTTACCAAAGTTATGTGATTTTGGCAAGTTGACTTGTATTTTAAGAAAAGTGTGAAGTGACCAAGGGCAGGCCTATACAGGCCAGCTTCAAGCATGCATAATATTGTTGTACTTTGACCTGAGTTTATGGAGCTTGTTTGCTGCAAAATAAAGGGTTCAAGGCTCAAGAGGAACAACTTGACATAAAGCCAACTTTATGAAAATGGCAATGTTGCCTTTTTGCCATTTTTAGATTAATTCAATGTGTAATCTTCCATTGATCAGAATAATGCCTTAAACCATTGAGTTTGCATTCAATTTTTGAGTGTGGAAGGATTTATAGACCTGTGAGCAAGTACAAGTAAGGCTGGATAGAATTTGCAATTTGTAGCAACATGAAAAATGCCATGGATCAAAGTGACTTTTTGCCAAATTCAAACCTTCGATTCTCTCTAACCATAAATGATTTTGGAGAGTTCTTGGAAATTTTGGAAATCTTGTAACATGCTCTACAATCCATATTTGAAATGAATTTTGAAATTCCAATTGGAACTATGTGAAAAATTTCCATGAAGATAGGTCAAAATCCTGCCTAAACTAGGGCAAAATTTCACTAAGTTAAAAGTTTCATGGACCCTTGTTCCAAAAATCATAACTTGAGATCCAAGCTTCTTTTGGGAATAATTTTTGAATAAAAGTTGTAGATTTTGTGGAGGACTACAACTTTCATGTTGTAAGTTTTGTTTGAATCCAATTGCATCATGGTGAAAATGTTGGGCAAAGTTGGGAAAAAATAAGAAAATTTCATAACTTAGAAAAATTCGAAGTTATGAAATTTTTCAATCTTAAACCCTAATTTGCAAAATTAGGTTTCTTGGTGAACAAGTTTCATGTTTTGACATATCTTGATGAAAAATGACCCTTGGCACTTGATTTTGACTAAAAAGTCAAAATTTGACTTTTCAGTGTACAATTGATTTTTGATCAGTTGACTGGAAAATTCATCTGTCAATCCAATGCTTTTGAGATCTTTTGAACCTTGTGAATAGGTCAAGATTATGCCATTGAGTTCTTGAATCCATGCTTGAACCCAATTTGCCATTGGCTAGGTAAAAGATCAGAAATTGCCCTTCTGCAGTCAAAACCCTAAAAATGACCATTTTACCCTTTTGATGATCTGATCAAATTTCTTGAAGAGTTATGGTCCAAACTTGATCAAATGGTTCATATGAGTCTATAATGTTGATGTGGATCAAAAAATTTGAGGTTTGACTATAAATTGGCCACATTTGACTTTTTCCCCAATACATTTGATTTCGAGGTCAACTGTCCAATTGACTGGGCAAAAATTTGATTCAAGGCTTGAAACTTGGTATGAGCAATCTTGTAAGTCCAACATGAAGTATGAAAGTCACATTGAGCACTGGAAGTCCAAAAATCCCTGTGAAAACTAACAAACCTTAATTTCAGGTCAACAATGCAAGGAGATGTCTTGAGCAAAACAACCCTTAATCCTCTCTGGAGTCCAAAGAGTCTTGTGAGGGGAAATCTTGATAAAATGAGAGGGAAAATTTTGGGGTACAACAAATAGTAACCGAGTTCTACGGGATCTCAATATCACTGATCTTTCCCCCAGCTTCGTTCAATAGGCGATGGACCCGCAACCAAACAAAACTCAAGAGTCAGACCTTAATGAGTGAGGCATCGAGTATCTGTCGACCTTGGGCATACACCAAAGCCGGCCATATCGCTATGTCCTACAGGACAAGTTGTGAAATTAAAGGTTCTAAGGTCAGTTGATGCTTCACGACACCACGCGGCGGCCCCGTACTCTCCCTGATTAACTCAAGGGTTACCAGTACCAACCAAAGTGCCACATCAACGTAGCTACTGCTTCAACCGTGCCGGTATACCCCAGCATAGTTCCCTTACAGTTTATTGCTACGTACCTAAAAGTTGCTCCCCAGATCCGGGTGTAGGATCTATAGTAACCCCAAACAAACCATTTAAAGTAAAGCAATCAAGACAATAAGGAGAAGCAATTTTAATGACCTAGATCCTAAGGTATACCCCACTTATTTAATCCCCAGCAGAGTCGCCCGTTCTGTGATACGATGGAAGAACTGACTTTTTAATACTGGTTTGCGTTTTGCGTTTTTTATTCGCAAAATGTCGCGGTAAGCAAGAGTCGCCACCGACTTTTATTTCATCCAATCGGAAAGGAAAAAAGTACAGAAAAAATCCTTTTTCGAGATATTTTGAGAACGGGGGGTAGATTTTAGAAAGGGAAGGTGTTAGTAGCCTTTTTATCCATGGTTTTCCATGGGATCTTAGGTACTTGCTCATTTTTTAATTTTCTTGTGTTTGTGTGCTTTGCTTTTGAAAAATGTTTTTCTTCGTGATAACCCTTGTATCAGTCCTCAAAGGTGTGACGAAGTTTGTTTTGAAAGTTTGTTTGAAAAGTGTAAGTGTGAAAAGTTTTGATTTGAGCAAGTACCTACTAGCATCTACCTACTTGAAAAAAGATTGTTTCTATTCTTGCTTCCTTTAGACAGCGCTATCCTACTATTGAGAAATAGGTAGCACTGTCGTTGGAATTGTAAGGGTCATTTCGAAAGGGACGTACGATCACTAAAGAAATGTTAGGATACCTTAGTAATAACCCTAGAGTCTTAAGATCATATTCAAGGCAATATTTCTGAGGCAACATTTCTGAGGCAACATTCGAATGGGACGTTTGATCTTTTTTAGACGGGAGGGAAACCACTAAGACACCCTATGCTTATTGATCGTTTACTGAAGGCAACCGAAGTGAGAGTATACCCTAGGAATGATATGTGCGAGTGACTTGTTTCAGTTATTTATCTTTGCACATTAGGGTTTTCTATATGTATTAATTTGTCATGCATTCTTCTCATACACTCCTATTAGCATACATCTAAACAGTTAAATATTTGTAGAAATTAAAAATGCGAGAAAGTAAATTTACGCTATTACAAGGCTTCGGGGAGGGGATTAATTACATAGCCAAAAACCCGGGAATTTACACAGTAAATAAAGCCCTAAATTAAACTATTACAAACCATGAACAGTTACAAAATATTGGCAAAATAATTAACAAGCGCGCGGTGAATTAAATGCGAGGCAATTAGGGTTTTGACCCTTGACTAAACCTAATTGCGATTGATTAAAAAAAAGATATTTTTGTCATGTTTTATTATTTAAGAAAATAATGAAAAAATTTAAAAAAGAAAATCCTAAGTCCTAATTAATTTTAAATTAAGAAAAATAAATTAATTCACTCTAAAAAACCTATTTGTGTATTTTCATTTATTTGAGAAACAATAAAAGAATTAAATCAAGAATTTATCCTAATTTCTATTTGATTTTATTTATGAAAATAAATTAAAATTTCCCTAAGTTAAACTAAATTAAATTAAATTTGATAATAAAATATATAAAAAAACTAATTCAATTTTTTTTGTGAATTCTTGATTTTATGATTTTATAAAAATAGTGATTAATTTGTTAATTAAAATGACTAAAAGAAATATTAAAAGAATAAAAGAAAAGAAATAAAAACAAGTTAGAGATGGGTCTGATAGCATTAGCAATCCCGGGGGTTGGAGGCTTAATTTTCTAGGCCCTACAAGGCTAAAGCCTGTTTGACTACGCCTGATCTGGTGCGTGTGTTGACTTGGGGTATATGGTGATCCTTCAATGATGAGACATTGGATCTGGCTAGCTGGTGAATATGATGGTTGAATTTTGATGGCACAAGGTGGACGTCATGATAAGCAACACGCTGGATCAACTAGCTGAAAATAACACAAATAAAATGCTGGGACCTGGGGATCGAACCCAGGTCCTTATACTCGTTCCCAATGCTCGCTTGCTAGCTGAGCTATGATGTTTAGTTGTACTTATAACAATGACAAAGCATAATATAAGAAAATCAAACATTATTTTCAAAAATGCGCGAAAATTCAAATGGACAAGTTACACGCTGCCACACAAGCTTCGTCTTCCTCTCTCCGTCGTTTTATCCTAGGGCACTTTTAGCTACAGACACCTTGCTGTTGCTACAAACCAGTGACAATCAAAAATCCTACACAAGAAACATAAATGAAAAGTAAAGGTACCAATGAACTCGTCTAATCCTCACGAGTATCATGGTACCAGAATCCAGGCCTAATTTTGTCTATACTGCAAACCCCTAAAAAGAGCAAAGGAACCCTAACAATGGCATATCGTGATTCATGCACTGTAAATGCAAATAAGTGGTACCAATAGCTTGCAAACTCAATGATGAACAAGAATATATAATTAAAACATGCTAATGATGCGTAAATTTCAAAAATCAAATTTGAAAAATGTACCAAACCGTGTGAGTTGTAGAACGAGTTCTTGAGTGCTTCGGGCCCTGGGAATGATTGGAACAACTTCCTGGGATGTCTAGGAAGGGATTGGTAGTCTTAAAATGCTCTGAAACGCCTTGTAGATTAAAAACTGATTCCCACTTTTTCTTGAATTTTTCAGTTTTTCTTCTTGGCTATGCACGACCTCTAACCCTTTTTCTTGCCTTGATTGCGTTCTCTATATGTATTAGGGTGAATTAGGGTTGTAAAAACCACTAGTATCTTTACAAATTTTGAAGATTTGATTTGGTTTTCATGGTGTATGATATCCTTCCAAATTTGGCCTAATCATGCTCTTTTTGTACCAATTTCCATTGATTCAAATTGATCTTGCAAGCTCAGCATATCTTGGTTGCTAACCTGTTAAAAAACAAACAAATCATGTCTTTGATAATTTTCAGCATTTATTTGATTTAATTCACTTTTAAATTAACGAAAAATAAAAATAAATTAAAAAATGAGGCAAATAATTTGTGGATAAGTATTTGAGTCGTGGACCACATTATAATTGAGGTGCAAGCATAAAAAGTTGGGCCCATTTAGCAAAAAATGCCTAATTTGAGCACATTTGACTTTTGGCAATTTTGCAAAAATGGTCAACTTGGCCAATGCACAACTCTCTCAATTTTGACCCTAGAGAGGTGTTATTTGACTTTTTAGAAAGCTTAGGATGTCCTCTAAGTAACATTTTTTGTCTCATCTCAATTGAGTCTTCCATGTTCATGTATGAAGCTTTGACCCAGAAGGTGTTTTTGTTGACTTTTCAAAAGGACCTATAATGTCAAAATTCATATCTTTTTGTGAGTGCATATTCTGAATTTGGGAGCTGAAGATGAATTGTATGGAATCGCATCCTATTAAACATGAGCCTTGGATGGGTCATTTTATATAAATTATGAGAAAGTTGTGCTTGGTCAAAGTTGAGTTGACTTTTCCTGTAAAACCCTAATTTAGCAACTTTTGGGTTTTGATGAATTGTGAGCAATCCTTGAGGTATCGTGATCAACCCTTGATCAAATGATGAATAATACTTCAAAATGAGGATGTTGACCAAAACTCTTGAAGTTTGACTGTATGTGGGTTACAGTTGACTTTTGACCTAGCACAATTGATTTTCAGGCAGTTGAGCAATTGACTGAGCAAACTTCTTATGCAAGGATTGAAACTTGACATGGATGATCTTGAGAACATATTAGGGCAATGGTGAGAATTTGAGTCCTTTGTGGTTCACCCATCTTGATGAAAATAGAAACCCTAATTTGAGGTAGACAGCCTTAGGAGAGAGTTTGTCTAGTCAACTTTTGAACTTCCTTGAGCAATTTGGGGACCTCGCTTGCCATGTGTTGAGAAATATGTGAGGGAAAATTTTGGGGTGCAACGGCTGCCCCTGTTTAGTCTTCTTAAACCTGAAGATGTAGATTGGCTCGTCTGCCTTTCGTGATGAACACTAGAGTGCCCAGAAATTTGCACTCGCATGAAGTGGAACTTGATTGTGATATCGGGAATGGGCTTACAACTGCCATTTGGTAGTTTCTAGAGAATTGTTGGATATGGGCTTAAAGATGCCATCTGAAGGAGTGTCGATCGCATAAGAGATACCTTTGCGAGAATCCGTATACCTGTTGTTGAGGAGGACTTCGCTAGGGAATGCTGGCCTCTGTCTTGAGAGAAATAGATTTTTAGGAGCTTCAGTTGTCCGTTACTCTACTGGGGAATAATTCTGGTTTGGGAAGCGGAAGTGAACTGTGTGTTTGGTCGGGGTATATGTTGCACCGCGACTTTCTAGGGAAATGTGAAATCAATTGTGTTTAATCGGGTCCCGGTCTTACAGTGTTGTGGACTGCTGTCTGGGGATAAGAGAGGAAGAACCCAGATAGTAAGGTTATGGGAAGGAACCTGGGTAAGGTTTCTTTGTGAGGAGTTTGGGTAAAACTGCATCTGAATCGAGAAGGAACCTGGGTAAGGTTTCCTTGTGAGGAGTTTGGGTAAAATTGCATCTGAACCGAGAAGGAACTTGGGTAAGGTTGCTTTGTGAGGAGTTTGGGCAAAACTGCATCTGAACCGAGAAGGAACCTAGGTAAGGTTGCTTTGTGGGGAGTTTGGGTAAAACTGCATCTGAACCGAGAAGGAACCTGGGTAAGGTTGCTTTGTGAGGAGTTTGGGTAAAACTGCATCTGAACTGAGAAGGAACCTGGGTAAGGTTGCTTTGTAAGGATTTTGGGTAAAACTGCACCTGAACCGAGAAGGAACCTAGGTAAGGTTGCTTCAGGATAAGTCTGAGTGAAACTTCAGAAGGAACCTGGGTAAGGTTGCTCGTGATGAGTCTATGTAGGGCTTTAGGAGGAACCTGGGTAGGGCTACTTCAAGATAAGTCCGTGTAAAATGAAAATTCTGGCTACAGATACTTAATGTCACGTCCGATGTTATGACACCGTATCTGACTTACTATATGACAGTAAATACAAAAGCAGTAAACAACACAGTCAATTGTTTACCCAGTTCAGTGTGCAACAACACCTACTCTGGGGGCTACCAAGCCAGGGAGAGAATCCACTATAAGAGATGTTAATTCAAGAATAAACCAACCAGTTTATCTCCTTCACTTAAGACCTACCCAATGCAATTCTAATCTAAGTACAACTTAAACCTGAGTTCCTACTCACTCCCCCTCAATCACAGCAGTGATACATAAACTAATTTGACTTGAGAATTGATGAAGACACTCTTCAAAACACACTCTTGATTAAGCTTCACAGCTTTTTAATCAAGTAACACAATCACTCGTGCTTCACAGCTTTGAGTGATGTACACAACTAACTTGACTCTGCTTCACAGCTTTAGTCAAGTAACATTCAAACACTCTTGCTTCAAAGCTTTGAGTGCTACACAACCCTTACAATTGAAACCTATTCCAAGACACTTATCACAATGATAATTGCTTGGAGTACAATAAACAAATCTATACAGATTACAAACTTGATCTTCTAATCAATCAGCAGGGATGACTTCAAAAACCGCAGCTCTGTTGAATATATAGCAGCTGCAACTTCAGTTAGGGTTTCCAAAAACCTAGGGTTGATTCCGTTTGACCTAAAGACCAGGTCACAGTACTTTGTTGATCAGGTTAGGATTGAGCGAGGTTACTCCTCAGAAAACGCAGGATTCTGTTTAGGAAGGATTGAGTTATTTCCTGAAAAAACTCAGACTTATCCAATCCTGTAATCCTGCTAGTTCAGAACAGGATGTCATAACATCTGTTATGACATCTGAGAAAACCTGTCTACTGATTAGCTAAATGTGATCATTTTGCAAACATGCTCAGATACACACTTATAAACATCAGTATTTGAGTTACAATATTTTTCTGCATATGTACCTAAAGAGTTAGTACAACCTGAACTAGAATGTTATGACATCAGTCATGACATTCATACATACACTTGGAGTTTACCAAAAATGCAAGCCAATACCTAAACACCTACAAACTCCCCCTTTGGCAGATTTTTGGCTAAAGTCCCTAAACAATCAGAGATAGATAGATAGCAGCAGAAATAAATGACAGCAGAAAAATATAGTGTTAAGTACTAATTAAGCAGTACCAAATATTCTCCCCCACTTTAGCCACAAATGGGCCAAAGATTACATGTTTATAAAGTAATACAGTTATCCAAGACAAAATAATGAGATCAGCAGCAGACAATAGCAGAACATACTTCCAAACTCCACCAGCAACACCACCAAGCAGCAATCATCCTTCAAGTACTGTCATCAGACTCAGAGGAGCCACTTTCTTCATCTTCTTCCCTCATGCTTGCTTCAGCTTCATCCTTTTCTAGCTTGGCAATTAGTGCTTCTAGGGTCCTTTTTCTAGCATCCAGATCTTTGCAAGTTTCTTTTAAGACAGCTATGACATCTGATGTTTTGGACTGGCTCTTTGCAGACGATGTCTCAGCTGATGTTATGACAATGTCTGGAGCATGGGATCCCTGAAACAGTTTGTAGTGCAGGCCAAGGGCAGGGGCTCTTTTGCAGACTGTATCTCTTGCTACAAGTATGTCAGGATATTGTGCAAGGATGATTCCACAAAGGAGGGAGGGAAAGGCAATTGGTCCTTTGACAGCATAACTGCCAGCATGCTTCAAGATTTGTTCAAAAATGTACCTTCCATAGTCAAAGGTAGTCTTGGTTCCTACAGCATAGATGAATCTCCCCAATCCTGTGGAGATGGTTGATTTGTGATTTGTAGGCACCCAGTTTGCTGCACCTATTTTATGCAAGATGGCAAATTTCATGCTGAGTTTACTAGCATTCAACTTCCCTTTCAATGGCCAGCACTTTACTTGCCTGGCAGTGATGGTCAAGCATACTTCATTGTCAGTTGCCTCTAGATCAGGACAGTCCTTATTCGTTCTTCCAAGAAACTTGTTGATTTCTGATGGAGAGAACTTGACCCTTCTTCCTCTAACAAACACACTCTCAAAGTCAGCTGACCTCCCATCAGCACAATCATTGGATAAGTTCACTACAAACTCTTTAACCAGATTTTCATAACATTTGCCAAACTTCATCACAGTCTTTATTAGCCCAGCATTCCTGATCAGCTCCATGATGTCTTTGCACTCCAAAGCATCATTGTTGAGTTCTCTCTCCAAGGCTATTCTCTTCAAGCAAACATACTTCCACCTGTTTGCATTATCAGGATGATGAAAGGAGATGTTGTCAGTTGGCACTTCAGGCACTCTAGCAATCTTGCTGGAAGGGAGCTTCCTTCTGATGGGAGCATTGTCAATGTCAATCTCAAATTCTGATTCATCATCAGAGTCAGAAGTTTCAGGTTCTTTTCTTTTCTTGGAGATTGGTTGTCTAGCAGTCAGCACCTGTGCCTTCTTCCCTTTTGTCTGAATATTTTCAGCCATCCCTTCAGCCTTGGACTTCTTAGGTTTAACAGTCTCACTACTTTTTCTTTTCATCAATCTCCTAGCAATGCTAGGGTTCACATTAGCAATCAGTTCATTATCTGAGTACTCTTCATCCACATCAATGATAGGTGGATCAACAGCCTTTTCAGAGGGATTCTGAATGTTGTCTTTTGGTGTCACAACATCCTCAGTGACATCTATATTTTCATAACCTTCCACATTTGGACTTTCAGATTGATTCAAAGGAATAGAAATCCCCGGTACAGATTGGTTGCCACTCAGAATGCTAGTAACCAGTCTAGCAATAGCTTGGTGTACTTGAACTGTTCCTTCTTTATTAGGTATAGTAGATGAAGGAAGAGAAGAATTACCAGAGACTGCAGCTTGAGCTCTTCCTGCATGTCTGGTCCTGAGCTTCTTGATTTTGGCTGGGTTAGTTGCCATCTCCCTGAGAGGAGTGACCTCAAGTACTTCAGATTCTATGCATGTCGTGATTGCCCTAGAATCTTGATCAGATGACGATGATGAAGAGTGAGACGAAGCCGCCATAGTGGAAGATGATGTCTGAGACATTGTGTTTAACGTTGAGTAGCAGTAGCAATTTGAGAAAACTCTTTGATTGGGAGGAGAAAACAGGTTGCAAGGATGAGAGAGATAGGGAGTACAAGGGAGTCTTTTCAACTTCTGAAGGCTTTTGAAGGAATTGTGAGTGAATATGATTAACCCACTAAATATAGACTTAATAGAATTAATCCTTTTAACCCTTGTTTTCAGCAAAACTAATTGCTATAATTTCTCATGTTGGTGAATGCCCAATCTGCCCCTCAAATTTTCAAGTTGATTTCCAACAAGCACCTTGGTAGAAGAATCAGTTAGCTGAAGCTCAGAGAAACTATGTTTCAGTTTAAATGATTTCTTCTCTCCAAAGTCAATAGGGTTTAAGGAAATGTTGAATGTTTTCAGATTATCACACCACAATGTCACAACATCTTGTGTAACATTGTCTTCAGGTAGCATCTGTGTTGACCAGAATTTTTGAGAACAGAATTTATGAGACTTGTTCTTTGCCACATCACATATATTATCAGCCTGTAGTTTAGGAGTTCTTCTGACATCTTCCATAGGAATAGCTCTTTTCATTCCTTCAAGTTTATGCTGCCACTGTTTCATATCTTTTTCTTCTTTGATGATTTGACTCAAAGTCGGGATATCAGTGTTCTCAGGCTGCCACACATAACAGTTATTTTTGGATTTTATTCCTCTCATTACAATATCTAGTTTTTCATTAAACACTAGACATTCAGATCTTGAGAAGTTGACCATAAATCCTAGATCACATAATTGACTGATGCTGATGAGATTAGTAGTCAACCCTTTCACCAGCAGTACCTTATTCAGACTTGGAACTCCAGGGTAGTCCAAATTACCAACTCCTTTGATTTCTCCTTTAGCACCATCTCCAAAGGTCACAAAACTGGTGGTGTGAGGCATAACATTATTGAGGAGATTTTTGAATCCAGTCATGTGTCTGGAACATCCACTGTCAAAGTACCAATCTTCCTTTGCTGAGATCTTCAGGGAAGTGTGTGCTATCAGTGCAATAGCCTTTTTCTTCCATTGAGGAGCGTGTGGTACCTTTTTAGACTTAGGTTTGACATCTGATTTCTGATTAGGATATCCATGTAGTCTGTAGCAGAAGGGCTTTATGTGACCATATTTCCCACAATGATGACATCTCCATCTTTGGTACCTCTTCTTCATGTGTCTCTGTCCCTGATGTTGAGAGTAATGTTGAGACATCTGGTTTGACATTTGCTTCCTGGTAACAAATTTCTTTGTTTCCCCAAATCCTAGGCCAGATTTATTTCCCATATTTTGTCTAGCCTGAAGAATCTCTTCTAATTTGTCAGTTCCATTTGTCAACATCTTGACTGATTTGGTCATTTGATTCAGTTGTGAGTTCAGCAGTTGAACTTCTCCTTCTAAATGACTTATAGTTTCAAGATTTGCTCTCTTTTCAGCCTCCAGCTTTACAATGAGTTTTGATTGTTTCTCATTTTGCACACAGACTTCACCACTTCTGATACACAATTTCTTGTAGGTATCAGCCAGTTCTTCAAATGTTACTTCTTCATTACTGGTGTCACTTTCAGAAGTACAAACACTAGTTAGGGCAGTAACTAGTTTGGCAGATTCTTCTTCAGAATTGCTTTCTGAATCATAGTCAGACCAAGTAACAGTCATTCCTTTCTTTTGCTTCTTAAGAAAGGTAGGACATTCAGCTCGAATATGTCCATATCCTTCACATCCATGGCATTGAATTCCTCTGCCTTGGTTTTCCTTATCTTCTGATCTTGGTCTTCTGCTGGAACTGTCAATGTCATAAGGAATGTTATGAACATTTGACCTTGACTTTGGGTCCATTCTTTTGATGAGCCTGTTGAACTGTCTTCCAAGCATGGCAATGGCTTCTGATATGTTTTCTTCTTCATCCTCCTTATGTTCAACATCAGTGTTGGTTACAAGTGCTATGCTTTTGTTCTTCTTGTCACCATTATCAGTGATCCCCATCTCAAAAGTCTGAAGAGACCCAATAAGTTCATCCACTTTTAACTTGCTAATGTCCTGGGCTTCCTCTATGGCAGTTACCTTCATTGCAAATCTTTTAGGCAAGGATCTGAGAATCTTCCTCACCAGTTTTTCTTCTGACATTTTTTCTCCCAGTGCTCCTGAGGTGTTGGCAATCTCCAAGATGTTCATGTGAAATTCATGGATGGTTTCATCTTCCATCATTTTTAGATTCTCAAACTTAGTGGTCAACATCTGAAGCCTTGACATCTTTACTTTGGAAGTGCCCTCATGAGTAGTTTTGAGGGTGTCCCAAACTTCCTTGGCCAGTTCATATTGATGTACTAATCTGAAGATGTTTCTATCAATTCCATTGAACAAGGCATTTAAGGCTTTTGAATTTCCCAGAGCTAACTCATCTTCTTCTTTACTCCACTCTTCCTCAGGCTTCAGACTGATTGTCCCATCTCTTTCAGTTATGGTGGGATGAATCCATCCTTTGTCAGCAGCTCTCCAAGCCTTTTTGTCCAGAGATTTTAGGAAGGCAATCATACGAGGTTTCCAGTAGTCATAATTAGTTCCATCCAGAATGGGTGGTCTATTTCCAAAAACTCCTTCTTTGTCCATAGTGCCAGAAAGTGATATCCCTAGATCTCACCCAGTAATACAGGCAGGGTGCCTGCTCTGATGCCAATTGAAAATTCTGGCTACAGATACTTAATGTCACGTCCGATGTTATGACACCGTATCTGACTTACTATATGACAGTAAATACAAAAGCAGTAAACAACACAGTCAATTGTTTACCCAGTTCAGTGTGCAACAACACCTACTCTGGGGGCTACCAAGCCAGGGAGAGAATCCACTATAAGAGATGTTAATTCAGGAATAAACCAACCAGTTTATCTCCTTCACTTAAGACCTACCCAATGCAATTCTAATCTAAGTACAACTTAAACCTGAGTTCCTACTCACTCCCCCTCAATCACAGCAGTGATACATAAACTAATTTGACTTGAGAATTGATGAAGACACTCTTCAAAACACACTCTTGATTAAGCTTCACAGCTTTTTAATCAAGTAACACAATCACTCGTGCTTCACAGCTTTGAGTGATGTACACAACTAACTTGACTCTGCTTCACAGCTTTAGTCAAGTAACATTCAAACACTCTTGCTTCAAAGCTTTGAGTGCTACACAACCCTTACAATTGAAACCTATTCCAAGACACTTATCACAATGATAATTGCTTGGAGTACAATAAACAAATCTATACAGATTACAAACTTGATCTTCTAATCAATCAGCAGGGATGACTTCAAAAACCGCAGCTCTGTTGAATATATAGCAGCTGCAACTTCAGTTAGGGTTTCCAAAAACCTAGGGTTGATTCCGTTTGACCTAAAGACCAGGTCACAGTACTTTGTTGATCAGGTTAGGATTGAGCGAGGTTACTCCTCAGAAAACGCAGGATTCTGTTTAGGAAGGACTGAGTTATTTCCTGAAAAAACTCAGACTTATCCAATCCTGTAATCCTGCTAGTTCAGAACAGGATGTCATAACATCTGTTATGACATCTGAGAAAACCTGTCTACTGATTAGCTAAATGTGATCATTTTGCAAACATGCTCAGATACACACTTATAAACATCAGTATTTGAGTTACAATATTTTTCTGCATATGTACCTAAAGAGTTAGTACAACCTGAACTAGAATGTTATGACATCAGTCATGACATTCATACATACACTTGGAGTTTACCAAAAATGCAAGCCAATACCTAAACACCTACATAAAACTTCGGCAGGAACCTGGGTAAGGCTACTTTGGGCTAAGTTTGTGTAAAACTTCAAGAGGAACCTGGGTAAGGTTACTTTGTGATAAGTTGGTGTAAAACTTAAGAAGGGACCTGGGTAAGGTTACTTTGTGATAAGTTCGTGTAAAACTTCAGGAGGAACCTGGGTAAGGTTACTTTGGGATAAGTTCGTGTAAAACTTCAGGAGGAACCTGGGTAAGGTTACTTTGTGATAAGTTTGTGTAAAACTTCAGGAGGAACCTGGGTAAGGTTACTTTGTGATAAGTTCGTGTAAAACTTCATAAGGAACCTGGATAAGGTTACTTTGTGATAAGTTCGTGTAAAACTTTATTTGGAAATGTATGAGAAAAGACCCATGTAAGATTTTTCAGGATAAACCCATGTGAAGCTGCATTTAGGATAAACCCGTGTAAGATTTCTTCGTGACGAACTCGTGTAAAGCTGCACTTTATCGTGTAGATAATTACTCTGTTTAGTTTCAGGAGCTAATCTTGAACTTGCTGGAAGTTGTTGATGATAACCATCTTTCCTGAAAAGGTACATGATTAATCGTATATGATGCATGACATGCATTGTATGATGATGTTCTCAAAATAAATGAGATTATTCTGTATGCAATATGTATGCGCACGTCATGATATATGAACATGATATGCTATTGTGGCACGTCCGAGTTTGGGAAAATAAATCCATGACTGCTGTTGGAGAGTAATGGAAATTGAGTTCCTGACTGTCGTAGAAAAAGTGGTTCTTCTACTTCCGCTGGAGTTGGTGAACTAGATATGACTATGCTAGGGATTTTCCCCTTGTTTACGAATATTCTGCTGAGGAGAGACTCTGCTTAAGAACAAATCTGTGGGGGAATAATTCCGTTGGAGAGAGAAGCTTCCATAGCTGAAGGGATAAACACTATCGAGGATTGAGCTTCTGTATTCAGAGAAATAAACTCTGTTCGGGAGAAAACTTTATGAACCGCTTGTGATTACAAAATTCGGCTGGGGAATATAGACGTCGGCTCTCCGAAAGAGCTTGGCTGGGGAAACTAACTCCTGTTTGGGGAGGCAGAGATCAAAACTTTGGTTGCCTTTACTCTATGGGGAGTGTAGATGTTACTGGGATGCATGCTGAGGATACGACAATGACTTGTGGATTGAGTGTTATCCCAACTTATGAGGTGCTTGGTAACTTTCGATCAAAATGATAAGTCTTCTATTGATAGGCAAGTGACGAGATGATGGGACATAGTCGTACAATTTAATCCCTAACTTTTGCCTGGACTATCTTTTCAGATTTTCAGTCCACTGGGATACCCTTTTTTGCCCAAACCACCTTTTTAGGTTTTCGACTTGCCGGGTGTACATATCCTTTTTTGTTTTTATCCCTAATTTTTGCCCGAAACCTTTTGGTTCGCCGGGATGCCCTTATTTTTTCCTAGTCCAGTCAACCTAGCGGGTCTTTGTTCATGCACAATATTTTCTGACTATGTCCACGCCCTCAGGGTGTAGGGAGTTGTCATTGTCGGCAGTGTTGTGTTGCCACACTACCAGAAGATGTTTGTTTGATCGTACATGATTCATTGCTGGAATTCATGCCCAATGCCCCCAGTTGATTCAGATGGAGATCTGCCCCTGGCTATTTGGCATCTTGGAGAGATTCCTTGAATCTTGACTTGACTGCCCCAGATGATGGACAATAATCATGCCGTGCCCCTTGGTTGGAAGTGTTTTTCCACTTGAGGTGATCCTTTTTATTGAGAAGGTTTTTGTTCACTAGATATTCGTCATGCGAATTTCTCTGCTGGTGAACAAATAGTCATATGCAAAAAATGTTATTTTAAGAACGCAAAGCTTATGTCTGTCTTGAAGTTTTGAAAATGCAGTTTTTTTAGAAAAAATAGAATTTTGCAAAGATGTGATATCAACTCAGGATTTGTAACGGACCTTCAGGAGTCAGGATACCTTTTGTAACAGTATGCTTTCGAACAAACCCATGCTTCAGCTAGGACTTTTAAGGGTTATAACGTGGTCTAGTTCACAGTTTAAGAAACAAAGGATAAAGGCTCAAATTTTATTTGTACCCACCCGTTCTTCGTGATGTTCTTCGATCTTAAACTCAGCTAATTATGCATTTAGATCCCGTTTGAGTCTTTGCTCTGATATTCTAGTGATTGTTCGGATACTAACAGTTTATTTTGAATAGGCAGTCATTTCTTTTTTGTTGAGGGTTTGTAGGACCTCTTTCTTTTTGATTTTATTATCCCTGTCTTTTTCCTGAACTGTTTATTTTTGTGATTACAGTCAGCGGGATGCCCCAGTGTTTTTTCTTAAGTCTTCTTCATAGGTTTTGACTTAATGGCCTTTTATTTCGAGAGATAATGACTGTCTGTCTTGGCGATTATAGGGAACCATCACCGTATTTTGTTTTGGAAGGACATCTTTGATGCCATTCATTGTGTACAAAGCGGAAGATTGTGACTGAATGCGCCTCTGAATTAACTGAGAAAACTACTCTGCCCCAAGTTATGATTAAGTGTTTTAATATGTGTGAAAAGAAAAACTCTTACTTCTTTGGCTCGAAGGGGTTGACTAGGGATTATCTTCCTTATAACTCCACTATTTGGGATTTGAAACAGCGCTTGTACATCGTCAGCGGGGTCTGTTCAAAAGCATATTGTAGAGATTATGGTATCATTTTCGTCATCCTCCCTCTAAAGGCTTTAAGTTTTTTAGTCGAGAGTTGAATATCACGAAAAGGAAATATAAAGCAATTTAAGCATAATAAAAACAAATTAATTCAAGACAGACATGTGTAATGCATTAATGAAATAATAGAGTTCGACATGACAATAATTGTTCGAATAAGCAAAGAAAATACAACTTCATAATTGAAATGAACAAAAATGCTTTCAATCCTATCCATGTTTTGGCAACGGAGCAGTCATCACATTGGGAGTCTCAGGAGGGTCTAATTCGATCTCCTTGGCGTAAATCATATTTTGAATCTTGTATTTCAGCGCCTAACAATCGTTAGTATCGTGCCCCGGGCTATCAGAATGATAAGCACACCTTGCCTCCGGATTGTAGTTAGGAGAGGAAGTCTTCAGGTTTGGATGAGGTTTTATCACCGTAATCAGCTTCATCTTCAACATGTGTTACAATGCTTGTGACAGTGGCATGTTGATTTGGGTGAACTGCCTTTGAGGTCTTACCACCCTTGGCTGATTGTTTCGTTGTTGTGGTCGTTGTGAGCGTGCCGAATTAGAGATCATCACTGCCCCCATAAACTGGTGGTAGTATGCCTTTCTACGCCCCTTCTGGCCGTGCATAACATTGGCTTCCCTCTTTCCACCAAATGAATTCTTCTCTATACTCGAAGAGGAATTTTTCTGGATCTTGCCACTCCGGATCCTAACTTCTACTCTTTCTCCAGTCAATATCAGCTTGGTGAAACCAGCTGAGGAGCTACCAATCAAGTGATTGAAGAAAGGACCAGACAACGTACCAAGGAACATATCCACCAACTCCCTATCAGACAAAGGGGGTTGGACTCTCCCCGCCAGATCTCTTCATTTCTGCGCATAATCCTTGAAACCTTCGCTTGCACCCATGGACATACTCTGGAGATGAGTACGAGTAGGGGCAAGGTCAGCGTTATATTGATACTGCTTGTAAAAAGCAGCATCCAGATCTTCCCAGTTACGGACATTGGTTCCCTCCAGCTGGTAGAACCATTCAAGCTGAGTCCCTGACAGACTATCTTGAAAGAAATGAACCCATAGATTTCTATCAGCTGTGTGAGGCTGGATCTTCCTGACATAAGAACGAAGATGGAGTTTTGGGCAGGACACTCCATCATACTTAGCAAAAACTGGAGCTTTGAACTTCTGTGGGATGACCACTCCTGACACCAATCCCAGTTCTTCGCAATCTAGTCCAGGTATCCTCTAAACTCCCATGGCACTCAGACGGTCTTCTAGTTGTTTGTATCTATCCTCAGCAGGAGGATATTGTTCATCGTTATAATCAGTATCATTATCAGAGACTGTAGGACTAGGGTCCTTCTCTTCTTCCTGATTCTCTCCTTCCTTGGATGAAGAGGTCAGATCAGTTTGTCGCTTCAACCGCTCTCCAAACCTTCTGCCCATATTCAGAATACCGACAACCTTCTTCTTTTTCTTCTTCTCTTTAAGAATGAGGGCTTTCAGATCCTCCTTCCCTTTTGCCAGACTTATGAACATTTTTTGGAACTGGGCGTTTTGTGCCTGAAGATCCTTGATGCTTTGTTCAGAGGACGTTTCTGCTGAAATAAACAGCGAAGAAGATGAGAAACCTGTAATGGTACCTATTTATGCAATGTCATGAATGATATGCGTATGCAATGATTTCAAGTAATCTTAAAGGCTCGGATTCGTTTAACCAAAAGAAACACACGTTAATTGCATTGATAAGTTCGAATTGTTACAAAGAATTCCCTTTAGGCTTACAAATAAACAAAACAAAACTGAAAGCAAAAAGAAACTAGGTCTCCTAGGAGCGCATCCTCTTTGGTGCGATGTAGGCATTTATGTTCCTTTCTTCATGAAGTAGCCTAGTGAGCTCCAGGACCTTCTTCTTGCTGGCATAGAACTGAGCTTCAAACGTGTCCCGCTCTTCTTTGATTTGAACCTAAGACTTCTGTAATTCTTCATGATCAGTTGGCATGTCAGGGTGATGAACAAAAGAAGCAATGTCTCCTTTAGCAACTGGTTCCACAATTATTGGTAGGACATCAGGGTAGGGCATCATCAGAATTTGGGCGCGAGCTCGTACCCATCGGAGATAAGGCTCAAGAGGAATGGAATTCTTGTGCCATAGCGTCTTGCTATCAATTTTACGTACCATGCCCCAAGCTTTTATGAACCTTCTACGATAGCCTTGAACGGTGTTCTCATAATTGAAGGAAATTCTTTGGATAAGCGTATCATGAGGACCATCTCTTCTCGCATAACCAAACTGACGCAATGCCAAATAAGGGTTGTAAGTGATTCCTCCCCTAATGCCTAAGAGGGGGACATTAGGGAATTCACCACAGCGATCGATGATGGTAACATCTTCCGAGAATCATGAACACCAATGAATGTCTGAATGCTTAAGGGACATCAGCCTGCGAGACCATTTCAAACCCTGATCATTCTTCAAAACAGACCTGGGTAGGTGTGAAATAAACCACCTAGCCAATATATGAGTGCAACACAGGAGGTTTCCCCTTCTCTTTAGAGTGCGAGCATGGAAAGAGTGCAGAATATCCCCGAGTAATGTAGGTACAGGATTATGAGACAGGAAAACCTCGATAGTGCTCACATCTACAAGTTGCTCAGCATTAGGGAAAAGTATCGTCCCATAAACGAGAAGTTCCAGTACCTCTTCAAAATCTTGTAAATCTAAGGTATCCCAAAAATGATAGGCTTTCTCAAATAGAAACTTAACCGAAATTCCTTGGACACTCCCTCTAGTCTCCCAATTTGCCACTATGTCAGACCGTTGTAAAGACAGATCTCTAGCAATTTCTTCAGGATTTGGATGTTCTTCCGTACTATTGAAAGGAAGCTGGTCAAGAATAGGTACCCATAACAACTGAGAAAACTCCTCCATAGTAGGTACTAGCTGGTAATCTGGGAAGGTGAAATAATGGTGCACCGATCGAAGAACTGAAACATCACTTTTAACAACTCTTCATCAGGTTTTGCAGTGACCAAATTGAGCAACTGACCATGATTTCTAGTGAAATGAGAACCTTCGAGAACCCTTAATGCCAGATCTTTTAGTTGGAGAGACACTTTCACAAGGTTGATCTGTATGGTGTTCCTACGGGCAGATGCCATGTCCTACAAAACGGAGCAAAAATGAGCCCTAGGGAATCCTTAAAATGGTTAGTCATGATATGTTATGCTTATGATGTCATGATTAGGTTAGAAAATCACAAGTATAGCAAACAACAAACAAGTCACACCAAGTCCTTAGATTTAAAGCTTGCATGAGTTTTAAGGTTGTACCCTCTTGAAGTTGGATTGGTTCAACCTGTCCTATAAATAGTAACCGCATTCTAAGGGATCTCAATATCACTGATCTTTCCCCCAGCTTCATTCAATAGGAGATGAACTCGCAACCAAACAAAACTCAAGAGTCAAACCTTAATGAGTGTAGCATCGAGTATCTGTCGACCTTGGGCATACACCAAAGCCGGCCATCTCGCTATGTCCTACTGGCCAAGTTGTGCAATTAAAGGGTCTAAGGTCAGTTGATGCTTCACGACACCACGCGGCGGCCCCGTACTCTCCCTGATTGACTCAAGGTTTACCGGTACTAACCAAAGTGCCACATCAACGTAGCTACTGCTTCAACCGTGCCGGTATACCCCAGCATAGTTCCCTCACAGTTTATTGCTACGTACATAAAAGGTGCTCCCCAGATCCGGGTGTAGGATCTATAGTAACCCCAAACAAACCCTTTAAAGTAAAGCAATCAAGAAAATCAAGAGAAGCAATTTTAATGAACTAGATCCTAAGGTATACCCCACTTATTTAATTCCCAGCAGAGTCGCCAGTTCTGTGATACAGTGGCAGAACCGACTATTTAATACTGGTTTGCATTTTGCGTTTTTTATTCGCAAAATGTTGCGGCAAGCAAGAGTCGCCATCGAATTTTATTTCATCCAATCGGAAAGGAAAAAAGTACAAAAAAAATCATTTTTCGAGATATTGAGTACAGGGGGTAGATTATAGAAAGGGAAGGTGTTAGCACTCGAGATTTTGTCACTCGAGATTTTGAAAAATGTTTTTCTTCGTGATAACCCTTGTATCAGTCCTCAAAGGTGTGATGAAGTTTGTTTTGAAAGTTGGTTTGAAAAGTGTAAGTGTGAAAAGTTTTGATTTGAGAAAGTACCTACTAGCATCTACCTACTCGAAAAAAGATTGTTTCTATTCTTGTTTCCTTTAGACAGGGCTATCCTACTATTGAGAAATAGGTAGCATTGTCGTTGGAATTGTAAGGGTCAATTCGAAAGGGACGTACGATCACTAAAGCAATGTTAGGATACCTTAGTAATAACCCTAGAGTCTTAAGATCATATTCGAGGCAACATTTCCGAGGCAACATTCGAAAGGGACGTTTGATCTTTTTTAGACTGGAGGGAAACCACTAAGACACCCTATGCTTAACGATCGTTTACCGAAGGTAACCGAAGTGAAAGTATACCCTAGGAATGATATGTGCGAGTGACTTGTTTCAATTATTTATCTTTGCACATTAGGATTTTCTAACTGTATTAATTTGTCATGCATTCTTGTCATACAATCCTATTAGCATACATCTAAACAGTTAAATATTTGTAGAAATTAAAAATGCGAAAAAGTAAATCTACGCTATTACAAGGCTTCGGAGAGGGGATTAATTACAAAGCCAAAAACACGGGAATTTACACAGTAAATAAAACCCTAAATTAAACTATTACAAACCATGAACAATTACAAAATATTGGCAAAATAACTAACAAGCACGCGGTGAATTAAATTTGAGGCGATTAGGGTTTTGACCCTTGACTAAACCTAATTGCGATTGATTTAAAAAAAGATATTTTTGTCATGTTTTGTTATTTAAGAAAATAATGAAACAATTAAAAAAAGAAAATCCTAAGTCCTAATTAATTTTAAATTAAGAAAAATAAATTAATTCACTCTAAAAAACCTATTTGTGTATTTTTATTTATTTGAGAAAAAATAAAAGAATTAAATCAAGAATTTAACCTAATTTCTATTTGATTTTATTTATGAAAATAAATTAAAATTTCCCTAAGTTAAACTAAATTAAATTAAATTTGATAATAAAATTTATAAAAGAAACTAATTCTAATTTTTTTGTGAATTCTTGATTTTATGATTTTATAAAAATAGTAATTAATTTGTTAATTAAAATGATTAAAAGAAATATTAAAATAATAAAAGAAAAGAAATAAAAACAAGTTAGAGACGGGCCTGATAGCATTAGCAATCCTGGGGGTTGGAGGCTGAATTTTCTGGGCCCAACAAGGCTAAAGCCTGTTTGACTATGCCTGATCTGGTGCGTGTGATAACTTGGGGTATATGGTGATCCTTCAATGATGAGGCATTGGATTTGGCTAGCTGGTGAATCTGATGGTTGAATTTTGATGGCACATGATGGACGTCATGATAAGCAACGCACTGGATCAACTAGCTGAAAATAACACAAATAAAATGCTGGGACATGGGGATCGAACCCAGGTCCTTATACTCGTTGCCAATGCTCGCTTGCCAGCTGAGCTGTGATATTTAGTTGTACTTATAACAATGACAAAGAATAATATAAGAAAACCAAACATTATTTTCAAAAATGCGCGAAAATTCAAATGGACGAGTTACATGCTACCACGCAAGCTTCTTCTTCCTCTCTCCGTTATTTTAGCCTAGGGCACTTTTACCTACAGACACCTTGTTGTAGCTACAAACCCGTGACAATCAAAAATCCTACACAAGCAACATAAATGAAAAGTAAAGGTACCAATCAACTCGTCTCATCCTCACGAGTATCATGGTACCAGAATCCAGGCCTAATTTTGTTCATACTGCAAACCCCTATAACGAGCAAAGGAACCCTAACAATGGTATATCGTGATTCCTGCACTGTAAACGCAATTAAGTGGTACCAATAGCTTGAAAACTCAATGATGAACAAGAATATATAATTAAAACATGCTAATGATGCGTAAATTTCAAAAATCGAATTTGAAAAATGTACCAAACTGTGTAAGTTGTAGAATGAGTTCTTGAGTGCTTCAGGCCATGTGAATGATTGGAACAACTTCATGGGATGTCTAGGAAGGGATTGGTAGTCTTGAAATGCTCTGAAACGCCTTGTAGATTGAAAACCGATTCCCACTTTTTCTTGAATTTTTCAATTTTTCTTCTTGGATATGCACGACCTCTAACCCTTTTTCTTGCCTTGGCTGCACTCTCTATATGTACTAGGGTGAATTAGGGTTGTAAAAACCACTAGTATCTTTACAAATTTTGAAGATTTGATTTGGTTTTCATGGTGTATGATATCCTTCCAAATTTGGCCTAATCATGCTCTTCTTGTACCAATTGCCATTGATTCGAATTGATCTTGCAAGCTCAACATATCTTGGTTGCTAACCTGTTAAAAAACAAATCAAATCATATCTTTGATAATTTTCATCATTTATTTGATTTAATTCACTTTTAAATTAATGAAAAATCAAAATAAATTAAAAAACGAGGAAAATAATTTGTGGATAAGTATTTGAGTCATGGACCACATTATAATTGAGTTGCAAGCATAAAATGTTGGGCCCATTTAGCAAAAAATGCAAGTTTGAGCACATTTGACTTTTGGCAATTTTGCAAAAATGGTCAACTTGGCCAATGCATAAGTCTCTCAATTTTGACCCTAGAGAGGTGTTCTTTGACTTTTTTAGAAAGCTTAGGATGTTCTCTAAGCAACATTTTTGGTCTCATCTCAATTGAGTCTTCCATGTTCATTTATGAAGCTTTGACCCAAAAGGTGTTTTTGTTGACTTTTCAAAAGGACCTATAATGTCAAAATTCATATCTTTTTGTGAGTGCATATTCTGAATTTGGGAGCTGAATATGAATTCTAGGGAATTTCATCCTCTTAAAAATGAGTCTTGGATGGATCATTTCTGATAAATTATGAGAAAGTTATGCTTGGTCAAAGTTGAGTTGACTTTTCCTGTAAAACCCTAATTTAGCAACTTTTAGGTTTTGATGAATTGTGAGCAATCCTTGAGGAATCATGACCAACCCTTGATCAAATTATGAATAATACTTCAAAATGAGGATGTTGACCAAAAATATTGAAGTTTGACTGTATGTGGGCCACAGTTGACTTTTGACCTAGCAAAGTTAATTTTCAGGCAGTTCAGCAATTGACTGAGCAAACTTCTTCTGCAAGGCTTGAAACTTGACATGGATGATCTTGAGAACATATTAGGACAATGGTGAGAATTTGAGTCCTTTGTGGTTCACCCATCTTGATGAAAATAGAAACCCTAATTTGAGGTAGACTGCCTTAGGAGAGAGTTTGTCTGGTCAACTTTTAAACTTCCTTGAGTAATTTGGGGACCTCACTTGCCATGTGTTGAGAAATATGGGAGGGAAAATTTTGGGGTGCAAAACCGGGGAACAAATTTGGCCCATGTCTTGGTTGATACCGGTTCGTCTTTGAATGTGCTTCCTAAGAAGGCTCTTGATATACTCGACTGTGAAGGTTTGACCTTAAAACCCAGCAACATAGTGGTAAGGGCCTTTGACGGTTCAAAGAGAATGGTGCATGAGGAGGTGGACATCCCCATAAAAGTTGGAACTCAAACCTTTGATTCAACTTTTTACGTGATGGACATTCGCCCTTCCTATTCCTGTTTATTGGGCCGACCATGGATTCACAACGCTGGTGTCGTCACCTCTACATTACATCAAATTCTGAAATACCCAATCAAGGGGAAAATAATTATTGTCCATGGAGAAGAGGAATATATTTTCAATCACTTGAAGTCCTTCAGATACATGGAATTGTATGGTGAATTCATTGAAACTCTATTTCAGCACTTCGAGAAAGTCCCATAAACCGTGGCAGTAACCAAGATTGTTTCCCAAGTCCCGAAGATTGCAAGACCTCCGCTAAAGATGTCTTCACTGAAAGATACCAAGGTCGTAATCGAAGAAGGTGGGTGTACTATTTGGGGCCAACTCCCAGATATCCCTTACAAATCTGACAAATTTGGTTTGGGTTTCACTTCAGGAGCCTAGAAAGCTATACGACGTGCTCGTGCCGGGGAACCACCTTTGAAGATCAACAACCACAAAGTCAACGCAGTGGAGGATGATGATGAGGATAATTGTGATCTAGAGGATTGGATTTTTCTCAACTGTCAATGGAGGACTCAACAACTAGGAAGCTAAAGATTTTGTCCCAATTACTTTTATCCAATAGTAATTGTCTTTAAATTTCTGTTGGACCTGTAATAATTAAACAATTTAGACTTTTAAAACCTTGTGTCTTACCCGAGGCACTATGGTCCATTTGTAAGGGTTGTTACCTCATTTTCAAATGTCATCAATGAATCATGCACGTTTTTGCATACAAACTTTATGCTCTTTGTCTTTCTTTTTACATTTTTATTTCTTTCAAAGATAACTATACTCTTACACACGCTCACATTCAAAATGCAAATCTACATCCATTCGGGATCCCATGGGTAACAATTCTGCTATGGCCTTTTGTGAATCTAAAAATCTAATCTACCAAGCCGAAGACGAAGGTGAGGAAGATTGTGAAGTGCCAGGGGAACTAGCCAGGTTACTACAGCAAGAAGAAAGGACCATACAACCCCACGAAGAACCAATGGACACAGTTAACCTAGGTACCGAAGAGGACAAGAAAGAAGTCAAGGTGGGCACTAATATGGAACCCAATGTCAAGAAGCGTCTAACTTAGTTGCTGCATGATTATGTTGAGGTCTCTGCCTGGTCGTACAAAGACATGCCAGGACTTGATGCTGATATCGTGGTACATCGTCTACCGATAAAAGAAGACTTCCCTCTAGTAAAACAGAAAGTCTGTTGCATACGGCCAGACATGTCAAAGAAGATCAAGGCCGAAGTCATATTCAACGCCGAATTCTTAGTTGTCACCTCTTATCCACAATGGGTCGCCAATGTTGTTCCAGTGCCTAAAAAGGACAGCAAAGTACGTATGTGTGTGGACTACTGAGATTTGAATTGGGAAGGCCCTAAGGAGGATTTCCCACTTCCCCACATCGATATTCTGGTTGAAAATACCGCACAGCATAAAGTGTTCTCAATTATGGATGGTTTCTCAGGCTACAACCAGATCAAAATGGCACCTGAGGACATGGAGAAAATTACCTTCGTCACACAATGGGGCACATTATGTTACAAGGTTATGCCATTCGGGTTGAAGAACACTAGGGCAACCTATCGGCGTGCCATGGTAGCTCTATTTCATGATATGATACATCACGAAATAGAGGTCTATGTGGACGACATGATAGCCAGATCTCAAATTAAAGAGGAACATCTTGACCATTTGCAGAAGCTATTTGACAGACTAAAGAAGTACAAGCTGAGGTTGAACCCGAATAAATACACATTTGCGGTGAGGTCCGGCAAACTCATAGGCTTCGTTGTCAGCAGTAAAGGCATCATAGTAGACCCTGCCAAGGTGAAAGCAATACAAGAAATGCCTGCTCCTTGTACCTATAAGGAAGTTAGAGGATTATTGGGATGGATAAACTACATTGCCAAATTCATTTCTCACTTGACCACTACTTGTGAACCTATCTTCAAGTTACTGAAGATATATCAAGTAATCAATTAGAATGACGAATGCCAATTTGCCTTCGACAAGATCAGAGAATACCTACAAGAGCCTCCTATTTTGATTCCTCCAGTCGAGGGAAGACCCTTGATCATGTATCTAACTGTTTTGGAAAATTCAATGGGGTGTGTGCTGGGCAGCATGACGAGTCTGGCCAAAAAGAGCATGCTATTTACTACCCGAGCAAAAAGTTTACCGACTGTGAAACAAGATATTTACTGCTCGAGAAAACTTGTTGTGCTCTGGCATGGGCTGCTCGCCGGCTAAGACAACATATGTTGACCCATACTACCTTATTGATATCCAAGATGGATCCAATAAAATACATATTCGAGAAGCCTGCCCTCTCTGGGAGAATATAAAGATGGCAGATGATCCTGACGAAATATGACATTCAGTATACTACCCAAAAAGCAATAAAGGGAAGTGTGCGAGCCGATGACCTTGCTCATCAAGCTGTGGATGACTACCAGTCCATGAAGTTCGAATTCCCAGATGAAGACATCATGATGGTAAACAACTGTGAAGAACTCAGACCATATGATGGACCTGAACAAGGATCCTGATGGACCCTGGTTTTTGATGGGACATCCAACGCACTCGGCAATAGCATAGGCGCTGTACTTATTGCCCCAGAAGGATGTCATACTCCCTTCATCGCAAGAATCTGCTTCAACTGTACAAATAACATGGCAGAATACGAAGCGTGCATTTTTGGTCTCGAAGCTGCCATAGATTTGGGGATCAAGTCCTTAAGTGTATTCAGAGATTCAGCCTTGGTCATGAGTCAGATCAAAGGAGAATGGGATACGAAGCACCCTAACCTCATGCCTTACAAAGAACATATGTTGACATTAATCCCACACTTCAAGGAAATTACCTTTGAGCATTTTCCACGAGAGGAAAATCAGCTAGCAGACGCGCTAGCCACAATGTCATCCATGTTTAAACTCAAGTGGGGTAACGAGGCTCCCCATATCACCATTGAATGGATGGATGAACAAACTTACTGTCACGAGATCAATACTTAAGAAGTAGTGAACCAATCTTGGTTCTATGAAGTCAAAAGGTATCTCGAGGCTCAAGAGTATTCAGAAGGAGCTTCAGTCAATGATAAGAAGTTCTTAAGGAGATTCTCTGCTAAGTTCTTCATCAGTAATGGCATTCTCTACAAGTGCAACCATGACTCTCTTTTCCTCCATTGTGTAGATAAGGTTGAGGCAGAAAAGATCATGGCTGATCTACATGAAGGCACTTTTGGCACCCATTCCAATGGGCATACAATGGCTAAGAAGATCCTACGGACAGGGTATTACTGGTCTACCATGGAAGCATATTGCTATCAACATTCACGAACATGTAATAAGTTTCAGATCTATGCTGACCAAGTGCATGTATCTCCAGTTCCTCTGAATGTCCCGACTGCTCCCTGGCCATTCGCGATGTGGGGCATCGATATGATTGGAGAAATCAAACCTACAGCTTCTAATGGACACCACTTCATCTTGGTGGCCATTGACTATTTCACGAAGTGGATTGAGGCAGCTTCTTTTGCTTCTGTAACCAAGAATGTTGTGGCCCGTTTCATCAAACAGAATCTCATCTATAGGTACGGTATCTCAGAGAGAATCATCACAGACAATGGTACGAATCTCAACAATACTATGATCACTACACTGTGCACCCAATTCAAGATCCAACACCATAATTCTTCCCCTTACCGGCCAAAGATGAATGGCGTTGTCGAAGCCGCAAATAAGAACATTAAGAAGTTCATACAGAAAATGACAGTAACCTACAAGGACTGGCATGAGATGCTACCATTCCCTCTCCATGTTTACTGTACCACAGCGCGCACATCAACCGGGGCAACACCTTACTCTCCGATATACGACATGGAAGTTGTCTTGCCTATTGAGGTCCAAATCCCTTCTCTGAGAATCATGAAGGATGCAGGGCTGAATGAAGATGATTGGATCCAAAATGGACTTGATCAATTGAACTTGATTGATGAGAAAAGGCTTACTGTTGTTTGTCATGGTCAAATGTATCCAAAACGGATGATCAAGGCTTTCAACAAAAAGGTCAGACGCCAAGTGTATCAAGTCGGGGATCTGGTGATCAAGCGCATCGTACTGCCGCAAGGTGATCCCATGGGAAAATGGAATCCTACATATGAGGGACCATTTTTGATCAAAAGCATATTTCTGGTGGAGCAATGATCTTAACCACTATGGATGGCGACGACCTTCCAAACCCTGTGAACGCAGACATAGTCAAAAGATATTATGCATAAGAGACTCACTTGGTTGACACACCTAGGCAAAACAAGGGCATCTCGACGAACCAAAAAGGTTCGGGAAAAAATTAGGGATAAAACAAAAAAAATATGTACACCCGACAAATTGAAAACACAAAAGGGCGGTTTGGGCAAAAAAGGGTATCCCGGTGGACTGAAAACCCAAAAGGGCGGTCCAGGAAAAAGTTAGGGAATTAAACCCAACGGGACATAGTCTTAGGCTTTAATCCCTAACTTTTTCCTGGATTGTGCTTTCGGGTTTTCAGTCCACCAAGATACCCATTTTTGCCCAAGCTGCCCTTTCAGATTTTCAACTTGTCGGGTGTACAATCTTTTGCATATATCCCTAATTTTTGCCCGAATCTCTTTGGTTCACCAGGATGGCCTTATTTTTGCCTAGGTATGTTAACCTAGCGGGTTATTTTATGCGTAGTATTTTTTAACTATGTCCGCGTTCACGGGATGTGGGAAGTCTTCGTCGTCCATAGTAGTTAGCATCATGGCACCGCCAGAGAATACTTTCTTAACAACAAATGTCCCTTCATATGTGGGAGTCCATTTGCCCCTGGGATCGCCTTGTGGAAGAATGATGAGCTTTATTACCAAGTCGCCAGTCTGATACACTCGAGGATTGATCTTTTTGTTAAAAGCCTTGATCATACACTTTTGGTACATCTGGCCATGACAAACAGCATCCAGTCGCTTCTCGTCAACCAATATTAGCTGATCCAACCTAGTCTGAATCCATTCGTCTTTGCCTAGATCTGCTTCTCTCATAATTCTTAGGGTAGGAATATGAACTTCTAAAGGCAAGAAAACTTCCATGTTGTTGTACCCCAAAATTTTCCCTCTCATTTATCAAGTACTTTTTCTCACAAGATCTCCTTGGGTTGAAGACTTCACAAGGATTGATCAGCGCAAGACACCTCCTTAGTTTATGATGACTAAAATTAGGGTTTGAGATTGCACAAGTATAATTGAACTTTCAATGCCTCAAATTACTTTCTTGGATCATTATGGACCCCCAAGATTACTCATGTTAAGTTTCAAGCCTTGAATCACATTTTTGCTCAGTCAATTGAGCAGTTGACCTAAAAATCAACGGTATTGGGGAAAAAGTCAATTGTGGCCAATTTACAGTCAAGCTTCATAATTTTTGATCCATGTCAACATTATAAACTCAAATGTATCATTTGATCATGTTTGGACCACAATTCCTCAAGAAATTTGGTCCAATCATCAAAAGAGCAAAATGGTCAAAATTAGGGTTTTGACTGAGAAAGGGCAATTTCTGATTTTTGACCTAGAAAATGGTTAATTGGTTTGAGGAATAATATCAAGAATTCAATTGCATCATTTTTACCTAATGACATGACTCAAGACATTGCTCAAAATCAATTGGATTGATGATTGATTTTTAGTCAACTGATCAAAAGTCAACTGTATACTGAAAAGACAAACTTTGACTTTTTGGACAAAATCAAGTGTCAAAGATCAAAATTCATCGTGGAATTTTCAAAAGTGATTCAAAGAGGGGTTGTGTTGTACCCCAAAATTTTCCCTCTCATTTATCAAGACTTCTCCAACAAGATTACTTTGACTCAATATTGGATTAGGGTTTGAGTTTGCACAAGGATTTTTGGACTATAATTGCTTCATATTACTTTCAAACATAATTATAGACCCCTAAGATCACTCATGACAAGTTTCAAGCCTTGAACCACATTTTTGATCAGTCAATTGGATAGTTGACCTAAAAATCAGCTATATTGGGGGAAAAAGTCAACCATGGCCAATCTACAGTCAAACTTCATAATTTTTGATCCACATCAACATTTTAAACTTATATGTGTCATTTGGTCACGTTTGGATTACAATTCCTCAAGAAATTTGGCCAGATCACAAAAAGGGCAAAATGGTCAAAATTAGGGTTTTGACTAAGGAAGGGCAATTTCTGATTTTTTTAGCAAATGACCAATTGAGTTCTAGCATGATTTCAATAATTCAATTACATCATCTTGGCTTAATTACATGGCTCAAAACATTTCAAATTTATTGGATTGACAGATGAAATTTACAGCAACTGATCAAAAGTCAACTGTACACTGAAAAGTTAAACTTTGACTTTTTGGTCAAAATCAAGTGCTAAGGGTCATAATTCATCAAGACATGTCAAAATATGAAACTTTTTCATTAAGAAAACCAAATTAGAAAGTTAGGGTTTGAATTTGAAAATTTTTCTAACTTAGAAATTTTCTAAGTATAGAAAATTTTCTTATTTTTTCTTAACTTTAGGCCACTTTTACACCATGATGCATAATGATTCAAGGAAGGTTCCCAACATGAAAGTTTTAGACCTCCATGAAATCTACAACTTTTCTTTACACAACTTCTCCTAAATATGCTGAGATTTCAAGTTATAAATTCATAAAGTCATGACATTTTCATTTAACACTTAGAGAAACTTTCAGCAGTTTTGGTCAGGTTTTTATCCCAACTTCTTGGCCAATTTTCATCAAGTTCCAGTTTGATTTAACAAAAGTGGTCAACATGAAAGTTGTAGGGGAGGTTCCAATCTTTCCAAAAAGTCCAACAACTCATTGAGATCATTCTTGAGCTGAGAGGATCGAAGATATGAAGTCGGGGCTTCATTCTTGAATTACAAAGCAGAATTTGTGATGAACACTTGACTAAAATTCCAACCAAAGCTACAAAATCTCTCTTTTCAGGCTATGTTCTCTCCAAATCCATGCATAATCAAGCAATTACACAAACCCTAAGTGTATTACACAAGCATTTGAAGCTTTGTCCAAGTCTTGATACCATTTATGGTTAGAAATGCAAAAGCAACATTTCCATTTGCATAAAGCTTCACTTTTCCAACCACTCTCTTCTTTCAAAGCTTGAAATCTGTTCCAAAGATGACAGAAAAATCTCTGAACATCAGAAGCAATCCACAAGACCTGCAAAGCATGGCTAAGTTCCTTAATTCACTCATTTCTTCATCATGAAGAAACTTGTCATTATGAATTTGAAAAAAAGGCATAACAGACTTTTTCAAAAGGGCTGAGTTTCTCAAGTATCAAACCTTCACTATAAATAGAAGAAACATTTGCAAGACAAGGGGTTGGTTTTTGGAAGTGAAAAAGTTTTAGAGAGAAAGAATAGAGAGTTTTGTTGAGCAGAAAAACAATATTCTGTGCAACCTTGATTCATTTTCAAAACCAAGTCTATTCTTGTTCAAAACAGAAAACCCAATCCATCACTCCACCATACAAAATCTCCTTTAAACCAAACAACTCATCACATACAAAGGTGGCCCAAAACATCACAAAAAAAACAGTCCCTATAGTGCTATCATCTTCACCTTCAAAACACCAAAAACATCACAGCATAGTCTAACTCAATTTCAACAGTCTGGAGCAGCTTCCTGGAGATTCATTGAGGTCTTCATAACATTTGGAAAAAGCATTCAGATTTAAACAGCCAGTGCAGCTCAGAGGTAAGTCTCCTTGACTTGATATCTCTCCATACATCATTAAAGGATTCGTTTATTTTAAAGACAAGATGTAGTACTTTAGTACCTTTCTGAACTAGTCATTTGCATCTTTTTTAGGCTTATTCAATCATTTATGGTTCATACTTATCCATTATATGCCATAAACTAACCTGTACAATCAGTAAAAAAATGTTTAAGGCAGGAAAATGCAGCATGTATCGACACATATCCGCATGTGTCGACTCATCTTAGTGAAAATAAAGGGTATGAGTCGACACATAACCCTCATGCATCGACCCATACTGAGTTCAGGTCACTAAACAGAAGCTGGAAAGGCCTATGAGTCGATACATACGCGTTTCGCGTTGATGCAAAAGGTGTATGAGTCGATACATCCCATTATGGGTCGAATCATACTGAATAGATTTCACTTTACATGAGCAAGGAGAAGCTCTGTGTCGATGCATAGCAGCATCGGTCGATACATAGCAGTTAAAAAATGCATTATTCATTTATTCTACCTTGTTTTCACATTCTTTTCATTATCATTCGATGTGGTTGTATAATTTTAGTTCCTACTTAACCCCCATTGTTAAATTGTACCCCCATCCCCCTAAAGTGATGTAATAGCTTAGATTTTACTTTCCGCTTTTTACTTGCTTTTCATATATTGCTAGTAAATAGGATGTATGGCAAGATAAAATCAATAAATAGATAACTTTCAAATATAAGACAAAAGGCATGCTAAACAACACACTTGCACACAAGCATCCTTAGGGTTTCTCCGCTTGGTTGCCTAAAACAAAAATGGCCATATTACGCATGCGAAGTAACTTGGCAAAAACAAAACAAATATAAGATCATAGCCCCTCGATGACGCTATTCAAAAGTTGCCTTACAAAATGATCTTGGCCCCTCAAAATGCTAAGATACTTTGCAAACATTGCTAATCATGGTTATACGATGACCCACGCCCGTCCCGTTTACATCCAAAGATAGGGTTGCTTACCAAATCAATGGTAAGACAACAATGTCAAAGGAATAGAAAATGTACAAGATAGACATTTGAGTAGGTAGATTACTTCTAGTTACTTGCTCTATTTCAAAACAACTATCCTTGCTATTTTTCAAAACAAACACACACATTTCCAAACCTCTTACAAACATTGAAAACATTTTCAAAAAAGACAAACATCTTTGTATACATTCTTACGAACGAGAATTATTACAAAGATTGCCTAAACGAATGGCCTCTTTTACAAAATATTTTCAAAACCACACCAAACACAATTTCAAACAAACAAAAGCAAGTGATCTAAGCAAGTAAATAAGAGCCCATGGAAAACCATGGATGAAAAGGGTGCTAGCACCTTCCATTTTCATAATCTACCCCCCGAACTTAAGAAAACATCTCAAAGGTCTTTCCTGTGCTTTTTCACCTTTCCTTTTGGATAAAAGAAAAGTCGGTGGCGACTCTTGCTAACCGCAACACTTGCGATAAAATGCAAAACCTCAATTCAGTTCTCCCACCGCATCATAGGTTGTATAGCACATTACAAGATTTCCAAAATTTCCAATAACTCCTTGAGATCATTCTTGAGCAAGGAGAATCGAAGAGAGGAATTAGGGTTTCAAACTGAAATTATAAGTCATTTTGTGATGAACAAGAATTCAAATCTCAAACCTATGCTGCATAATTTTTGCTTTACAGGCCTCAAACTTGTTAGGCACTCCATAATTAAATGCTTGCACAACTATTAGAGGCTTCAACTCAAGCATTTAATGCAATGCCCATGCTTTATGTCCATTTTAGGAAGAAAGTGCACAATGCCATTTTGAAAAGTAACCTTATGTACAAAACTTGTTCTTGAGCTTTGCAATTGTTTTCTTCTGATCATACACGACCTATAACTCAAAAGAAGTTTGTCTCAAGCCTCACAATCACTCAGCCCATGCTTGTACTTCATCTTGGAACCATACTTCCACTTTTCTTCAAAATCAAGTAACATATAAATCAGTCCAGAGCTTGTACTTCTGACCCTCCCAAGCACTCAAACCTTCTCATTACTTATGTATAAGTCCTTGGCATTAAAACACACGCATAAACAAGCCCAAAAACTCATAAGAACACAGAGCTGTAACACATACTTCCATTATTGCATAACTTGACCAAAAACTTGAAACTCAAATCTCCCTCGTGAGTTTTCAAGCCTTTTGGTTCCTAAAGCTTCAAAACATCATTTAGAACTCATCCCACACCCTGTTACAAAACTATAACATCATTAACACCATCTTCCATTTTCAAAAATAGAGCTTTGCACTTGAACTTCTCCAGCACAATTCAACCATCTCCAGTACAAACTAAACATTGCATTAGCTTCCTGGGACCTCAGTTGAGATATTTTGATCATCACAACAGCTTGAGGAGTGCTCAAACTCAGAATACGATTTCCAGTTTTGAGGTAAGTTTCCTTAACTTGAAACTCTTTATACAAGCATCATTAATGGTCTATTTGTGAACAAGAAATGTAGATAACATTGTCTTGAAGCTAACCATGTCCTTAGATTTCATTATTATTGCTTGAGTAGTTATAATTTTGGAACTGAACCTCTGAAAATAATTTGGTCAGGATTGAAGATGTGAAAAACAAAAGAAGGGGGGGGGGGGGGGGGGGGTTGAATTGTAAAACTTAAATCAAAAGGCTTAACAACACATTATTTTTATCCTGGTTCATTTGATTTCAAACTACTCCAGTCCACCCGTCAAGGTGATTTCGCCTCTCTCCAATGAGGTCTTAATACACTATTCTCAAAGGATTACAACAGCTACTTTAACAACTGTGAAAGTCTTCTTGAGTACAACCACAATCCGGTTAATCTCAAGGAACTTCTTTTACAAATGAATTGAACAAGTGTGTTTTTGTTGTTTTCTTACATAACTGTATATCACAACTGTGATAATTACACAAAATAAGTTTGGAATAAAATGAATTTGCTAAAGCTTTGAATATGCGTGGTTTGGATAGCTTGGCAAATTTTGAGTGCGTATGTACGTGCTTCTTTCCACAAGCAGACTTGTTTATATAGGCAAGCAGGGATACGTTATCCATAAAGCAAGTTTAATGATAATAATGCACTTTCCTTTTGTAGAAGATCTTTGTCTGAAGAAAGCCGTTAGCATTTAATTCTATCTTGAATAACCAGTAACGCTTCAGAGTCTTCTTTGTTGTATCTGCTGATAACGCTTCAGAGTGTTGATGAATTGGTAAAGATGTCTTTGATCAGAGTCAAAGTGAATTTGTTTAGGCGCAGATTCTGGTCATCAAGCTTCAGTGTATAATCTGGTAGCTTCAGCGTATATCACATATTTTTGATCTTCTGATGTTGATTCTATTCTGATGCTAATTCCATCAGAACTTCTGCATATACAAAACATAATTTTAAGGAGCATAATTTTTCTTTGTATATAACTTTGAAATAATTTATTCTTTGTATTTTGTTATCATCAAAACTCTAATCAAGGGTTGTAGAATCAAACTATGCTCTAACAATCTCCCCCTTTTTGATGATGACAAAAACCAGATTTTTCAATAAAGAATAAAGAATAAAAAGTGTAGATTTAAGAAGAAAAACTCCCCCTGAGTTGATTACTTCCCTTTAATTCCATGAGTATTTGAGCATCAGAATCTTACTGTATCTTTCATCAGAGTTTTGTACCTGTTCAAGCTTTTCAGAAGAGATAAATTAAGTAGATCAGAATGTTTGAGACTTATGTCTCAGTAATCCGTTATTGAAAATATCTTATACTTTCTACCCCTTTTTGTCAGTTATAAAAAAGAACATAAAATTAGAGCCAAAAGGAGTTTATATTAAAATCAGACTCAATGATAAGTTACAACAATGTAGAGAATATTACAGATAAACAAATTTTAAAACAGAGGAAAATCTAAGAGGGAGGAGGAAGACGCGTGAACAGAGCTTCCAACAAGACCTTGATCTGGATGTTAGTTTCCTCTTGCTTGGTTAACATGCTCTTGATTTCCGAAATTTTGACATCCTGTTTATCCATCCTTTCCTGCATTAAAATATCATATTTCTTCAAATCTTCCAGAGTCTTCCTTTCATAGGAGGAAGCTTGAGGATCTTCAGTAACTGGATGCTTCTCAGAGCATTCTGCAATGTCATCTTTTTGACCCAGTTCTTCTGCAGGAATCATCTACTCTGGAGTATCAGTCAGAATGAGATCTTCTAACTCTGGTTGAACTTTGTCTGTTAGACGATGTTCTGACCAGGGAGCATTGTCCAGAGGGAGAACTTCTTCCTTTAGCAGCTGGCTCAGAACTTGGTCTTCAATTACCTTTAGCAGATTACTGAAGTTCTGTTGAACTTGTCCATAGCTTTGTTCTTGCATCTTATGAGTTTCAGAACATACCCATTTTCTGAAACTTGTCCAAAGATAATCAGATGCAGCAGGATCAATCAGCTCAAGACTGGCTTGCTTCAGGGAAGTTATCCACTTCTGCATTTCTGTTTCAAATATCAATAAACTGGTACCAACATCTGGTGTAGGTTCAAATGGTTTTGGTTTTGGAATGGCTGTTTTGTGGGTTATGGCAGCAAGGCATTCAAAAATAGTTAAATCAATGACAGTTTTGGTATTGTCATTTGGATTGATCTTTGGTGAGGGAGTGGGAGAGTCTGGAATGATTATTGGACTAGTTGGGGAGTTTGGTGGAGTTGATTCTAGTGAAGAGGGAATTTGGGGAATATCTAAAATGGTCAGGGGTATACGGATGGCCAGAGGTTCAGTGATTCCAGGAATGGGAATGGGATCAGAATCAACAATTTGGTTTGATTGTCGGTGATGAGGTTCTGGTTCACAGGATTCAGAAGGTTGGACCTTAGAAGTTTGAACTTCTGGTTGTAATAATTCAGGTTGTGGAGAAGGTGGATGAATTTCTGGTTGAGGAGATGGAGGTAGTGTTATTTCTGGTTGTGGAGAGAGGGGAATTTCTGGTTGTGGTGCTTCTGAGGTGGTTTCAGAGTTTGGATTTTCTGGTATGGGAGCAGAAATATGCTGGTTAAAGGTTTCAATATCTGATAGAACTTTTGCTAGTTCTTGTTGAGTTGCTTCAATATTTGGATTGATAGGTAGGGAGTGGGATCTCCTAAGAGTTAAAGTTTCTGAGGGGTCAAATTCAAGGTCAAAATCATCAAATATTTGTGGGGTAGGAATTTCTGATTGGGTAGGGATTGGTAAAGATGTTGATACAGACACTGAATCTAAAACAGTTACAGAAGAAGGATTACCTCTCTTTTTAGCTGCTTTGGGAGTCCGCTGGGATGATCCCTCTGCTGCAGCCTTCCTTTTCTTGTTCTTCTTCAGCACAACTTCTAGAGCCTCCTGCTGCAGATCCTGAATGTTTAAATCTTGTGTTGTACCATCTGCCTTGCATGGATCCAGATATCTGACTATAATCTCAGGCTTAAAGTCAATTTCTGAGAACATGGGAAAGTCATCCAAAGGGATTCTTCTGCTGGAGATTGTTGCAAAAGAAGTGACACTGGGTTCCTTCTTAATGTTATCAATAATTTCCATCTTCTTCAGATTCTTCGCATTCAAAGGCTTTCCAACAGTTGCATCTAACATGCTGATTTCCTGTGTTTCTGTTAGATGATCTATCAGCTTATTCTCTGTCAGAATATATTATATGAGCCTTCCAAGGGGTATCCAGTACCTTTTTATGCGCTCCACTTCTCCGGTGTCCTTAACACTAGTCCTCAGATGATTGAACAACAAATGATCCAGATTCACCTTAATCTTCTGGGAGATGAAGTAGATTAGAAACTGCTGATCAATGTTGATGTAGTCAGGAGAGCTGGTTGGCTTCCTGTGGTTTATGCATCCCAGAATAATCTTAGCCCATATTCTGTGATGGTCTTTCAGATCCCTTATCTTGCTGGAGGGAAGACCCAGAGTGAAGATTTCTCTAGCAATTAAGGCAACATCAGCACATCTTTCAGCCATGTCTATGCATCTTACGCCACCACCACTGTAACCTATCAATCTTGCAATAAGGTCTTCAGTTATGACTATCTTCTTCCCCATTATATACGAAGTAACTTGATGGTTGGAAGATTAAGCATGAATCCAAAATTCCTTCACAAGGATTGGGAATGTTGGACCTACCATACTGTCAAAATACTTGTTCCATCCTTGAGCCTTTACTTCTTCAGAGAGATTGAACCCGTTTTCTTGAAGACTGTTAAAGTCCACAATCAATTCTGAGAGTACTTCTAGGTTTTTAATCGGAGTGAGGAGAGTTTTGAATGGTTCTTCATATTGTTCTGTGGATTCTATTCTCTTAGTATTGGAAGTTGGGTTGCTTGAGGAAGCCATGTTCACACAGAAAAATTTGAGAAGAAAATTAAAGGGTTTTGAAAAAGATGCAAGCTGAAAACAATTAGATTGTAGAGAAAGTGAAAGTGAAAGAGTGTAAAGAATGAGAAATGTGTTTAAATAGATTTTGAAAATGTAAACGGCAAGAGAGAGAATTAAATTGTAATGATTATAAGCATTAATGACAGCTGATTTAGGGGGATTCAGAAAGATATTGGAACGGTTACCCATGACATGTGTCTCAATGCATCCAATCAGCGCTTTTGCCCTTTCAGAAAAGTGAACACGTGTTCAGCCTCAGAAGGTAGATGATGAATGGATGATAACTGTTTGCTTACGTGAATAACAAACTTCTATCCTTGAAATGAAGCGCTCAGATCTTCATGGATAGATTCTGATACAACTAGACTTCTAAAAATCTAAAGGTAGGTTGATCAACAGTTCACAGAAAATAACCAAAATTCTGAAGGTTAAGATATGAAAATAAAACTGTTTTATTCTGGGCAAGGCTTCATGCTGAGATGTTTCAGAATGAAGTTAAACCTATCTTCGGAAAGAGGTTTTGTAAAGACATCAACCCATTAATGGTCTGTGTTAATGAATTTTAAATTGAGAATCCCTTTCTAAATATAGTCCCTAATAAAATGATGTTTTACTTCTATATGCTTAGCCCTAGAATGCAAAATAGGATTTTTACTGAGACAAATAGCAGAAGTGTTGTCACAGAGGATAGGGATGTTACTCTCAAATATATTGAAGTCCTCAAGTTGACTTTTCATCCAGAGCATTTGCGTGCTACATCCAGCTGCTGCTATGTATTCAACTTCTGCTGTTGATAGAGCTATTGTGGACTGTCTTTTGCTGGACCATGAGATCAGATTTTCTCCCAGAAACTTGCAGCTTCCAGAAGTTCTTTTATGTTCAACTCTGTCTCCAGCAAAATCAGCATCACAGTATCCTACTAAGCTGTAATCACTTGATATTATATAGAACAAACCCATATTAGCAGTACCTTTCAGATACTTGAAAATTCGTTTAACTGCTGTTAAGTGAGATTCTCTAGGATCTGATTGGAATCTAGCACAAATGCAAACACTGAATAGAATGTCAGGCCTTGAAGCCGTCAGATAGAGAAGAGAACTAATCATACCTCTGTAGACCTTCTGTTCTACCTTTTTACTTACCTCATCTTTTTCCAGAATGCACGTGGGATGCATTGGAATCCTTGAGGTCTTATATTCTAAGAGATCAAATTTCTTCAGAATTTCTATGACATATTTGCTCTGATGAATGTAAGTTCCTTCTAGAGATTGATTAATCCGAATGCCCGGAAAGAATTTTAGTTCCCCCATTAGGCTCATCTTAAATTCTGCTTGCATACATTTAGCAAACTCTCTTCCCAGAGAGGGTTTAGTGGATCCAAATGTAATGTCATCAACATAAATCTGACATACTAAAATGTCATTCTTAACAGTCTTATAGAACAAGGTTGTGTCCACTTTCCCTCTGGTGAATTCCTTTTCTAACAGGAAGTTACTTAGTCTTTCATACCAAGCTCTGGGAGCTTGTTTCAGATCATAGAGTGACTTCTTTAGTTTGAAAACATATTCTGGATTTTTTGAAATTTCAAAACCAGGGGGTTGGTGCACATAAACCTCTTCTTATATATAGCCATTTAAGAATGCACTCTTGACATCCATCTGATACAGAGTGATGCCTTTATTAATTGAAAATGAAATTAAAAGTCTGATAGATTCTAACCTGGCGACTGGAGCAAAGGTTTCTGTATAGTCTATCCCCTATTGCTGACTATAACCTTGTGCTACCAGCCGTGCTTTGTTTCTGATGACTTCACCTTGTTCGTTCAATTTGTTTCTGAACACCCATTTTGTACCTATGACGTTGAATCCTTTTGGTTTGGGAACCAGATCCTATACGTCATTTCTTGTGAATTGATTTAACTCTTCTTGCATTTCCAGAATCCATTCATTGTCCAGAAGTGCTTCATCAATTGTTGTTGGTTCAATCAGAGAAACCAGTCCCATGAGGGATTCTTCAGAGTTTCTGAAGGTAGATCTTGTTCTGATTGGATCTTCCTTCTTTCCTAAGATTGTTTCTTCTGGGTGATAAATTCTGCTTCAGGATGGTCTTTTCTGCAGTTGATCAACAGAAGGTGATGGGTTGCTTGCAGTGACTCTTTCTGATGTAGAGGGAGTGTCTCTGTTGATAGCCTTTGAGTTGTCTTCAGTACCTATGAGTTCAACTTTCATACCTGCAAGGAATTCATTCTGCTTTGACTTTTGAGAGTCAAGCTTATCATCAAACCGAACACTGATTGACTCTTCAACAATCTGTGTTTCTGTATTGTATACTCTATACCCTCTTGAGTGTTCAGAGTATCCTAGCATAATACACTTTTGTGCTTTATAGTCAAACTTGTTCAAATAATTTTTTTTATTCAAAATAAAACATGTACATCCAAATGGGTGAAAATAAGAAATGTTGGGCTTTCTGTTCTTCCATAATTCATATGGAGTCTTTTACAGAATAGGTCTTATGGAGATTCTATTCTGAATGTAACACGCTGTGTTTATTGCTTCTGCCCAAAAGATCTTAGCAACGTTAGTCTCGTTGATCATGGTTCTGGTCATTTCTTGCAATGTTATGTTCTTTCGTTCTACAACTCCATTTTGTAGGGGAGTTCTAGGGCAAGAGAAATCATGCAGAATGCCTTTTTCATTAAAGAATAATTCAAAATCTTTATTTTCAAATTCTCCACCATGATCACTTTTGACTTTGACGATTCTAAGATCCTTTTCATTCTGAACTTGGTTGCAGAAGGTAATAAACACAGAGTGTGACTCGTCCTTGTGCCTTAAGAAATTTACCCATGTCCATCTGCTATAGTCATCTATGATTACTAACCCATACTTCTTGCCACTGACTGAAGCAGTTTTTACTGGTCCAAATAAGTCAATGTGCAGAAGTTCTAATGGCTTAGAGGTGGAAACAACATTTTTGGATTTGAAAGCAGGTTTTGCAAACTTGCCTTTCTGACATGCTTCACACAGAGTATCTGAATTGAACTTCAAGTTAGGAAGTCCTCTGACCAGATTCAGTTTGTTAATCTGAGATATTCTTCTCATACTAACATGTCCCAATCTTCTGTGCCAGATCCATTGCTCATTCTTAACAGACATAAGACATTTTACATTCTGACTTTTCAGCTCAGAAAGTTTGATTTTATAAATGTTGTTTTTCCTCTTTCCATTAAATAGGATAGTCCCATCTTTCTGACTAACAACTTTGCATGAATTTTGATTGAAGATTATATCATAACCGTTATCACTTAATTGACTTATGGATAACAGATTATGCATTAATCCATCAACTAATAAAACATTATTAATAGAGGGAAGATTTCCATTACCTACTGTTCCAGGGCCAATAATCGTTCCCCTCTGATTTCCTCCAAAGCCTACGTGGCCTCCAGGCTTAAGTTCCAGGCTTTGGAACATATGCCTTCTTCCCGTCATGTGTCGTGAGCAGCTAGAGTCCAGGTACCATGACTGGTGTCTTTTCTTTGCTTCTAAAGATATCTGCCACATGTATTATTTTATCCTTAGGTACCCACATTTTCTTGGGTCCTGATTTGTTAGTTTTACCAAAACTCTGGTTGAATTTTGGTTTGACAGAGTAATCATTACTTGTATATTTTATGTCATGTGTATGCCCATATATAAAGTTTAAGTCAAGTGGAGTACATTTTATAACTAAATCCATGGAATTTTTTGGTGTAGGAACCTTACCTTGATATCCTATCCCTTTTCTGCCATTTATGCTAACCCCATAGATCATTGAAGCCATTTTGCTTCTGTCTATGTTTTTAGCCAGAAACTTCTGAAAGCCGTGATCATACTCTTTGATGATCTCATCAGCATTGCTGGGAGTTTCAGGGATTGTTTCCTTCTGAGAGTTTTGCAATTGGTTTTCTAGTTTTGAAATTTTATCTTTTAACTCAGAATTCGCCAGTTTAAGACTCTTAGTTTTATCAGAGTCAAAAGCAAGATTCCTTTTCGGGTTTCTGAATTTGACTCTGATCTGCTGATACCTTTCCAAAATTTCATTAAGGCTTTCAGCTAGTTCAGCCTTGGTAAAGTTGATAGTAAAGTCAGGGAATACCTCTTCTGTATCTGATTCTGAGTCTGAACCAGACGCTTCACTGTCTTCAGAGACGTTTGCCATGAGAGCTATGTTTGCTCTTTCATCATCTGACTCTTTGTCAGCTTCAGTTGTATCAGAATCATCCCATGTAGCCATGAGACTTTTCTTCTTTTCCTTGACAAACTTCCTTTTGGGCTTCTCCTTTTTAAGCTTTGGGCAATCACTTTTGTAGTGTCCTTGCTCGTTACACTCATAGCAGATGATGTCTTTGTTGTTTGGCTTTCTGTATCCTGAAGAGCCTTCAGATCTTTTGTGTCCAGAGGAGGATTTTGACCTTCTGTATCTGGAGGAAGATTCATTCTGATTTTTTGATCTTCTGGGATTTTTGAACTTCCTTTGCCTCTGCTTCCACAGTTGGTTCACCCTTCTGGAAAGAAGAGACAGTTCATCTTCTTTTGACGAGGATCTATCAGAGGTTTCTTCCACAACCTGCAAAACTTTGGAGTCATATTTTCTGTTATATTTTAAAGCTAATGGCTTACCTTGCTTTTGAGGTTCATCTGCTTCTAGCTCTATCTCGTGACTTCTGAGGGAGCTGACAAGTTCCTCCAGAGAGAATTTGTTGAGATCCTTGGCTAGCTTAAGCGCTGTGACCATTGGCCTCCACAGTTTTGGCAAGCTTCTGATGATCTTCTTGACGTGATCAGTAGTGGAATATCCTTTGTCAAGAACTTTTAGACCAGCAACAAGAATTTGGAATCTTGAAAACATAGCTTCTATTGATTCACTATCTTCCATCTTGAATGCCTCATACTTCTGAATGAGCGCAAGGGATTTTGTTTCTTTGACTTGAATGTTGCCTTCATGCGTCATTCTCAGAGAATCAAACATATTCTTGGCAGTTTCTCTGTTTGATATTTTCTCATATTCTGAATATGAGATGGCGCTGAGAAGTATTGTTCTGGCCTTGTGATGATTTCTGAACTCACGCTTTTGTTGATCAGACATCATTTTCCTGTCAATCTTCTGACCACGTCCATCCACTAGGTGTGTGTATCCATCAGTCACCATGTCCCACAGATCAGCATCATGGGCCAGAAAGAAACTCTTAATTCTGTCTTTCCAGTAGTCAAAGTTCTCTCCATCAAAGACTGGAGGTTTGCCACTGAATCTATCCCTTTCTTCATTGTTGTCATTGCTGATGTTTTGACTTGGTCCTGCCATTGTGTTTTTCTGATGCTGGATCTTGTACTGACACGATTAAGTGTTAAAGCTCAGAACCAGGCGCTCTGATGCCAATTGAAGATGTGAAAAACACAAGAAGGGGGGGTTGAATTGTAAAACTTAAATCAAAAGGCTTAACAACACAATATTTTTATCCTGGTTCGTTTGATTTCAAACTACTCCAGTCCACCCGTCAAGGTGATTTCGCCTCTCTCCAGCGAGGTCTTAATCCACTATTCTCAAAGGATTACAACAGCTACTTTACAACTGTTAAAGTCTTCTTGAGTACAACCACAATCCGGTTAATCTCAAGGAACTTCTTTTACAAATGAATTGAACAAGTGTGTTGTTGTTGTTTTCTTACAAAACTGTATATCACAAATGTGATAATTACACAAAATAAGTTTGGAATAAAATGAATTTGCTAAAGCTTTGAATATGCGTGGTTTAGATAGCTTGGTAAATTTTGAGTGCGTACGTACGTGCTTCTTTTCACAAGCAGACCTGTTTATATAGGTAAGCAAGGATACGTTGTCCATAAAGCAGGTTTAATGATAATAATGCACTTTCCTTTTGTAGAAGATCTTTGTCTGTAGAAGGCCATTAGCATTTAATTCTGTCTTGAATAACCAGTAATGCTTCATAATCTTCTTTGTTGTATCTGCTAATAACGCTTCAGAGTGTTGATGAATTGGTAAAGATGTCTTTGATCAGAGTCAGAGTGAATTTGTTTAGGCGCAGATTCTGGTCATCAAGCTTCAGCGTATAATCTGGTAGCTTCAGCGTATAGCACATATTTTTGATCTTCTGATGTTGATTCGATTCTGATGCTAATTCCATCAGAACTTTTGCATATACAAAACATAATTTTAAGGAGCATAATTTTTCTTTGTATATAACTTTGAAATAATTTATTCTTTGTATTTTGTTATCATCAAAACTCTAATCAAGGGTTGTAGAATCAAACTATGTTCTAACAAGGATTTGGTACTTTCAAAAATTCTTATTCATCCTTGATTTATAGTTTATGATATTTATATGGTTGGATTCGTATGAAAAAATTGAACAACTTTCATGTTTGCATTTTCCGTTTTTGTTGAGAAATGGTGAAGTTACAGGTGGTCTGGCTGGAGGTTGAAAATGAAGTGTGTTCAGGACTTTTTTGCCTTACATATTTATCATTTCAGTTATATTAACGGATGTACAACCACCCCAGTGGTAAGGCAGCGTGCTGGTAACCAATAGGTCATGGGTTTGAACCTCAGCGCGCTGCCTTTTGCATTTTTACACATTTTCTCACATTTTTTTTACTCTTGCAGCGCCTAGGCCTCCAAGTGATTGGGCTTAACTTTTTTGCTATTTTTTGACCCCCTGCCTTGTTGTTTACACCCCTGGCCTATTATTTTTCTTTATTATTTTATTTTCTTTCTTTTTTATTTTATTTTCTTTCTTTTTTATTTTATTTTCATTTTACATTTTCTTTATTATTATTATTATTATTATTATTATTATTATTATTATTATTATTATTATTATTATTATTATTTTCATTAATAAAAAAATCCAAAAATATTTATATTTGTATTATTTATTTTTGTTTAGTTTATTTTTCATAAAACTAAACGAACAAAAAAACATTTTCTTTAATTAATTTCTTTTTTTAATACTTAGATAATAAATTTTAATTATTATTTTTCTTGTAAATTAAAATCAATTTAGAATTTAGGATCTTTTATTTGATTATTTTTATTTACTAGTTTAATTAAATTCACAAAAACCCTAAAAATTTGTTTCCTTTCAATTAATTTATTTTACTTAATATTAATTTTTTTATTTTTAATTAATTATTTTATTTTATACAATTAGGTCAAAAAACCCTTTTCATGAAAATCAAACAAAAAAATCACATTTCTTTTTACATTTACATTCTAGCATTTTTACTTATTTAATTGTGTACATTTATTCAAATTTAATATGGTTGTAATAATTATTTAGATTTAATTTCTTGCAATTCCCTATTTGTAATTTGTACACCTCCTCCCCTAAGTATTGTAATAACTTAGTATTTTTATTTTCCGTAATTTAAATGATTTATATACAAATGCTAGTAATTAGGGTTTTGTATGGAAAGATTAAAATCAACAAATAGCAAACCCTAATCAAAGACAAATCAAGCATGTAAATCAATACACTTGCACACATACACCCCTAGGGTAAATCCACTTGGTTGCCTTACAAAAATGGCCACTTGAATTGTTCATGACTAAATGATTTTTGTTGATAATGTTGAAATATACTTTCCGATTTGGAATTGTTGATAGTTGATGGTTTATGTTTTGGTTGAGTAAGTAATCTCGTTTGTATACATTTTACTTGACGTTGAGATTGATAAATTATATGTATGCATGCATGTACAATAGTTGATGTTCCATTGGTTGGATTTGATGGCATGTGTATGTTAAGATTGTTGTGAGTCTTAATTGCATGCATTGGTTATATTGTACATTGCATGGCATGGTGGTCTTGAAACAGAGACGGTGGAACATTGGGTCCACAATATCTAGACGGTGACCCTATTGTGGGAAAAGACGTAGTGACCTTGATCCGGAAGGGAAACATAGGTGGTGGAACATTGGGTCCATAATATCTAGACGGTGACCCTATTGTGGGAAAAGACGTAGTGACCTTGATCCGGAAGGGAAACATAGGTGGTGGAACATTGGGTCCACGAGTCGGTACCGCATTTGCATACGTTGAGTCGTGTTGTGAGTCACATGTATAATTGTGCATGATATGTATGTGTGTTGATGTGTTTGATTATGTGCCAATATTGTTGTTGTTTGAATTATGGTTATGTGCCAAGGATGTGAGTATTCGGATAATCGGTTTACATGGTTAATATGTTGGAAATGGATTCCTTGAGTAAGGATGCTATAGGTGATAAAATGAACATGATCATTATGTATTGCTTTAATTATTGCCATTTCATTTACTTAAAATTATATGTTATATGATTATTGGAATTCTTACCCTTTGTTGGCCAATGCTTTTGATGGCATTGTGCAGGTACCGAGGACGGTAGCGCGAGGCGCTAGCTAACGGATGCATTAGATTGCAATCTGTTTTATTTGATTAGAGTCGAGTCGATGCTCTGGTAGTAACACAGGGGGGGGGGGAATTTATTAGTGTCGAACTCGATTATTTTGTATTTGGATTATGATGTATATAATCCTTATTCGTGTATATGATGGCTTGTACATGTGAGACTTGATAACATATGCTTATGTGAATTATGATGGCTTGATGCCTTGAATTATGTTTTGATTCCTCCATAAATGGAGATGATGTGAAATTATGAAACTCCGTTGCGTTTGCACGAGAGAATGAAGTAAATATTTATAGTATGTTTGTTTTGTGTTGGAATGCTTATACTTTCAAACATACCCTGTTTGTTTTTCCTTAAAAACTTTGGAATGTGATGTGTGTTGTGGCATCCCTTCCGTGCAATTTTATTTCTCTGATTTTAATCTTTACCTTTAATTTGGGTATTTAGAAGGGGTGTTACAATAGTGGTATCAGAGCAGGTCGGTCTATCGGCCAGGTTGTTTATGTGTTTAATCCCTTTTGGTACGCGACATGTGTGTGAAACACTGTCGGTACTTGTTTGTGTCCTTTTCGTTGTCTGCAGAGGTACGTGTGAAATAAGTGGGGGAGAAGTTTCTTCTCTGAAGTTTTGTGCAAGAGGTTGGTTCAGTATACCGCCGATTGTAAGATGTAAGTATTGCCGAGCAGTTGATGCCTCAAGCATGGTTATGTTTAAATACCTTGAGGGGTAAGATTGAAGATGCTGTTGTGGTTTGGTAACGATGGTTAATGCCACCTCATGATTGTCGACTGTCTACTGACAAATTGAGGGACTGATCATCCTTAATCTCTTGTTGATAGTAGTCGAGAATTATGTTGTTTGGGATAGACTTGTCTTGCCAACTTAATAGTGTGTGAAGCAGATGAGTTGGCATAAGGCAGTGCATGGTTACTTGAGTTGTGGGCGAATTTGGATTTTGGTGAGAAATAAGATTTTTGGCAAGCGAGCTTCTTGTTGTGATTCTTCCGAAACCTTTTGTGGAAATGTGAGTGAATTACCGCTGTAGTGCGAGGTGAAGTTTTAATGGATTTAGTTTCTGGAACTAGTTGGGATTCGAAGTATCCTTAAGGGATGTTTGTTGCTGAATTAGAGTTGGAGAGTCAACTTGAATATTGGTTTTAGTAGAGTTTGTTTGTTTGAGTGGTTCGCCGTGGAGTGCGCCGATTGTGTTGTTCGAGAAGAGCAAAGGTTACCTAAGTTGGTGTGTCATTTGTAGTCAAGGAATGAAGCGGATGTTGAGGACGAGTGTCTGCTTCAGAGGATTGATATTTAAGTGAAGCAGTTATTTGGAGTTTAGGTGTTTAGTGAGATCGTTTTGAAGTCTGGCTGCCTATGGGTTAGTGTGAGGGTTGAAGATGTTCAGGTAATGCTTTTCAAGATAGTGTATGGTACGGGCGAGTATAAGCTGATGTCGTTAGTGTGACTAATGCGTCAGGTAAGATTTTAAAATGTTCCAACAGTACTCTCATGAGTAGCTGAAGAGTTGTTTCGTGTTCATGGATATTATTTGGTTTACATCAAGTTAAGGGATTGTGGCAAGCATCCGAGTGTTGCGTTATCAGTAGTGGAGTTAGATTGGAGCATGTTGAGCCCTCTAAAGAAGGAGTTTTGGAACTGTTGGACGTGAGTGTCTTAAGTAAGCAACTTAGACGGCAATATTTTAGACAGTTCCGCGAAGATCTATTTTGTGTCTTGTCGAAGACTTTAAGGGGATAATTCATAGTTTAGAAGTTCTTTTGTTTTGGATGGTTAACTTTGTGAGTTCGATGGAAGATATTTTTATGAGTTGGTATTGATCGTGAGTATCTTGACCCGAAATGGGTGAGTCACTAATTGGACTTCGCCATGGGAAGCGAATTTGTTTTGACCGGTGAAAAGTTTAGCGAATGCCTTGATTTTGGTTTTGTTTTATACTGAAGAACCTGGTGCGACGTGTTGTGATATTTTGTTTTGGACGTAAGATGTATTTCGACATAGAGTTGGAAAAGTGTATTACTACCTTGGAACGATTTGATTTTTCTTATGGAAAATTATCGGATGCGGGAGTTAGAGTTTGATGCAGTTATGCTCATTGGAACCTTATAGGTACAGATGTTAACGACAAGGAGATTGGAATTGTTGAAGACAATTCAAGTTGAGTATGATCTATAAAGAGACTTCGTCTGTTGTTGGGTTTATTAAGTTGATATTGAGGATAACCCAAGAATATCTTATTTGAGATTTATTATTTTGAAAGAATGTTGCATGTTTGTTTTGAGACGCTTGTTGAGATTAAACTCAGAAGGTTATTAAGGATTCGTTCACTACTACCATATGGATTTCACCGGATACTAATGGTCGCGGTGGATTATTAGATTACGACTAAAATAAGTCTTGGCGGTAAGGAATTTGGTGATGGTTTGGTAACCACAGGTACTTAAAGATGATTGATGTTTTATAGAGGAAGATGTTCTGTTTGTGACTGAAGTCGGTCGCGACGGTGTTTATGTTGGATTCCATAGAAATTGATGTTATGGTTCTAAGTCCAAACTATGTTGTAATTTCAGGAGTATGAGACGAAATTGATGAGTAGAGTTCTTGAGAGAGTGTTTGGTTTGGATTACCACTTTAGAAGATTGAAAAATATGAGAAATGTTTCGAATAAGAAATCAGTGTATTAATCGTTGCGGCGATGCGAGGATGGTGATTACTTAATTAAACTCTGGGAATTGAATTGTTATAAGGGAAGACTTCGTGGAAGTCAAGTGTATACATCGAAGTTTCACAAGTGAAATATTTGGACAGTATTTGAAGAGGTCAAACTATGTCGTGTATTTCAGAGGATCAACAGACGTTGATCAATCGAGAATGAAAGAGTGATTCTTCAAGTTGATGAAGCTGATGTTGCGGGGTGTCTTGATGGGTGTACGCTTTGAACGTATCCATTTTGGGTGATTGGGAAGTTGAGGATTAACCAAGTTGTTTTACGGTTGGCATCTTATGCATAAAGTGTCACAGCATGGTTTAGGTATCGAGCATTGAGTTTTAGCGAGTATGCGGGATTGTTGGATTTGGGCTAGTGAGTTATAGTCGCAAGTCGTCAGTATACGTCCTAGGATGAGTGGTGTGTCACAGTTCAGTTATGTTTGGGTAACTTGGTATTGTTCAAGGGTGGTACGTTGGTAATCTACAAGGACGATGTGACCTTGTGATTTTCTGGAATGAGAGCGATAACGGCAAGTGTAATTCTTGAGTTCGTACTTATGCGTGAATGATGGCATCTTTTCGTGTTTGCGTAGCACGCGTGGTTTTATCCTTTCTGATTGTTTCAGTTTTGGTTTGTATAACCATTTTGTTGTTTTTGTTTTAGCGATGGTGTCGGTGTTGTGTCGTAGGACTTTATGTTCCTACCTTTGGTGACTCGTTTCTGAGGCGTCGGTTCGAGTGTATGACTAATTCTATGGTTGAGACGTTAGGATGGTACCGATCTTGTTTGTTTAGTTCTTGAGCGAACCGGTGTGTCTGTGACTTGTTTAGTTGATTGTCGAGTGCATTGTGTGCGCTTCGCATCTCGGCATGGTTGTTCTTGTCTAAACGTTATGGCTAGGGAGATGCCCTTGTGTTAGGTGTATTTTGTATGTTGTTTAATTAACGCAAGGATTGGGTGGACGAATGCGTAGGCATGTCCCGATTTGTTCGTTTTGGTCAAAATTTTCGAGGCCGAAAATCTTTTAAGTGGGGGAGAGTTGTAACACCCCGTTTTTGATTAAATGTTAATTCGGTTATTTGAAATAAAAATATTCATAATGATAAAATACTATTTTGAGTAATATTAATTTGGTGTGTAGTAATATTTGACTTGGTTTGATTAATTGGCATGATTAGGTTTATATAGAATAAATATTATTTAATGTAATATTGTTTAATAGGGTTATATATTATAATTTGAATTAAATAATTGTTGGGGCCAAATTACAATTTTAGAAAGATAGAGGGAGGAAAGTTAGTAGTAGAAGGGGAGTTTTATAAAATAAAAAAAAGGAGAGTTAGTAAGAAAAGAAAGAAAAGAGGAGAAAGAAGAAAGAAAAGAGGAGAAGAGGAGAAAGAGAGCTAGGCTTGGAGTTGCAACATCTCCATCATCTTGTTTCAAGAAAACCCACACCAAGGTAAGGGGTTTGATTCTCCATCTCATATTGTTAGGTTTTGTATGATACATTTTGGATTTAGAGGTAAAATTGATAGTTGATTTTTAGGGTTTTGTTGGTTGATTGTTAGAATGGTTTAGAAAAGTTGGATTAGGAGTATGGTTTGTGGGTGTATTAAGTGCTAGCTTGTGGAAATTAAGAGTATTGAAATGGGAAAGAAAACCATGGTAGTTGAATGAGAAAAACTCAAAAGAGTGGAGTTTTCACGCAGGCCTCACAACACGGGCCGTGTTGCAGCACACGGGTGCCCGTGTTGCTGCTCTGACTTGGCTTTTCCCAAAAATCGTTTCGGCCATAACTTTTGAACCGTAACTCTGATTTAGGCGCCGTTTGATGCGTTGGAAAGCTAGTGAAATTTTCTATATGATTATGAGAAATTAGGTAGCTTTAAGAGCTTATTTTAATAAGTGATTATTGGAGAAAGTGTTTATGTTTATAGGTGAATTTGATTGTTATGTATTTTAGTGAAGTGTTTGGTGATGTTTGGTGTACTAAATGAATGATCTTGTGAGTTATACATCAAATGCAAAATGCATTATGTTTTGATATGGTTTGAATGATTGGGCATGACAACATGTATGCTTATGTTTAATATGCATGTTTTTATGAAAATGATGATGCTACATGATGATATGGGAGGCTTGTGATGAATTGTTCATGACTAAATGATTTTTGTTGATAATGTTGAAATATACTTTCCGATTTGGAATTGTTGATAGTTGATGGTTTATGTTTTGGTTGAGTAAGTAATCTCGTTTGTATACATTTTACTTGACGTTGAGATTGATAAATTATATGTATGCATGCATGCACAATAGTTGATGTTCCATTGGTTGGATTTGATGGCATGTGTATGTTAAGATTGTTGTGAGTCTTAATTGCATGCATTGGTTATATTGTACATTGCATGGCATGGTGGTCTTGAAACAGAGACGGTGGAACATTGGGTCCACAATATCTAGACGGTGACCCTATTGTGGGAAAAGACGTAGTGACCTTGATCCGGAAGGGAAACATAGGTGGTGGAACATTGGGTCCACAATATCTAGACGGTGGCCCTATTGTGGGAAAAGACGTAGTGACCTTGATCCGGAAGGGAAACATAGGTGGTGGAACATTGGGTCCACAATATCTAGACGGTGACCCTATTGTGGGAAAAGACGTAGTGACCTTGATCCGGAAGGGAAACATAGGTGGTGGAACATTGGGTCCACAATATCTAGACGGTGACCCTATTGTGGGAAAAGACGTAGTGACCTTGATCCGGAATGGAAACATAGGTGGTGGAACCTTGGGTCCACGAGTCGGTACCGCATTTGCATACGTTGAGTCGTGTTGTGAGTCACATGTATAATTGTGCATGATATGTATGTGTGTTGATGTGTTTGATTATGTGTCAATATTGTTGTTGTTTGAATTATGGTTATGTGCCAAGGATGTGAGTATTCGGATAATCGGTTTACATGGTTAATATGTTGGAAATGGATTCCTTGAGTAAGGATGCTACAGGTGATAAAATGAACATGATCATTATGTATTGCTTTAATTATTGCCATTTCATTTACTTAAAATTATATGTTATATGATTATTGGAATTCTTACCCTTTGTTGGCCAATGCTTTTGATGGCATTGTGCAGGTACTGAGGACGGTAGCGCGAGGCGCTAGCTAACGGATGCATTAGATTGCAATCTGTTTTATTTGATTAGAGTCGAGTCGATGCTCTGGTAGTAACACAGGGGGGGGGGGGAATTTATTAGTGTCGAACTCGATTATTTTGTATTTGGATTATGATGTATATAATCCTTATTCGTGTATATGATGGCTTGTACATGTGAGACTTGATAACATATGCTTATGTGAATTATGATGGCTTGATGCCTTGAATTATGTTTTGATTCCTCCATAAATGGAGATGATGTGAAATTATGAAACTCCGTTGCGTTTGCACGAGAGAATGAAGTAAATATTTATAGTATGTTTGTTTTGTGTTGGAATGCTTATACTTTCAAACATACCCTGTCTGTTTTTCCTTAAAAACTTTGGAATGTGATGTGTGTTGTGGCATCCCTTCTGTGCAATTTTATTTCTCTGATTTTAATCTTTACCTTTAATTTGGGTATTTAGAAGGGGTGTTACAATAGTGGTATCAGAGCAGGTCGGTCTATCGGCCAGGTTGTTTATGTGTTTAATCCCTTTTGGTACGCGACATGTGTGTGAAACACTGTCGGTACTTGTTTGTGTCCTTTTCGTTGTCTGCAGAGGTACGTGTGAAATAAGTGGGGGAGAAGTTTCTTCTCTGAAGTTTTGTGCAAGAGGTTGGTTCAGTATACCGCCGATTGTAAGATGTAAGTATTGCCGAGCAGTTGATGCCTCAAGCATGGTTATGTTTAAATACCTTGAGGGGTAAGATTGAAGATGCTGTTGTGGTTTGGTAACGATGGTTAATGCCACCTCATGATTGTCGACTGTCTACTGATAAATTGAGGGACTGATCATCCTTAATCTCTTGTTGATAGTAGTCGAGAATTATGTTGTTTGGGATAGACTTGTCTTGCCAACTTAATAGTGTGTGAAGCAGATGAGTTGGCATAAGGCAGTGCATGGTTACTTGAGTTGTGGGCGAATTTGGATTTTGGTGAGAAATAATATTTTTGGCAAGCGAGCTTCTTGTTGTGATTCTTCCGAAACCTTTTGTGGAAATGTGAGTGAATTACCGATGTAGTGCGAGGTGAAGTTTTAATGGATTTAGTTTCTGGAACTAGTTGGGATTCGAAGTATCCTTAAGGGATGTTTGTTGCTGAATTAGAGTTGGAGAGTCAACTTGAATATTGGTTTTAGTAGAGTTTGTTTGTTTGAGTGGTTCGCCGTGGAGTGCGCCGATTGTGTTGTTCGAGAAGAGCAAAGGTTACCTAAGTTGGTGTGTCGTTTGTAGTCAAGGAATGAAGCGGATGTTGAGGACGAGTGTCTGCTTCAGAGGATTGATATTTAAGTGAAGCAGTTATTTGGAGTTTATGTGTTTAGTGAGATCGTTTTGAAGTCTGGCTGCCTATGGGTTAGTGTGAGGGTTGAAGATGTTCAGGTAATGCTTTTCAAGATAGTGTATGGTACGGGCGAGTATAAGCTGATGTCGTTAGTGTGACTAATGCGTCAGGTAAGATTTTAAAATGTTCCAACAGTACTCTCATGAGTAGCTGAAGAGTTGTTTCGTGTTCATGGATATTATTTGGTTTACATCAAGTTAAGGGATTGTGGCAAGCATCCGAGTGTTGCGTTATCAGTAGTGGAGTTAGATTGGAGCATGTTGAGCCCTCTAAAGAAGGAGTTTTGGAACTGTTGGACGTGAGTGTCTTAAGTAAGCAACTTAGACGGCAATATTTTAGACAGTTCCGCGAAGATCTATTTTGTGTCTTGTCGAAGACTTTAAGGGGATAATTCATAGTTTAGAAGTTCTTTTGTTTTGGATGGTTAACTTTGTGAGTTCGATGGAAGATATTTTTATGAGTTGGTATTGATCGTGAGTATCTTGACCCGAAATGGGTGAGTCACTAATTGGACTTCGCCATGGGAAGCGAATTTGTTTTGACCGGTGAAAAGTTTAGCGAATGCCTTGATTTTGGTTTTGTTTTATACTGAAGAACCTGGTGCGACGTGTTGTGATATTTTGTTTTGGACGTAAGATGTATTTCGACATAGAGTTGGAAAAGTGTATTACTACCTTGGAACGATTTGATTTTTCTTATGGAAAATTATCGGATGCGGGAGTTAGAGTTTGATGCAGTTATGCTCATTGGAACCTTATAGGTACAGATGTTAACGACAAGGAGATTGGAATTGTTGAAGACAATTCAAGTTGAGTATGATCTATAAAGAGACTTCGTCTGTTGTTGGGTTTATTAAGTTGATATTGAGGATAACCCAAGAATATCTTATTTGAGATTTATTATTTTGAAAGAATGTTGCATGTTTGTTTTGAGACGCTTGTTGAGATTAAACTCAGAAGGTTATTAAGGATTCGTTCACTACTACCATATGGATTTCACCGGATACTAATGGTCGCGGTGGATTATTAGATTACGACTAAAATAAGTCTTGGCGGTAAGGAATTTGGTGATGGTTTGGTAACCACAGGTACTTAAAGATGATTGATGTTTTATAGAGGAAGATGTTCTGTTTGTGACTGAAGTCGGTCGCGACGGTGTTTATGTTGGATTCCATAGAAATTGATGTTATGGTTCTAAGTCCAAACTATGTTGTAATTTCAGGAGTATGAGACGAAATTGATGAGTAGAGTTCTTGAGAGAGTGTTTGGTTTGGATTACCACTTTAGAAGATTGAAAAATATGAGAAATGTTTCGAATAAGAAATCAATGTATTAATCGTTGCGGCGATGCGAGGATGGTGATTACTTAATTAAACTCTGGGAATTGAATTGTTATGAGGGAAGACTTCGTGGAAGTCAAGTGTATACATCGAAGTTTCACAAGTGAAATATTTGGACAGTATTTGAAGAGGTCAAACTATGTCGTGTATTTCAGAGGATCAACAGACGTTGATCAATCGAGAATGAAAGAGTGATTCTTCAAGTTGATGAAGCTGATGTTGCGGGGTGTCTTGATGGGTGTACGCTTTGAACGTATCCATTTTGGGTGATTGGGAAGTTGAGGATTAACCAAGTTGTTTTACGGTTGACATCTTATGCATAAAGTGTCACAGCATGGTTTAGGTATCGAGCATTGAGTTTTAGCGAGTATGCGGGATTGTTGGATTTGGGCTAGTGAGTTATAGTCGCAAGTCGTCAGTATACGTCCTAGGATGAGTGGTGTGTCACAGTTCAGTTATGTTTGGGTAACTTGGTATTGTTCAAGGGTGGTACGTTGGTAATCTACAAGGACGATGTGACCTTGTGATTTTCTGGAATGAGAGCGATAACGGCAAGTGTAATTCTTGAGTTCGTACTTATGCGTGAATGATGGCATCTTTTCGTGTTTGCGTAGCACGCGTGGTTTTATCCTTTCTGATTGTTTCAGTTTTGGTTTGTATAACCATTTTGTTGTTTTTGTTTTAGCGATGGTGTCGGTGTTGTGTCGTAGGACTTTATGTTCCTACCTTTGGTGACTCGTTTCCGAGGCGTCGGTTCGAGTGTATGACTAATTCTATGATTGATACGTTAGGATGGTACCGATCTTGTTTGTTTAGTTCTCGAGCGAACCGGTGTGTCTGCGACTTGTTTAGTTGATTGTCGAGTGCATTGTGTGGGCTTCGCATCTCAGCATGGTTGTTCTTGTCTAAACGTTATGGCTAGGGAGATGCCCTTGTGTTAGGTGTATTTTGTATGTTGTTTAATTAACGCAAGGATTGGGTGGACGAATGCGTAGGCTTGTCCCGATTTGTTCGTTTTGGTCAAAATTTTCGAGGCCGAAAATCTTTTAAGTGGGGGAGAGTTGTAACACCCCGTTTTTGATTAAATGTTAATTCGGTTATTTGAAATAAAAATATTCATAATGATAAAATACTATTTTGAGTAATATTAATTTGGTGTGTAGTAATATTTGACTTGGTTTGATTAATTGGCATGATTAGGTTTATATAGAATAAATATTATTTAATGTAATATTGTTTAATAGGGTTATATATTATAATTTGAATTAAATAATTGTTGGGGCCAAATTACAATTTTAGAAAGATAGAGGGAGGAAAGTTAGTAGTAGAAGGGGAGTTTTATAAAATAAAAAAAAGGAGAGTTAGTAAGAAAAGAAAAAAAAGAGGAGAAAGAAGAAAGAAAAGAGGAGAAAGAAGAAAGAAAAGAGGAGAAGAGGAGAAAGAGAGCTAGGCTTGGAGTTGCAACATCTCCATCATCTTGTTTCAAGAAAACCCACACCAAGGTAAGGGGTTTGATTCTCCATCTCATATTGTTAGGTTTTGTATGATACATTTTGGATTTAGGGGTAAAATTGATAGTTGATTTTTAGGGTTTTGTTGGTTGATTGTTAGAATGGTTTAGAAAAGTTGGATTAGGAATATGGTTTGTGGGTGTATTAAGTGCTAGCTTGTGGAAATTAAGAGTATTGAAATGGGAAAGAAAACCATGGTAGTTGAATGAGAAAAACTCAAAAGAGTGGAGTTTTCACGCAGGCCTCACAACACGGGCCGTGTTGCAGCACACGGGTGCCCGTGTTGCTGCTCTGACTTGGCTTTTCCCAAAAATCGTTTCGGCCATAACTTTTGAACCGTAACTCCGATTTAGGCGCCGTTTGATGCGTTGGAAAGCTAGTGAAATTTTCTATATGATTATGAGGAATTAGGTAGCTTTAAGAGCTTATTTTAATAAGTGATTATTGGAGAAAGTGTTTATGTTTATAGGTGAATTTGATTGTTATGTATTTTAGTGAAGTGTTTGGTGATGTTTGGTGTACTAAATGAATGATCTTGTGAGTTATACATAAAATGAAAAATGCATTATGTTTTGATATGGTTTGAATGATTGGGTATGACAACATGTATGATTATGTTTAATATGCATGTTTGTATGAAAATGATGATGCTACATGATGATATGGGAGGCTTGTGATGAATTGTTCATGACTAAATGATTTTTGTTGATAATGTTGAAATATACTTTCCGATTTGGAATTGTTGATATTTGATGGTTTATGTTTTGGTTGAGTAAGTAATCTCGTTTGTATACATTTTACTTGACGTTGAGATTGATAAATTATATGTATGCATGCATGTACAATAATTGATGTTCCATTGGTTGGATTTGATGGCATGTGTATGTTAAGATTGTTGTGAGTCTTAATTGCATGCATTGGTTATATTGTACATTGCATGGCATGGTGGTCTTGAAACAGAGACGGTGGAACATTGGGTCCACAATATCTAGACGGTGACCCTATTGTGGGAAAAGACGTAGTGACCTTGATCCGGAAGGGAAACATAGGTGGTGGAACATTGGGTCCACAATATCTAGACGGTGGCCCTATTGTGGGAAAAGACGTAGTGACCTTGATCCGGAAGGGAAACATAGGTGGTGGAACATTGGGTCCACAATATCTAGACGGTGACCCTATTATGGGAAAAGACGTAGTGACCTTGATCCGAAAGGGAAACATAGGTGGTGGAACATTGGGTCCACAATATCTAGACGGTGACCCTATTGTGGGAAAAGACGTAGTGACCTTGATCCGGAATGGAAACATAGGTGGTGGAACCTTGGGTCCACGAGTCGGTACCGCATTTGCATACGTTGAGTCGTGTTGTGAGTCACATGTATAATTGTGCATGATATGTATGTGTGTTGATGTGTTTGATTATGTGCCAATATTGTTGTTGTTTGAATTATGGTTATGTGCCAAGGATGTGAGTATTCGGATAATCGGTTTACATGGTTAATATGTTGGAAATGGATTCCTTGAGTAAGGATGCTACAGGTGATAAAATGAACATGATCATTATGTATTGCTTTAATTATTGCCATTTCATTTACTTAAAATTATATGTTATATGATTATTGGAATTCTTACCCTTTGTTGGCCAATGCTTTTGATGGCATTGTGCAGGTACTGAGGACGGTAGCGCGAGGCTCTAGCTAACGGATGCATTAGATTGCAATCTGTTTTATTTGATTAGAGTCGAGTCGATGCTCTGGTAGTAACACAGGGGGGGGGGGGAATTTATTAGTGTCGAACTCGATTATTTTGTATTTGGATTATGATGTATATAATCCTTATTCGTGTATATGATGGCTTGTACATGTGAGACTTGATAACATATGCTTATGTGAATTATGATGGCTTGATGCCTTGAATTATGTTTTGATTCCTCCATAAATGGAGATGATGTGAAATTATGAAACTCCGTTGCGTTTGCACGAGAGAATGAAGTAAATATTTATAGTATGTTTGTTTTGTGTTGGAATGCTTATACTTTCAAACATACCCTGTCTGTTTTTCCTTAAAAACTTTGGAATGTGATGTGTGTTGTGGCATCCCTTCCGTGCAATTTTATTTCTCTGATTTTAATCTTTACCTTTAATTTGGGTATTTAGAAGGGGTGTTACAATAGTGGTATCAGAGCAGGTCGGTCTATCGGCCAGGTTGTTTATGTGTTTAATCCCTTTTGGTACGCGACATGTGTGTGAAACACTGTCGGTACTTGTTTGTGTCCTTTTCGTTGTCTGCAGAGGTACGTGTGAAATAAGTGGGGGAGAAGTTTCTTCTCTGAAGTTTTGTGCAAGAGGTTGGTTCAGTATACCGCCGATTGTAAGATGTAAGTATTGCCGAGCAGTTGATGCCTCAAGCATGGTTATGTTTAAATACCTTGAGGGGTAAGATTGAAGATGCTGTTGTGGTTTGGTAACGATGGTTAATGCCACCTCATGATTGTCGACTGTCTACTGATAAATTGAGGGACTGATCATCCTTAATCTCTTGTTGATAGTAGTCGAGAATTATGTTGTTTGGGATAGACTTGTCTTGCCAACTTAATAGTGTGTGAAGCAGATGAGTTGGCATAAGGCAGTGCATGGTTACTTGAGTTGTGGGCGAATTTGGATTTTGGTGAGAAATAATATTTTTGGCAAGCGAGCTTCTTGTTGTGATTCTTCCGAAACCTTTTGTGGAAATGTGAGTGAATTACCGATGTAGTGCGAGGTGAAGTTTTAATGGATTTAGTTTCTGGAACTAGTTGGGATTCGAAGTATCCTTAAGGGATGTTTGTTGCTGAATTAGAGTTGGAGAGTCAACTTGAATATTGGTTTTAGTAGAGTTTGTTTGTTTGAGTGGTTCGCCGTGGAGTGCGCCGATTGTGTTGTTCGAGAAGAGCAAAGGTTACCTAAGTTGGTGTGTCGTTTGTAGTCAAGGAATGAAGCGGATGTTGAGGACGAGTGTCTGCTTCAGAGGATTGATATTTAAGTGAAGCAGTTATTTGGAGTTTATGTGTTTAGTGAGATCGTTTTGAAGTCTGGCTGCCTATGGGTTAGTGTGAGGGTTGAAGATGTTCAGGTAATGCTTTTCAAGATAGTGTATGGTACGGGCGAGTATAAGCTGATGTCGTTAGTGTGACTAATGCGTCAGGTAAGATTTTAAAATGTTCCAACAGTACTCTCATGAGTAGCTGAAGAGTTGTTTCGTGTTCATGGATATTATTTGGTTTACATCAAGTTAAGGGATTGTGGCAAGCATCCGAGTGTTGCGTTATCAGTAGTGGAGTTAGATTGGAGCATGTTGAGCCCTCTAAAGAAGGAGTTTTGGAACTGTTGGACGTGAGTGTCTTAAGTAAGCAACTTAGACGGCAATATTTTAGACAGTTCCGCGAAGATCTATTTTGTGTCTTGTCGAAGACTTTAAGGGGATAATTCATAGTTTAGAAGTTCTTTTGTTTTGGATGGTTAACTTTGTGAGTTCGATGGAAGATATTTTTATGAGTTGGTATTGATCGTGAGTATCTTGACCCGAAATGGGTGAGTCACTAATTGGACTTCGCCATGGGAAGCGAATTTGTTTTGACCGGTGAAAAGTTTAGCGAATGCCTTGATTTTGGTTTTGTTTTATACTGAAGAACCTGGTGCGACGTGTTGTGATATTTTGTTTTGGACATAAGATGTATTTCGACATAGAGTTGGAAAAGTGTATTACTACCTTGGAACGATTTGATTTTTCTTATGGAAAATTATCGGATGCGGGAGTTAGAGTTTGATGCAGTTATGCTCATTGGAACCTTATAGGTACAGATGTTAACGACAAGGAGATTGGAATTGTTGAAGACAATTCAAGTTGAGTATGATCTATAAAGAGACTTCGTCTGTTGTTGGGTTTATTAAGTTGATATTGAGGATAACCCAAGAATATCTTATTTGAGATTTATTATTTTGAAAGAATGTTGCATGTTTGTTTTGAGACGCTTGTTGAGATTAAACTCAGAAGGTTATTAAGGATTCGTTCACTACTACCATATGGATTTCACCGGATACTAATGGTCGCGGTGGATTATTAGATTACGACTAAAATAAGTCTTGGCGGTAAGGAATTTGGTGATGGTTTGGTAACCACAGGTACTTAAAGATGATTGATGTTTTATAGAGGAAGATGTTCTGTTTGTGACTGAAGTCGGTCGCGACGGTGTTTATGTTGGATTCCATAGAAATTGATGTTATGGTTCTAAGTCCAAACTATGTTGTAATTTCAGGAGTATGAGACGAAATTGATGAGTAGAGTTCTTGAGAGAGTGTTTGGTTTGGATTACCACTTTAGAAGATTGAAAAATATGAGAAATGTTTCGAATAAGAAATCAATGTATTAATCGTTGCGGCGATGCGAGGATGGTGATTACTTAATTAAACTCTGGGAATTGAATTGTTATGAGGGAAGACTTCGTGGAAGTCATGTGTATACATCGAAGTTTCACAAGTGAAATATTTGGACAGTATTTGAAGAGGTCAAACTATGTCGTGTATTTCAGAGGATCAACGGACGTTGATCAATCGAGAATGAAAGAGTGATTCTTCAAGTTGATGAAGCTGATGTTGCGGGGTGTCTTGATGGGTGTACGCTTTGAACGTATCCATTTTGGGTGATTGGGAAGTTGAGGATTAACCAAGTTGTTTTACGGTTGACATCTTATGCATAAAGTGTCACAGCATGGTTTAGGTATCGAGCATTGAGTTTTAGCGAGTATGCGGGATTGTTGGATTTGGGCTAGTGAGTTATAGTCGCAAGTCGTCAGTATACGTCCTAGGATGAGTGGTGTGTCACAGTTCAGTTATGTTTGGGTAACTTGGTATTGTTCAAGGGTGGTACGTTGGTAATCTACAAGGACGATGTGACCTTGTGATTTTCTGGAATGAGAGCGATAACGGCAAGTGTAATTCTTGAGTTCGTACTTATGCGTGAATGATGGCATCTTTTCGTGTTTGCGTAGCACGCGTGGTTTTATCCTTTCTGATTGTTTCAGTTTTGGTTTGTATAACCATTTTGTTGTTTTTGTTTTAGCGATGGTGTCGGTGTTGTGTCGTAGGACTTTATGTTCCTACCTTTGGTGACTCGTTTCCGAGGCGTCGGTTCGAGTGTATGACTAATTCTATGGTTGAGACGTTAGGATGGTACCGATCTTGTTTGTTTAGTTCTCGAGCGAACCGGTGTGTCTGCGACTTGTTTAGTTGATTGTCGAGTGCATTGTGTGGGCTTCGCATCTCGGCATGGTTGTTCTTGTCTAAACGTTATGGCTAGGGAGATGCCCTTGTGTTAGGTGTATTTTGTATGTTGTTTAATTAACGCAAGGATTGGGTGGACGAATGTGTAGGCATGTCCCGATTTGTTCGTTTTGGTCAAAATTTTCGAGGCCGAAAATCTTTTAAGTGGGGGAGAGTTGTAACACCCCGTTTTTGATTAAATGTTAATTCGGTTATTTGAAATAAAAATATTCATAATGATAAAATACTATTTTGAGTAATATTAATTTGGTGTGTAGTAATATTTGACTTGGTTTGATTAATTGGCATGATTAGGTTTATATAGAATAAATATTATTTAATGTAATATTGTTTAATAGGGTTATATATTATAATTTGAATTAAATAATTGTTGGGGCCAAATTACAATTTTAGAAAGATAGAGGGAGGAAAGTTAGTAGTAGAAGGGGAGTTTTATAAAATAAAAAAAATGAGAGTTAGTAAGAAAAGAAAGAAAAGAGGAGAAAGAAGAAAGAAAAGAGGAGAAAGAAGAAAGAAAAGAGGAGAAGAGGAGAAAGAGAGCTAGGCTTGGAGTTGCAACATCTCCATCATCTTGTTTCAAGAAAACCCACACCAAGGTAAGGGGTTTGATTCTCCATCTCATATTGTTAGGTTTTGTATGATACATTTTGGATTTAGGGGTAAAATTGATAGTTGATTTTTAGGGTTTTGTTGGTTGATTGTTAGAATGGTTTAGAAAAGTTGGATTAGGAGTATGGTTTGTGGGTGTATTAAGTGCTAGCTTGTGGAAATTAAGAGTATTGAAATGGGAAAGAAAACCATGGTAGTTGAATGAGAAAAACTCAAAAGAGTGGAGTTTTCACGCAGGCCTCACAACACGGGCCGTGTTGCAGCACACGGGTGCCCGTGTTGCTGCTCTGACTTGGCTTTTCCCAAAAATCGTTTCGGCCATAACTTTTGAACCGTAACTCCGATTTAGGCGCCGTTTGATGCGTTGGAAAGCTAGTGAAATTTTATATATGATTATGAGGAATTAGGTAGCTTTAAGAGCTTATTTTAATAAGTGATTATTGGAGAAAGTGTTTATGTTTATAGGTGAATTTGATTGTTATGTATTTTAGTGAAGTGTTTGGTGATGTTTGGTGTACTAAATGAATGATCTTGTGAGTTATACATCAAATGCAAAATGCATTATGTTTTGATATGGTTTGAATGATTGGGCATGACAACATGTATGCTTATGTTTAATATGCATGTTTGTATGAAAATGATGATGCTACATGATGATATGGGAGGCTTGTGATGAATTGTTCATGACTAAATGATTTTTGTTGATAATGTTGAAATATACTTTCCGATTTGGAATTGTTGATAGTTGATGGTTTATGTTTTGGTTGAGTAAGTAATCTCGTTTGTATACATTTTACTTGACGTTGAGATTGATAAATTATATGTATGCATGCATGCACAATAGTTGATGTTCCATTGGTTGGATTTGATGGCATGTGTATGTTAAGATTGTTGTGAGTCTTAATTGCATGCATTGGTTATATTGTACATTGCATGGCATGGTGGTCTTGAAACAGAGACGGTGGAACATTGGGTCCACAATATCTAGACGGTGACCCTATTGTGGGAAAAGACGTAGTGACCTTGATCCGGAAGGGAAACATAGGTGGTGGAACATTGGGTCCACAATATCTAGACGGTGGCCCTATTGTGGGAAAAGACGTAGTGACCTTGATCCGGAAGGGAAACATAGTTGGTGGAACATTGGGTCCACAATATCTAGACGGTGACCCTATTGTGGGAAAAGACGTAGTGACCTTGATCCGGAAGGGAAACATAGGTGGTGGAACATTGGGTCCACAATATCTAGACGGTGACCCTATTGTGGGAAAAGACGTAGTGACCTTGATCCGGAATGGAAACATAGGTGGTGGAACCTTGGGTCCACGAGTCGGTACCGCATTTGCATACGTTGAGTCGTGTTGTGAGTCACATGTATAATTGTGCATGATATGTATGTGTGTTGATGTGTTTGATTATGTGCCAATATTGTTGTTGTTTGAATTATGGTTATGTGCCAAGGATGTGAGTATTCGGATAATCGGTTTACATGGTTAATATGTTGGAAATGGATTCCTTGAGTAAGGATGCTACAGGTGATAAAATGAACATGATCATTATGTATTGCTTTAATTATTGCCATTTCATTTACTTAAAATTATATGTTATATGATTATTGGAATTCTTACCCTTTGTTGGCCAATGCTTTTGATGGCATTGTGCAGGTACCGAGGACGGTAGCGCGAGGCGCTAGCTAACGGATGCATTAGATTGCAATCTGTTTTATTTGATTAGAGTCGAGTCGATGCTCTGGTAGTAACACAGGGGGGGGAATTTATTAGTGTCGAACTCGATTATTTTGTATTTGGATTATGATGTATATAATCCTTATTCGTGTATATGATGGCTTGTACATGTGAGACTTGATAACATATGCTTATGTGAATTATGATGGCTTGATGCCTTGAATTATGTTTTGATTCCTCCATAAATGGAGATGATGTGAAATTATGAAACTCCGTTGCGTTTGCACGAGAGAATGAAGTAAATATTTATAGTATGTTTGTTTTGTGTTGGAATGCTTATACTTTCAAACATACCCTGTCTGTTTTTCCTTAAAAACTTTGGAATGTGATGTGTGTTGTGGCATCCCTTCCGTGCAATTTTATTTCTCTGATTTTAATCTTTACCTTTAATTTGGGTATTTAGAAGGGGTGTTACAATAGTGGTATCAGAGCAGGTCGGTCTATCGGCCAGGTTGTTTATGTGTTTAATCCCTTTTGGTACGCGACATGTGTGTGAAACACTGTCGGTACTTGTTTGTGTCCTTTTCGTTGTCTGCAGAGGTACGTGTGAAATAAGTGGGGGAGAAGTTTCTTCTCTGAAGTTTTGTGCAAGAGGTTGGTTCAGTATACCGCCGATTGTAAGATGTAAGTATTGCCGAGCAGTTGATGCCTCAAGCATGGTTATGTTTAAATACCTTGAGGGGTAAGATTGAAGATGCTGTTGTGGTTTGGTAACGATGGTTAATGCCACCTCATGATTGTCGACTGTCTACTGACAAATTGAGGGACTGATCATCCTTAATCTCTTGTTGATAGTAGTCGAGAATTATGTTGTTTGGGATAGACTTGTCTTGCTAACTTAATAGTGTGTGAAGCAGATGAGTTGGCATAAGGCAGTGCATGGTTACTTGAGTTGTGGGCGAATTTGGATTTTGGTGAGAAATAAGATTTTTGGCAAGCGAGCTTCTTGTTGTGATTCTTCCGAAACCTTTTGTGGAAATGTGAGTGAATTACCGCTGTAGTGCGAGGTGAAGTTTTAATGGATTTAGTTTCTGGAACTAGTTGGGATTCGAAGTATCCTTAAGGGATGTTTGTTGCTGAATTAGAGTTGGAGAGTCAACTTGAATATTGGTTTTAGTAGAGTTTGTTTGTTTGAGTGGTTCGCCGTGGAGTGCGCCGATTGTGTTGTTCGAGAAGAGCAAAGGTTACCTAAGTTGGTGTGTCATTTGTAGTCAAGGAATGAAGCGGATGTTGAGGACGAGTGTCTGCTTCAGAGGATTGATATTTAAGTGAATCAGTTATTTGGAGTTTATGTGTTTAGTGAGATCGTTTTGATGTCTGGCTGCCTATGGGTTAGTGTGAGGGTTGAAGATGTTTAGGTAATGCTTTTCAAGATAGTGTATGGTACGGGCGAGTATAAGCTGATGTCGTTAGTGTGACTAATGCGTCAGGTAAGATTTTAAAATGTTCCAACAGTACTCTCATGAGTAGCTGAAGAGTTGTTTCGTGTTCATGGATATTATTTGGTTTACATCAAGTTAAGGGATTGTGGCAAGCATCCGAGTGTTGCGTTATCAGTAGTGGAGTTAGATTGGAGCATGTTGAGCCCTCTAAAGAAGGAGTTTTGGAACTGTTGGACGTGAGTGTCTTAAGTAAGCAACTTAGACGGCAATATTTTAGACAGTTCCGCGAAGATCTATTTTGTGTCTTGTCGAAGACTTTAAGGGGATAATTCATAGTTTATAAGTTCTTTTGTTTTGGATGGTTAACTTTGTGAGTTCGATGGAAGATATTTTTATGAGTTGGTATTGATCGTGAGTATCTTGACCCGAAATGGGTGAGTCACTAATTGGACTTCTCCATGGGAAGCGAATTTGTTTTGACCGGTGAAAAGTTTAGCGAATGCCTTGATTTTGGTTTTGTTTTATACTGAAGAACCTGGTGCGACGTGTTGTGATATTTTGTTTTGGACGTAAGATGTATTTCGACATAGAGTTGGAAAAGTGTATTACTACCTTGGAACGATTTGATTTTTCTTATGGAAAATTATCGGATGCGGGAGTTAGAGTTTGATGCAGTTATGCTCATTGGAACCTTATAGGTACAGATGTTAACGACAAGGAGATTGGAATTGTTGAAGACAATTCAAGTTGAGTATGATCTATAAAGAGACTTCGTCTGTTGTTGGGTTTATTAAGTTGATATTGAGGATAACCCAAGAATATCTTATTTGAGATTTATTATTTTGAAAGAATGTTGCATGTTTGTTTTGAGACGCTTGTTGAGATTAAACTCAGAAGGTTATTAAGGATTCGTTCACTACTACCATATGGATTTCACCGGATACTAATGGTCGCGGTGGATTATTAGATTACGACTAAAATAAGTCTTGGCGATAAGGAATTTGGTGATGGTTTGGTAACCACAGGTACTTAAAGATGATTGATGTTTTATAGAGGAAGATGTTTTATTTGTGACTGAAGTCGGTCGCGACGGTGTTTATGTTGGATTCCATAGAAATTGATGTTATGGTTCTAAGTCCAAACTATGTTGTAATTTCAGGAGTATGAGACGAAATTGATGAGTAGAGTTCTTGAGAGAGTGTTTGGTTTGGATTACCACTTTAGAAGATTGAAAAATATGAGAAATGTTTCGAATAAGAAATCAGTGTATTAATCGTTGCGGCGATGCGAGGATGGTGATTACTTAATTAAACTCTGGGAATTGAATTGTTATGAGGGAAGACTTCGTGGAAGTCAAGTGTATACATCGAAGTTTCACAAGTGAAATATTTGGACAGTATTTGAAGAGGTCAAACTATGTCGTGTATTTCAGAGGATCAACGGACGTTGATCAATCGAGAATGAAAGAGTGATTCTTCAAGTTGATGAAGCTGATGTTGCGGGGTGTCTTGATGGGTGTACGCTTTGAACGTATCCATTTTGGGTGATTGGGAAGTTGAGGATTAACCAAGTTGTTTTACGGTTGGCATCTTATGCATAAAGTGTCACAACATGGTTTAGGTATCGAGCATTGAGTTTTAGCGAGTATGCGGGATTGTTGGATTTGGGCTAGTGAGTTATAGTCGCAAGTCGTCAGTATACGTCCTAGGATGAGTTGTGTGTCACAGTTCAGTTATGTTTGGGTAACTTGGTATTGTTCAAGGGTGGTACGTTGGTAATCTACAAGGACGATGTGACCTTGTGATTTTCTGGAATGAGAGCGATAACGGAAAGTGTAATTCTTGAGTTCGTACTTATGCGTGAATGATGGCATCTTTTCGTGTTTGCGTAGCACGCGTGGTTTTATCCTTTCTGATTGTTTCAGTTTTGGTTTGTATAACCATTTTGTTGTTTTTGTTTTAGCGATGGTGTCGGTGTTGTGTTGTAGGACTTTATGTTCCTACCTTTGGTGACTCGTTTCCGAGGCGTCGGTTCGAGTGTATGACTAATTCTATGGTTGAGACGTTAGGATGGTACCGATCTTGTTTGTTTAGTTCTCGAGCGAACCGGTGTGTCTGTGACTTGTTTAGTTGATTGTCGAGTGCATTGTGTGGGCTTCGCATCTCGGCATGGTTGTTCTTGTCTAAACGTTATGGCTAGGGAGATGCCCTTATGTTAGGTGTATTTTATATGTTGTTTAATTAACGCAAGGATTGGGTGGACGAATGTGTAGGCATGTCCCGATTTGTTCGTTTTGGTCAAAATTTTCGAGGCCGAAAATCTTTTAAGTGGGGGAGAGTTGTAACACCCTGTTTTTGATTAAATGTTAATTCGGTTATTTGAAATAAAAATATTCATAATGATAAAATACTATTTTGAGTAATATTAATTTGGTGTGTAGTAATATTTGACTTGGTTTGATTAATTGGCATGATTAGGTTTATATAGAATAAATATTATTTAATGTAATATTGTTTAATAGGGTTATATATTATAATTTGAATTAAATAATTGTTAGGGCCAAATTACAATTTTAGAAAGATAGAGGGAGGAAAGTTAGTAGTAGAAGGGGAGTTTTATAAAATAAAAAAAAAGGAGAGTTAGTAAGAAAAGAAAGAAAAGAGGAGAAAGAAGAAAGAAAAGAGGAGAAGAGGAGAAAGAGAGCTAGGCTTGGAGTTGCAACATCTCCATCATCTTGTTTCAAGAAAACCCACACCAAGGTAAGGGGTTTGATTCTCCATCTCATATTGTTAGGTTTTGTATGATAAATTTTGGATTTAGGGGTAAAATTGATAGTTGATTTTTAGGGTTTTGTTGGTTGATTGTTAGAATGGTTTAGAAAAGTTGGATTAGGAGTATGGTTTGTGGGTGTATTAAGTGCTAGCTTGTGGAAATTAAGAGTATTGAAATGGGAAAGAAAACCATGGTAGTTGAATGAGAAAAACTCAAAAGAGTGGAGTTTTCACGCAGGCCTCACAACACGGGCCGTGTTGCAGCACACGGGTGCCCGTGTTGCTGCTCTGACTTGGCTTTTCCCAAAAATCGTTTCGGCCATAACTTTTGAACCGTAACTCCGATTTAGGCGCCGTTTGATGCGTTGGAAAGCTAGTGAAATTTTCTATATGATTATGAGGAATTAGGTAGCTTTAAGATCTTATTTTAATAAGTGATTATTGGAGAAAGTGTTTATGTTTATAGGTGAATTTGATTGTTATGTATTTTAGTGAAGTGTTGATGATGTTTGGTGTACTAAATGAATGATCTTGTGAGTTATACATCAAATGCAAAATGCATTATGTTTTGATATGGTTTGAATGATTGGGTATGACAACATGTATGCTTATGTTTAATATGCATGTTTGTATGAAAATGATGATGCTACATGATGATATGGGAGGCTTGTGATGAATTGTTCATGACTAAATGATTTTTGTTGATAATGTTGAAATATACTTTCCGATTTGGAATTGTTGATAGTTGATGGTTTATGTTTTGGTTGAGTAAGTAATCTCGTTTGTATACATTTTACTTGACGTTGAGATTGATAAATTATATGTATGCATGCATGTACAATAGTTGATGTTCCATTGGTTGGATTTGATGGCATGTGTATGTTAAGATTGTTGTGAGTCTTAATTGCATGCATTGGTTATATTGTACATTGCATGGCATGGTGGTCTTGAAACAGAGACGGTGGAACATTGGGTCCACAATATCTAGACGGTGACCCTATTGTGGGAAAAGACGTAGTGACCTTGATCCGGAAGGGAAACATAGGTGGTGGAACATTGGGTCCACAATATCTAGACGGTGACCCTATTGTGGGAAAAGACGTAGTGACCTTGATCCGGAATGGAAACATAGGTGGTGGAACATTGGGTCCACAATATCTAGACGGTGACCCTATTATGGGAAAAGACGTAGTGACCTTGATCCGGAAGGGAAACATAGGTGGTGGAACATTGGGTCCACAATATCTAGACGGTGACCCTATTGTGGGAAAAGACGTAGTGACCTTGATCCGGAATGGAAACATAGGTGGTGGAACCTTGGGTCCACGAGTCGGTACCGCATTTGCATACGTTGAGTCGTGTTGTGAGTCACATGTATAATTGTGCATGATATGTATGTGTGTTGATGTGTTTGATTATGTGCCAATATTGTTGTTGTTTGAATTATGGTTATGTGCCAAGGATGTGAGTATTCGGATAATCGGTTTACATGGTTAATATGTTGGAAATGGATTCCTTGAGTAAGGATGCTACAGGTGATAAAATGAACATGATCATTATGTATTGCTTTAATTATTGCCATTTCATTTACTTAAAATTATATGTTATATGATTATTGGAATTCTTACCCTTTGTTGGCCAATGCTTTTGATGGCATTGTGCAGGTACCGAGGACGGTAGCGCGAGGCGCTAGCTAACGGATGCATTAGATTGCAATCTGTTTTATTTGATTAGAGTCGAGTCGATGCTCTGGTAGTAACACAGGGGGGGGGGGGAATTTATTAGTGTCGAACTCGATTATTTTGTATTTGGATTATGATGTATATAATCCTTATTCGTGTATATGATGGCTTGTACATGTGAGACTTGATAACATATGCTTATGTGAATTATGATGGCTTGATGCCTTGAATTATGTTTTGATTCCTCCATAAATGGAGATGATGTGAAATTATGAAACTCCGTTGCGTTTGCACGAGAGAATGAAGTAAATATTTATAGTATGTTTGTTTTGTGTTGGAATGCTTATACTTTCAAACATACCCTGTCTGTTTTTCCTTAAAAACTTTGGAATGTGATGTGTGTTGTGGCATCCCTTCCGTGCAATTTTATTTCTCTGATTTTAATCTTTACCTTTAATTTGGGTATTTAGAAGGGGTGTTACAATAGTGGTATCAGAGCAGGTCGGTCTATCAGCCAGGTTGTTTATGTGTTTAATCCCTTTTGGTACGCGACATGTGTGTGAAACACTGTCGGTACTTGTTTGTGTCCTTTTCGTTGTCTGCAGAGGTACGTGTGAAATAAGTGGGGGAGAAGTTTCTTCTCTGAAGTTTTGTGCAAGAGGTTGGTTCAGTATACCGCCGGTTGTAAGATGTAAGTATTGCCGAGCAGTTGATGCCTCAAGCATGGTTATGTTTAAATACCTTGAGGGGTAAGATTGAAGATGCTGTTGTGGTTTGGTAACGATGGTTAATGCCACCTCATGATTGTCGACTGTCTACTGACAAATTGAGGGACTGATCATCCTTAATCTCTTGTTGATAGTAGTCGAGAATTATGTTGTTTGGGATAGACTTGTCTTGCCAACTTAATAGTGTGTGAAGCAGATGAGTTGGCATAAGGCAGTGCATGGTTACTTGAGTTGTGGGCGAATTTGGATTTTGGTGAGAAATAAGATTTTTGGCAAGCGAGCTTCTTGTTGTGATTCTTCCGAAACCTTTTATGGAAATGTGAGTGAATTACCGCTGTAGTGCGAGGTGAAGTTTTAATGGATTTAGTTTCTGGAACTAGTTGGGATTCGAAGTATCCTTAAGGGATGTTTGTTGCTGAATTAGAGTTGGAGAGTCAACTTGAATATTGGTTTTAGTAGAGTTTGTTTGTTTGAGTGGTTCGCCGTGGAGTGCGCCGATTGTGTTGTTCGAGAAGAGCAAAGGTTACCTAAGTTGGTGTGTCGTTTGTAGTCAAGGAATGAAGCGGATGTTGAGGACGAGTGTCTGCTTCAGAGGATTGATATTTAAGTGAAGCAGTTATTTGGAGTTTATGTGTTTAGTGAGATCGTTTTGAAGTCTGGCTGCCTATGGGTTAGTGTGAGGGTTGAAGATGTTCAGGTAATGCTTTTCAAGATAGTGTATGGTACGGGCGAGTATAAGCTGATGTCGTTAGTGTGACTAATGCGTCAGGTAAGATTTTAAAATGTTCCAACAGTACTCTCATGAGTAGCTGAAGAGTTGTTTCGTGTTCATGGATATTATTTGGTTTACATCAAGTTAAGGGATTGTGGCAAGCATCCGAGTGTTGCGTTATCAGTAGTGGAGTTAGATTGGAGCATGTTGAGCCCTCTAAAGAAGGAGTTTTGGAACTGTTGGACATGAGTGTCTTAAGTAAGCAACTTAGACGGCAATATTTTAGACAGTTCCGCGAAGATCTATTTTGTGTCTTGTCGAAGACTTTAAGGGGATAATTCATAGTTTAGAAGTTCTTTTGTTTTGGATGGTTAACTTTGTGAGTTCGATGGAAGATATTTTTATGAGTTGGTATTGATCGTGAGTATCTTGACCCGAAATGGGTGAGTCACTAATTGGACTTCGCCATGGGAAGCGAATTTGTTTTGACCGGTGAAAAGTTTAGCGAATGCCTTGATTTTGGTTTTGTTTTATACTGAAGAACCTGGTGCGACGTGTTGTGATATTTTGTTTTGGACGTAAGATGTATTTCGACATAGAGTTGGAAAAGTGTATTACTACCTTGGAACGATTTGATTTTTCTTATGGAAACTTATCGGATGCGGGAGTTAGAGTTTGATGCAGTTATGCTCATTGGAACCTTATAGGTACAGATGTTAACGACAAGGAGATTGGAATTGTTGAAGACAATTCAAGTTGAGTATGATCTATAAAGAGACTTCGTCTGTTGTTGGGTTTATTAAGTTGATATTGAGGATAACCCAAGAATATCTTATTTGAGATTTATTATTTTGAAAGAATGTTCCATGTTTGTTTTGAGACGCTTGTTGAGATTAAACTCAGAAGGTTATTAAGGATTCGTTCACTACTACCATATGGATTTCACCGGATACTAATGGTCGCGGTGGATTATTAGATTACGACTAAAATAAGTCTTGGCGGTAAGGAATTTGGTGATGGTTTGGTAACCACAGGTACTTAAAGATGATTGATGTTTTATAGAGGAAGATGTTCTGTTTGTGACTGAAGTCGGTCGCGACGGTGTTTATGTTGGATTCCATAGAAATTGATGTTATGGTTCTAAGTCCAAACTATGTTGTAATTTCAGGAGTATGAGACGAAATTGATGAGTAGAGTTCTTGAGAGAGTGTTTGGTTTGGATTACCACTTTAGAAGATTGAAAAATATGAGAAATGTTTCGAATAAGAAATCAGTGTATTAATCGTTGCGGCGATGCGAGGATGGTGATTACTTAATTAAACTTTGGGAATTGAATTGTTATGAGGGAAGACTTCGTGGAAGTCAAGTGTATACATCGAAGTTTCACAAGTGAAATATTTGGACAGTATTTGAAGAGGTCAAACTATGTCGTGTATTTCAGAGGATCAACGGACGTTGATCAATCGAGAATGAAAGAGTGATTCTTCAAGTTGATGAAGCTGATGTTGCGGGGTGTCTTGATGGGTGTACGCTTTGAACGTATCCATTTTGGGTGATTGGGAAGTTGAGGATTAACCAAGTTGTTTTACGGTTGGCATCTTATGCATAAAGTGTCACAGCATGGTTTAGGTATCGAGCATTGAGTTTTAGCGAGTATGCGGGATTGTTGGATTTGGGCTAGTGAGTTATAGTCGCAAGTCGTCAGTATACGTCCTAGGATGAGTGGTGTGTCACAGTTCAGTTATGTTTGGGTAACTTGGTATTGTTCAAGGGTGGTACATTGGTAATCTACAAGGACGATGTGACCTTGTGATTTTCTGGAATGAGAGCGATAACGGCAAGTGTAATTCTTGAGTTCGTACTTATGCGTGAATGATGGCATCTTTTCGTGTTTGCGTAGCACGCGTGGTTTTATCCTTTCTGATTGTTTCAGTTTTGGTTTGTATAACCATTTTGTTGTTTTTGTTTTAGCGATGGTGTCGGTGTTGTGTCGTAGGACTTTATGTTCCTACCTTTGGTGACTCGTTTCCGAGGCGTCGGTTCGAGTGTATGACTAATTATATGGTTGAGACGTTAGGATGGTACCGATCTTGTTTGTTTAGTTCTCGAGCGAACCGGTGTGTCTGCGACTTGTTTAGTTGATTGTCGAGTGCATTGTGTGGGCTTCGCATCTCGGCATGGTTGTTCTTGTCTAAACGTTATGGCTAGGGAGATGCCCTTGTGTTAGGTGTATTTTGTATGTTGTTTAATTAACGCAAGGATTGGGTGGACGAATGCGTAGGCATGTCCCGATTTGTTCGTTTTGGTCAAAATTTTCGAGGCCGAAAATCTTTTAAGTGGGGGAGAGTTGTAACACCCCGTTTTTGATTAAATGTTAATTCGGTTATTTGAAATAAAAATATTCATAATGATAAAATACTATTTTGAGTAATATTAATTTGGTGTTTAGTAATATTTGACTTGGTTTGATTAATTGGCATGATTAGGTTTATATAGAATAAATATTATTTAATGTAATATTGTTTAATAGGGTTATATATTATAATTTGAATTAAATAATTGTTGGGGCCAAATTACAATTTTAGAAAGATAGAGGGAGGAAAGTTAGTAGTAGAAGGGGAGTTTTATAAAATAAAAAAAAGGAGAGTTAGTAAGAAAAGAAAGAAAAGAGGAGAAAGAAGAAAGAAAAGAGGAGAAGAGGAGAAAGAGAGCTAGGCTTGGAGTTGCAACATCTCCATCATCTTGTTTCAAGAAAACCCACACCAAGGTAAGGGGTTTGATTCTCCATCTCATATTGTTAGGTTTTGTATGATAAATTTTGGATTTAGGGGTAAAATTGATAGTTGATTTTTAGGGTTTTGTTGGTTGATTGTTAGAATGGTTTAGAAAAGTTGGATTAGGAGTATGGTTTGTGGGTGTATTAAGTGCTAGCTTGTGGAAATTAAGAGTATTGAAATGGGAAAGAAAACCATGGTAGTTGAATGAGAAAAACTCAAAAGAGTGGAGTTTTCACGCAGGCCTCACAACACGGGCCGTGTTGCAGCACACGGGTGCCCGTGTTGCTGCTCTGACTTGGCTTTTCCCAAAAATCGTTTCGGCCATAACTTTTGAACCGTAACTCCGATTTAGGCGCCGTTTGATGCGTTGGAAAGCTAGTGAAATTTTCTATATGATTATGAGGAATTAGGTAGCTTTAAGATCTTATTTTAATAAGTGATTATTGGAGAAAGTGTTTATGTTTATAGGTGAATTTGATTGTTATGTATTTTAGTGAAGTGTTGATGATGTTTGGTGTACTAAATGAATGATCTTGTGAGTTATACATCAAATGCAAAATGCATTATGTTTTGATATGGTTTGAATGATTGGGTATGACAACATGTATGCTTATGTTTAATATGCATGTTTGTATGAAAATGATGATGCTACATGATGATATGGGAGGCTTGTGATGAATTGTTCATGACTAAATGATTTTTGTTGATAATGTTGAAATATACTTTCCGATTTGGAATTGTTGATAGTTGATGGTTTATGTTTTGGTTGAGTAAGTAATCTCGTTTGTATACATTTTACTTGACGTTGAGATTGATAAATTATATGTATGCATGCATGTACAATAGTTGATGTTCCATTGGTTGGATTTGATGGCATGTGTATGTTAAGATTGTTGTGAGTCTTAATTGCATGCATTGGTTATATTGTACATTGCATGGCATGGTGGTCTTGAAACAGAGACGGTGGAACATTGGGTCCACAATATCTAGACGGTGACCCTATTGTGGGAAAAGACGTAGTGACCTTGATCCGGAAGGGAAACATAGGTGGTGGAACATTGGGTCCACAATATCTAGACGGTGACCCTATTGTGGGAAAAGACGTAGTGACCTTGATCCGGAAGGGAAACATAGGTGGTGAAACATTGGGTCCACAATATCTAGACGGTGACCCTATTGTGGGAAAAGACGTAGTGACCTTGATCCGGAAGGGAAACATAGGTGGTGGAACATTGGGTCCACAATATCTAGACGGTGACCCTATTGTGGGAAAAGACGTAGTGACCTTGATCCGGAATGGAAACATAGGTGGTGGAACCTTGGGTCCACGAGTCGGTACCGCATTTGCATACGTTGAGTCGTGTTGTGAGTCACATGTATAATTGTGCATGATATGTATGTGTGTTGATGTGTTTGATTATGTGCCAATATTGTTGTTGTTTGAATTATGGTTATGTGCCAAGGATGTGAGTATTCGAATAATCGGTTTACATGGTTAATATGTTGGAAATGGATTCCTTGAGTAAGGATGCTACAGGTGATAAAATGAACATGATCATTATGTATTGCTTTAATTATTGCCATTTCATTTACTTAAAATTATATGTTATATGATTATTGGAATTCTTACCCTTTGTTGGCCAATGCTTTTGATGGCATTGTGCAGGTACCGAGGACGGTAGCGCGAGGCGCTAGCTAACGGATGCATTAGATTGCAATCTGTTTTATTTGATTAGAGTCGAGTCGATGCTCTGGTAGTAACACAGGGGGGGGGGGGGGAATTTATTAGTGTCGAACTCGATTATTTTGTATTTGGATTATGATGTATATAATCCTTATTCGTGTATATGATGGCTTGTACATGTGAGACTTGATAACATATGCTTATGTGAATTATGATGGCTTGATGCCTTGAATTATGTTTTGATTCCTCCATAAATGGAGATGATGTGAAATTATGAAACTCCGTTGCGTTTGCACGAGAGAATGAAGTAAATATTTATAGTATGTTTGTTTTGTGTTGGAATGCTTATACTTTCAAACATACCCTGTCTGTTTTTCCTTAAAAACTTTGGAATGTGATGTGTGTTGTGGCATCCCTTCCGTGCAATTTTATTTCTCTGATTTTAATCTTTACCTTTAATTTGGGTATTTAGAAGGGGTGTTACAACATCGCCGAGTGAAAATTTTCTAGGCACTCTAGTGTCCAATTATCTTCCACCTTCGAGTCACGAATGGAAGAACTTGCCAATCTAACTCTTCAGGATTAAGAAGATTGAACAGGGGCAGCTTTTGTACCCCAAAATTTTCCCTCTCACTTATCAAGAAATTTCTCACAAGATCTCCTTGGGCTCAAGACTGTGCTAGGGTTTGATCAGCTCAAGACACCTCCTTAAGCATTAATAACCAAAATTAGGGTTTGAGTTTGCATAAGGATTTTTGGATTTCCAATGCTCCATATTATTTTCATGGATCATTATGGACCCCAAATATTACTCATGTCAAGTTTCAAGCCTTGAATCACATTTTTGCTCAGTCAATTGAGCAGTTGACCTAAAAATCAGTTGTATTGGGGGAAAAGTCAACTATGGCCAATTTACAGTCAAACTTCATAATTTTTTATCCACATCAACATTCTAAACTCATATGTATAATTTTAACAAGTTTGGACCATAATTCCTCAAGAAATTTGATCAAATCTCCAAAAGGGCAAAATGGTCAAAATTAGGATTTTGACTGGGAAAGGGCAATTTCTAATTTTTTACCTAGCAAATGGTCAATTGGTTTAAGGAATGATCTCAAGAGTCCAATTGAATCATTTTTACCAAATGACATGATTCAAAACATTGCAAGTCCATTGGATTGACAGATGAATTTTGCAGCCAACTGATCAAAAGTCACATGTATACTGAAAAGTCAAACTTTAACTTTTTAGTCAAATTCAAGTGCCAAAGATCATAATTTATCAAAACATGTCAAAATATGAAACTTATTCTTCAAGAAATCAAAAAGTCAAGATTTCATTTTGAAAAGTCAAAATTTCTAAACTTAGAAATTTTTCTAAGTGTTGGAAATTTCATGTTTTTTCATAACTTTGAGCAAACTTTTCACCATGATGCAAGATGATTTAAGAAAAACTTCCAACATTAAAGTTGTATATATCCATGAAATCTACAACTTTTCTTCACACAACTTCTTCCAAAAGTGCTTGGATCTCAAGTTATAATTTTATGAACATAGGGTCATGAAACTAAACACTTAGTGAAATTTTGCCCTAATTTGGCTAGGATTTTGACCTAACTTCATGACACTTTTCATATAGTTCCAAGTAGAATCTTCAAAATAAATTCAAATATGGGTTGTAGAGAACATTTAAAGCTTTCCAAAATGTCCAAGAACTCCTTGAGATCATTCTTGAGTAGGGAGAATCGAAGATATAAAGTTAGGGTTTTGCCACTTGAATTACAAGCCATTTTTGATGAACACGTGAACCAAATCCATGCTAGGCTGCATAATATTTGATTTTCAGGCCTCAAACTTGTTTGTCACTCCATAATTAACAGTTTACACAATTGATTATGCCTTTATCCAATTGTTTCAAGCTTTATCCAAATCAATTTGCCATTTTAGGGAGAAAGTAACATATCCATTCTTGTAAAGCAAGCTTTATGCACAAAGTCATCTTCTTGAGCTCCCAACTTGTTTTCCTTGTTTACACTCCATCTACAAAGTCAGAGGCATTATGTTTAAAGTGGTTAACAACTCTATGAACCAAGTACAAGGCTTGGAAACTTGAATTTCTCAAAAATCACATGTTACGCATAAACTTATGATTTTGAGTTATGATCAACAAGAACTCTCCAAACTTGTTGCTTATATATAAAGTCACTATTTGTGAGCTAGAGGACGAGCTTGAGCACCCTGAAATACACCAAAACTCTCTCAAATTAAAAATTGCACAAAAACTCCATTGTTGCACAGTTTATGACCTTGAACATCAAACTCCTATTTCCCTCGTCTGTTTCTTAGCCTTTTCGTTTATAAAGCTTCCTTACATCAAATACAACTCATCCCTATCCTTATTCCAGAACTATAACACCATTTACCATAACTTCCATTACCAAAAAACAGAGTCTACAACTTGACTTCTCCAAGCCATTTCAGCCATCCATTGTTCAAGCTAATCTTTGCTTTAGCTTCCTAGGACCTCAAGGAAGCTAACCTGATCATCACCATCACTTAAAACAAGCTCAAACTCCAAACACGATTTCCAGTTTTGAGGTAAGTTTTCTCAACTTGGAACTCTTCATACATGCATCATCAATAGTTTATTTATGAATAAAACATGTAGATATCATTTCCCTGAAGCTAACCATGTCCTTAGTTTCCATTAATTTTACTTGAGCTTAGAGAATTTTGAAACTGAAATTTCTGAAATTTTTAGGATTCAGATTAGGGACATTAAATTCTTGCTTGTCTTTAATCTATAGTTTTAATACTTTATATTTCTGGAATCGTGAGAAAATTTGCTACAAGTTTCATGTTTATAGTTTTCATTTTTGATGAGAAATGAGCAAGTTATAGTTGGTCTGGCTGGAGGTTGAAGATGAAGTCTTTAGGACACGTTTTGCCTTACATATTTATTATTTTATTTGTATTAAAGGATGTATAGCCATCCCAGTGGTAGAAGCGCGCGCCTGTAACCTATGGGACCTGGGTTCGAGTCATAGTGGTACCCTTTTGCAATTTTTCATGTTTAACAAATTATGACTTTTTTGTTTGCAGGGCGCTGGGCCTCTTTGGGCCTGGCTTATTTTTTTATTTTTCTAGTTGACCTCCCTATTTCCCATTAACACCGCTGGCCCAAATTTATTTATTTATTTTTTTTATTTTATTTTCATTTTATTTTTTCTTAAATATATTTTCTAAATACTAAAAAAACTCATAAAATACAAAAATGATATATTTATATTTTGACTTATTTTATTTTTATTTTTCCATAAAAAATATTTTTATTTATTATAATTTATTTATTTTATTAATTAAATCTTATAAACTTAATTAATATTATGTTTTTATTTATTTTTCACACCATTTAAAATACTTTATTTTAATATAAAAAAAAAGACTAAAAATATTTCATATTACTATAAATATTTTCAAGATAAAAATACCAAAAATACTTTTCGTGAACTTATTTTCTTTTGATTAATTAATAGAACTAGGTTTTCATTTAAAATCTTTTCTTAATAAATTCAAACTTAATTAACTATTTTATTTATTTAATTAGGTTAAGACAAAATATTTTTTTCATGAAAACCAAACAAAATTCATTTTCTTTACTTTTTGCATCCTTGTACATTTATTCATTGTTATACTTTGTATTTATTTAATTCCTTGTATATTTATACCAATTCAATATGGTTGTAATAGACTAATTAGGTTTAAATTTTTGCAATCCCCATTCAATTTGTACACCCCCCCTATAAATGTTGTAATAGCCTAGTAACTTTAAAATTCTACAATTTATCGCTTTCATATATAGCATGCTAGTAATTAGGGTTTGTATGGAAAGACTAAAACCAATACCTAGAAAACCATAATTCAAGACAAAAACAAGCATGAAAATGATACACTTGCACACAAGCACCCCTAGGGTTATTCCACTTAGTTTCCTTATACAAAATGGCCATATTACGCATGTAAGGTATCTTAGCAAAAACAAGCAAGTACAAGATCATAGTCCCTCGATGACGCTATCTAAGTTGCCTTTCAAATGATCTTAGTCCCTAAAAAAGAATGCTAATATTCCTTGCAACATTGATAATCATGGTTATACGATGACCCACGTCTGTGCCGTTTACATCCAAAGATAGGGTTGCTTACCAAATCAATGGTAAGACAACAATGTCAAAGGAAAAGAGAATGAACAAGAAATACATTTGTAGGTATATTGCTCCTAATTACTTGCTCCATTTCAAAACAAAAATCCTTGCTATTTTCAAAATAAATACACGCACTTTCAAACATCTTACAAAATTGAAAACATTTTCAAAAGACAAACATCTTTGTATACATTCTTACAAACAAGAATCATTACAAAGATTGCCTAAACAATGGCCTCTTTACAAAATACTTTCAAAAACCACATCAAGAACAATTTCAAACAAAAAGCAAGTGATCTAGCAAGTAACTAAGAGCCCATGGAAAACCATGGATGAAAAGGATGCTAATACCTTCCCTTTTCATAATCTACCCCTCGAACTCAAGAAACAATCTCAAAGGTCTTTCCTGTTCTTTTTCACCTTTCCTTTTGGATAAAAGAAAAGTCGGTGGCGACTCTTGCTAACCGCAACATTTGCGATAAAATGCAAAACCTTGAAGTCAGTTCTCCCACCGTATCACACTCATTCTTGACATATGCTTCCTAGATGGTGGTTTACTATATTCTCTAGTTAATTTTTCATTTCTAAGTTGCATACACTTCAAAACTTAAGACAAAACTTAGCACTTTGTCCCACTGGGCGTGCCAATTTGTTTACTGTGGAAATTGGTAAACAACCACTAGTCCTCCTAAAGTCCTGAAACTGAGGGTTACTTGCAAGATCGACCAGTTGGTCTTAAGACGCGTGCTAAAATTTCTTGATTATTATACATATTCTGTCGAAATCCTTATCAAAGGGATGATTTCCTTATGATTAAGGGAACAGGTACAATAACGGCTTTCCACACAATAGTTAAATCGACTGACTGGTGACTCGTGACAGACAGGAGATCTTTTAAGATTCAAAACACTAAATGACTGGTGACTCGTGACCGACAAGAAGTATTGAAAAGTTTAGGGAAAATCAATAATGACGTAGAACCCGTGTTCGACGACGAATTTAAAACATACATAATAATCACGAAAGACTATTGAAAGATAAAAGATTCGCATTTAAAGTAAAGGTGGTGATTCACGTACATCAAACACTTTCTGAACTCTTCGTTCCTGACGCTCGGAGATGAGATTTTTGATGATTGATTTGATAATACAAGTTAACACACCAAAATTAACCATAAAATGACCTATTTATAGTATTTACATCATAACTGCCTAAAATAAAATCTACGGGTCAGATTCGACCCCTAATGGTAACTGCTACACTGGATGCTGCCACCTGTTTGGCGCTCAAATAATCATGCAATCGTGCTTGGAAGTTGTGCATTTGACTTCTCCTGCTCATGGCCACTACAAATAACTGCTCCTAGTTTTAAGGAAATAACTGCTCCTGGCTTCAAAAGTACCTACCTTTGTTCATAGGTTCGACGCTCTCTTTTTCTTTGAGGAGGGCATCTTTTGCTGAATATTTTCCTAAGTCCAGAAACTTTCTTCTTGGCCGACAAAAACTAACTTCGACCACTTTACTTTCGACCTTAGCGCATCATAAGCAGCTCCTATTACTTCCCTTAAATCCGATAATACTCTTCTTAGTCGACCAGACGCATTTCGACCATTTTTCCTTACTCTTCATCATTTGGTCAAATTAACCAAAATTTTCCATGGTTCGTTATGGACTCTTTTTTCCCTTTTTCCAACCGACACAACTTACCTTTAACTCTTGGTGAAATATCCTTCTGTTATAAAGTTTAATTAAATGACACCATACTTGTAATTATCTTGGTCTCTAGCTTCTGACATTCTTGCCTTCAGAAGATAACCCCTAACTTATAGGATTATATCCTTTGAAAACTTTGCTTAAATACCTTAAGATTTTTTAAGGTAACACCTTGTTATTTTCAAAACACCAACACTTTCAAAACATCTTTCAAACTTGAAAACATTTTCAAAAGATCAAACACTTTGTATACATTCTTACGAACGAGAATCATTACAAAGTTTGCCTAAACATGGCATCTTTACAAAATACCTTCAAGAACCACACAAAGCACATTTTCAAACAAAAAGCAAGTGATCTAGCAAGTAACTAAGAGCCCAGGGAAAAAATGAATGAAAAGGGTGCTAATACCTTCCCTTTTCATGATCTACCCCCCGAACTCAAGAAACATTCTCAAAGGTCTTTCCTGTGCTTTTTCACCTTTCCTTTTGGACGAAAGAAAAGTCGGTAGCGACTCTTGCTAAACCGCAACATTTGCGATCAGACACAAAACAACCAAGTCAGTTCTCCCACCATATCACACATGCCATAGACCAAAGAGAAGGGATTTTCCTCAGTTGATGCTCGAGCTGAAGTACGGTAGCCATGAAGAGCAAATGGTAACATCTCATGCCAGTCTCTGTAGGTCACCACCATCTTTTGCATAATTTTCTTGATATTTTTATTGGCAACCTCCACTGCACCATTCATTTTGGGTCTGTAAGGAGAAGAATTGTGATGCTTGATTTTGAAATGTGTGAAAAGTTCCATAATTATAATATTGTTAAGATTGGTTCTGTTGCTGGTGATGATCCTTTGGGGGATACTGTAACGGCAAATGAGGTTATGCTTGATAAATCTGGCTACAACATTCTTAGTGACCGAGGCAAATGAGGCAACTTCGGCCCATTTGGTGAAGTAATCAATAGCAACAAGGATGAAATGGTGTCCATTGAAAGCAGTGGGTTTGATCTCTCCAATCATGTCAATGCCCCACATTGCAAATGGCCACAGAGCAGTCATGACGTTCAAAGGGATTGGAAGTACACGGACCTTGTCGGCATAGATCTGACACTTATGGCAAGTCCTCGAGTGATGGTGACAATCAGTTTCCATTGTTGACCAATAGTAACCAGCCCTTAGAATCTTCTTGTCCATAGTGTGTGTGATACGGTGAGAGAACTAACTTGGTTTGTTTTGCGTTTCGATCGCATTTGTGCAGATAGCAAGAGTCGCCATCGACTTTTATTTTATCCAAAAGGAAAGGTAAAAAGCACAGGAAAGACCTTTCGAGATTATTTCTCGGGTTCGGGGGTAGATTATGAAAAGGGAAGGTATTAGCACCCTTTTCATCCATGGTTTTCCATGGGCTCTTAGTTACTCATTTAGATCACTTGCTTTTATTTGACAGTGTGCTTGTGGTGTGGGCTTTGAAAGTGTTTTGAAAAAATCTTTTCGTAATGGTTCTCGTTTCTATAAGAACGCGTACAAAGTTTTGTTTCAAAAAAATAGTTCAAAGAAGTGTTTGTGTGATGTACTTTTGAAAGTGGTTTTTTATAAGATATTTTTCAATGGTTCTCATCTCTATAAGAACGTATACAAAATGTTATGTCTTTTCAAAAATGTTTCGAGATGAAAGTGTCAGTGTAAAATGTCTTTTTGTTGTGAGCAAGCGAACAACTAAGAGCGAATCTACCTACTCGAAAGGTTTTAAGTGTTCTTTTCTTCCTCCTTTTAATGTTTCTTTCTTACCAATAATTTGGTAAGAAATCCCCATCGTTGGATATGAAGGGACAGGCGCGGGTCAATCGTACAATCATCGAAAGCAACTTATGATACGCTTTAGCAATTTTTGTAAGGGACGAGATCATTTTATCGAAGGCAACGTCAGGGGTCATCGAGGGACTACGATCTTTTCTATCGAAGGCTCATTGCTAAAGCGTCCCATATTCGAGGGACATGACTGTGTTTCTGAGGCAACGAGCGAGGTTACCCTAGAGGTGCGCGTGTGAAAAGTGTGTTTGATTCAAGTTATTTTGTCTTTGAAATTTGGTTATCTTGCGATTTCTTTTAAATCTTGCCATGCACGCCTAATTACTATATAGTATAAGGAAAACAATAAATTGCGGAAATTGAAATTATAAGCTATTACAACGCTTTCGGGAATGGGGGTACAATTTTTTTACAAATGGGGATGAGTCGAACGCGATTAACAGGTCCAAATAACAAACAATACAACCAAATCTAATTTTGAGCGATTAATTGAAGTCATAAAAATTAATTAACAAAGCATGGAAGTAAGATTCTTGTTATTTGTTTGAAAAGTTTGGAAAGAAAGATAGAAAAATCTATTATATTAATTAGCTTAAGAGTTAAATCAAATGTATGTATTTTTAGGGTTTTTTTATTTAGAAATTAAATAAGCAAATTAAAGCTTAAGCACAAAATAATTAGTAAAAATTATTTACAAATTCCTATATTAAATTAATTACAAAAATTAACTAATCTTCAAATTAAATTTTTATTTATTATATAATTGGATTTTTTTTATATTAAAACTAAATCTAAACTAATAGAGTTATTAAATTAATTATGGAACTAAACTAAAAATTTCTAGTTAATCAAAACATAATTATTTAATTAATCTTACTTAACTAAGCTAATGAAAAATAAATAGAAAAAAATAAAGAGCTAAACATAATTTAAACAAGAGTGTAAAGCAGTATGTTGGGGTATGCAATAGAAATTAGATTGGGCTTAGAACTTGTGAAACAGCAAAGCCCAAAGAAATAAAAAAAATTGTTTTATACAAAAAAACATAAATGTTGTTTTTTCTTTTAAAAAAAAGTGGGCTGGGCTTGGACCGGATCGGGCCAGACCCGGGTCCAACCCTTTTTCTTCAAAGTTGTAGAAGGGTTCATGAACCCTAAACAACAACGAGGCAGCGCCTCCTTCCCTGTCATCCTCCTAATGTTCACGCTAATCTTTTTCCTTCTCTCATGATTTCTTTGTTCTAACCGGAGAGATCTGACACCGTCTAATCCTTGACCTCTCCCAAGCCCTTTGTTACTGGAACCTGTCTCTCTCGTCTCTCTAATCCTCACCGAATTGAACTAGCAATTTCAAACTCCTTATCAATACAAACCCTAATCCTTCTCTAACCCTAGAAATCTTGAAGAGGATTGAAGGTACGGTTTTTTCGTCATTTCCTCTTGCCTAAAGATTTCTTGATTTTTTACCAACTTATTAGCTCTTTGTTAATGCATGAATCATGCCATGGAAGTATGAGAATAGGGGGAAATCATACCTGCTGGATCTCTTTTCTGGTTTAACTTCTTCCTCGTTTTGCTGGTCTTGTGATTTCTTTTGCAGTTTGTGAGCTTTGGATGGAGGGGCGAGATTGATGATGGTGTTCAGTGGTGACGGAGGGTGAATGGGGAAGGGAGATGATGATGAGGTGAAAGCATTTGGAGATCTTTGGCTCTTCTGGTTTATTAATATCTTTGCTGTTTTTTGGTTCTTGACTTAGGTGCTATATTTTCTGGCTTTGCTGGTCTGTGATATCTTGTTGATCTACTGTGAGGTTTGGTTTTGTATTGTTTTGGATTTTGATGGCTTGTTGATCTTACAGTGAGGTTTGGTTTTGTATTGTTTTGGTTTTTGATGGTTTGTTGGTTTACAGTGAGGTTTTGTCTTTTAGAGAGTTTTGTGGGTATTGATTGTGCTGTTATGGAGCACTTGAGTTAAGGTTGGGAATGTTTTTTTCCAGTGATGTTGGTGTTGTTCTTGCGATGTTGGCTCTGTTTATGTTGCTTTTTTTTTATGTTGGCTCTGTGATAACAGTATGAGGTTTTTAGTTGTTGGCCCTCTTTTTTTTTTTGCCCTTCAATGTTAATGCAGAACCCTTGTATTATATCCAAGGAGAGTGGGTTTTAGGGGGAATATTGGTGGGTTTGAATATTTTCTGATATGCTGGTTTTGAGCCTTTGAGTAACAGGTTTCTGTTTTGCTATTTTTGTGTTATGGTTGGACTTGGTATGATATGTTTTGTACTGTTATGGGCAACATAACCTAGCAAGTGTTGGGCTGATTTTTGCAACATTGTTAGTTGGCTGTAGCAGGTTTTTAGACTGTTTCTTTTGTTTAGGTGATATTTTTCTAACTTGTCCCTATCTTTTTTCCTCTTTCATCTTTCAATGAAATAAAGCAACTTGCTTTTTACTCCAAATTCTGAAGGGTTTTGAAACATAGGGAAAATGATGATGCTAGCTTGTATGTCATCTGATTTTGCAGCCTATCCTTGCTACTATATTACTGCTATTTGGGAAGCCTTAGACTTGCTTACTATGTTTGTTTTGTAGCCTATTCTTGTTGCTATATTGTTGTTGCTTGGGCAAACTTAGGACTTGCTTGCTGTATTTGTTTTTGTTGCAGGTTTTTGCTTGCATTCCTTAGGCAGCTTGGGTAGCTTTGGACTTGCTTGTTGTATGTTTTTGTTGCATCTTTTAGTCTGCATTCTTTAGGCATCTTGGGTAGCTTGCTTGCTTATTGTATGTTTTTGTTGCAGGTTTTAGTCTGCATGTTATTGCAGCCTGCTGCCTGCTGTCTCTTATACTTTGCCTTATGTTGCCCAGTTTCTGTGATGTTGTATGTTGTTTTGTGCTGGGCAGTTTGACTTGTATATTTGTTTCCTTTCTTGTGAACCAAGAACGGCAACTTTCTTGTGATTTTCAATTGGGAAATGGATTGTGATGAAAAACAAACAAATATTCTGATTCCGAGTTGTAAAACCTTAATGATGAACTCATTTTTGCTTGAATTTTTCAATGCTTATTGTTTGCTAACTTCTTCTTTTTTTCTTTTGTTACATGAACATGAGGCGTGGATAGCAAGCGAGGATGGGAATGGTCACTTGAAGATGAAACAACAGAGATTTGAAGAAACAAAATAAATGTTCTCTCTTTATAGACAAAAACCTGTAGTTCTTTGTAACAAAACAACAAAAAACTTGTAAATCAAACCATTTGTAAATGTAATAAAATGAGGCCTTGAATAAATTTGTTGTAATGAATTTTATTGTTCAAGACTTGAATTTATTTAAATTTGCAATTCTCAATTGAATGTTTTGGACTAAAACATCTTGGTTTGGTAACTTGGATTTTAAACAATCACAAATGATCGGATAATCAATATGCCTTGTATTCCAATCAAACTTCTAAACAAAATAAATGTTTAAAAATTCTAACTTGGTTAACTTAATCCCAAATCCATGGTCATCTAAATGATAGTCCTAACCTTCGCCTCTTGTCTACACCAAATTTTCATTCAAAATGAAACTCGTATGCCATGCTTGATAACAGTGGGATTTTATTGCTAAACAGTCATGCTTTGAGAACCCTCATCAACCTTTACAAATTCCAAGATCAATAATGATTAAGAACATTTTGAAAACAAACAAATGACTTGCGACGATTTGAAAACTTTCAAAGTCTTCCAAATGCAATTTTCCTTCAATTCTTTGAAGATAAACCTATGAGCGACATCACACATGACCATGAGCAAAAATAAACGTCTCAAGGTCTTGTAATTTGAAGAAATCACAATTTTAGAGATCAGACGACTGTTATTTGAAATTAGGTCAAAATTCATGAAGTGACTTCCAACGCATTCGAATTTCTGATGATTTTCTACGTGTAATCAGTTCTTGATTTGTGAAGAGAAATTTGAGATGGCATCAAGGGGAATCATACGCAAGAAAAACCATTCATAAATTTTGAATAATGAAGAAGTTACGATCATTTGAATTTGTTCTTGCAAAAGGGTAATTTTCGAGTCAATGTAGTCGTTTCCAGTTATCCGGACCATTGATTGAGCAAACTTGCAATGCGAGGTTTGAAAACTGATTTAAACAACCTTGAGGAGACATGAAGATCTATGAAGACCATTTGAAACCCTGAAGACTCAGTTTTCTTTGAGAAATGTCAAACCCTAATTGTTGACTTACTGCCTTGGAAGAGAATCTGTCCGATCAACTTCTGAACCAAATTAGGTGTCTGAGAAACCCTAAGATAGCATCTTGAGTGAAAAATGGGAGGGAAAATTTTGGGGTACAACAGCTGCCCCTGTTCAATCTTCTTAAACTTGAAAAGCGAGATTGACGTGTTTGTCGTTCGCGCATTGAAAGTAGAAGATGATTGAACACTAGAGTGTCCATAAATTTGCGCTTGATGATGCGCTGGTCGATTACGTAAGGAAATGGGCTTAAAGATGCCATTGGGAGAAGCAAAGGAGAATTGTCGGAGATGGGCTTATAGATGCCATCCAAAGATGACTATTGACGCAAAGTTTGAACTCGATCTCTCTTTTTTTTTAACAGAAAATGAATCAGAATAAACCGTTGAGATTTATCTGAACCAGTGAAAATCTGGAGACAAATCAGAATAAACCGTTGAGAGATTTATCTGAACCAGTGAAAATCTGGAGACGAATCAGAATAAACCGCTGAGAGATTTATCTGAACCGGTGAAAATATGGAGACGAATCAGAATAAACCTTTGAGAAATTTATCTGAACCAATGAAAATCTGGAGACGAATCAGAATAAACTGTTGAGAGATTTATCTGAACCAGTGAAAATCTAGAGACAAATCAGAATAAACCGTTAAGAGATTTATCTGAACCAGTGAAAATCTGGAGACGAATCAGAATAAACCGTTGAGAGATTTATCTGAACCAATGAAAATTTGGAGACGAATCAGAATAAACCGTTGAGAGATTTATCTGAACCAGTGAAAATTTGGAGAGAAATCAAAATAAACCGTTGAGAGATATATCTAAACCAGTGAAAATCTTGAGACGAATCAGAATAAACCGTTGAGAGATTTATCTGAACCCGTGGAAATCTAGAGACGAATCAGAATAAACCGTTGAGAGATTTATCTGAACCAGTGAAAATCTGGAGACGAATCAGAATAAATCGTTGAGAGATTTATCTGAACCAGTGAAAATCTAGAGATGAATCAGAATAAACCGTTGAGAGATTTATCTTAACCAGTGAAAATCGGGAGACGAATCAGAATAAACCGCTGAGAGATTTATATGAACTAATGAAATAATCTGGAGACGAATCAGAATAAACCATTGAGAGATTTATCTGAACCAGTGAAATAATCTGGAGACAAATCAGAATAAACCGCTGAGAGATTTATCTGAACTAGTGAAATAATCTGGAGACAAATTAGAATAAGCCGTTGTGAGATTTATCTGAAACAGTGAAATAATTTGGAAATGAATCAGAATAGACCATTGAGAGATTTATCTGAAACAGTGAAATAATATGGAAAAAATATTTTGTTATGTAATGGTCGACCAGTCTTTTGAAAATCTTGGTCTGTTGGAAATTTGTTGAAGATGATTTCCTGTCAAATGACTCTTTCCTGCAGAAGGTGAAGAGTTAATTGTATGCAAAGCTATGATGTATGTGATGCATGGTGTGATGTTTACCTCTCAAAATAAATGAGATTGCACTGTATGTACTTGAGTTGTCAATGTTATGACGTATGGATGCAAATGTATGGAATTAAAGATTGTTTGTGCTATAACGTTGCTGGAAGCGGGGAAAATAAATCCCTTTTGAAGCACTGATGCGTGAGTTTCCAAATATAAACTCTGTTGTATAAGGGAAAAGCCAGACACTGCTTGTAGTCTTCGTGATATCCTGCTAGGGAAATCTGAGAAGTTGGGCAACTTATTGGGGAACCTCTAGAGCGATAGTTAGAGGTTTTTCTCTGGCTGGAGAAAGTACCTGCGGGGATCTTATGGAATGGCCTATAGATATTATCCTATTTCTTAGAGTCATTAGTAATTGTCCTTCCGTTTTTTTTGTTTTTTTGTAACAGTAATCACGTTCAAATGCATATGCTCAAAAATAAATCATTGGACATTTTTGTAAACAAGACACAGAAACAAAGAAAAAATAAAACAAATGGTTTTGCACTTCCAAAGGGGACATCTTTGTATTAACTTGAATAAGTATTTTTATACAATGAGACGAGCATTCAAGCGAGATAATGTCGTCATAAAAAGTGAAAATTAATACAAAGAAAAGATAGCTATGTGAAATAATCCCATGGGGTTCCTATTCTTCTATAGTCTTCATGTCTCTGAATGTCTTGTCCACTTGTCGCCTCGGCGAAGTCGATTGGATTGATTTAGAGTCGTTTGAGTTGATTGGTCGATGCTGAAGATTTTCTGCAAGATAATCCAACAGGACATAGTCATACGCTTCAATCCCTAACTTTTGCCTGGACCACCCTCTCGGGTTTTCAGTCCACCGGGATACCCCTTTTTGCCCAAGCCGACCTTTCGGGTTTTCGACTTTCCGGGTGTACAGATTTTTTTTTTAATTTTCATCCTTTATTTTTTCCCGAACCCTTTTGGTTCGCCGGGAAACCCTTATTTTTTCCTAGGCCAGTCAACCTAGCGGGTCTTTGATCATGCATAGTATCTTTTAACTATGTTCGTATTTACAGGGTGCGGGAGGTCGTCGCCATCCATAGTGGTCAAGATCATTGCTCCACCAGAGAATATGCTTTTGATTACAAACGACCCTTCATATGTAGGGGTCCATTTGCCCCTGGGATCACCTTGTGGCAAAATGATACACTTGATTACCAATTCACCGACCCGATATACCCGATGTTTGACCTTTTTATTAAAAGCTTTGATCATGTGTTTTTGGTACATCTGACCATGACAAATAGTTGTAAGCCTCTTCTCATCAATCAAGTTTAGTTGGTCAAACCGAGTCTGGATCCAATCTTCTTCATTCAAACCAACATCCTTCATGATCCTCAGAGAGGGGATCTGGACTTCAATAGACAAGACATCCTCCATGCCGTATACGAGAGAATAGGGTGTTGCCCCAGTTGATGTGCGAGTTGTGGTACGATACCCGTGGAGAGCGAACGACAACATCTCATTCCAGTCTTTGTACGTGACTGTCATTTTCTATATGATCTTCTTAATATTTTTGTTTGCAGCTTCGACAGCACCATTCATCTTTGGTCGATAAGGGGAAGAATTGTGATGCTGAATCTTGAATTGCTCGCACAAGGCGGTGATCATAGTGTTATTTAGATTCATACCATTATCAGTGAGGATTCTCTTTGGGATACCGTACCGACAAATGAGATTCTGTTTGATGAACCGGGCGACCATATTCTTGGTAACGGAAGCAAAGGAAGCTGCCTCAACCCACTTTGTAAAATAGTCGATGGCCACTAAGATGAAGCAGTGTCCATTGGAGGCCGTTGGCTTGATTTCCCCAATCATATCGATTCCCTACATAGCAAAGGGCCAAGGAGTCATCAAGATGTTTAGAGGAACCGGAGGTACGTGCACTTTATCCGCATAAATTTGACACTTATGGCAAGTTCGAGAGTGTTGGTAGCAATCTGCCTCCATGGTAGACCAATAATAGCCTTCCCGTAGGATTTTCTTTGCCATTGTATGCCCACTGGAATGGGTACCAAAAGTGCCTTCGTATAATTCAACCATGATCCTTTCAGCCTCAGCCTTGTCTACGCACTGAAGCAACACAGAGTCATGACTACGTTTGTACAAAATGCCGTTACTAAGGAAGAATTTAGCCGAGAATCTTCTTAGGAACTTCTTGTCATTCACTGAAGCTCTTTCGGGGTATTCCTGAGACTCGAGATACCTTTTAACTTCATCGAACCAAGGTCGACCCACTACTTCTTCAGTACCGACCTCGTGGCAGTAGGCTGGTTCATCCATCCGCTCAATGGTTACTTGAGGAGCCTCGTTATCCCAATTAAGTTTAAACATAGATGACATTGTAGCTAATGCGTCTGCTAGCTGATTTTCTTCTCGTGGGAAATGCTCGAAGGTAATCTTCTCAAAATGCGGCAGCAATGTCAACACATGTTCTCTGTAAGGGATAAGGTTGGGGTGTTTTGTGTCCCATTCCCCTTTGATCGGACTGATGACCAAAGTTGAATCTCCAAATACATCCAAGTATTTGATCCCCAAGTCTATAGCAGCTTTGAGACCGAAGATGCATGCTTCGTATTCTGCCATGTTGTTTGTACAATTGAAGCAAAGTATGGCAGTGAAGGGAGTATGACATCCTTCTAGAGATATGAGTACGGCACCGATACCATTGCCAAGTGCGTTGGATGCCCCATTAAAGAACAGGGTCCATCGGGATCCTTGTTCAGGTCCGTCATATGGCCTGATTTCTTCACAGTTGTCTAATGTCATGATGTCTTCATCCGGTAACTAAACTTCATGGCCTGATAGTCTTCCACGGCTTGGTGATCAAGGTGATCAGCCAATACACTACCCTTTATAGCTTTCTGGGTAGTTTACTGTATGTCATATTCGGTCAGGATCATCTTCCATCTCGCTATTCTCCCAGAAAGAGCGGGCTTCTCGAAGATGTACTTTATTGGATCCCTTTTAGATATCAACAGAGAAGTATGAGTCATCATATACTGTCTCAGTTGGCGAGCAGCCCATGCCATAGTGCAACAAGTTTTCTCGAGCAGTGAATATCTTGTTTCACAGTCGGTAAACTTTTTGCTCAGGTGATAAATAGCATGCTCTTTTCGGCCAGACTCGTCATGCTTCCCCAGCACACACCCCATTGAGTTTTCTAAAACAATTAGATACAAGATCAATGGCCTTCCCTTGACGGGTGGCAACAACACAGGAGGCTCTTCCACATATTATTTTATTTTTTCAAATGCATCTTGGCATTCGTCATTCCATTTGACTACTTGATCTTTCTTCAAGAGCTTGAAGATTGGCTCACAAGTAGCTGTCAGGTGAGAAATGAACCTGGCGATGTAATTCAGACGTCCCAAGAATCCTCTGACTTCTTTATCAGTACGAGGAGAAGGCATCTCTTGTATTTCTTTAACCTTGGCAGGATCAACCTCGATACCCTTGTTGCTGACGACAAAGCCTAAGAGTTTACCAGACCGTACTCCGAACGTGCACTTGTTTGGATTCAATCTCAACTTGTACTTCTTCAGCCTTTCAAACAACTTCTGTAAGTGATCAAGGTGCTCTTCTTCTTCCTGCGATCTGGCTATCATATCGTCTACGTAGACCTCTATATCATGATGTATCATGTCATGAAATAAAGCTACCATGGCGTGTTGATAAGTTTCCCCAACATTTTTCAATCTGAATGGCATGACCTTATAGCAGAAAGTGCCCCACTGTGTAACAAAGGTCATTTTCTCCATATCCTCAGGCACCATTTTGATTTGGTTGTAGCCCGAGAAACCGTCCATGAAGGAAAACAATTTGTGTTATGTCGTATTGTCAACTAGAATGTCGATGTGGGGAAGTGGGAAATCATATTTGGGGCTTGCCCTATTCAAATCTCTGTAATCCACACACATTCGTACTTTATCGTATTTCTTGGGCACAAGAACAACATTGTCCACCCATTGGGGATAAGAGGTGACAACCAAAAACCCAGCATTGAATTGCTTCATAACTTCTGCTTTGATCTTTTCCGACATACCGGGCCTCATGCGACGAACCTTTTACTTTACTGGGGGACAATCTTATTTTGTAGGCAGACGATGTACCACAATGTCTGCATCAAGTCCCGACATGTCTTTGTATGACCAGGCAAGGATCTCTACATAGTCGTGTAATAACTGAATCAGGCGCTCCTTGACACTGGGTTCCAGATTGGCACCCACCTTGACCTCCTTCTTGTCTTCCTCAATTCCCAAGTTAACTGTTTCGACCGACTCTTCGTGTGGCTGAATGGTCCTTTCTTCCTGTTGCAACAACCTGGCCAACTCCCCTGGCACTTCATAATCTTCCTCACCTTCGTCGTCGTCTTGGTAGATCATATTTTCAAAGTAACAATTGGCCATAGCAGAAATGTTACCCATGGGATCCTAAGTGGATGTAGATCTGCATTTTTAAAATGTGAGTGTGTGTAAGAGCATAGCTACCTTTGAAAGAAATAAAATGTAAGAAAGAAAAGATAAAGAAAACAAAATTTGATGCAAAAACGTCCATGATTCATTAATTACATATGAGAATGAAGTGACAACCCTCACAAATGGACCGTTGTGCCTCGGGTAATACACAAGGTTTTAAAAAGTCTGAATTGTTTAAATATTACAAGCCTGAAAATATTAAAAGACAATTACTCTTGAATAAAAGTAATAGGAATGAAATCTTTGGCCTCCCAATTGTTGAGCCCTCTGCCAATGGTTGGAAAAATCCATTCGTCCATGTCACAGATGCCATCATTGTCTTCTATTGCATTGACTCCTTGATTGCTGATATGCAGAGGTGGTCCCCCAGTGCGAGAATGTCGAACAACTCTTTGGGCCTCTGAAGTGAACCCCAACCCAAATTTGTCGGACTTGTAGGGAATATCCGGAAGCTGACCCCGGATAGTAGACCCTCCCTCTTCAACTATTGCTCGAGTATCTTTCAACGAGGCCATCTTCAGTGGAGGTCTGGTAGTCTTCGGGACCTTTGGAGTAGACTTGGTTGCGGCGACCGTTGCTAGAACTTCCTCAAAGTTCTGACAGGGAGTCTCTATGAATTCACCATCCATTTCGACATACTTGAAAGAGTTCAGATGGCTAACCATGTACTCCTCCTCTCCATGAACGGTGACAATCTTTCCTCTGATCAGGTACTTTAGCATTTGGTGTAGGGTAGAAGTGACGGCACCATCACCATGGATCCAGGGTCGACCCAACAGACAAGAGTACGAAGGGCGGATGTCCATCACATAGAAAATTGAGTCAAAAGTCTGAGTCCCAATTTTTATGGGGATACTAACTTCTCCGTGCAATGTCCTCTTCGAGCCATCAAAGGCCCTTACTATAATGTTGCTAGGTTTCAAGATTAACCCCTCGTAATCCAGTCGGTCGAGAGCAATTTTGGGCAAGACAATCAATGATGAGCCAGTATCCACCAGAACGTGGGAAAGTGTGGTGCCCCTGCATTCAATGGAAATATATAAGGCATCATTGTGCTTCCTTCCCTTAGAGGTTAAATCAGCTTCAGAAAAGCCCAATCCGTTATCAACAGTTAGACTGGCCACACAATTTTCAAATTGGCCGATGGAGGTCTCTTGGGGTACGTGGGCAGTCTTAAGTAACTTTACCAAGGCTTTGGTGTGGGTTTCAGAACACAAAAGTAAGGACAACAATGATATCTTCGAGGGGGTCTTCCCTAATTGTTCTACAATGTTGTAGTCACTTTTCTTGATTATCTTCAGGATTTCTTCTATTTCTTTTCTAGAAGCTTTAAGAATGACTTTGAGACATTCTCTTGCTTGGGCAGGCTCAACCAAAGTCTCTTTACCCCTTGTATCGTCAGCAGGGATAACAGTAGGAGTATCATTGGGAGTGTCGATAGGAGTGGAAATATGAATAATCATAGGAGTAGCAACGTTCTTTGGAGAAATCTCAACTGAGAAGACTCATCCACTTCTTGTTATTTTGCTGGTCCCAATGATGTTACCGATATCGGGATCAATATCTCTCACAACTTCGTCTTTGACAGCCAACTGATCTTACTTGACTCCATAGTAATCAACGTCAGCCCCATAACTCCAGGGAACAACTTTATCCGAGGAGTATGATATTGGTCTTGGCATAGTGATGATTAAAGTTGTAGATCTTGGAATCAGGAGTGGTCATCCCGCATAAGTTCAAAGCTCTAGTTTTTGCTAAATATGATTGAGTATCCTGCCCAAAACTCCATCTCTGCTCGTATGTCCGGAAAATCCAACCACACACTGCTGATAGAAATTTGTGGGTGCATTTCTTTCAAGATAGTCTGTCAGGGACTCAGCTTGAATGGTTTTATCAGTTGGAAGGAGCCAGTGTCCGAAACTAGGAAGACCTTGCTGCTGCTTTTTACAGGCAGTATCAGTATAACACCGACCTTGCTCCCACTTGTACTCAGCTCCAGGGTATGTCCATGGGTGCAGGTGAAGGTTTTAAGGATTATGCTCAAAAGTAAAGAGACTTAGCTGGAAGAGTCCAACCCCCTTTGTCTGATAGGGAGTTGGTCGACATGTTTCTAGGGACTCTATCTGGTCCATTTTTCAATCACTTGATCGGCAGTTCGTCATCTGGGTTTACTGAGTTGATTTTGACAGGAGAAAGAGTAGAGGCTTGCATTTGAAGTTGTAAAATACAGAAGGATGCTTCGTCAAGTGCAGCAAAGAAGCCTTTCACCGGTAAGAAGGAAGCTAATGCAGTATATGGCCCGAGGGGCCAAAACAGATCTGAACAGCGTCAAACAGTAAATGATGTAGTGATATCAAGACCAACAGTTGCTCCACAATGCAACAATCAACAAAGGGTGGAAAGACCATAGAGGCAGTTCACCCGGCTCAATATGACTTTGTCTCAAATTCTACCACAATTGTTAAAGACCAATCTGGTAACTCTGAAGGAAGCCCCGAAGAACCCCAACACCACATCTCCCGATGGTCTATGTATTTTGATGGAGCCTCGAACTCATTGGGTAATGGCATTGGCGCTGTAATTATATCTCCTGAGGGCTGTCATACTCCGTTCACTGCCCGATTATGTTTTAACTGCACCAACAACATGGCGGAGTATGAAGCGTGTATTATGGGTCTTCGAGATGCTATTGACCTAAGGATTAAGTTCTTGAGTGTATTCGGAGATTCCGCTCTAGTGATAAGTCAGATCAAAGGCGAGTGGGATACAAAGCACCCGAATCTTATTCCTTACAAAGAGTATATACTGACATTGCTCCCACACTTTGAGGAGGTAACCTTTGAACATTTCCCACGAGAAGATAACCAGTTGGAGGACGCGCTAGCTACCATGTCTTCTATGTTCAAAGCCAGGTGGGACAATGAAGCTCCCCAGATTACCATTGAAAGGTTGGACGAACCCGCACATTGCTGTGACATTGAGACTGAAGAGGTAGCAGATAAACCCTGGTTTCACGAGGTAAAGAGGTATCTTGAGGCTCAAGAATACCCTAAGAGGGCATTCGTTAATGATGAGAAGTTTTTGAGAAGGTTCACTGCAAAGTTCTTCATCAGTAATGGAATCCTTTATAAGTGTAACCATGATTCAACCTTACTGCGATGCATGGACAAGAGCGAGGCAAAAAGAATCATGGTAGAGTTACATGAAGGCACCTTCAGAACTCATTCCAATGGATATACCATGGAGAAGAAAATCCTACAGGAAGAATACTACCGGTCCACTATGGAAGCCGATTGTTATCAGTACTCTTGAACCTGTCATAAGTGCTAAGTCTATGCTGACAAGGTGTGTGTACCTCTGATTCCCCTAAATGTTTTGACGGCTCCTTGGCCCTTTGCAATGTGGGGCATCGACATGATCGGTGAGATCAAACCTACGGCGTCTAACGGACATCGCTTCATTGTGGTAGCAATTGATTACTTCAAAAAGTGGGTTGAAGTAGCTTCCTTTGCTACAGTAACCAAGAACGTTGTGGCACGGTTTATCCAACACAGTCTGATCTGTCGATATGGTGTACCAGAGAGGATCATTACAGACAATGGTACAAATCTCAACAATACAATGATCACCGAGCTCTGCAAACAATTCAAAATACAGCATCATAACTCTTCCCCCTACCGCCCAAAGATGAATGGTGATGTTGAAGCAGCTAATAAGAACATCAAGAATATTGTGCAGAAGATGACGGTGACATACAAAGACTTGCATGAGATGCTACCATTCTCTCTTCATGGGTACCGTACCTCAGCACAGACGTCGACAAGGGCAACACCCTACTCTTTGGTGTATGGCATGGAGGCAGTCCTACCCATCGAATTCCAGATACCCTCTCTTAGGATTATGAAGGATGTGGGTTTGAATGAAGACGATTGGATCCAAACCCGACTTGATCAGCTAAATTTAATCGATGAGAAGAGACTTACTGCTATCTATCATGGTCAGACGTATCAAAAGAGAATGATCAAGGCCTTTAACAAGAAAGTCATACGTCAAGAATATAAAGTCGGGGATCTGGTGATCAAACGCATCATACTACCGCAAGGCGATCCAAGGGGCAAATGGACCCCCACATACAAAGGGCCATTTGTGGTTAAGAACATTTTCTCAGGAGGAGCTATGATTCTGACCACCATGGATGGTGACGACGTTCCTCACCCCGTCAATGCAGACATATTGAAAAGATACTACGCATAATCCAAGACCCGTTAGGTTGATAGGCCAAGGCAAAAATAAGGGCTTCCTGGTGAACCAAAAGGGTTTGGGCAAAAATAAGGGATGAAAATGAAAAAAACTGTACACCCAGCAAGTCGAAAACCTGAAAAGGAGGCTTGGGCAAAAAAGGGTATCCCAGTGGACTGAAAACCCGAAAGGGTAGTCCAGGAAAAAATTAGGGATTAAAGCGTAGCACTATGTCTCATTGGATCATCTTACAACCAGACTTCGGTATCGACTATCCATCTCAGACGGCGCCAATCAATCTGGTCCACCTTCGGCCAAGTAGCAAAGTGATGAGGCACTTGAAGATATAAAGGCAATAACAGAGTTGGAACCCAATGGGATTATTTCACAAAGCTGTTTTTTCTTTCTTTTTACACAAATTGTAATTACTATCTTTCGGCGGCGTTCTCTTACTTGAGCGTTAGCCTCTTTGTACAAAACGGCTATTACAGGCCAACATCAAAATCAATACAATTCATTTTCACAAGAAATTTCAAATTGTTTTCCTTTTCTGTTTTGTTTTGCAAAAATGTCCAATGATTCATTTTTTGATATATGCATTTGGAAATAATTTCCACTCATAAGACAATTACAAAAAAAAACAAAAGACGATTACTCGTAATTCCAGGAACAGGGACCAACAAGAAGTGTCCTTAACCTTACAGTTGCTCTGCCCATCAGGTACAAGGATAGAGCCAGCCTGAGAACATGAGAAGTGGTACATACACTCCCCACAGAGTGATAAGTATCCACTGACAGTGATGTTAGCTTTACCGAACAGGACACAACTCTCCCCATCCGATGTTCACAATCGCGAGTGAGTCAGTAAGTTTTCCCCCAAGCGGAGTTTATTTCTCTCACAAGCTGAAATTCAATCTCCAACAAAATTCATTATCACCAGCAACGGAAATTCATCCCTAGCTGGGTTTTTTCTCCAAGACAGTAGATCTATCAACAGAGTACCTCCTCTCCAACAGAGTTATTCTCCGCAGAGTTATCCTCAGACAGAGTCTCGTCCGGCAGAATATTAGCAGCCAAGGGGCAAATCCACAGCATAGTCATCTTTGTTCACCATCCCCAACAGAAGTAGAGGAACTGCGGTTTTTTTACAGCAGTCAAGAATATGATTTCTCATATTCTCCAAACAGCAGTCAGGGATTTATTTTCCCGGACTCAGATTATTACGTCCGCATTTCATGTTCATACATCATGACATGTGCATACATCACATATAAAATAGTCTCATTTATTTTGAGAACGTCATCATACGATACATCTCATGCATCGCACATAACTAACCCTGTATTTCTTTCATGAAAGACAGTTATTATCAACAATTTCCAGCAGATCCACGATCAACACTCGAAGCTAAACATAGTAATCATCGCTGCGACAAAAGCAACATTACCCAGGTTCCCTCTGCAGTTTTACCCAAACTCATATTGAAGTAACCCTACCATCCAGGTTCCTTCTCACAGCCCTACTATCCAGGCTTTCATTTCGAGGTAACCCTACCATCCAGGTTCCTTCTCACAGCCCTACTATCCCGGCTTTCATTTCGAAGTAACCCTACCATTCAGGTTCCTTCTTACAGCCCTACTATCCAGGCTTTCACATCGAAGTAACCTGTTATACCCCAAAATTTGCCCTCCCATATTTGGCAATACATTTCAAGTGAGGTCCTCAAATTGCTCAAGGAAGTACAGGGGTTGACCAGACAAACTCTCTCCTAAGGCAGTCTACCTCAAATTAGGGTTCCAGTTTGCATCAAGATGTTTGGATCCAAAGGGTCCCAAATGATCACCATTGTCCTAATATGTTCACAAGATCATTCATGTCAAGTTTCAAGCCTTGCATAGGAAGTTTGCTCAGTCAATTGCTCAAAGGCCTGAAAATCGACTATGTTAGGGCAAAAGTCAACGGTGGCCCACATATAGTCAAACTTCAATATTTTTGGTCAACATCCTCATTTAGAAGTATTATTCATCATTTGATCAAGGGTTGATCATGATTCCTCAATGGTTGGTCACAACTCATCAAAACCCAAAATATGCTAAATTAGGGTTTTATAGGAAAAGTCAACTCAACTTTGACCAAGCATAACTTTCTCATACTTTATCAAAAATGACCCATCCAAAGCTCATTTTTAAGAAGATGGAATTCCCTAAAATTCATCTTCATATCCCAAGTTCAAGATATGCACTCAAAAGAAGATATGAATTTGGACAGTATAGGTCATTTTGGAAAGTCAACAAAAATACCTTTTGGGTAAAAGCTTCATACATGAACATTGAAGACTCAATTGAGATGAGACCCAAAGGGTTGCTTAGAGGACATCTTAAGCTTTCTAAAAAGTCCAAAAACACATCTCTAGGATCAAAATGGAAGGAGTTATGCATTGGAAAAGTTGACCTTTTTTGCAAAATTGCCAAAAGACAAATGTGTCCAAAATTGCATATTTTGTCAAATGGGCCCAACTTTTTATGCTTGCACTGAGTTTGTAACATGACCCACGACCCATGATCCTTCCCATTTTTCATTCTTTTATTTTTTCCATTTATTCTGATTTTATTTCATTTAAATCAAATAAAATCAAAATAAAATCATAGAAATATCAAAAACTAATCAAAGCTTGAGATTTTGTGCATGTTTAGGTCTATTATACAACTGGAGATGGAATCGAATCGTGCAAGGTTCATTTGGACACAAAAAGATTGGATTTTCTCAATTTGGAAAGATTTGTACAAAGGATTAAATCTTGAATCAATGATCTTAATTGGAAAATATTTGATACACGTTTGCAACCCTAATTCATTCTAGGGTACATAAGGAACATGTCCAGATAAAAAACGAGGAGATTGGAGGCGTGTAAGACAGAAAGAAAAGTTGCAAAAATTCAACAAAAGTGGTGAATCAATTTCCAGTTTTTAGGCCATCTCAAGCCTTTCCAGCCATCTCAATCGCTTGCTGGATATCTCTGGGTTATATTGCAATCACTAGCAAGCTTCCTAACATCCAAAATTGCACTGTAAGTACCCCATGGTTTTCACATGTTCTTGAAATCGAATTCAATAATTTTGGCATATTTAGCATGATTCGTTGACATATTCTTAATCCTTTAGTCATTTGCAAACTAATGGTTACATTTAATTTCTTTTTTGCTGACTATACATCAAAATGCCATAGTTAGGGTTCTTGTTGCGTTTTTAGGGTTTTTTTTGTACAGGGACAATTGGCCATGGATAAGGGTACCATGATGCTCGTGAGGTTGCCACGAGTTGATTGGTACCATTGTTTTGCATTTATCACACTTGTATAGGATTTTGGAAAGGCACTGGGTTATACCTACACCCAGGTGACTGTAGGTAAAAGTCAAGAAACTTTTAGCAACGGTGGGAGGAAGAAGATGATAGCGTGGCATCCTGTGAATGGCCAGTTTTGAATTTCGCGCGTGGTTTGAGTTAGCCATTTGTTTTATTATATAATATTTATTTGTTATTATTTGTTCAACTAAGCAAGCCATCTCAGATGGTCATCATGCAGCGTGAAAATGCCAGAGGGCCTCGGTTCGATCCCCAGGTCCCCATATTTGCCTTATGTTGTTTTTCTTTGTATAATCAGGCGCGCTAGCATCCAAGGCATCCACTATACACCATCAATATCCAGCCAACAGATCTTCAACAAGGCAGATCCAATGCGTTATCCCTGAGAGTACACCATGGGTATCAATCAAGCGTGCACACAAGATTGAGAAAGTCAATGAAGGCCAGAAACTATTGGGTCCAAAAGTGCAATCAGCACCCCTCATTTGCTATTCAAACACCAGGCCCATTCTATCTCTTTTTTTTTTCTTATTTAATTTATTTTGTTTAATTATTTTCTAACTACAAAGTTAATTTCTTTTTTCACAAAAAAAATCATAAAATCAATTTTCATAAATTTAGAATTTTTTATTATTTTATTTTATCAAATTTAATTTAATATTAGTCTAATTTAATTTAGGAACAATTTTAACTTTTTTTTATATATTAAAATCAATTAGACAAATTAGGATTTAACTTTTGATTTAATGTTTATTTCTTTTCTCAATAAAACAAAAATACAAAAATAGGTTGATTTAATTATTTTTTTCTTAAATTTAAATTAATTAGTAATTAGGTTTTTTTATTTATTCAATCAAACTTTATTTTCTCAAATTAGTAAAAACCACAAAAAATGATTTTTTTTTCTTTTAAATTGCAATTAGGGATAGTGGGGGCAAAACCCTAATTTTTCTTTCCATTTGATTCATCACGCGCGCCTATTATTTTATTATTTTGCGATATTAATGTAACTGCTCACGGTATGTAATAGTTTAATTAGGATTTTCTTTTATTTATCGTTTTACGAGTTTTTTGGCTATGTAATTAATCCCCCACCCCGAAGCCTTGTAGTAGCGTAGTTTTTATTTCTCGCATTTTAATTCTCACAAATATTAACTGTTAGATGTACGATAATAGGATTGTATGACAAGACTGCATGTTAATTTAAAATGGCTAGCAAACCCTAATGTGCAAAGATAATAACTTGAAATCAAATCACTCGCACATGCGCACTCCTAGAGTATACTCTCACTTCGGTTGCCTTCGGTAAACGGTCATTAAGTATAGGGTGTTTTAGTGGTCGCCCTCCTGTCTAATCAAAGATCAAAAGTTCCGTTCGGAAATGTTGCCTCGGAAATGTTGACTCGAATATGATCTTAAGACATTACGGATATTACTAAGACGTCCTAACATTGCTTTAGTGATCGTACGTCCCTTTCGAATTGACCCTTACTACTCCAACGATGGTGCTTCCTATTTCTCAATAGTAGGATAGCGCTGTCTAAAGGAAACGAGAATAGAAACAATATTTTTTCGAGTAGGTAGATGCTAGTAGGTACTTGCTCCTAATCAAACTTTTCACACTTACACTCTTTTAAAAAAAACACTTCGTAACACTCTTGAAGACAGAAGCAAGGGTTAAAACGAAGTAAACAAAAAATTTTCAAAAATAAACACACACAAGCAATTTTAAAAAGATGAGCAAGTACCTAAGAGCCCATGGAAAACCATGGATAGAAAGGGTGATAATACCTTCCCTTTCTATAATCTACCCCCCGTACTCAAAATCTCGAAAAAGGAATTTTTCCGTGCTTTTGTCCTTTCCAGTTGGATAAAATAAAAGGCAATGGTGACTCTTGCTTACCGCGACATTTTGCGAACACAAACGCAAAACGCAAACCAGCATTTTCCAAAACAGTCGGTTCTACCACTGCATCACAGAACTGGCGACTATGTTATGGAATAATAAGTGGGGTATACCTGAGGATTTAAGTTCATCATAAATTGCTTCTCTTGTTTGTTTTGGTTGCTTTACTTTTAAGGGTTATTTGGGAGTTACTATAGATCCTAACCCGGATCTGGGGACACCTTTTAGGTAAGTAGCAATAAACTGTGAGGGAACTGTATGGCGTAGAACGATACGGTTGAAGAAGTAGCTACGTTGATGTGGCACATTGGTTGGTATCGGTATCCCTTACGGAGAAACGAGGAGAATACGGGGATGCTTTGTGTGTCGTTAAGCATCAACTGACCTTAGAACCCTTAATCGACTAACTTGGCCATTAGAAAGTAGTGAGATAGCCGGCCTCGGTGTAAAGCTGAGAACTGGTTGATACTCGATGCTACACTCATTGAGACCATACTCTCGAGATAGTTCCGGCCGCAAGAAAAGATTGTGTGAGCTGAGACCATGACCGATGAAGTATGGTCAGTGATATTGAGAACCTCTAGAACCCGATTACTATTGCTAGGACAGGTTGAAACCAACTGAACTTCAAGAGGGTAATACCTTTGACCCCATGCAAGCCTTAAACTTAAGGGCTTTTGTGTGACTTGTTTCCCTTTGCCATGTCTGTTATTTGCTATGCCTATTGTTTTTATCATGACATCATGCATCATAACATAGCATGCATACTTCATTATACTAACCATTTCAAAGACCGAGGGGAATTGATCTTTGTTCTGTTTTGCAGATTATGGCTTCCGTGCGCAGAAACACTATCTGAGTTAACTTTGTGCAAATATCTGCTCAACTTAAAGAGTTAGCCTCAAAAGTTTCTGAGACTTCTTCATTCATTAAGAGACATGGTCAGCTTCTTAGCTTGGTTACCTCAAAGTTTGATGAGCAGATGATGAGTGTGTTTTTCCAGTTCTTCGATCATGTGCATCATTGCTTCACCTTCCCAGATTATCAGCTGGTTCCCACTTTGGAAGAGTCTTCTCACTTATTGGGCATATCCATCATCGAGAAGATGCCCTTCACATGTATGGAAGAGAATCCTAGACCAGAAGATATTGCTTCAGCTCTGCATCTAAAAAGGGATGATGTAGTATCGAATTGGGAAACACAAAGCAGGGTTGAAGGTTTCTTAGCCAAGTTTCTGATAGATCAAGCTCAGCTATTCTGCGACAGTTTGGACTTTCAGGCTTTCTAAGATATCTTGGCTCTCCTTATCTATGGTTTGGTTCTCTTCCTGAATCCAGATTCCTTTATAGATGTGAATGCAGTTAAGATCTTCTTATCTCGCAATCCTGTGCCTACTCTACTGGGTGATATCTTGCATGCCCTCTACACTCGTACTGTGCGTAGAAGAGGGACTCTTATGTGTTGTATGCCGCTGCTGTCGAGGTGTTTTATTTCGAACCTCCCTAAGTCAGTGTTGAAGAATGAAGAATGTTTGGGATGGTCTTACAGGATAAAGTCACTTGCCCATACAGACGTTCTTTGGAGCTCCCAGGTTATGGAAAGCACTGCTGTCATTGATCGTTATGGGGGATACCCTAATGTCCCGTTGCTTGGAATCAGAGGGGGTATAACCTACAATCCTTGTCTAGCTTTGCAACAGTTTGGTCGTGCTCAGAGAGACGATCCCCACGAGCTACTTCTTACAGATATTGCATTTGACTACAAGGAGGACGTTGACGAGCATCGCCAAAGGTTTATACGAGCTTGGGGCATGGTGACCAGATCTGACCCCCAAGAGCTAGGACCAAGGACCTCCCTTCCTATGCAGTCTTATCTCCAGTGGGTCCGAGCTCGAGCCCAGAAGCTTAGTATGCCTTATGAAGTTGTGTTGCCAGTGATTGTGGAGCCCACCAATGAAGAGGGAATTCCTTACACAGTCCTTTATCCTTACATGCCCACGCATCTTGGGGGATTGCAGAGATCTTGGATTTAGCTGAAAGAGGAGAGGGATACTTACCGGGAAAAGTACCATGAGCAAGAAAGGAAGATCTTGAAGCTCACAAGGCAACTCGAGAATGAAAGAACGATCAATGACTACGTCAACACAAAGGGGAAACGTCCATGGGATTTTTGATTTTGCTTTATTTTCTAGTTTGAATTTGCTTTCCATTTGTTTCTTTGTAACGCCTTAAAGGCATTGTTGAACGTTTTTTACAAGTTAATCTAATAAAGTTTTCTTTATTTTTGGTTTGCAAATTTAAATCTCCCAAAGTATTTGAAATAATTACATACGCATCTCATTATCATGCACACCATTACAGGTACCCTTACAGGTTTCTCATCTTCTTCGCTGTTTATTTCAGCAATAATGTCTTCTGATCAAGCTATCAAAGATCTTCAGGCACAAAATGCCCAATTCCAGCAAATGTTCTTAAACTTGGCTAAAGGGAAAGAGGATTTGAATACCCTCATTCTGAAGGAGAAGAAGAAGAAGAAGAAGAAGAAGGTCGTTCTTATGAATATGGGCAGAAGGTATGGGGAAAGGTTGAGACAATCAGCTGATTTGACTTCCTCATCCAAAGACGGGAAGAACCAAGAAAGGACAAATGACCCTAGTACAACAGTTTCTGACAACGATACGAATTACGATAAAGAGCAATATCCTCCTGCTGAGGATAGGTACAAGCAACTTGAAGACCGCCTGAGTGCTATGGAGGTTCAGAAAATCCCTGGTTTAGATTTTGGAGAGCTGGGACTGGTATCGGGAGTGGTGATCCCTCATAAGTTCAAAGATCCTGTTTTTGCCAAGTACGATGGAGTATCCTGTCCAAAACTCCATCTCCGCTCGTACGTTAGGAAAATTCAACCCCACACTGCTGATAGAAATTTGTGGGTACATTTCTTTCAAGATAGTATGTCAGGGACTCAACGTGAATGGTTTTATCAGTTGGAAGGAGCCAATGTCCGGAACTGGGAAGACCTTGCTGCTTCCTTTTACAGGCAATATCAGTATAACATCGACCTTGCTCCCACTCGTACTCAGCTTCAGGGTATGTCAATGGGTGCAAGTGAATGTTTTAAGGACTATGCTCAAAAGTTGAGAGATTTGGTTGGAAGAGTCCAACCCCCTCTGTCTGACAGGGAGTTGGTTGACATGTTTCTGGGGATGTTATCTGGTCCGTTTTTCAATCATCTGATCGGTAATTCATCATCTGGGTTTACTGAGTTGATCTTGACTGGAGAGAGAGTAGAAGCTAGTATCCAAAGTGGTAAGATACAGAAGGATACTTCATCAAGTGCAGTAAAGAAGCCTTTCACTGGTAAGAAAGAAGCTAGTGCAGTATACGGCCCGAGGGGCCAAAGCAGACCTGAACACCGTCAAGCAGTGAATGCGGTAGTGATATCAAGATCCAGTTGCTCCACAATGCAAAAATCAACAAAGGGTGGAAAGACAACAAAGGCAGTACACTCGGCTCAATATGACCCTGTCTCAAATTCTACCACAATTATTGAAGACCAATCTGGTAACTCTGAGGGAAGCCCTGAAGAATCCTAACACCACATCTCCTCAATATAACCTGAATGCCCGCTGCGCCTATCACTCCGAAAGTCCAGGTCATGATACAAACAACTATTGGGCCTTGAAGAATAAGGTGCAAGACTTGATCGAAGCCAAAGAGATTGAGTTTGACGCTCCGGAGAAGCCCAACGTCATAACTGCCCCTATGCCCAAACATGGTCATGGAGTGAATGTTGTGGACGATGATTTATTTGTGACCTCCGTGGAAGAAATTTATACTCCTTTGATGACAGTTAAGAAGAATCTATTGTTGGACGATTTATTTCCGGGTTGTGGCGAAGGTTGCCACATGTGTTCAATCCTGCCTGCTAGTTGCTGCTTATTGAAATCAGGTGTTCAACGCCTGATGGATAATAGAGAGATCCTATTCGAGAAGACTATAATTCTGTTGGTTCCAATTCAAGATGTTGCCATCATAACCATTTCCGCCAATCCTTCCCAGGTTTCCCCGACAAATCCTGTTAGGATTACACCCATCCCGAGAATTGCTCCATTAATAATTATTGTCCCTTGTCCTATCCCATACACTTTGGATAAGGTTGTCCCTTGGCACTATGGTGCTGATGTATATTACCATGGAGTTAAGCAAGACTTAAAGAGTGAAGAAGCTGATATTGATGCCGGCAATATTGTTGGGGCTATGAAGGTCACCAGAAGCGGAAGACTCTTTTCTCCCGAGATTTCCCCTCCAACTGTTCACAAACCTATTGTCATTCCATCTGCTAGTACATCAGCTACCATCCCAGTTCCTATTCCAGTCATCAACCCTGTTGTCGAGCCATCTGGGACTCGGAGCAAAGAAATCATAGGTGAGCCTGCCCGGATGGAGGCACCTAAAAAGGTCATCGTAGAAACCTCTAAGCAGGAGATAGAGGAAATTCTGAAGATTATCAAGAAGAGCGACTACAACGTAGTCGAGCAGCTGGGGCAGACCCCGTCAAAAATATCCATGTTGTCCTTGTTATTGTGTTCTGAAGCCCATGCAAAGGCTCTAATTGCATTCCTCAAGACTGCACATGTGCCGCAGGAAACTTCAGCCGATCAATTCAAAGACTGCGTAGCTAGTTTGACTGCCAATAATGGTTTGGGTTTCTCAAACGCAAATCTGACTGCTAAAGGAAGAAATCACAATGATGCTCTGCACGTCTCGATCGAGTGCAGGGGCACTACTATGGCCCATGTACTGGTGGATACTAGGTCCTCATTGAATGTTTTCCCAAAGAAAGCATTAGACCGTCTGGATTGTGAAGGTTTGATTCTGAAGCCGAGCAATATTATGGTCAGGGCTTTCAACGGGTCAAAAAGGATGGTGCACGGGGAGGTGGACGTCCCTGTTAAAGTTGGCTCTCAGACTTTTGCATCCACTTTCTACGTGATGGATATCCGACCATCATATTCTTGCTTGCTGGGTCGTCCTTGGATTCATAAGGATGGGGAAGTGACGTCCACGCTCCATCAAATGTTTAAATATCTGGTAAAGGGGAAGATTTTCATGGTACAAGGTGAAGAGGAGTACATGGTGAGTCATCTCAATTACTTTCGCTACATGGAGATGGATGGGAAATTCATCGAAACCCCTTGTCAGAACTTTGAAGAGGTCCCCCAGACTTTAGCGTCGATTGAAGTTGCTACCGACAAACCTCCGATGAAGATGGCCTCTCTCAAGGATGCCAAAGCTGTAGTTGAAAAAGGTGGATGTGCAAATTGGGGTCAGCTCCTTGATTTCACACACAAAACTGACAAATTTGGTTTGGGATTTACTACAGGGGCTCAAAGGGTTATTAGGCGCGCGCGGATTGGAAGACCTCCACTACATATCAGCAATCAGGGAGTTAATGTGGTTGAGGAGGGTGAAGAAGATTCAGACATCGACGACTGGATCTACCCAACGACCAACGGTGGATTAAACAACTGGACGGTGAAGGACTTCATACCTGTTTCTTTTATTACACAGTAATTGACTTTTGTTTTGAGATTTATAATAAACAGTTTGAAACTTTATGGCCCGGTGCCTTGCCCGAGGCACCTTGGCTTTTCTTGTGAGGGCTTATTATTTGTCGTTTTCATATATCATCAATAAAGCATTGGACGTTTCTTGCATTACAAATTTTGCGCTCTTTGTTTTTCTTTTCTGTCTCTCACTTTATCAAAACAACCATTCTCTTACACACACTCACGTATCATAATGCAGATCCATATCCACTATGGATCCCATTGATAACAATTCTGCTACTGCCAGTTATGACTTCGAAAATCCGATCAACCAAGCCGAGGATGAAGGTGAGGATGATTGTGAGGTACCTGGAGAACTTGCTAGACTGTTACTGCAGGAAGAGAGGGCCATATAGCCTCATGAAGAGCCAGTTGAATCAGTGAATTTGGGTACAGAGGAAGACATCAAAAAGGTCAAGATAGGTGCGAATTTGGAGCCTAGTGTCAAGCAACAGTTGATGCAGATGCTACGCGACTATGTTGAGATCTTCGCCTGGTCTTATGAATATATGCCTAGTTTAGACACTAATATTGTGGTACACCGCCTACCAACCAAGGAAGACTGCCCTCCAGTAAAGTAGAAGGTTCACCGTATGTGCCCTGAGATGTCTGAGAAAATCAAAGCTGAGGTCATGAAACAGTTCGACGCGGGATTTCTAGTTGTCACTTCTTACCCGCGGTGGGTTTCCAACGTGGTTCTGGTGCCTAAAAAAGATGGCAAAGTATGGATGTGTATGGACTATAGAGATCTGAACAGGGCAAGCCCCAAAGATGACTTCCCACTCCCCCATATCGATGTTCTGGTCGACAACACTGTGCAGCATAAGATCTTCTCCTTTATGGATGGTTTTTCCGGTTACAATCAGATCAAGATGGCTCCCGAATACACGGAGAAGACAACCTTCATTACGCAGTGGGGCACCTTTTGCTACAAGGTCATGCCGTTTGGATTAAAGAATGTTGGGGACACTTATCAGCGCGCCATGGTCGCTTTGTTCCACGACATAATTCACCATGAGATTGAGGTTTATGTTGACGACATGATAGCAAGGTCCCAGACTGAGGAAGAACACCTTGACCATCTCCAGAAACTGTTCGACAGGTTGAAGACATACAAGCTGAGGTTGAACCCGAACAAGTGAACCTTCGGGGTAAGGTCTGGTAAGCTGCTGGGTTTCGTCGTTAGTGATAAAGGTATTCAGGTGGATCCTGCAAAGGTAAAAGCTATACAAGAGATGCCGACTCCTCGCACTGAAAAAGAAGTTAGAGGCTTTTTGGGACGTCTGAATTACATCGCCCGATTCATTTCACATCTGACTGCTACTTGTGAGCCAATCTTCAAGCTGTTGAAGAAAGATCAAGTGGTAAAATGGAATGATGAATGTCAGACCGCTTTCGAAAGAATCAAGGAATACCTCCAAGAGCCACCAATTTTGATGCCTCCAGTCGAAGGAAGACCTTTGATCTTATACTTAACAGTACTGGATAATTCAATGGGGTGTGTGCTGGGGCAGCATGACGAGTCTGGCCAAAAAGAGCATGCTATTTACTACCTTAGCAAAAAATTTACCGACTGCGAGACCCGATACTCGTTGCTAGAGAAAACTTGTTGTGCTTTGGCATGGGTTGCTCGCTGGCTGAGACAATATATGCTGACTCATACCACCTTATTGATATCAAAGATGGACCCAATCAAGTATATCTTCGAAAAACCTGCCTTGTCCAGAAGAATAGCAAGATGGCAGATGATCTTAACTGAGTATGACATCCAATGTACAACCCAAAAAGCAATCAAGGGGAGTGTGTTGGCGGATCATTTGGCGCATCAGGCCGTGGATGACTACCAATCCATGAATTTCGAGTTCCCGGATGAGAACATCATGTTGGTGACCGACTGTGAGAAACCTGGACCAGATGAAGGACCTGAGGAATGATCCCGGTGGTATATGTATTTTTATGGAGCCTCTAACGCGTTGGGTAATGGCATCGGTGTTGTGATTATATCTCCTGAAGGCTGTCATACTCCATTCACCGCCCGAATATGCTTTAACTGCACCAACAATATGGCGGAGTATGAAGCATGCATCCTGTGTCTTCGAGCTTCTATTGACCTAAGGATTAAGTTCTTGAGTGTATTCAGAGATTCTGCTCCAGTGATCAGTCAGATCAAAGGCGAGTGGGATACGAAGCACCCAAATCTTATTCCTTACAAAGAGTATGTATTGACGTTGCTTCCGCACTTTGAGGAGATAACCTTTGAACATTTCCCGAGAGAGTAGAATCAGTTAGCGGACGCGCTAGCTACCATGTATTCTATGTTCAAAGTCAAGTGGGACAATGAGGCTCCCCAGATTACCATCGAGAGGTTGGACGAACCCGCACATTGCTGTGACATCGAGACTGAAGAGGTAGCAGATAAACCTTGTTTTCACGAGGTAAAGAGGTATCTTGAGGCTCAAGAATACCCCGAGGGTGCATCTGTTAATGATAAGAAGTTTCTGAGAAGGTTTGCCGCTAAGTTCTTCATCGGCAATGGGGTTCTTTACAAAAGTAACCATGATTCAACCTTACTGCGATATGTGGACAAAAGCGAGGCAGAAAGGATCATTGTAGAATTGCATGAAGGTACCTTCGGAACTCATTCCAGTGGATATACCATGGCAAAGAAGATCCTACGGGCTGGATTTATTAGTCCACTATGGAAGCCGATTGTTATCAGCACTCTCGGACCTGTCATAAGTGCCAAGTCTATGCCGATAAGATGCACATACCTCTAGTTCCTCTGAATGTTTTGACAGCTCCTTGGCCTTTCGCAATGTGGGGCATCAATATGATCGACGAGATCAGACCTACTGTGTATAACGACAATCGTTTCATTCTAGTAGCTATTGATTACTTTATGAAGTGGGTTGAGGCAACTTCCTTTGCTACAGTAACCAAGAACGTTGTGGCGCGGTTCATCCGACACAACCTGATCTGCCGATACGGTGTACCAGAGAGGATCATTACGGATAATGGTACAAATCTCAACAATACAATGATCACCGAGCTCTGCAAGCAGTTCAAGATACAGCATCACAACTCTTCTCCCTACCGGCTGAAGATGAATGGGGTTGTTGAAGTAGCTAACAAGAACATCAAGAATATTGTGCAGAAGATGACAGTGACATACAAAGACTGGCATGAGCTGTTACCATTCGCTCTTCATGGGTATCGTACCTCAGCACGGACTTCGACAGGGGAAACACACTATTCTCTGGTGTATGGCATAGAGGCGGTCCTGCCCATCGAAGTCTAGATACCCTCTCTTCGGATCATGAAGGGTGAGGGTTTGAGCAAGGACGATTGGATCCAGACCCGACTGGATCAGCTGAACCTAATCGACGAGAAGAGGCTTACTTCTATTTGTCATGGTCAGACGTGTCAGAAGCGAATGATCAAAGCTTTTAACAAGAAAGTCAGACATCAAGAATATCAGGTCGGGGATCTAGTAATCAAGCGCATCATACTGCTGCAAGGTGATCCCAGGGGAAAATGGACTCCCACATACGAAGGGCCATTTTTGGTTAAGAACATTTTCTCAGGAGGAGCTATGATTCTAACCACCATGGATGGTGACGACCTTCCTCACCCCGTCAATGCAGATATAGTGAAAAGATACTACGCCTAATCAAAGACCCGCTAGGTTGAATGGCCTGGGGAAAAATAAGGGCTTCCTGGCGAACCAAAAGGGTTCGGGCAAAAGTAAGGGATGAAAATGAAAAAACTGTACACCCGGCAAGTCGAAAACCTGAAAAGGCGGCTTGGGCAAAAAAGGATATCCCGGTGGATTGAAAACCCGAAAGGGCAGTCCAGGAAAAAATTAGGGATTGAAGCGTAACACTATGTCTCATTGGATCATCTTGCGACCAGACTTCGGTACCAACTATCAAGCTCAGACGGCGCCAATCAATATGATCTACCTTCGACCAAGTAGCAAAGTGATGAGACGCTTGAAGACATAAAGGCAATAACAGAGTTGAAACCCACTGGGATTGTTCATATAGTTGTTTTTCTGTCTTTACACAAATTGTATAAATTCTATCTTTCGGCGGCGCTCTCTTACTAGGACGTCGGCCTCTTGTACAAAAACGCCTATTATAGGCCAATTTCAAAGATCAATACAATTCATTTTCACAAGAAATTTCAACTTGTTTTTCCTTTTTCTGTTTTGTTTTGCAAGAACGCCCAATGGTTCATTTTTTATATATGCATTTGAAAATAATTGCTGCTCATAAATATTTACATAAAAAACAAAAGACAATTACTCGTAATTCCAGGAACAGGGGTAAACTAGAAATGTCCAAACCTTACAGTTGCTCTACCCACCAGGTACAGGGATAGAGCCAGCTTGAGAATACAACTAAAGGTATATACACTCCCGGAAGAATAAGAAGTATCCGAAAATAGTGGTGTTAATTCTCCTTAAGCAGAGTTTATCTATCACTAGCAATAGGAGTTCACCATCAGCTGAGTTTATTTCTTCCACAGGCAGAAATTCAATCCTCGACAGGGTTCATCATCACCAAGAAACGGTAATTCATCCCCAGTGGAGTTGTTTCTCCAAGTTAGCAGATCTTCCAACAAAATATTTTTCTTCCCCACAGAGTCTCTCTCGGCAGAACATTCTCAAGCTGAACGGACGCAAGTCTCCAGTTAATCATCTTCAGTCACTATCCCTAGCAAGAACGAGGAACTTAACTCCCTATATTCTCCAGCAGCAGTCCGTGATTTATTTTCCCCAGCTAGAGAGTATTACAAAAACATTGCATATCCATACATCATGGCATGCGCATATGCATCATCAACATAATCTCATTTATTTTGAGAACATCATTAATCAATACATTTCATACATCATGACATTACATACGACTAATTCTTTACCTTTCAGGGAAAGATACAATCAAGTTCTCACAAGTTTTCTCTGGTTTAGTCAAATCGATACTAAGATTTCTATTCCAGTAAAAAAGCTATGAAGCCCAGAGATCGATCGGATAATAGTCAACCAACAATACATCATACTGTGAAGCATAGAGAACGACCAGATAACAGTACCAAAATACTATGAAGCCTGGAATTGACCAGATAGTGGTATATCATAAACACAAGTTGTGAAGCCTGGAGATCGACGAGAAAATAGCTTAACCCCTCTGCAAGTTATTGTGAAGCCTGGAAATTGACCAGATAGTAATACAAGATACCATGAAGCCTGGACTCGACCAGATAATGGTATAAGACACCGTGAAGCCTGGATCACGACCAGATAGCAGCTAAAAACTATGAAGCCTAGGACACTACCAGATAACGGTACAAGGTACTGCGAAGCTTGGAATTCTACCAAATAGCAGTTTACTTGGCCAATTACTAAGAAGCCCGAAAATCGACCGAATATTAATATGCCTTGAATTCAAGTTGGAGCCTGGATGCAACCGGATAACAACTTGATTCCTTCTGAAGCCTGGAGTACGACCAGATAAGAAGTGAGAAATTGCGAAGCCTGGAGAACGACCAGATAGCAGTCGGTCTTATTTTTCTCAGCAAATCACTGTGAAGCCTGGAGCACGACCAGATAGTAGTTCATTTTCACCTCATCGACTAAGAGATGATTCCCCAACAGAATAACGGATGACTGAAGCTCCTAAAATTCTATTTCTCCCAAAGACAGAGAACATCATTCCCCAGCGTAGTCCTCCTCAACAACAGGTATACAGGCTCTCGCAAAGGAATCTCTTATGCGATCGACACTTCTTCTGATGGCATCTTTAAGCCCATATTTAGACATCAACCTCCAAATGGCATCTATAAGCCCATTCCTGATATCACAAGACCAGTACCACTTCAGGCGAGTGCAAATTTCTGGGCACTCTAGTGTTCAATCATCTTCAACCTTCAGATCACGAAAGGCAGACAAGCAGATCTACATCCTCAGGTTTAAGAAGATTGAACAGGGGCAGTGTTGTACCCCAAAATTTTCCCTCCCAAATTTGGCAATACATTTCAAGTGAGGTCCTCAAATTGCTCAAGGAAGTCCAAGGGTTGACCAGACAAACTCTCTCCTAAGGCAATTTACCTCAAATTAGGGTTCCAGTTTGCATCAAGAGGTTTGGATCCAAAGGGTCCCAAATGATCACCATTGTCCTAATATGTTCACAAGATCATTCATGTCATGTTTCAAGCCTTGCAGAGGAAGTTTGCTCAGTCAATTGCTCAAAGGCCTGAAAATCGACTGTGTTAGGGCAAAAGTCAACGGTGGCCCACATACAGTCAAACTTAAAGTTTTTTGGTCAACATCCTAATTTTGAAGTATTATTCACCATTTGATCAAGGGTTGAGCATGATTCCTCAAGGGTTGGTCACAACTCATCAAAAACCAAAATATGCTAAATTAGGGTTTTGTAGGAAAAGTCAACTCAACTTTGACCAAGCATAACTTTCTCATACTTTATCAAAAATGACCCATCCAAAGCTCATTTTGAAGAGGATGGAATTCCCTTCAATTCATCTTCAGATCCAAAGTTCAAAATATGCACTCACAAGAAGATATGAATTTGGACATTATAGGTCATTTTGGAAAGTCAACAAAAACACCTTTTGGGTAAAAGATTTATACATGAACATGGAAGACTCAATATTGAGATGAGACCAAAAGGGTTGCCTAGAGGACATCTTAAGTTTTCTAAAAAGTCAAAAAACACATCTCTAGGGTCAAAATGGAAGGAGTTATGCATTGGCAAAGTTGACCTTTTTTGCAAAATTGCCAAAAGTCAAATGTGTCCAAAATTGCATATTTTGTCAAATGGGCCCAAACTTTTATGCTTGCACTAAGTTTGTAACATGACCCACGACCCTTGATACTTCCCATTTGTCATTCTTTTATTTTTGCCATTTATTTTGATTTTATTTCATTTAAATCAAATAAAATCAAAATAAAGTCATAGAAATATCAAAAACTAATCAAAGCTTGAGATTTTGTGCATGTTTAGGTCTATTATACAACTGGAGATGGAATCAAATCGTGCAAGGTTCATTTGAACACAAAAAGATTGGATTTGCTCAATTTTGAAAGATTTGCACAAAGGATCAAATTTTGAATCAATGATCTTAATTGGAAAAGATTTGATACCAGTTTGCAACCCTAATTCATTCTAGGGTACATATGGAACATGTCCAGATAAAAAACGAGGAGATTGGAGGCGTGTAAGACAAAAAGAAAAGTTGCAAAAATTCAACAAAAGTGGTGAATCAATTTCCAGTTTTCAGGCCATCTCAAGCCTTTCCATCCATCTCAATCGCTTGCTGGATATCTCTGGGTCATATTACAATCACTAGCAAGCTTCCTAACATCCAGAATTGCATTGTAAGTACCCCATGTGTTGTACCCCAAAATTTTCCCTCGCATCTTTCCTCAAGAAATAACAACTTCAGGCGTCTCCTGATTTTTTCAGATTAGCTCAAGAATCGGTCAAACAGACTTTTCTCGTCAGCCAAGCAAAATTAGTGTTTTACTGATATTCATGGCTCTGGAATGTTTCACACAGTTGGCTTAGGGTTTTGGTTGACTTTGGCTCAACTTTGATCAGGCGAACGTTCTTTGGCATTTAATCAGGAATTAGGGTTTTTCGTGTGCGGTTCTTCAGAAAGATTTAATTCTATGGTGCTTTGCAAGTTGTTCCGGGATTTGGTTTGAATACGCATTGTTTGATTTAATCAGTAAAAGAAGGCATTTGGTTTGAATTCACATTTGTTTGTTTGAACCAGTCAAAGGATACATTCAGTTTGGGTTTACAGTGTTCGGTAAGAAATCAGTAAGAAGGGAATGCGTTTTATCAGTTATTGCATTTGACTGTGCTTTGCTTTGGATGATGGAAGCGCCAAGTTCATTATTTTGATCAACGTTTAATCAATGTTTAGTTGATTATTTATTATTCTAAAGATTAAATATCTGGAATTTAATTTTCAGTTATTTTAATTTAAAGAACTATAAATAATAAGTAAATAATTGAAAAAGGAGGAAATAGAATTAATTGGATAATAAAAACTTTTATTTATTTTTAAATTATTCGTACAATTATTGTTTACAATTTATTTACAACAATGATTTTACATTAATTTAAATTTAAATAAGAAAATGAAACTATCCTATTTTTTCTAAGTCTCCAATTCTTCATTCTTCATTTAATACTCCTCTCCATCCAAATATTCATCTGCAAAAAGAAAGGAGGAAAAGTCAATGACAGATAAATAAAATTACAGTTCATCATTAAGGGCCACTGATTGGGATCAGTTAACCCTCTCTGCAAATCACGGGATTTCTCCCGGTTCACAAAGAGGGACGAGTTTTTATTTGCTAAAAATGAATGCACAAAAGTCAAAATTGCACAATTCAAAAATTGTCAAACTGCATAGTTCAATACAAACAGAAAATCCAAACTGAATCACAACTTTCAAACCATCCAAAACTGTCAAAGTACAAGTTACTATCCAAAAAGGTACCCAAGCTGTCAATAAAGAAGATTTGAAAAAGATACAAAGCACAAAATCTGAAAGAAGGGACAAATATGCAGAGGAAAATTGATATGCAAGCAAACCATTTCATTTTTCATCATTTCCCAACAAAGTGGCTCTTTCAGAAAAGAAAAGTACAAAGCATAATATTATTTTAATGAAAACTGTACTGAGAGAGAAGAAAAAGAGAGCAAAGAAAGCAGGTTTAGGCTTTAGGAAGGAAGGAAGATAATATAAAACAAAAACTGAACACAGTGGATAAAAACCAAAAAAGCAAGCACAACCTGTCAAAGGCCATTAACCTGCTAACCCTCAAAGGCCATTAACCTGCTAACCCTCAAAAGCATAACCTGTAACAATTGTCAAAAACCTCACCACAAGCCATACCAGCATATGCCCAAAACCTGTATACCCTGTCAAACAAAAAACTAAACCTGCCTAAACCAAGAAGCATAAACCAGATAAAATCACCCAAAGCCTTAAACCGGCCTAAAGGTCATCAAACCTGAAGCATTAAATATGTGTACCATACCTGCCTAAGCACAAATCTAAAGCCAAAACCAGTAAGACCCTGTTCAAGGCCAAGACCTGCATTAGCCTTACCAACCAAAGCCATTAGACCTATCAAGCTCAACCTAAGGCCAAACTGTCCCAAACCAGTCCAACAAGCTAAAACAACACAACCTGTCAAACTCAACATAAGCAGAAGCCTAACAATAAACCAGTAGAAACAAGAAAAGCCAGTAACGTAAAAACCTGTAAAGCCTATCATCAAAAGACAAGCCAAAAAGACAGTTTTAACACCAAAAAGTCTTACCATTCCAAACCTTGTCAAGAATCAAACCTGCTGAGCATATGCCAAAACCTGCTTGAAGCCTTCAAGCCTCACAGGCTTCAAGCCTCACGCAAAAAAGTTAAAGCCTTACTACTCAAAAAGCATCCAAAATCAAACCCTCAAGGCCCTCAGAATTTCTTCATCATTGGGCGTAAAATCATTAATCTCAGCATAAAAAGGCATCACATTTCAACAGGCAAATCAAAAAGGCAACAAAGGCAAGCCAACAAGGAGAAGAGATAAAGAAGTGTACAAAGGTCTTCAGGCCATAATCATCATAAAACCAAAAGAAATATACAAAGGTACCAGGAAGCTCAAAGAGATCATCAGCACCGCGTCCCCGCCGACAAGCTTCCGGAGCGCCACCTACCCTATCTCTCCTCCTTCTCCAAGACCAAAGGTAGTACGCCTTTCTCTCTCTTTTTCTTCCGCCACCTCAATAATAAAAGTTTAAGGTCAAAATTCAAAACGAAATAAGTATGAAACTCGTAAAAGAATATAAAGCATCAAGATCAAACCTTGTTTTCGTAAGACCATTGGGCTCGAGCTATGGAGGAAGGAGAGTTTAGGGGGTAGCGTTAGTAGCTCAGGCGAGGAGGCGCTGTTCAACAACCATGGCCAAAGGACGAAGAAGATGAACGAAAAAACGAACGAACGGCGCGCTGCTCACAAACCCTAAAGCAATTCCAGAATGAAAACAAATCAACAAAACCCTAAAACTGTTCGTTCAAACGAGTGGGCCTAACATGTTTCAACCACGCCTAAAGCCCATTGTATTCCTAAATACCACCCCCCTGCTTCTGATTACTTTTGGGTTTGGGCCCATTCAAACCCTTTTCTTTAAAACTTAAAACCCTTTGTTATTTAACATAGCCCTTTTTCTTACATTAAATTATTCTTTTTATAACCTTAAATATAACTTATCCTTTTAATTAAAACTCATTCTTTATTTAACTTCAAACATTTTTAGTTAATAATTTGTATACATTTTTTGAGATACACAATATATTAAGTATTAAAACATTTTCTTTTTCTTTTAAGTAAAATAAATATTTGTACATAAATATATAATTTTTCTTAAGATTAACACTTAATTTGTACATTAATACTTTAACACTCTTAAAAACATATTTTTCAATATACATAAACTTTAAAACATTTAATTAAAATACTTGTTAACAATATACAAAAAATACAAAAGATTAAGTAAATAGATAGTTAATTCTTTTCATTTAGGTTAAACAATACTTAAATAATACACCTTTAATTTCACATTGTCGCACCTGTAAATAATTACATACACATATACACGTACAGTTACACAATATACTTGTACTTGATACCTTATACATTTGCTTATTTTGTATATTCTTTACATTTACATTTGATCACAAATTCGATTCGGTTGTAATCTATTGGACACCATATTCCTAAGTCTCATCCCCATTTATAAATTTGTACCCCCACTCCCGGATATTATTTGTAATAGCGTAGACTTTAAATTCTCGCAATTTACCGCTTTTGAATTATACCATGGTTAGATCTAGGGTTTGCATGTACATAAAATCAAACGCTAGATAACCTAATACAAGACAAATACATGAAATCAATACACAATCACACTTGCACCCTCTAGGGTAATCCCACATGTTGCCTTCCAAAATGGGCCATGCTTGCACGTCGAGTATCTTTGGCAAAACAAATTCAAATGATCATAAGTCCCTCGATGACGCTTTCGAAATTTGCCTAAATGGAATGATCATAGTCCCTTCAAAGTAAACTGCCAAAGACACTTGGCATCATTGCATTCATGGTCCATACGATGACCCGCGCCCGTCCCGAATAAACATCCTAAACGCAAGATTGTCCATCAAATTCAATGGTGGAACAAAATTGTTAAAAAGGGTTGAAAACATAGAGAAAACCTTTGAGTACAATAGGTGTAGCGATAAAAAATGTAGCGGGGTAAATCAGAGATCGAATTATTGATTAATTCGTCTCACAAAAGCAAGAGTCGCCACCGCGCTTTATTGTTTCCAAAGGAAAAGGGAAAAGAGCGAAATAAAACTTTAAATATGCAATGTAAATAATAATAAAATACAAAGCGTTTTTGAAAAGAGATCTTATGGTTCGGGGGTTGGTTATACAATGGGAAGGTACTAGCACCCAATGCATCTATAGTACTCTATAGGAACCCTTTGAAATATCTGTTTTATTTAAAATTGATTGCTTGATTGAAAATAAATTGTTTTGGCCGAAACGGGATACGGACGGGTTTTTTGAATGCGACGACCTAATGTCGAAGTTTTTGCTTAAAGGGCATAAATTTTGAAAAGGGTTGAATATTTGAGGAAAAATTATCCTAAGTTTTAATGAAATGCGAAAGTTCGCGCAGTTAGACTTGAGGACATGAAGTCAAGCAAATTTACTGTTTTTCCTTTGGATTCAAACATAAACAGAATAAACAAATAAATATGGAATAAATACACAGGCAAAATATGCGAATAATGATTAAATAACGATAATCTAAATGATAGAATAAATGATGCGAATAATGTATTTTTATGATTTTTTGTTTAATGTTAACGGGAAGAAAGTATTTTTAATTTTTACGCATTTTGATAGGGATAAAAAGCAAGAGAATTATTTAACGAGGACATAATGTTTTTTAGTTTTAAGTTTTTATTTTATATATTTTGATATTAATATTAATAAGGCAAGAAAATGAATTAATAAAATATTTTTTATGTTTTTCCTATTTTTATATGTTTTAGAATTTTGTTTAATAACGATGTAAGAGGAGAATTAATTAGAAAAATAAAATGTCTACCTTCTTAAATTCTATATTTTTTTATGTATGTGAAACTAAAATACTTATTAAGAGATTTTAAATTAAATGGAAAGTTATTAATTTACCCTAATGAAATAAAATTAAAACTCTTAAATTAAATCCAAAGTTTAAACTAAGAGGTCAAACTAATTAATTAAAAAAACCTAGTTAGACATATCTTTTGTTTTTTTATTATACTTACCAATTAATTAACATAAATAATAATTCTAAAAAAAAGATTAGAGAAAATAAAAAAAGTGAAAAAAGTGTATCAAATAAAAAAAACAAGCAAGAAAGGTATATGGGCTAGATGGTTTGAAGGCCCACGCAGAATTCAAAATGAGAGGGGGTGCAGAAACAAAACGTGTGGGCTTAAGCTGGAGAAATGGGGTGAGGCCCATGTGTTTTACAAAATGCTTAGGGTTAATTTGTTTTATCAATTGGGGATTAGGGTTCTGCTAGGTAGAACGGCGCTCATCTCTCTTCTCTTTGTCATCTTCTTCGCGTCTTCTTCTCCATACTTGCCTCTGAGTTTCGCTATCTCTTCTTGCCATGGCCACCCGCTCCAAACTCCTCTTCCCTCCGACGCAAGCCAAGGCGCGATGGGTTCACGGTATGAAAACGTTTCTGATTCGTTAAAGCTTAGTTTCGTTTTTGCATGTGTTGATTCTGATTTCGTGATTCTTATTCTGTTTTGATCCTTGTTGTTTGATTCTTATTGTTTGATGGAGGTACCATAGAAGTAAAAAGGGAGAGGGAATCGTTACCTAGGCGGAGACGGAGGAGGAGGTCGGGAGCGAAGGAGGCCAGGCGGCGAGGAGAGGAGGGTCGCAAGCTCGCTTCGGTGACTGGTATTTTATATGGTTTTCTTCTTCTTCTTGTTGGTACTGTACTGTGATGTTTCTCTTCTTCTTCTGCCTTGACACTGTGCTTTGATGTTTCTCTTCTTCTTGCTGGTACTGTGCTTCGATCTTTGGCCTATGATAATATTTTTTTTGAGGCTTTACTGTAGCTTGGGTTTGGAAATTGGTTTAGGCCCTATGCAGGTTTTACTGGTTTTTTGCCATGATCTCTTGGTTATACGCAGGTTTTTATGGTGTTTATGCTATGCTATTGGTTTGGACAGTAGGCATTTTTGTGGTATTGGCTTAATAGCTCAATCAAGTTAATGATTTAGAAATATTTTGTATGGTTTAAGCCATATTAGTTCTGATATGATTTTTGGTTTCGGCAATGCAGTAACAAGCTTAGGTATAGGCAGGTTGTATTGGTTTTTTTAGGCCATGGTGAATGATGGTTTGAAAACTGGTTTAGCAGGTTATGTTGTGGTTACTGGTTTTGTTGGTTGGACAGTAGAAAGGATGGTGATGTTGGCTTGAGGGTTCAAACAGTTTTACAAGGTTTAGGCCATATATGTTTTTATGGTTTTGACAGTAATGGAATGGTTATGCAAGTCTGTTGGTTTTTGTGTGTTTTTTGTTGATAGCTATCTTTTCTAAGTTTTGAAGGCTTGGATATATGATTCTCTGATATATGATTCTTGGATGGTTATGTTATAACAGTTTTCTCCTTTTTCCTTTTTTACGTTACAGGCTGGAGGTTTTGAAATACTTTCCCTCTTCCCTGGCATTCTGCACCAGACTGCTATCTCCAATTTGTTTCTATTCTTCTTTTATGTTTTTATTTCTACTGGCTATATTTTGCAGTTTGTCTTGTATCTCTTTCCTGCCTATGCCAAACCTGTAAAACCACACTTCTCCCTCTCTTTTTCTCTCTCAGTACAGTTTGACAATAAAATGATATGCTGTACTTTTCTGAAATTGCAAATGGCCAGAAAATGATGAAAATAAGGAATATTACATTGCTTGCATATGTTGTTAAACTGCATATTTTTTTGACTTCTAATGCAATAGTAGCTTGTTTTGTTTTTTTACTATGTGGGCATAGGTTGACGTTGGCATTTGCTTGCATATGTTGAGATCATGCAGGGACTTTGTATGTTGTATGTTTTTTTGAAATATGCATTTGGATTTTGAAAAAATGCAATTAATTTAAAACATGCAATTTTTGGACAAAAGTGAATTTGTGCATTCATTTAAAAATTCCTCTCTTTTTTGTGAACCGGGAGAAATCCCGTGATTTGCAAAAAAGAGTAACTGATTCCGGCCATTGCTTTTAATGATGAACCTTAAATAATTTCGCTTTTTAATTATTTGTTCAAATTCTAATTTCTTTTAATTTTTTGCAGGTAACATCAAGTGAGCAGACAAAAAACGCATTGGATCAGAAGATTTAGAATTAGGAATATTAGATTAGTTTTTTATTTCATTTTAGCTTTGTAAATTTATTATTGTAATTTTGTTGTAATAGATACAATATTTACATAATAATTGTACAATTAGAAAAAATGAATAAAAATCCAATATTCGCCAATTAATTTCTTCTTTCTCTCTAATTATTTATTTTATCGTTTACAATTCTTTAATCGTATAATAATTGAAAACGAATTCCAATTACCTACATTCAGAATAATAAACAGATAAATAAATAATTATCATTGATCAATTAATAGCCTCAATTATTTAATTCATCATTCATAACTTTCTAAATTATAATAATTAAAATAGAATTTCAATTATTTAACTTAGAATGACAAATGATTAAATAATCGTTATTGACCAATAAACTTTTCCGAATATTTATTATACTATTCATAAACCTTTAAATTATGTAATAACTGAGAATGAATTCCAGTTATTTAAATTTAAGATAGTGAGTAATAAATAAATACTGTCTGCACAATTAATGCGCCTCTTCTCTAATGTTTATTGTATTATCTATACATCTTTAAACTACATAATAATCGAAAACAAATTTCAATTATTTAAATTTAAGATAATAAATAATTAATAAACATTATTTTAGCACGAATCGATTAAATGATTTAGTGTTCAACATAAATAGCTCTCGGCCTGAAAAAAAGTCATGAATTTTAAAATCGATGGATCAAAACACTTGTAATGTAATGATGCAGGTAGGAGACGATATCTTAGGTCAAAATTTGGGGTACAACAGCTGCCCCTATTTATGTTTCTTCTATCCGGAGATATGAAGATTGAAATCTTCGTTTCGACGAGATTGAAGGTACTTAAATACATAACTACGCAAATTTTGTCCTAAGATGCCGTCGTCATGTTTGATATGAATGCAGCGATCGAACTCACAGAGAATGATATTGTGTGAAACAAGACAATGTTGGGGGAATCGAATACCAACAAAACACAGCGGCATGGATTATACATTACTGGGGAAACAAGCTATCGATTTTAAACGACATACTCTTGACAGTGAACAAAAACCGAGGGGATACAACCTCTAACCCTAACAAAGAGAGCGTCTTGCATAGGCCATAACAGATCATTGATCCAAAACAGTGAGTTCGCAACTCAAGGTCAATAATAGACAGAGAGTATCAAATTGCTGATAACTGATTACCGACTTCTGGAGGTACAGGTTCGTAACAGACTTCTCTGCTATATTTTCAGGGATATACTCAATAATGCTGAAGTAATAAGATTGTAGATACGCAAGTTGTTCAAATAAAGAAGCTGCCACTTGCTGTCGTCCAAAGAAAATACCGATAACATACAAGCTGCTCAAATAAAGAGGCTACCACTTGCTGTCGTCCAAAGAAAATACCGATAACATACAAGCTGCTCAAATAAAGAGGTTACCACTTGCTGTCGTCCAAAGAAAATACCGATAACATACAAGCTGCTCAAATAAAGAGGCTACCACTTGCTGTCGTCCAAAGAAAATACCGATAACATACAAGCTGCTCAAATAAAGAAGCTGTCGCTTGTTGTATTCCAGAAAAGTAATAACATACTGGTAACTCGTGAAGAGTTTGCTGCTTGTCGCTTTCAGAAAAATAAAATGACGCACTAGTAGCTCGTGAAGAACTGCTGCTCGGTGCTTTCAAAAAGTAAATAACGCACTAGTAGCTCATGAAGAACTGCTGCTTGGCGCTTTCAAAAAGTAAATGACGCACTAGTAGCTCGTGAAGAACTGCTGCTCGGCGCTTTCAAAAAGTAACGTACAAGTTGCTCATGAAGAGCTGCCGCTTGTCGTTTTCCAACGGTCTATAACGTACAAGTTGCTCATGAAGAGCTGCCGCTTGTCGTCTTCCCAAAAATAATAACTTACAAGTTGCTCATGAAGAGCTGCCGCTTGTCGTTTTCCAAAAACCGAACAGAAGGAAATTGCGATGATATTGGCAGAGAATAAAATCTTCATCAAAGAGAATCATGAATCAATCCTTCCCGAGAAAATCACCTACTTAAAGGTGCGACATAAATGCACCAGCCGTCTAGGTCACGAACTTACTGGGGAGAATCAAAGAAATAGCCTATGCAAGAGGCAGCGACTTCATCCAGGGATAACCTAGAGAGAAAACAGTCAAACAAGACTCCACCTAATGAGAAAGTAACTCGATTTGGGAATTCATCCTATCCAGAAATGGACAAGGTAAGCTGAATCAAAAATCATCCACGAGGGTTAGCTCCGTTGGGGAATTTAGAAACGAAGCACATTTTCTGCCTAAGCTAACCTTCTACCTGGAAATAAATATGTACGTTGTTCGAATAAACAAAGTACGACCCAAAATCAACGGCAAATGTGGATATGCATGCTGATATGAGTGTAAATGAGTAAATGAATGTTATGCTGACAAAACAGACAGATGGAATATCTTGGAGATAATAAGATGTCACAGCAAAATAGATACTCGGCCAATCTTGAAAAGACGGAAGATAAACGGAACTGGAAACACAAAGCAACGTCGGAGAGTATCACGCTACAAGGCTCAAGTCTTTTGAGGAGAAAAGCATCCAAATCCAATCTTCTAACACCAATAGACCACGGTATGAGACAAAGCGTACCAAACTTCAGAAATCGCCCAAATAGAGATAGCCAAAACAATGCTTAACTGGGACAGCTGGGGAGTCACCAAACTTAGTACCACGAGAAACGCAAGTTTACACAACCAACACCTCATGACAATTTTGAAACGAAACATGCTCATCATGCAAGGATAAACTACTGTACTGTTTTGCATTTCATGACTTGACCATCCTTGGAACAAACTGTTAATATTCCTTTCGTTATCCACGACACATATTTAAAATAAGAACATTTTAAGTAAATTTGCTTCAAGTATTTCCATAAAAATTAAAATTTTGCCCACAACAGATAAATGCTCAAATTTCATTAATAAGATGGTAGTTCGCTAACAATGCGACTCCAACGGTTTACAAAAGCTTGGGGAAATAGTACATGAAATAAAAGGTCATACAAAAACAATGATCACCATTCTCCCTAACAACTTTGAATTCCAGAATGTGCTCAGATGCCAAGACTGATTTGACCAGAAATTTGTCTAAGCGAAATACTTCTTGACTGCATCGGCGTTCATGGGACGCGGAAGATCTTCACCGTCCATATTGGTGAGAATCATGGCACCTCCAGAGAAGACTTCCTTAACAACATACGGTCCTTCATAATTCGGAGCCCACTTGCCCCTAGAATCAGGTTGGAAAGATAATATTTTCTTGAGTACAAGGTCACCTTCTCTGAACTTGCGCGGTCGAACCTTCTTATCAAAAGCCTTCTTCATCCTCTGCTGATACAATTGACCGTGACACAAAGCTGTCAATCTCTTCTCTTCAATTAAATTCAACTGATCATATCTACTTTGACACCATTCGGCCTCAGAAAGTTTAGCTTCCATCAACACTCTCAGAGACGGAATCTCAACTTCCACGGGGAGTACAGCTTCCATACCATAAACTAGGGAAAATGTAGTTGCACCCGTTGATGTTCGAACTGAAGTACGGTACCCGTGTAAAGCAAACGGAAGCATTTCATGCCAATCCTTATAAGTTACTACCATCTTCTGGACAATCCTCTTGATGTTCTTGTTAGCAGCTTCAACAGCCCCATTCATCTTCGGTCTGTAAGGAGAAGAATTATGATGTTCGATCTTGAACTCTTCACAAAGTTCTCTCATCATCTTGTTATTCAAATTCGAACCATTATCAGTGATGATCTTGTTCGGGATGCCGTATCGACAAATGATCTGATTCTTGATAAATCTGACTACCACCTGTCTGGTTACATTAGCATAAGATGCTGCTTCCACCCATTTAGTAAAATAATCAATCGCTACCAAGATGAAACGATGACCATTTGAAGCTTTGGGTTCAATCATCCCAATCATATCAATGCCCCACATAGAGAAAGGCCAAGGTGAAGATATAACATTGAGGAGGGTCGGCGGCACGTGCATCTTGTCCGCATAAATCTGGCATTTATGACACTTCTTCACATACCTGCAGCAATCAGATTCCATTGTCATCCATAGTAACCAGCTCTCAACATCTTTCTAGCCATCGCATGTCCATTGGCATGAGTGCCAAAGGATCCTTCGTGCACTTCTTGCATCAGCATGTCTGCTTCACGCCTGTCTACACATCTGAGCAAGACCATGTCATAATTCCTCTTATACAAAACTTCTTCATTGAGAAAGAAACTGCTTGCTAATCTTCTCAACGTCTTCCTATCTTTATTGGATGCCCCAGGCGGGTACTCTTGAGTTTGAAGAACACGTTTGATGTCATAGAACCACGGTTTGTCGTCGGTGACCTCTTCCACTGAAAACACATGAGCAGGTCTGTCAAGGCGCATAACTCGGATTGTAGGCACGTCGTTCCAATCATTCACTTGAAACATTGAAGACAAAGTAGCTAAAGCATCAGCCATTTGATTCTCGTCTCTAGGGATATGATGTAATTCCACCTTGTTAAAGAAAGTTAACAACCTTCTAGCATAGTCTCTGTAAGGGATCAAACCAGGATGACGAGTCTCCTATTCTCCTTTGATTTGATTGATCACCAATGCCGAATCTCCATAAATATCAAGAATCTTAATCCTTAGGTCCACTGCTTCTTCGAGACCCATGATACATGCCTCATATTCCGCCATGTTGTTCGTACAGTCAAACTTCAGTCTTGCCGTGAACGGGATATGAGTACCTCGGGGAGTGACGATGATTGCCCCAATTCCATTTCCATAGGAATTCACAGCTCCGTCAAAAATCAAACCCCAACGGGATTCAGGATCAGGTCCTTCTTCAGGTAACGGCTCTTCACAATCTTTAGCTTTCAAGTACATAACATCTTCATCTGGGAAATCAAACTTGATGGATTGATAATCTTCAATTGGTTGGTGAGCCAAATGATCGGCTAAAATACTCCCTTTGATCGCTTTCTGAGTGTGGTACTCAATGTCATATTCAGATAACAACATCTGCCAACGGGCTATTCTTCCAGATAAGGCAGGCTTCTCAAAGATATACTTGATCGGGTCCATTTTGGAGATCAACCAAGTGGTGTGGTTAATCATATACTGGCGTAGACGGCGAGCAGCCCAGGCTAAAGCACAACAGGTTTTCTCAAGCAATGAGTATCGAGACTCACAGTCTGTGAATTTCTTACTCAAATAATATACAGCATGTTCCTTTCTTCCAGTCTCATCTTGTTGACCAAGCACACATCCCATGGAGTCTTCCAATATAGTCAGGTACATAATCAAAGGTCTTCCTTCCACCGGAGGAATCAAAATGGGAGGTTCAAGCAAATATTCTTTGATGCTATCAAAAGCTCTCTGACAATCTTCTGTCCACACACATCCTTGGTTCTTCCGGAGAAGCTTGAAAATCGGCCCACAGGTAGCAGTCATATGAGATATAAATCTAGAAATGTAGTTCAGTCTCCCAAGGAATCCTCTTACTTGTTTTTCCGTCTTGGGTGCGGGCATTTCCCGAATAGCTTTGACTTTATCAGGATCTACCTCAATACCTTTCTGACTGACAATGAAACCCAGAAGTCTTCCAGAACGAACGCCAAAAGTACACTTGTTGGGATTCAGACGGAGTTTATACTTCCTCAAACGCTGGAATAACTTTAACAAATGTTCCAAGTGATCCTCCTCAGTTTGTGATTTGGCAATCATATCATCCACATACACTTCTATCTCCTTATGCATCATGTCATGGAACAAAGCAGTCATGGCCCTTTGGTATGTTGCGCCAGCATTCCTCAAACCAAACGGCATAACCCGATAACAGAAAGTTCCCCAAGGTGTAATGAAAGCGGTCTTCTCTATATCTTCCGGCGCCATCTTGATTTGATTGTAACCAGAGAAACCATCCATGAAAGAAAAGACTTTGAACTTGGCGGTACTGTCGACCAATACGTCAATATGAGGTAATGGGAAGTCATCCTTCGGACTAGCTCTATTCAGATCTCTGTAGTCTACACACATCCGAACTTTGCCGTCTTTCTTAGCAACAGGCACGATGTTGGCTAACCACTGAGGATAGACCGACGTAACAAGGAAACCTGCGTTGATCTGTTTTTGAACCTCCTCCTTAATCTTGTCAGCCATGTCGGGACGAGTCCTTCTCAATTTCTGCTTGATCGGTGGACACTCAGGTCTCAACGGTAAACGATGCTCCACAATGTCATTGTCCAACCCTGGCATATCTTGGTAGGACCAAGCAAACACGTCAACATACTCTCTGAGAAGCTCCAACATTTTCTCCTTAACTTCCGGGATAAGCAATGCTCCGACTTTGACTTCCTTTCTATCTTCTTCATCACCCAAGTTGACCAACTCTACAGGTTCTTCAAATGGTTGAATAATCTTCTCATCATGCTCAAGCAAACGGGAAATCTCAACAAGAACCTCTTCATCATCCTCTTCTTCGGCTCTGAACACAGGGAATTCAAAGTTGGGAGAGGGCATAGGATCACTGTTTTCGATGGTTAAGTCATGGATTAATCTGCACATATGATTATTCTTTATTTTATAAATCGATTTGTGCAAATAAAACAAAAGGTTATTAATTAATTTTCATTGCTATTTCCCAGAAAAAGTGAAAAATAAAACAGCAGTGGACAAAATAACATTTTTATTCATTAAAGGGAAATACTTGAAACAAAAAGCCCAGACATTTCTCTTTTGCCTTGGGCAGAGCAAAAGGAATTATTTTTCATAGCCCGACACAAAATACGTTTCGCCTTGGGCAGAGCGAATTTTTCAAAGGAAAATAAACAAAACATTACTCGGAAATGTGCATAACCACAGGAACATCAACAGCTATCCAGTTTTGGCAAGCCAATCCAGGCGTCACAAACACGGGCAAATCCTCCTCGGAATCATCATCTATGATAGCATCAACCTCAGGATGTACAAACCCTGTGTTAGAACAATGTTTGAATCTACTACCCTACATTTAAGTTTTGATGATAACAAAGTGAAAAGATATAGTATTTATAAGTTTCATGTATGAACTATCCGCTGCCTAAAATTATTATGTTCTGACTTGCAGATACTCTGATTGATATAAGCAAGATCACATCTATTCAGCATCAGAACTTGATTTCAGACACCAGCATCAGAAGTTGCTATATCAGAATGTCAAAATCAGATGATCAACTCACGTACATGCTGAAGCCTGATGAACAAGACTGCGCTTAACACTCTGATAAAGAAACACAACAGTTTATCAGCAGCGAAGCAGAGTCAGAATGAGCCAAGCCAGAACTTGCATTAAGTAAGCAACGGTACTGTGCATTGAAAGCAAATTAATTCCAACGGCCTCATTCCAGACAAGATCTGCTCAATAAGGAAAGCTTGTTATTAGCATTGAATCAAGAATATTGCATCCAACGTTCATCATCTCAGTGCTATATAAACAAGGCTTTGAAGATTGAAATGGCTAATGCTCTCCAAATCTCTACACGCACAAAAGCTCATTATAATCTTCTCTCTCAGTTTTGCTAAACCACTCACTCTGATATTCCATTATTGTTTAGCAATCTAGTTTCTAAGCTTCAATTTGTGTATACATCACAGTTGTGATAAAGTTTTGTAGAAAACATCCACACACTTAATTTTATCTCTTTGTAAGAAAGTGTTACCTTGACAAACCGGGTTGTGGTTTGGATCAAGAAGGCTTTAGCAGTTGTTAAAGCAGTCTGTAATATTCAGTTGAATATAGTGAATTAAGACCTCGTTGGAGAGAGGCGAAATCACCTTGACGGGTGGACTGGAGTAGTTTGAGATCAAACGAACCAGGATAAAAATATCTTGTTCATTGCATTAGATTTCAGTTTTACAATTCAACCCCCCCTTCTTGTGTTTTTCACCACTTCAATTGGCATCAGAGCGCCTGGTTCTGAGCTAAAACACTTAACCGTGTCAGTACAAGATCCAGCGTCAGAAAAACACAATGGCAGGAAACAATTCTCACATCAGCAATGACAACAATGAGGACAGAGACATATTCAGTGGCAAACCTCCAGTATTTGATGGAGAAAACTTTGATTACTGGAAAGACATAATTGAAAGCTTCTTTCTGGCACATGATGCTGATCTGTGGGATATGGTGACAGATGGATACACGCACCCTGTGAATGCAAGTGGTCAGAAGATTGATAGAAAAACAATGTCTGATCAACAAAAGCGTGACTTCAAGAATCACCACAAGGCCAGAACCATCCTCCTCAGCGCCATCTCCTATACTGAGTATGAAAAGATCTCAAACAGAGACACATAAAAGAATATTTTTGACTCACTCAGAATGACGCATGAGGGAAACGTTCAGGTCAAAGAAACAAAAGCTCTGGCGCTCATTCAGAAGTATGAGGCGTTCAAAATGGAAGAATCTGAATCCATTGAAACCATGTTCTCTAGATTCCAGATTCTGGTAGCTGGTCTCAAAGTTCTGGACAAAGGATACTCTACTGCTGACCACGTCAAGAAAATCATCAGAAGTTTACCCAAGCAGTGGAGACCTATGGTTACAGCTCTGAAGCTAGCTAAAGATCTCAACAAAATCACTCTGGAGGAACTTATCAGCTCCCTCATAAGTCATGAGATAGAGCTAGAAGATGATGAGCCTCAGAAGCAAGGTAAGCCTTTAGCATTAAAATCTAACAGAAAATTTGAGTCTAAAGTTTTGCAGGCAGTTGAAGAAACATCTGATGGATCCTCATCAGAAGAAGACGAACTCTCCCTTCTCTCCAGAAGAGTAAATCAACTGTGGAAGCAAAGACAAAGGAAGTTCAGGAATCCCAGAAGATCTGATCAGAACGAGTCTTCTTCCAGATACAGAAGGACAGATTCTTCCTCTGGATACAGAAGATCTGAAGGCTCCTCCAGTAGCAAAAAGCCAAACACCAAAGACATCATCTGCTATGAGTGCAACGAGCAAGGACACTATATGAGTGACTGCCCAACGCTTCAGAGGGAAAAGCCCAAAAAGAAGTTTGGAAGAGAGAAGAAGAAAAGTCTCATGGCTACATGGGATGACTCTGACTCGTCTGAAGCTGACTCAGAATCAGATGATGAAAGGGCAAACATAGCTCTCATGGCTAACATTTCAGAAGATAGTGAAGCTTCTGAATCAGACTCAGAATCAGACACTGAAGAGGTATTTCCTAACTTTGCTGTTAACTTTACAAAGGCTGAACTTGCTGAAAGCCTTAATGAGATTCTGGAACGTTATCAGCAAATTAGAGCTAAATTCAGAGACCTGAAAAGGAATCTTGAATCTGACTCTAATAAGACTGAGAGTCTCAAATTGGAAAATTCTGAGCTGAGAAATAAGATTTCAAAATTAGAAAACACTTTACAAAACTCTCAGAAGGAACCAATTTCTGAAACTCCCAGCAACAATGATGAGATCATCAAGGAGTATGATCACAGTTTCCAGAAGTTCCTAGCTAAAAGCATAGATAGAAGCAGAATGGCTTCAATGATCTATGGAGTTAGCAGAAACGGCAGGAAAGGAATAGGATACCAAGGTAAGGTTCCTACACCAAAGAATGTCATGGACTTAACCATTAAACACACTCCTCTGAATTCACACTTTGTATATGGTCACACACATGATATCAAATATACTAGCAGTAAGCACTCTGTGAAACCAAAATTCAACCAGAGTTTTGGTAAAACTAACAAATCAGGACCCAAGAAAATCTGGGTACCTAAGGAAAAAATAATACATGTTGCAGATATCTTTAGCAGCAAGTCAGAAACACCAGTCATGGTACCTGGACTCTGGCTGCTCACGACACATGACGGGAAGAAGGCATATGTTCCAAAGCCTGGAACTTAAGCCTGGAGGCCACGTTGGCTTTGGAGGCAATCAGAGGGGAAAGATAATTGGCTCTGGAACTGTAGGTAATGGAAATCTTCCCTCTATCAATAATGTTCTGCTAGTAGATGGATTGATGCATAATCTATTATCCATAAGCCAATTAAGTGATAACGGTTATGATATAATCTTTAATCAAAAATCATGTAAAGCTGTTAGTCAGAAAGATGGGACTATCCTGTTTAATGGTAAGAGGAAAAACAACATTTACAAAATCAAACTTTCTGAACTAAAGAGTCAGAATGTAAAATGTCTTCTGTCTGTTAACAACGAGCAGTGGATCTGGCACAGAAGATTGGGACATGTTAGTATGAGAAGAATATCTCAGATTAACAAACTCAATCTGGTCAGAGGACTTCCTAATTTGAAGTTCAATTCAGATGCTCTGTGTGAAGCATGTCAGAAAGGAAAATTTGCTAAACCTTCTTTTAAATCCAAAAATGTTGTTTCTACCTCTAAGCCATTAGAACTTCTACACATTGACTTATTTGGACCAGTTAAAACTGCCTCAGTCAGTGGTAAGAAGTATGGGTTAGTAATCGTAGATGACTATAGCAGATGGACATGGGTAAAGTTCTTAAGACACAAGGACGAGTCACACTCTGTGTTTGTTACCTTCTGTAACCAAGTTCAGAATGAAAAGGATCTTAGAATCGTTAAAGTCAGAAGTGATCATGGTGGAGAATTTGAAAATAAAGATTTTGAGTCATTCTTTAATGACAGAGGCATTCTGCATCATTTCTCTTGTCCTAGAACTCCCCAACAAAATGGAGTTGTAGAACGAAAGAACAGAACATTGCAAGAAATGGCCAGAACCATGATCAATGAGACAAATGTTGCTAAGACCTTCTGGGCAGAGGCAATAAACACAGCGTGCTACATTCAGAATAGAATCTCAATAAGACCTATTCTGGAAAAGACTCCATATGAATTATGGAAGAACAGAAAGCCCAACATTTCATATTTTCATCCATTTGGATGTACTTGCTTTATATTAAATACAAAGAATTATTTGAACAAGTTTGACTCTAAAGCACAGAAGTGTATTATGTTAGGATACTCTGAACGCTCAAGAGGGTACAGAGTATACAATACAGAAACACAGATTGTGGAAGAATCAATCAGTGTTCGTTTTAATGATAAGCTTGACTCTGAAAAGTCAAAGCAAAATGAAGTTTTTGCAGGTATAGAAATTGAATTTGCAGGTTCTGAAGACAAGTCATCAGAAGCTCTCAACACAGACATTCCTTTAACGTCTGAAAGGAGCACTGCTAGCAATCCTACAACAGCTGCTGATCAACCTCAGAAGAGATTACTCAGAAGCAGCTTGGATCACCCAGAAGAGACTATCCTAGGAAGAAAGGAAGATCCAATCAGAACAAGAGCAAGCTTCAGAAACTCTGAAGAAACACTCATGGGACTTGTGTCTCTGATTGAACCTTCTTCTATTGATGAAGCACTTCTGGATAATGACTGGATTCTGGCAATGCAAGAAGAGCTGAATCAATTCACCAGAAACGACGTATGGGATCTCGTTCCCAGACCAAAAGGATTCAACGTCATTGGAACAAGATGGGTGTTCAGAAACAAGCTAAATGAATAAGGTGAAGTCATCAGAAACAAGGCACTACTGGTTGCACAAGGTTATAGTCAGCAAGAGGGGATAGACTATACAGAAACCTTTGCCCCAGTCGCCAGGTTAGAATCTATCAGACTTTTAATTTCATTTGCTGTTAATAGAGGCATCACTCTGTATCAGATGGATGTCAAAAGTGCATTCTTAAATGGTTATATAGAAGAAGAAGTTTATGTACACCAACCCCCAGGTTTTGAAAATACAAAACATCCAGAACATGTTTTCAAACTAAAGAAGTCACTGTATGGTCTGAAACAAGCTCCCAGAGTTTGGTATGAAAGGCTAAGTAACTTTCTGCTAGAAAATGAATTCACCAGAGGGAAAGTGGACACTACTCTATTCTGTAAATCAGTTAAGAGTGACATCTTAGTCTGTCAAATTTATGTTGATGATATTATCTTTGGTTCTACTAACCCTTCTCTTGGAAGAAAATTTGCTAAGTGTATGCAGGCAGAATTTGAGATGAGCCTCATGGGGGAACTGAAATTCTTTCTAGGAATTTAGATCAATCAAACTCCAGAAGGAACTTACATTCATCAGAGCAAATACATCAGAGATCTTCTGAAGAAATTTGATCTCTCAGAATGTAAGCCATCAAAGATTCCAATGCATCCCACGTGCATTCTGGAAAGAGAAGAGGTAAGCAAAAATGTAGAACAGAAAGTCTACAGAGGTATGATTGGTTCTCTCCTCTATCTGACTGCTTCAAGACCTGACATATTATTCAGTGTTTGTATATGTGCTAGATTCCAATCAGATCCTAGAGAATCTCACTTAACAGCTGTTAAGCGAATTTTCAAGTATCTGAAAGGTACTACTAATCTGGGTTTGTTTTATAGAAAATCTAGTGATTACAGCTTAGTAGGCTACTGTGATGCTGATTTTGCTGGAGACAGAGTGGAACGTAAAAGTACTTCTGGAAGCTGCCAGTTTCTGGGAGAAAATCTGATCTCTTGGTCCAGCAAAAGGCAATCAACAATTGCTCTGTCAACAGCAGAAGCTGAGTACATAGCAGCAGCAGGTTGTAGCACACAAATGCTCTGGATGAAAAGTCAGCTTGAAGACTTCCAGATTTTTGAGAGTAACATTCCTATACTTTGTGATAATACTTCTGCTATTTGCTTAAGTAAGAATCCCATTTTACATTCTAGAGCTAAGCATATAGAAATAAAACATCACTTCATTAGGGACTATATTCAGAAAGGTATTTTGAACTTCAAATTTATAGATACAGACCATCAATGGGCTGATATCTTTACTAAACCCCTTTCAGAAGATAGGTTTAATTTCATTCTGAAACATCTCAGCATGAAAGTGTGTCCAGAGTGAAAATGTTTCAATTCCATATATTTACCTTCAGAATGTAATTGTTTTTCTGTGAACTTCTGATCAATCTCCTTTTAGAAAGATAGAACATGCAGATTGTATCAGATGCAAGTCTAAAGATCTGAGAGTCTAAGCTCAAAGACAGACGTGCTGATCACTACATCAAACAAGTGTCATCCAATCATCAGCATATCTCTGAAGCAGAACGCGTGCACGCTTCTGAGAAGGCAAAGCGCTGATTGGGTGCATTGAGACACATGTCTGGTAACCGTTTTTAAGTATCTTTCTCAAATCCCTCAAAATCAGCAAGCATTTAATGAAAAGTAATCATGCTTTTAAAATGCAATCATGATTTTTCTCTCTCTTAAAAAACGTTTATCTTTTCAAAACAGTTTTGAAAATTCTATTTAAGCACATTAATCTCTCATTCTCATTCTTTACGCTTTCTCACAAACACTCAAGCATTTTTCTGCATATTTCTGTGTTCATCTCTTGCAACCTATTTTCCTCAGTTTATTCTCAAAACCCTTTTAGTGTGAACATGGCAACCTCCAGCAGCGCTTCTGCAGGTCCTCAGAAGAAAGCGTCATCTGAGCAATATCAAGTGCCACTCAGAACTCTCCTCACTCCTGTGAAGAATCTTGAAGTGCTTTCTGAATTAATCATTGATTTTGAAAGCTTGAAGGAGAACGGTTTTGACCTAACTGAAGAAGTTAGGGCTCAGAAGTGGGAAAGGTATTTCGATAGGTTGGTTGGACCAACATTCCCAATGCTTGTCAAGGAATTCTGGATTCACGCCAAGGATTCAACACATCTGGTCACCTCCTTTGTTTTGGGGAAGAAGATTGTGATCACTGAGGATCACATTGCAAGGCTAATCGGTCACAGTGGCGGTGGCGTCCGTTGTGTGGACATGGCTGAAAGATGTGCTGATGTAGGAGTGATAGCTGCAAGGATTTTCACTCTTGGGGTGCCCAGCAGCAAGATTAAAGATTTGAAGGATCATTACAGAGTGTGGGCTAAGATAATTCTGGGGTGCTTCAACCACAGGAAACCAACCAGTTCTCCTGATTACATAAATGTGGATCAGCAGTTTCTGATCTACTTTATTGATCAGAAGGTAAAGATCAATCTGGCTTACTTCCTGTTCAACCACCTCAGAACAAGTGTGAAGGAAACAAGGGAAGAAGAAAGAACCAAGAGGGATTGGATACCTTTTGGAAGGTTGATATCAGATATTCTGACAGAGAATAGGCTGATTGAGCATCTGATAGAAGCACAAGAGCTAAGCGCTATTGAACCAACAATTGGGAAACCTCTGAATGCAAAGAACCTGAAAAAGATGAAGCTGATAGAGAATATTCAGAAGGAACCCAGAGCTACTCCCATTGCTGATATCTCCAGCAGAAGAGTGCCTCTGAGTGACTTTCCGTTATTTTATGAAATTGAATCCAAACCAGAAGTGATTCTCAGGTACTTGGATGCGTGCAAGGCAGATGGTACAGATCCAAATCTAAATATCAGAGATCTGCATCAACCTCAACCAGAAGTGACTCTGAAGAAGACGAAGAAGAGGAAGGCACCATCAGAAGGATCATCCCAGCAGACACCCAGAAAAAGAGGTAATTCATCTGCTGCCCCTGTTTTAAATTCTTCTACTATTCTAGCATCTATTCCTCCTCAAACCTCTCATAGAATCTCAATCCCCATCCCTACCATAGATGAAACTGTACAAGAAGAAGACCCTTCTGAGGCATTAAAACTCAGAAGACCCAGAACCAAACATCCCAAACAACCAACAATCTCAACAACATCAGCAATTGACCAAGTGCTGTCTGATATTGATCAACACACCTCTGATCAACCAAACTCTGAACCACAAACTGTTCCTCCTCCACAACCAGAACAACAGCAATCTGCTGAAGAACCAGAACAACAAGAACCACTCTCATCAATTCCAGAAGAACCCATTATCCCTGAACAATCAGAAATTCCGTCTCCCTCTCCCCAACCAGAAATTAATCCACCATCACCTCCAACAGAGTTTCATCACTCTGAAACTCCTTCTCCTCAACCATCTGAACCTCATTCACCTCAACCATCACCTCTGGCAATCCAGCTGCCATGTGGAACAACAGTTATCATGCCCTAGTTACCATCCTCACCAGAATCTACACCACCAAATACTCCCAAAACACCACCCAGTCCAATCATAATTTCTGATACTGATACTCCATCTCCAAAACAAACAGCTGCCCAGAAAACCTCCGAAAACCCCAGCAGGACTTTCATAGACTTAACCAGTCTTGACCGTCTTGCTGATCTGAAACACAAAATTGCCATCCCAAAACCAAAGCAACCAGATGTTGGCTCTGGTATTATGAATTTTGAAACAGGTGTGCTGCAATGGATTGCGTCTTTGAAGCAAGTCTGTCCTGGAATGATTGACCCAGCTGCTTCTGATCAGCTCTGGTCACAATTCAGACTTTGGGTACGTGCTGAAGCCCTCAAGTTGCAGGATATCAACTATGAGCAGGCACAACAGAACTTCAGCAAGCTGCTAAAGGAAGTTGAAAGTCAGCTGCCTCAGGAAGTTGTGCTCCCTCTGGACAGTGAACCTTGGTCTGAGAAACAGTAAGCTGCAAAAGTGCAATCAGAAGAAGACAAGACCATTCAAGCTGAAGAAAGTCAAGCAGAGGATGTTGCTGAAAGCTCTCAGAAGCCTCCTGCTTCTGATGCTTCTCAAGCTGCCTTGGACAGGCAGACTCTGGAAGAACTAAGGCTGAATGACATGCGTCTGCAGCAGCGGATGGATGAAAGCGATCAGAAGATGAAAGAGAGAATGGATGTGCAGGATAGCAAGATTGACACTGTTGTCAGCATGGTGCACAAGCAGAATGAGACTGCTGAAAAGATCCAAGCCATGCTGGAGAACCTGTTCACACGCTTGCCTCCTCAACCTTAATTTTTTTTTTTCATTCATGACCTTTTTCATGTTTTCTTTGATTTTCTGATGTACTGTTTGAATCTGTTTTGTAATATTTTCTTGTTTTGATTCTGAACTCTCTCAATATGATTAGTTTTTCTGATCTTAATTGTTTTAGCACATCACCTACACTTTTTGATTGCTGACAAAAAGGGGGAGAACAAGAATGATATTTTAATCTATAAACGGCTAACTAGACAGAAATTCTCAAACATTCTAACTCTATTACTTGAAAATGTTTTTCTGTTTTGCTTAAAGTCTACAGGTACAAGGAAGCTCCTGGACACTCTGAAGACTAGAAGCTCTGAAGTTCTGATCCACTCTGATATTCTGATCCAAAGCAAAGCTCTGACAAGAAAAGCTCTGAAGCTCTTCTCTGACATAAAGCTTCTGATAAGTCAAAGGCTCTGATACTCTGATGTTCAAAGAAAGGCAAAAAGATCTGATCCTGAAGAACACGTGAAATCAAAGGGAAGTAATAAACTCAGGGGGAGTATCTCTCAACTCTGATACATATTCCAGATACCTTTTCACGTTATTTTCATTTAAAATATCTAGTTTTTGTCATCATCAAAAAGGGGGAGATTGTTAGAACAATGTTTGAATCTACTACCCTATATTTAAGTTTTGATGATAACAAAGTGAAAAGATATAGTATTTATAAGTTTCATGTATGAACTATCTGCTGCCTAAAATTATTATGTTCTGACTTGTAGATACTCTGATTGATATAAGCAAGATCACATCTATTCAGCATCAGAACTTGATTTCAGACACCAGCATCAGAAGTTGCTATATCAGAATGTCAAAATCAGATGATCAACTCACGTACATGCTGAAGCCTGATGAACAAGACTGCGCTCAACACTCTGATAAAGAAACACAACAGTTTATCAGCAGCGAAGCAGAGTCAGTATGAGCCAAGCCAGAACTTGCATTAAGTAAGCAACGGTATTGTGCATTGAAAGCAAATTAATTCCAACGGCCTCATTCCAGACAAGATCTGCTCAATAAGGAAAGCTTGTTATTAGCATTGAATCAAGAATATTGCATCCAACGTTCATCATCTCAGTGCTATATAAACAAGGCTTTGAAGATTGAAATGGATAATGCTCTCCAAATCTCTACACGCACAAAAGCTCATTATAATCTTCTCTCTCAGTTTTGCTAAACCACTCACTCTGATATTCCATTATTGTTTAGCAATCTAGTTTCTAAGCTTCAATTTGTGTATACATCACAGTTGTGATAAAGTTTTGTAGAAAACATCCACACACTTAATTTTATCTCTTTGTAAGAAAGTGTTACCTTGACAAACCGGGTTGTGGTTTGGATCAAGAAGGCTTTAGCAGTTGTTAAAGCAGTCTGTAATATTCAGTTGAATATAGTGAATTAAGACCTCGTTGGAGAGAGGCGAAATCACCTTGACGGGTGGACTGGAGTAGTTTGAGATCAAACGAACCAGGATAAAAATATCTTGTTCATTGCATTAGATTTCAGTTTTACAATTCAACCCCCCCTTCTTGTGTTTTTCACCACTTCACCCTGCACTTCGGAAAACCTCCTGAATCGGACGAACAACCACCTCTTTCTCGACCCTTGCAGATATTGGATGAAAACCCAGACCTTCCCCAGACTTGTTCTCGGGTAATGTCAACACCTGGCCCCATCCTTTGGCCGAACCACTTTCCACCACTCGCTGCGCATCCTCAAAAGAAGAGATGGATGCTCCTTGCTTCTTCACTGTATTCTTAGCAACAGATAAGCCCTGGAACTGGGTCCCAACATCCTCGTCAGCATCAATAAAAGAAAACGATGATAAATGGCTTACCACCATAGCCTGCTCTCCCCCAATCATCACTAGCTTCCCATGTCTTACAAACTTTAGTCTCTGATGGAGCGTAGAGGTGACTGCCCCAGCATCATGGATCCAGGGACGACCCAATAAACAACTGTAGGCAGCACGGATGTCCATCACTTGGAAAGTAATTTGAAAAGTATGGGGACCAATCACTATGGGAAGATCCACTTCACCAATAACTGTCTTCCTGGAACCATCAAATGCTTTAACAATTACTCCACTAGGCCTCATAGGAGCACCTGGATATGAGAGCCGAGACAACGTAGTCTTGGGCATCACATTCAACGACGAGCCTGTATCCACCAACACGCTCGATAAGGTATCGTTTCCACAACTTACTGAAATGTGCAAAGCCATATTATGGTTTCTCCCCTCCCCCAGGAGTTCTTCATCACTGAAACCAAGATTGTTACACGAAGTTATATTTCCCACAATCCCATCAAACTGATCAACCGTCACATCATGGTCCACGAATGCCTGGTCCAAGACCTTCATCAAGGCTTCTCTATGTGCACCAGAATCTCTCAATAAGGCAAGCAAGGAAATCTTGGAAGGTGTTTGCAAAAGCTGGTCCACAATCTTATACTCACTCCTTTTGATAAGCTTTAGGATCTCATCCTCCTCAGGGTGAGGGATAGGTTCACTGGATCGGCCTATCTCAACCCTTGGTTCAACATTTCTTACTGGAATCTCTGCCGGTATGGGCCTCCTAACTTGAACTTCTGGTCTCCTCGACGGTACTGCTGCAAAAACACGCCCACTTCTTGTAACTCTACTCACATCAGCAATGTTAACAAAAGACGGTCTGGTTGGTATGGGGACTTCTACCCCATTCTCAATCATTGTGGCGTTATACTTGTACAGCACAGCTTGGTCTGAGCTGTAAGGCACAGGGCCAGGTGGGTAAATAATCAAAGGATCAACAGGCGCAGCCTGACTGTTGTAAGCAATCTCTACTGATTCTGGCAAATTGAATTGTGGTGTGATAACATTCACTTCATCTTCCGGATTTCGGTCATAGGTAATAGTGATAATTCTTTGATCTAGCAACTTCTGAATATCCTCCTTCACAATAGGACAATCATCCTCTCTTGAACAAAACTCACAAACGTCATAATCGTGCCGGCGCCTAACAAAGGCAAGTCTTCTCAAACTCTGATGTAACCTGATCAATGATTCTCTTATGTGTTCGACTTGAAAAACCCGAAACTTCCCCGGACAATGTTCCACCATATTCACTGAAGCTGCCCCATGTCGAGGCAAAGGATTATCTCTAACATTTGGATTAACATCCTTAAAAGACAAGATGCCATTCTTAATTAATCTCTGTACGTCCGCCTTCAGAGCAAAGCAATTCTCAAGGTTGTGCCCCGGCGACCCTTGATGATATTCACAAAATTGATCCGCCTTGTACCACGGAGAAGCACTATTCGGTGCGACAGGAGGAGGCTTTGTTGTGATGAGATTCTTTCTGATGAGAGCAGGGAACAATTCAGTATACGTCATAGGAATGGCATCGAACTGCGGTTTTCTGGGTGAACGGTTCTGATTGTTGAATGGATAAGCCTGTTGTCGAGGCTGCTGCTGAAAAGGCCGTTGTTGAGTTGGTGGAGTTTGATGAGTTGGGGTCATCAAAGTTGGGCGGACAGCCGGAGTGACTGCCGCAACGTGAGAGTAACCTCTCCTAGGCCTACCTGGAAACAAAGCACTGACGTCCTGCTCTTTTCTTTTCGGGAAAACACTTCCAAACTTCTTCGCACTGCTAGATGGACTCCCTTCTTTAACCAAACGCCCTTCGCGAATCCCTTCCTCTAATCGCATGCCCATGCTTACCATTTCGGTGAAGTCACTGGGTGCGCTGGCTATCATTCTTTCATAGTAAAAGGACCCTAAAGTCTTCAAAAATATCTTAGTCATCTCTTTCTCCTCAAGAGGTGGATAGATTTGAGCAGCAATTTCACGCCACCTCTGGGCATATTCCTTAAAAGATTCTCGGTCTCTTTGCGACATCGCCCAGAATTGATCCCTGTCCGGCGCCATGTCAACGTTGTACTTGTACTGATGGACAAAGGCTTCACTAAGATCGTTAAAGTTGCGGATTCGAATGCTGTCTAAACCCATATACCACTTTAGAGCAGCACCCGTCAAACTGTCTTGAAAATAATGAATCAACAAATCATGATCATCGGAGTACGTAGACATCTTCCTCATGTACATTGTCAAATGACTTCTAGGACACGAATCACCCTTATATCTCTCAAAGTCTGGCACTTTGAATTTCGCTGGAATCTTGACATTCGGAACTAAACAAAGGTCATGTGTACTCTTCCCAAACAAATCCTTCCCTTTCAATGCTCTAAGCTCCTTCTGCATTTCCTGGAACTGATCCTGAAATTCTTCCATTCTATCAAAAAGACCCAAACTTTCAGCGGGCTCGGCAGGATAAATTGGTTCATTCAAGTATGGCACGGAGTGGACCACAGGAGCAACGGTTGTCATAATTGGTTGCGGAAAAGGTGTTACAGACGGAATTACTGGCGGCATGGCAGTTGTCTCTTGTTGAGGAAGAGACAATGCAGGTTGAAATAGAGGTTGTACGGCAGGCTGATACCCCTCTGGCACAAAGTTGTAAGGCATTCCCCACGGAAAACCTTTCGGCTTCTGATGTTGAAGCAGAGAGTTGATTTGAGTTACGGAGGCAGGAACTGTGACGATCTCGGAAACCACTGGAGTTGAAGTCTGAATCTCGGCAGCCGTAGTCGATGGCTGATTCTGAACAGCCACCAAACTTTCCACTAACGCAGTTAACTTTTCCATCTCGACACGAAGTGTAGCAACTTCCCCACGAAGCTCATGATTTTCCTGTTCCAAATCTTCCATTTTCCTCTGACGATTGGCCCGAGTGTCGTATCGGTGAGACAGCTTGACAACCTTCGGTGGAAAAAGAACAAGGATGAGACTCTAGAAAACATGTGAGGTGGAATGTGAAATGATGCATGATGGAGATGCAAAGGATGACTCATTTTAAAAGTTTTTCAAGGAACTTTAGTAATTTTGCATACATCAATGGTAAAGGAATTTGGAACGACAAAGACTCAATCCATTAATCGAAAGCGATAAATTACAACTTACAATTTGGAACAGTAAATTACAACCTTGGGATAACAAATCCAATAATGAAAGCAACAAATTACAACTTCGAAATATGAAAACCATAATAAAGTGATAAATTACAATTTTAAAACATGAAAGCAGTAAATTACAACTTTGGAGCATGAAGCCCAAAATAAAACAATAAATTACAACTTCGGAGCATGAAGCCCTTAATAAAACAATAAATTACAACTTCGGAGCATGAAGCTCTTTTACATAGTTTTACAAAATGACATCAATAAAATAAACTAAAAGCTAAAGCTCACTCGGAATCCTCAGATGACGGACCAAACACCAGCTGTAATCGGAGCTTCTTGATCTTTTCTTCGTAAAAGTCTTCCATATCCTTCTTCTCAGCTATCAGTCGATCGATGATTTCTTCCTGCGGATTAGGAACGAGAGCCACGCTTACCGAACCTTCCCTCTTTCTTTTCCTTTCACTCGCATACTTCTTCAGCAAGGCATCCTTCTGACGAAGTTTCTCATCGTGGTCAACGAACCGGCCGTCTTGAATAAGCAGCAATTCCTTCTTTTCTTTTAGCTGTCGAGTCAGGACTCGATTCTCATATTCAGACATATGGTACTTTTCCTTCCAAGCATCCCTCTCGGACTTCATCCTAGCCAGGTTTCCTTGATATTCTCCTACATCCGCGATAGGGATAACAACAGATGATGGTGCGATGGCAGGGAATAAAGGTTTCTCGAGTTTATACGGCATCTTGAGAGCACAAGCCCTAGCACGGACCCACTGCAGGTAAGGTTCCAAAGAAACGGAACCTCTATGTCCCAACATATCTCTCCCTTTCTTGTGGATATGGAGCCAAGCTCCTTCAATCTCCCTCTTAGCAGCCTGATGATCTTGTCCTTCCTGAAGAAAAAGACCACTCACATGGATGTTGTTCGGCTTATCTCTCATCGGGTACCCGAACTGACGGCGCGCTAGAACAGGGTTGTAGTTGATTCCACCCCTCGTACCGAGAAGAGGTACGTTAGGAAAAGCACCACAGCTATCAATGATCTCCACGTCATGGTAAACTCGATTATACCAGTCAATGTCGAAATGAGTGAGAGCCATAATCTTTGGCGCCCAACGCGGTTCCTTCTCGAGATGCCAGAAAGCATCGGACCCAGGTAAATGCGAGACGTACCACTGATACAGCAACGGCACACAACAAATAATCATCCCTCCTTGATAAGAGTTTCGAAGATGGATGGAGTAATAAGTATCCCCTAGCAGCGTAGGGACCGGATTTCCAATCAGGAAAATTCTGATGGCGTTGATATCCACAAATTTATCAACGTTAGGGAATAAGAAAAGACCATATGCGAGTAAAGCAAACACGTCTTCGAAGGCAACAGTATCCTTTGTATCAGCAAAGTGGCGAGCTTTCTTCAACAGAAACTGCGCCGGCAAACCCCGGATTCCCCCTTTCGTAGTCATATTCTCCTCTATCTCTGACTTCTTCCAGTGGGTGATAGCTGCTATCTCGTGAGATTTGGGCTCCTCTTCTAATCCAGAAAAAGGAACACGGTCGGCGATCGGCAAACCAAGAATATAGGAGTACTCCTCTAAAGTAGGCATCAACTGATAATCCGGGAAGGTGAAACATCGGTACAGGGGATCATAGAACTGAACCAACGTGTTGAGGATGCCTTTCTTCATCTTGCGCTTCATGAGCGGTACGATGGACCCATACTTCTTCTGAAAATCTGTCGGACTCTCTATCTTCGGAATCAAACTCTTCAGTTCTTCAATCTCGGGCTCCTTGAAGCTAAAGCTTCGAGTATTTCTCCTTCCAAGTTCCATAATACCCTGAGACGTTTGCAAAAAATCATTCCAAAGTTCCTTGAAAAACAAGCTTTTTACAAAGATGTTGATGAATGCATGAATGAATGATAATGCAACAGTCACACACAAGTTTGCAAACATGGGGTTCAAAGGTTCAACGTTCAGCATGGAGTCGAGGGTAAAGCCCACCCAAAGGTATGTACTAACGTTTCGATCACACCTGTAAGACAAGGTTCTAAGAGTTCCCAGAGTCTACATTCCTCCTTCGGATATTACCAACGTCTTGATTACTCAATAATTAGCAATATTCTCAAGAGAAACTCGTCCGAGCGTAGCATCGCGTAACAACTACTTCCGAAATACTCCGTTATAGTCTCCGCGCTACACCTAAAAAGGCCAAGATGGGTTGGGGTTCTACGGTCCTCAACTTCTCGGGCTCCCAGGGCGAAAATAATAATGTCTTCCCGATTACTCGGTAAACAGATATTAAGTTCAAGAGGGCCTTCCATTGAGTGGGGGATCTCATGCCTCCTTCTTCGGGATTACTCCCTCAAAGTTAACATGACTATACCGCCCGTCCAATTCCTTAAGTGTTACTTAATCCGGGTATAGGATTCGTCCTTTGCAAAAAACCCAAACACCCCAATTTAAACATATAATCAAGCAAATCAAATAATAGTAAAACAGATAAAACAAATTAGGCTTAACCCACTTAGGGATGGACCAGCAAGAGGTCAATCTTTCCTCAGCAGAGTCGCCAATTCTGTAGCGATAAAAAATGTAGCGGGGTAAATCGGAGATCGAATTATTGATTAATTCGTCTCACAAAAGCAAGAGTCACCACCGCGCTTTATTGTTTCCAAAGGAAAAGGGAAAAGAGCGAAATAAAACCCTAAATATGCAATGTAAATAATAATAAAATACAAAGCGTTTTTGAAAAGAGATCTTATGGTTCGGGGGTTGGTTATACAATGGGAAGGTACTAGCACCCAATGCATCTATAGTACTCTATAGGAACCTTTTGAAATATCTGTTTTATTTAAAATTGATTGCTTGATTGAAAATAAATTGTTTTGGCCGAAACGGGATACGGACGGGTTTTTTGAATGCGACGACCTAATGTCGAAGTTTTTGCTTAAAGGGCATAAATTTTGAAAAGGGTTGAATATTTGAGGAAAAATTATCCTAAGTTTTAATGAAATGCGAAAGTTCGCGCAGTTAGACTTGAGGACATGAAGTCAAGCAAATTTACTGTTTTTCCTTTGGATTCAAACATAAACAGAATAAACAAATAAATATGGAATAAATACACAGGCAAAATATGCGAATAATGATTAAATAACGATAATCTAAATGATAGAATAAATGATGCGAATAATGTATTTTTATGATTTTTTGTTTAATGTTAACGGGAAGAAAGTATTTTTAATTTTTACGCATTTTGATAGGGATAAAAAGCAAGAGAATTATTTAACGAGGACATAATGTTTTTTAGTTTTAAGTTTTTATTTTATATATTTTGATATTAATATTAATAAGGCAAGAAAATGAATTAATAAAATATTTTTTATGTTTTTCCTATTTTTATATGTTTTAGAATTTTGTTTAATAACGATGTAAGAGGAGAATTAATTAGAAAAATAAAATGTCTACCTTCTTAAATTCTATATTTTTTTATGTATGTGAAACTAAAATACTTATTAAGAGATTTTAAATTAAATGGAAAGTTATTAATTTACCCTAATGAAATAAAATTAAAACTCTTAAATTAAATCCAAAGTTTAAACTAAGAGGTCAAACTAATTAATTAAAAAAACCTAGTTAGACATATCTTTTGTTTTTTTATTATACTTACCAATTAATTAACATAAATAATAATTCTAAAAAAAAGATTAGAGAAAATAAAAAAAGTGAAAAAAGTGTATCAAATAAAAAAAACAAGCAAGAAGGTATATGGGCTAGATGGTTTGAAGGCCCACGTAGAATTCAAAATGAGAGGGGGTGCAGAAACAAAACGTGTGGGCTTAAGCTGGAGAAATGGGGTGAGGCCCATGTGTTTTACAAAATGCTTAGGGTTAATTTGTTTTATCAATTGGGGATTAGGGTTCTGCTAGGCAGAACGGCGCTCATCTCTCTTCTCTTTGTCATCTTCTTCGCGTCTTCTTCTCCATACTTGCCTCTGAGTTTCGCTATCTCTTCTTGCCATGGCCACCCGCTCCAAACTCCTCTTCCCTCCGACGCAAGCCAAGGCGCGATGGGTTTACGGTATGAAAACGTTTCTGATTCATTAAAGCTTAGTTTCGTTTTTGCATGTGTTGATTCTGATTTCGTGATTCTTATTCTGTTTTGATCCTTGTTGTTTGATTCTTATTGTTTGATGGAGGTACCATAGAAGTAAAAAGGGAGAGGGAATCGTTACCTAGGCGGAGACGGAGGAGGAGGTCGGGAGCGAAGGAGGCCAGGCGGCAAGGAGAGGAGGGTCGCAAGCTCGCTTCGGTGACTGGTATTTTATATGGTTTTCTTCTTCTTCTTGTTGGTACTGTACTGTGATGTTTCTCTTCTTCTTCTGCCTTGACACTGTGCTTTGATGTTTCTCTTCTTCTTGCTGGTACTGTGCTTCGATCTTTGGCCTATGATAATATTTTTTTTGAGGCTTTACTGTAGCTTGGGTTTGGAAATTGGTTTAGGCCCTATGCAGGTTTTACTGGTTTTTTGCCATGATCTCTTGGTTATACGCAGGTTTTTATGGTGTTTATGCTATGTTATTGGTTTGGACAGTAGGCATTTTTGTGGTATTGGCTTAATAGCTCAATTAAGTTAATGATTTAGAAATATTCTGTATGGTTTAAGCCATATTAGTTCTGATATGATTTTTGGTTTCGGCAATGCAGTAACAAGCTTAGGTATAGGCAGGTTGTATTGGTTTTTTTAGGCCATGGTGAATGATGGTTTGAAAACTGGTTTAGCAGGTTATGTTGTGGTTACTGGTTTTGTTGGTTGGACAGTAGAAAGGATGGTGATGTTGGCTTGAGGGTTCAAACAGTTTTACAAGGTTTAGGCCATATATGTTTTTATGGTTTTGACAGTAATGGAATGGTTATGCAAGTCTGTTGGTTTTTGTGTGTTTTTTGTTGATAGCTATCTTTTCTAAGTTTTGAAGGCTTGGATATATGATTCTCTGATATATGATTCTTGGATGGTTATGTTATAACAGTTTTCTCCTTTTTCCTTTTTTACGTTACAGGCTGGAGGTTTTGAAATACTTTCCCTCTTCCCTGGCATTCTGCACCAGACTGCTATCTCCAATTTATTTCTATTCTTCTTTTATGTTTTTATTTCTACTGGCTATATTTTGCAGTTTGTCTTGTATCTCTTTCCTGCCTATGCCAAACCTGTAAAACCACACTTCTCCCTCTCTTTTTCTCTCTCAGTACAGTTTGACAATAAAATGATATGCTGTACTTTTCTGAAATTGCAAATGGCCAGAAAATGATGAAAATAAGGAATATTACATTGATTGCATATGTTGTTAAACTGCATATTTTTTTGACTTCTAATGCAATAGTAGCTTGTTTTGTTTTTTTACTATGTGGGCATAGGTTTACGTTGGCATTTGCTTGCATATGTTGAGATCATGCAGGGACTTTGTATGCTGTATGTTTTTTTGAAATATGCATTTGGATTTTGAAAAAATGCAATTAATTTAAAACATGCAATTTTTGGACAAAAGTGAATTTGTGCATTCATTTAAAAATTCCTCTCTTTTTTGTGAACCGGGAGAAATCCCGTGATTTGCAAAAAAGAGTAACTGATTCCGGCCATTGCTTTTAATGATGAACCTTAAATAATTTCGCGTTTTAATTATTTGTTCGAATTCTAATTTCTTTTAATTTTTTGCAGGTAACATCAAGTGAGCAGACAAAAAACGCATTGGATCAGAAGATTTAGAATTAGGAATATTAGATTAGTTTTTTATTTCATTTTAGCTTTGTAAATTTATTATTGTAATTTTGTTGTAATAGATACAATATTTACATAATAATTGTACAATTAGAAAAAATGAATAAAAATCCAATATTCGCCAATTAATTTCTTCTTTCTCTCTAATTATTTATTTTATCGTTTACAATTCTTTAATCGTATAATAATTGAAAACGAATTCCAATTACCTACATTCAGAATAATAAACAGATAAATAAATAATTATCATTGATCAATTAATAGCCTCAATTATTTAATTCATCATTCATAACTTTCTAAATTATAATAATTAAAATAGAATTTCAATTATTTAACTTAGAATGACAAATGATTAAATAATCGTTATTGACCAATAAACTTTTCCGAATATTTATTATACTATTCATAAACCTTTAAATTATGTAATAACTGAGAATGAATTCCAGTTATTTAAATTTAAGATAGTGAGTAATAAATAAATACTGTCTGCACAATTAATGCGCCTCTTCTCTAATGTTTATTGTATTATCTATACATCTTTAAACTACATAATAATCGAAAACAAATTTCAATTATTTAAATTTAAGATAATAAATAATTAATAAACATTATTTTAGCACGAATCGATTAAATGATTTAGTGTTCAACATAAATAGCTCTCGGCCTGAAAAAAAGTCATGAATTTTAAAATCGATGGATCAAAACACTTGTAATGTAATGATGCAGGTAGGAGACGATATCTTAGGTCAAAATTTGGGGTACAACAATAGGGTAGACAAAACTCTTAGTTACTTGAGATCAACTTGCAAAAACACTTGCCTTCTTTTCAAAAAACCACATTCCACAAACACTTTCAAACAAATTCTCAAAAAACATTTGAAACATCTTTTCGAAAAGATACACACTTTTGTAAAACACTCAAACACGAGTCGAATACATTGGTCGCCTAAGACAAGGCATCTCTTCAAAAACATTTTCAAAACACACACACACCACAATTTCAAGCAATCGAAAATCAAGGCAAGTGATCTAAAAAACCAAGTAACTAAGAGCCCATGGATAACCATGGATGAAAAGGGTGCTAATACCTTCCCTTTTCATAATCTACCCCCCGGACCCACGAAATATCTCAAAAGGTTTTTGCTGTGCTTTTTAAACCTTTCCTTTAGGATAAAATAAAAAGTCGGTGGCGACTCTTACTCAACCGAACAAGTGCGAATACAAACGCAAAACTCATAGTCAGTTCTCCCACCGTATCACACCATGGTTTTCACATTTTCTTGAAATCGAATTCAATAATTTTGGCATATTTAGCATGATTCGTTGACATATTCTTAGTCCTTTAGTCATTTGCAAACTAATGGTTACATTTAATTTCGTTTTTGCTGACTATACATCAAAATGCCATAGTTAGGGTTCTTGTTGCGTTTTTAGGGTTTTTCTGTACAGTGACAATTGGCCATGGATAAGGATACCATGATGCTCGTGAGGTTGCCACGAGTTGATTGGTACCATTGTTTTGCATTTATCACGCTTGTATAGGATTTTGGAAAGGAATTGGGTTATACCTACACCCAGGTGACTGTAGGTAAAAGTCAAGAAACTTTTAGCAACGGTGGGAGGAAGAAGATGATAGCGTGGCATCCTGTGAATGGTCAGTTTTGAATTTCGCGCGTAGTTTAAGTTAGCCATTTGTTTTATTATATAATATTTATTTGTTATTATTTGTTCAACTAAGCAAGCCAACTCAGATGGTCATCATGCAGTGTGAAAATGCCAGAGGGCCTGGGTTCGATCCCCAGGTCCCCATATTTGCCTTATGTTGTTTTTCTTTGTATAATCAGGCGCACTAGCATCCAAGGCATCCACCATATACCATCAATATCCAGCCAACAGATCTTCAACAAGGCAGATCAAATGCCTTATCCTTGAGAGTACACCATGGGCATCAGTCAAGCATGCACACAAGATTGAGAAAGTCAATGAAGGCCAAAAACTATTGGGCCCAAAAGTGCAATCAGCACCCCTCCTTTGCTATTCAAACACCAGGCCCATTCTATATCTTTTCTTTTTTTTTCTTATTTAATTTATTTTGTTTAATTATTTTCTAACCACAAAGTTAATTTCTTTTTTCACAAAAAAAATCATAAAATCAATTTTCACAAATTTAGAACTTTTTATTATTTTATTTTATCAAATTAAATTTAATATTAGTCTAATTTAATTTAGGATCAATTTTAACTTTTTTTTATATATTAAAATTAATTAGACAAATTAGGATTTAACTTTTGATTTAATGTTTATGTCTTTTCTCAATAAAACAAAAATACAAAAATAGGTTGATTTAATTATTTTTTTCTTAAATTTAAATTAATTAGTAATTAGGTTTTTTTATTTATTCAATCAAACTTTATTTTCTCAAATTAGCAAAAACCACAAAAAATGATTTTTTCTTTTAAATTGCAATTAGGGATAGTGGGGTCAAAACCCTAATTATTCTTTCCATTCAATTCATCACGCGCGCCTATTATTTTATTATTTTTGCGATATTAATGTAACTACTCACGGTATGTAATAGTTTAATTAGGATTTTCTTTTATTTATCGTTTTACGGGTTTTTTGGCTATGTAATTAATCCCCCACCCCGAAGCCTTGTAGTAGTGTAGTTTTTATTTCTCGCATTTTAATTCTCACAAATATTAACTGTTAGATGTACGATAATAGGATTGTATGACAAGACTGCATGTTAATTTAAAATGGCTAGCAAACCCTAATGTGCAAAGATACTAACTTGAAATCAAATCATTTGCACATGCAAACTCCTAGAGTATACTCTCACTTCGGTTGCCTTCGTTAAACGGTCATTAAGTATAGGGTGTTTTAGTGGCCGCCCTCCTGTCTAATCAAAGATCAAAAGTCTCGTTCGGAAATGTTGCCTCGGATCGGAAATATTGCCTCGAATATGATCTTTAGACATTAGGGATATTACTAAGACGTCCTAACATTGCTTTAGTGATCGTACGTCCCTTTCGAGTTGACCCTTACAACTCCAACGATGGTGCTTCCTATTTCTCAATAGTAGGAAATTGTTGTCTAAAGGAAACGAGAATAGAAATAATCTTTTTTCAAGTAGGTAGATGCTAGGAGGTACTTGCTCCTAATCAAACTTTTCACACTTACACTCTTTTAAAAAATAAAAACACTTTGTAACACTCTTGAAGACAGAAGCAAGGGTTAAAACGAAGTAAACAAAAACTTTTCAAAGACAAACACACACAAGAAATTTTAAAAATATGAGCAAGTACCTAAGAGCCCATGGAAAACCATGGATAGAAAGGGTGCTAATACCTTCCCTTTCTATAATCTACCCCCCGTACTCAAAATCTTAAAAAAGGAATTTTTTTGTGCTTTTGTCCTTTCCAGTTGGATAAAATAAAAGTCGGTGGCGACTCTTGCTTACCGCGACATTTTGCAAACACAAATGCAAAACGCAAACTAGCATTTTCCAAAATAGTCAGTTCTACCACCGTATCAAATAACCCTACTATCCAGGTTCCTTCTTACAGCCCTACTATCCAGGCTTTCATTTCGAAGTAACCCTACCATCCAGGTTCCTTCTTACAGCCCTACTATCCAGGCTTTCACATCGAAGTAACCCTACTATCCAGGTTTCTTCTTACAGCCCTACTATCCATGCTTTCACATGGAAGTAACCCTACTATCCAGGTTCCTTCTCATAACCCTACTATCCAGGATTTCATTTCAAAGTAACCCTACCATCCAGGTTCCTTCTTACAACCCTACTATCCAGGCTTTCACATCGAAGTAACCCTATCATCCAGGTTCCTTCTTACATCCCTATTATCCAGGCTTTAACATCGAAGTAACCGTACTATCCAGGTTCCTTCTTACAGCCCTACTATCCAGGCTTTCACATCAAAGTAACCCTACTATCCAGGTTCCTTCTCACAGAATTACTATCCAGGCTTTCATACCAAAGTAACTGTACCGTCCAGGTTCCTTCTTATAACCTTACTATCCGGGTTCTTCCTTTCATATCCCTGGACAAAAGTCCACAACACTGTAAGACCGGGACCCAATCAAACACAATTGATTTCACATTTCCCTAGTAAGTCGCGGTGCGGCATGTACCCTGACCAAACACACAGTTTATTTCCGTTCCCTAAACCGGAACTATTCCCCAGTAGAGTAACAGACAACTGAAGCTCCTAAAACTCTATTTTTTCTCAAGACAAAGACCAGCATTCCCCAGCGAAGTCCTCCTCAACAATAAGTATGTTGGTTCTCATAGAGGAATCTCTTATGCGATCGACACCTCTTCGGATGGCATCTTTAAGCCCATCTTCCATCATCGACTTCCAAATGGTATCTATAAGGCCATTCCCGATATCACAAGACAAGAATAACTTCATGCGAGTGCAAATTTCTGGGCACTCTAGTGTTCAATCATCTTCTACCTTCAGATCATGAAACGTAGATAAGCCAATCTACATCCCCAGGTTTAAGAAGATCGAACAGGGGCAGTTGTTGTACCCCTAAATTTTCCCTCCCATATTTCTCAATACATGTCAAGTGAGGTCCCCAAATTGCTCAAGGAAGTTCAAGAGTTGACCAGACAAACTCTCTCCTAAGCCAGTCTACCTCAAATTAGGGTTTCATTTTGCATCAAGATGTTTGAGCCCAAAGGATTCCAAATGCTCACCATTTTCCTAATATGTTCTCAAGATGCTGAATTAAACCAGGCCCATTTGACTTCGTTGGATTCGCTTCACACGTTGACATAGGATGCAGGATGCTCCCTCAGTGAAAGACGTTAGATCATGGCTAGCTGATGAATCTGACGGTTGGATCTTGATGTCTCATGATGGACTCCAAAGGGCGTGACATACTGGAACCTATAGAGAAATTCAGAAAAATGCAAAAGTACCACGCCTGGGGTCGAACCCAGAACATGTACTTTATAGCCTCTCCCTCTTGCCAACTGCGCTGGAATCTTTAGTCATAATATTAATGAAATAAATAAAACACAAGGCAAACAAGGTGCTAGTGCTGAATCCAAATGACACGCGTGCGCTGTGGGGCCCTGGGAGCTTGAGTGGACCAATAGGTTTTGGAGAGAGGAAGTACTCGTTTGATCCCAACCAATGAGGTCATGGGAAATAGCCACGTGGGCTTTGACCGCCCCGCTGCAAAAATCAAACCATCGGCCCTAGTGTCTCCGGTCACTTTCTCCAGCGACCCTCCAAGACCGATCCTGCAAAACACGCATCATCAAGGTATAAAAAGGATCCTACCCCCCTTAAAATTTTCCCATGAATCCAATGGTGATATCCATTCATCCTAAAAATGCCAGTATCATGAAATCCGAAGCTTGCTTCTTCCTAAACCCTAACAATGGTGTCTTGCGATTCTGGGCTTATTCCTCACATGAAATACGTCCAAATTTTTTTGAATAATTCCAATAGTATGAATATGAAAGCATAATATATTTATATTAAGGATGGAATGAGTTTTAGAAATTGAAAAGTTACCAATATGATAGGGTTGGGTTGGCACGATTTGGTAGGCTTTGGCCCTTGCAACTGGTCTGGTTCCACTCCTAGAAATCTCAGAATGATGATGGAGTGCTTGGAATCGAGGGAAAAAGGCTGGCTTGAATGTTTGAAGATTACACCACGTCTTTAAATTTTGAGAAACTTCTCCCTTGAGGCAGGCTGCGTATTCTCTCTCTTTTAGGGTTGGAATGTCTTGCTTAAATAGTGAATCAACATTAGGTTAACATTCTTGGAGCCAATCCAAAGAGATATGGAATTTTAAATTTTGCTTCAAAGATCTTTGATTTCAAATAGTTATTTCCCTTTCATAGCATGGCACGATTTCCTTGTTTATTTTCAGCATATTTGATTCATCATTCAATGCAAAGATCAAATCAAATCAAATCCAAATTATTTATCTAATTTAATTTGATTTTTCTCATGATTGAAACAAAAATAAATCAAATAAATAATATAATAATGCATGGATGGTTTTATGGGTCGTGGACCATGTTAATAATGAGATTCAAGCATAAAAAGTTGGACCCATTTAGCAAAAGATGCAAATTTAAGCACATTTGGCTTTTGGCAATTTTGCAAAAAAGGTCAAGTTGGCCAATGCATAACTCTCTCAATTTTGACCCTAGAGAGGTATTCTTTGACTTTTTATAAATCTTAGGATGTTCTCAAAGAAACCATTTTTGTCTCAACTCAATCGAGTCTTCCATGTTGATGTATGAAGCTTTGACCCAAAAGGTGTTTTTGTTGACTTTCCAAAATGACCTATAATGTCAAAATTCATATCTTTTTGTGAGTGTATATTTTGAACTTGGTAGATGAAGATTAATTGTAGGGAATTTCATCCTCTTCAAAATGAGATTTGGATGGTTCATTTATGATAAATTATGAGAAAGTTATGCTTGGTCAAAGTTGAGTTGACTTTTTCTACAAAACCCTAATTTAGCAACTTTTGGGTTTTGATGAATTGTGAGAAATCCTTGAATAATAATGATCAAACCTTGATCAAATGATGAATGATTCTTCAAAATGAGGATGTTGACAAAAAATCTTGAAATTTGACTGTGTGTTGGCCACAATTGACTCCTGATCTAGCACAGTCGATTTTTAGGCCTTTGAGCAATTGACTGAGCAAACTTCCTCTGCAAGGCTTGAGATTTGACATGGATGATCTTGAGAACATATTAGGAAAATGGTGAGCATTTGGAATCGTTTGGGATCAAACATCTTGATTCAAAATGAAACCCTAATTTGAGGTAGACTGGCTTAGGAGAGAGTTTGTCTGGTCAACTCTTGAACTTCCTTGAGCAATTTGGGGACCTCACTTGACATGTATTGAGAAATATGGGAGGGAAAATTTAGGGGTACAACAACCTTAAATTAGGGTTTCAATTTTCATAAAGATGCTTGAATCCAAAGGATCCCAAATTCTTTCCATGGTATTAATATGTTCTCAAGACCCTACATGTCAAGTTTCATGCCTTGCACAAGAAGTTTGCCCAGCCAACGACTCAGATGCTTGAGAATCGACTATACTAGGTCAAAAGTCAACTATGGCCCACATACAGTAAAACTTCAAGATTTTTGGTCAACATCAACATTTTGAAGTTTTATCCATCATTAGATCAAGGGTTGGTCATGATTCCTCAAGGGATGCTCCAAATTCATCAAAACCCAAAAGTTGCTAAATTAGGGTTTTGTAGGAAAAGTCAACCCAAATTTGACCAAGCATAACCTCTTCATACTTTATCAGAAATTTTCCATCCAAGGCTCATTTTGAAGAGGATGAAATTCCCTACAATTCATATTCATCCCACAAGTTCAAAATATGCACTCACAAAAGGATATGAATTTTGACATTATAGGTCATTTTGAAAAGTCAACAAAAACACCTTTTGGGTCAAAGCTTCACACATGAACATGGAAGATCCAATTGAGATGAGACCAAAAGGGTTGGTTAAGAGACATCCTAAGCTTTCTAAAAAGTCAAAGTACACCTCACCTTCTGAGGATCATCACACGCCCTCTGATCTCATCCTCTGGATCCATCTCCAGTGCCCTCTGATCTCATCCTCTGGATCCATCTCCAGTGCCCTCTGATCTCATCCTCTGGATCCATCTCCAGCCAGATCCAGCACACCTCACCTTCTGAGGATCATCAAGAACCCTCTGATCTCATTCTCTGATCCAACGCCAGCATACGCAAGTCCACCATGAGTCCCTAGAAGATGGTCTCATTGGATCAGGCGCCAGACTCTGGGCCATCCTTCTGGGTTTCAAAAGTTCAACACCCCCCGGAATTGCTTAAACAGGCCCTTTTTCTCATCTTTTAATTTTAATTATTTTTTAATTATTTTCTAACTATTCTTTTTTTTTTAAATAACACATAAATCATTTTTTTATTTATTAAATCAAAAATCACAAAAAACACCAAAAATATTTTTCATAAAAAATATATTTTGTTTCCTTGAATTAATTAATTTAATTTAATTAGGGAAATTAAATCTTATTTTTGTAATTAAAATCAATTATAAATTAGGGTTTACTTTTGTATGATAATTAATTTCTTCTTCAAAAATAACTTAAATATTTTCTCAAATTAGGTTTTTTTAGGTTTTATAATCGTCCTCGCATTTAGTTCGTCGCGCGTATTTTATTTACCCTTTTTTGTTATTATTGTAACTGTTTCAAGGATGTAATAGTTTTAATTAGGGTTTTAAATTACGCACTTTAATTTTCCGTCGAGACAATTATGTAACTGTCAAAGCCTTGTAATATCTAGGTTTATTCTTTTCCGCACTTTAAATTCCTGCAAATATTTAACTGTTTAGATGTATGCTAATAGGATTGTATGGCAAGAGTATCTAGAAATTTAAGCGGTAGATCAACTAATGTGCAAAGACTAAATTAACTAAAAAATTCACATGCACATATTCACTCCTAGGGTTTTCCTCACTTCGGTTGCCTTCGGTAAACAGTCATTAAGCATAGGAAATTTTAGTGGTCGCCCTCCTGTCTAAAAGATCAAGTGTCCCATTCGAATGTTGCCTCGAAAATGTTGCCTGGGAAACGTTGCCTCGGAAAGATCTTAAGACTCTAGGGTTACTACTAAGGTTTTCTAACTATTGCTTTAGTGATTGTACTTCGTCCCTTTCGAATGTCCCTTACAAACTCCAACGACGGTGCTACCTACTATTTAATAGTGGGATAGTGTTGTCTAAAGGAAATAGAACAGAAACGATCTTCTTTCGAGTAGGTAGATGCTAGTAGGTACTTGCTCAATAAAAACTCTTCACACAAACACCTTTCAAAAACAGTTTTCAAAACAACTTCGTCACATCCTTGAGGATTGGTACAAGGGTTATCACGAAGTAAAATATTTTCAAAGCAAGCACACACACAAGCAATTTTAAAAATATGAGCAAGTACCTAAGAGCCCGTAGATAACTACGGATAGAAAGGGTGCTAACACCTTCCCTTTCTATAATCTACCCCCCGTACTCAGAAATATCTCGAAAAAAGGTTTTTTCTGTTCTTTTTCCTTTTCCATGATTGGATGAAATAAAAGTCGGTGGCAACTCTTTCTTACCGCGACATTTTGCAAACACAAAATGCAAAACGCAAACCAGTATCAAACAGTCGGTTCTGCCATCGTATCACAGAACTGGCGACTCTGCTGGGGAGATATAAAGTGGGGTAAACCTTAGGATCTAGGTCATATATAATTGCTTTCTCTTGATTGTCTTGCTTTATATTTATGGGAATTGTTTGGGTTATTAGATCCTACACTCGGATCTGTGGAACACCTTTTAGGTAAGTAGCAATAAATTGTGAGGGAACTATGTTGGGGTATACTGGCACGGTTGAAGCAGTAGCTACATTGATGTGGCACTTTGGTTGGTACCAGTAACCCTTGAGTCAATCGGGGGGAGTACGGTGCCGCCGCATGGTGTCGTGAAGCATCAACTGACCTTAGAACCTTTAATTGCCCAACTTGGCCATTAGAAAGTAGTGAGATAGCCGACCTCGGTGTAGAGCTGAGAACTAGTTGATACTCGATACTACACTCATTGAGATCATACTTTCGGGATGTTTCAGCCGCAAGAAAAGATTGCGTGAGTTGAGACAATGCCGATAAAGGATGGTCGGTGATATTGAGATCCTCTAGAACCCGGTTACTATTTCTAAGACAGGTTGAAACCAACTAACTTCAAGAGGGTATTACCTTTAACCTTATACAAGCCTTAAACCTAAGGGCTTTGTATGATTTGAATGTGCTTGCTATACCTATGTTTTATCATGACATCATGCATCATAACATAGCATCCATTCTTATTACACTAACCACTTCAAGGATTCCCTAGGGCTCATTTTTGCTCTGTTTTGTAGGACATGGTATCTGCCTGTAGGAACACTATACAAATAAACCTTGTGAAAGTGTCTCTCCAACTAAAGGATCTGGCATTAAGGGTTCTTGAAGATTCTCATTTCACTAGAAAGCATGGTCAGTTGCTCAATCTTGTCACTGCAAAACTTGATGAAGAGTTGTTAAAAGTGTTGTTTCAGTTCTTCGACCCGGTGCACCACTGTTTCACCTTCCTGGATTATCAGCTAGTACCTACTATGGAGGAGTTTTCTCAGTTGTTGGGGGTACCTATTCTAGACCAGTTGCCTTTCAATGGTACGGAAGAACATCCAAAGCCTGAAGAAATTGCTAGAGCTTTGTCTTTACACCGGTCTGACATAGTGGCAAATTGGGAGACTAGAGGGGGGGTCCAAGGAATTCCGGTTAAGTTTCTATTTGAGAAGGCCTATCATTTTTGGGATACCTTAGATTTACAAGCTTTCTAAGAGGTACTGGCACTTCTCATTTATGGGACGGTACTTTTCCCTAATGCTGATCAACTCGTAGATGTGAGCACTATCAAGGTTTTCCTATCTCATAATCCAGTACCTATATTACTCGGGGATATTCTGCATTCTCTGCATGCTCACACCGTAAAGAGAAGGGGAACCCTCATGTGTTGCACTCCTCTATTGGATAGGTGGTTTATTTCGCACCTACCCAGGGCTGTTTTGAAGAATGAACAGGGTTTGAAATGGTCTCGTAGGCTAATGTTCCTTAAGCATTCAGACGTTCATTGGTGTTCACGGTTCTCAGAAAATATTACCATCATTGATCGTTGTGGTGAATTCCTTAATGTCCCTCTCTTAGGAATTAGGGGAGGAATCACTTACAATCCTTGTTTAGCCTTACGTCAGTTTGGTTATGCAAGAAGAGATGGTCCTCATGATACGGTTATCCAAGGAATCGCCTTCAATTATGAGAACGACGTTCAAGGCTATCGTAGAAGGTTCATAAAAGCTTGGGGCATGGTACATAAAATGGATAGCAAGACGCTAGGGCACAAGAATTGCATTCCTCTTGAGCCTTATCTCCGATGGGTACGAGCTCGCGCCCAAAGTCTTAGGATGCCTTACCCAGCTGTCCTACCAATAACCATGGAGCCAGCTACTAAAGGAGACACTACTTCACCTGGTCATCATCCCGACATGCCAACTGATCATGAAGAATTACAGAAATCTTGGGTTCAAATCAAAGAGGAGCGGGACACGTTTGAAGCTAAGTTCTATGCCAGCGAGAAGAAGGTCTAGGAGCTCACTAGGCTACTTCATGAAGAAAGGAACGTAAATGCCTACATCGCACCAAAGAGGATGCGCTCCTGGGAGACTTGGTTTCTTTTTGCTTTCAGTTTTATTCATTTGTAAGCCTAAAAGGAATTCTTTGTAACAATTTCGAACTTATTAATGCAAATGACGTGTGCTTCTTTTGGTTAAACAAATCTGATCCTTTAAGAATCCTTGAAATAATTACATACCCATATCATTCATAACATTGCATAAACAGGTACCATTACAGGCTTCTCATCTTCTTCGCTGTTTATTTCAGCAGAAATGTCTTCCGAACAAAGCATCAAGGATCTTCAGGCACAGAACGCCCAGTTCCAACAAATGTTCATCAGTCTGGAAAAAGGACAGGAGGATCTGGAAGCCCTCATTCTGAAAGAGAAGAAGAAGAAGAAGGTTGTTGGCATTCTGAATATGGGCAGAAGGTTTGGAGAAAGGTTGAAGCAACAAACTGATCTGACCTCTTCATCCAAGGAAGGGGAGAATCAAGGAGAGAAGGACCCCAGTCCTGCAGTCTCTGATAATGATACTGATTACAATGATGAGCAATATCCTCCTGCTGAGGATAGATACAAACAGTTGGAAGATCGTCTGAGTTCCATGAAAGTTCAGAGGATACCTGGATTAGATTTTGAAGAATTGGGTTTGGTGTCGAGAGTGGTCATCCCGCAGAAGTTCAAAGCTCTATTTTTTGCCAAGTATGATGAGGTGTCCTGCCCAAAGCTCCATCTCCACTCTTATGTCAGAAAGATCCAACCCCACACAACTGATAGAAATCTGTGGGTTCACTTCTTTCAAGAAAGTCTGTTAGGGACTCAACTTGAATGGTTCTACCAGCTAGAAGGAGCAAATATCCGTAACTGGGAAGATCTGGCTGTTGCTTTCTACAAGCAGTATCAGTATAATACCGACCTTTCTCCCACTCGTACTCAACTCCAGAGTATGTCCATGGGTGTAGGTGAAGGTTTTAAAGATTACGCGCAAAAATGGAGAGACTTGGCTAGGAGAGTTCAACCTCCGTTGTCTGATAGGGAGTTGGTTGATATGTTTCTAGTGACGCTGTCAGGTCAGTTTTTCAATCATTTGATCGGCAATTCATCAATTGGATTCACCGAGCTGATCCTAACTGGAGAAAGAGTAGAAGCAGGGATTCAAAGCGGCAAAATACAGAAGGATGCCTCTTCAAGTTCAGTAAATAAGCCTTTTGCTGGTAAGAAGGAAGCTAGTTCCATCTACAGCCCAAGGGGTCAGAACAGGGCTGAGAAACGTCATACAGTAAGTGCCATAATGATACCTAGACCTGCAGTTGCTCTACAACGCAACAATCAATAAAGAGTAGAAAGACCACAAAAGAAGTTCACCCGGATCAATATGACTGTCTCAAATTTTACCACAATTATTGAAGACCAATCTGGTAACTCTGAGGGAAGCTCCGAAGAACCCCAACACCACATCTCCCTGCTATAACCCGAGTGCCCGCTGCGCTTATCACTCAGAAAGTCCATGTCATGATACAAATGACTGTTGGGCCCTGAAAAATAAGGTGCAGGACCTGATCGAAGCCAAAGAGATTGAGTTTGACGCTCCGGAGAAGCCCAACGTCATAACTGCACCCATGCCCAAGCATGGCTCTGGAAATAATGCTATTGAGGTTGTCTCTGCCACCGAAGATGATGATGATGAGGAATCAGACATTGATAGTTGGATCTACCCGACTACCAACGGTTGACCGAGTAACGGGACGGCTAGGGACTTCATACTTGTTTCTTTATTCCGCAGTAATTGACTTATTTGTTTTAAGATTTGTAATAAACAATTTGTAACTTTACGGCCTGGTGCCTTGCCCGAGGCACCTTGGCTTTTCTTATGAGGGCTATTATTTTGTCATCTCATAATCATTAATAAATCATTGGACGTTTCTTGCATACAAATTTTACGCTCTCTGTTTTTATTTTCTGTTTTCCACTCTATCAAAACAGCTATTCTCTTACACACACTCACGTATCACAATGAAGATCCATATCCACTCTGGATCCCATTGATAACGGCTCTGCTATTGCCAGTTATGACTTCAAAAATATGATCAACCAAGCCGAGGAAGAAGGTGAGGATGATTGTGAGGTGCCTGGAGTACTTGCTAGACTACTACAGCAGGAAGAAAGGGCCATACAGCCTCAAGAAGAGCCAGTTGAGACAGTGAACTTGGGTACTGAGGAAGACAGAAAAGAGGTTAAAATAGGTGCAAATTTGGAGCTTAGCGTCAAACAAAGGTTGATACAGATGTTGCACGATTACGTTGAGATCTTCGCCTGGTCCTATGAAGATATGCCTGGTTTGGACACTGATATTGTGGTACATCGCCTTCCGACTAAAGAAGACTGTCCTCCGGTTAAGCAGAAGGTCCGTCGTATGCGCCTTGAAATGTCGGAGAAAATCAAGGCAGAGGTTATGAAACAGTTCGACGCATGATTCTTAGCTGTCACTTATTATCCACAGTGGGTTGCTAACGTTGTTATGCTACCTAAGAAAGACGGTAAGGTACAGATGTGTGTTGATTACAGAGATCTGAGTAGGGCAAGCCCCAAGGATGACTTCCCACTTCCTCACATTGATGTTTTGGTCGACAACACCGTGCAGCACGAGATCTTCTCCTTCATGGATGGTTTTTCTGGCTACAACCAGATCAAGATGGCTCCGGAGGACATGGAGAAGACAACCTTCGTTACACAGTGGGGCACTTTCTGCTACAAAGTGATGCCTTTTGGTTTGAAGAATGCTGGGGTAACTTATTAGCGCGCCATGATCGCTTTGTTCCATGATATGATTCATCATGAGATCGAAGTGTACGTTCATGACATGATAGCCAAGTCTCAGACTGAGGAAGAGCACCTTGATCATCTCCAAAAGTTGTTCGACAGATTGAAGACATACAAGCTGAGGTTGAATCCGAACAAGTGTACCTTTGGGGTAAGATCTGGTAAGCTTTTGGGTTTTTTCGTTAGTGATAAGGGTGTTCAGGTAGACCCTGCAAAGGTAAAGGCCATACAAGAGATTTCGGTTCCCCCTACAGAGAAGGAGGTTAGAGGTTTCTTGGGACGTCTGAATTACATCGCCAGGTTCATTTCACATATGACTGCTAATTGTGAGCCAATCTTCAAGCTGCTGAAGAAAGATCAAGTGGTAAGGTGGAATGATGAATGCCAGACTGCTTTCGAAAGAATCAAGGAATACCTTCAAGAACCACCCATTCTGATGCCTCCAGTTGAAGGAAGACCTTTGATATTATACTTGACAGTGCTAGACATTCAATGGGGTGTGTGATGGGGCAGCATGACGAGCCTGGTCGAAAAGAGCATGCCATTTATTACCTTAGCAAAATTTTTACCGACTGGGAGACCCGATACTCATTGCTCGGGAAAACTTGTGCACTTTGGCATGGGCTGCTCGCCAACTGAGATAGTATATGCTGACTCACACTACCTTGTTGATATCGAAGATGGATCCGATCAAGTATATTTTCGAGAAGCCCGCTCTCTCCGAAAGGATAGCAAGGTGGCAAATGTTCTTAACTGAGAACGACATACAATATACAACCCAAAAAGAAATAAAGGGAAGTGTATTGGCTGATCATTTGGCTCATCAGGCCGTGGATAATTACCATTCCATGAATTTTGAGTTCCCAGATGAGAATATCATGTTGGTGACTGACTACGAAGAACCTGGACTGGATGAAGGACCTGAGGAAGGATCCCGATGGTCTATGTATTTTGATGGAGCCTCAAACACACTGGGTAACGACATTGGTGCTATAATCATATCTCCTGAGGGCTGTCACACTCCATTCACTTCCCGATTATGTTTCAACTGCACCAATAACATGGCAGAGTATGAAGCATGTATTTTGGGTCTTCGAGCTGCTATTGACCTGAGGATTAAGTTCTTAAGTGTATTCGGGGATTCCGCTCTGGTGATAATTCAGATCAAAGGCAAGTGGGATACGAAGCACCCAAATCTCATTCCTTACCGAGAATATGTACTGACATTGTTCCCACACTTTGAGGAGATAACCTTTGAACATTTCCCACGAGAAGAGAACCAGTTGGCGGACGCGCTAGCTACCATGTCTTCTATGTTAAAAGTTAGGTGGGACAATGAAGCTCCCCAGATTACCATTGAGAGGTTGGATGAACCCGAACACTGCTGTGAGATCGACACCGAAGAAGTGGCAGACAAAACCTGGTTTCACAAAGTCAAAAGGTATCTCGAGGTTCAGAAGTATCCCGAAGGGGCATCTGTCAAGGATAAGAAGTTTCTGAGAAGGTTCGCTGCAAAGTTCTTTCTTAGCAATGGGATCCTCTATAAACGCAACCATGACTCCACACTACTACGGTGTGTGACAAGAGCGAAGCGGAAAGGATCATGACAGATCTATATGAAGGTACTTTCAGAACCCATTCTAGTGGACACACCATGGCTAAGAAGATCCTACGGGAAGGATATTACTGGTCCACTATGGAAGCCGATTGTTATCAGCACTCTCAAACTTGTCCTAAATGCCAAATCTATGCTGATAAGGTGCATGTGCCTCTAGTTCCTCTGAATGTCTTGACAGCTCCTTGGCCCTTTGCAATGTGGGGCATCAACATGATCAGCAAGATCAGACCTACTGCGTCTAATGGGCATCACTTCATTCTGGTAGCCATTGATTACTTTACAAAGTGGGTTGAGGCAGCTACCTTTGCTACAGTAACCAAGAACGTCGTGGCGCGGTTTATCCGACACAACCTGATCTATCGATATGGTGTACCAGAGACGATTATTACTGACAATGGTACAAATCTCAACAATACAATGATCACCGAGCTCTATAAATAGTTCAAGATACAGCATCATAACTCTTCTCCCTACCGACCGAAGATGAATGGCGTTGTTGAAGCAACTAACAAGAACATCAAGAAGATTGTATAGAAGATGACGGTGACATATAAAGACTGGAACGAGATGTTACCATTCGCTCTTCATGGGTACTGTACCTCAGCACGGACGTCGACAGGGGAAACACCCTACTCTCTGGTATATGGCATGGAGGCAGTCCTACCCATCGAAGTCCAGATACCCTCTCTTAGGATTATGAAGGATGCAGGTTTGAACGAAGACGACTGGATCCAAAACCGGCTTGATCAACTGAATCTAATCGATGAAAAGAGACTTACTACTATATTCCATGGTCAGACGTATTAAAAGCGAATGATCAAGGCTTTTAACAAGAAAGTCAGGCGTCAAGAATATCAATTCGGGGACCTGGTGATCAAACGCATCATACTGCCGCAAGGTGATCTCAGGGGCAAATGGACTCCCACGTACGAAGGGCCATTTGTGGTTAAGAACATTTTCTTGGGTGGAGCTATGATTCTAACCACCATGGATGGTGACGACCTTCCTCACCCCGTCAATGCAGACATAGTAAAATGATACTACGCATAATCAAAGACCCGCTAGGTCGACTGGCCTAGGCAAAAATAAGGGCTTCCCGGCGAACCAAAAGGGTTCAGGCAAAAGTAAGTGATGAAAATGAAAAGATATGTACACACGGCAGGTCGAAAACCCGAAAGGGAGACTTGGGCAAAAAAGGGTATTCCGGTGGACTGAAAACCCGAAAGGGCGGTCTAGGAAAAAGTTAGGGATTGAAGCATAACACTATGTCTCATTGGATCATCTTGCAACCAGACTTCGGTATCGACTATCAAGCTCAGGCGGCGCCAATCAATCTGATCCACCTTCGATCAAGCAGTAAAGTGATGATACACTTGAAGATATAAAGGATATAGAAAAGTTGGAACCCAATGGGGTCATTCCACATAGATGTTTTTCTTTCTTTTACACAAATTGTAATTTCTATCTTTTGGCGGCGTTCTCTTACTAGGACGTCAGCCTCCTTGTACAAAATGCCTATTACAGGCCAACTTCAAAAATCAATACAAGTCATTTTCACAAGAAACTTCAATTTGTTTTTTCTTTTTATGTTTTGTTTTGCAAGAACGTCCAATGATTTATTTTTGGTATATGCATTTGACAATGATTGCTGCTCATAAATATTTACATGAGAAACAAAGACAAGTACTCATAATTCCAGAAACAGGGAAATAAGAAGTACCAAACCCGCCGGTTCCGTTGCCCAGCAGGCATCGAGATAGAGTCGGAGTTAAGACATAACTATTTATACATACACTCCCCACAGAGTAAAAGTATCCAAGGGCATTGATGCCAATTTCCCTGAAACAGGACGTAACTATCCCCAGCCGAAGTTCGCAATCATAGGCTAGTCCATAAATTTCATTCCCCAAGTGGAGTGTATTTCCATAGATACAGAAGCTCCATCTCTAATAGGGCTCATCACCTCCAGCAACGGAATTTCATCCTCAGCTAAATTTATTCCTCCAAGTCAGCAGGTCTACCAACAGAGTATCTCATCCCTCAAAGTTCGGTCCCCACAGAGTTTATTCTCCAGCATCTTCTTCCCGACTGAATATTCACAACTCTCCAGCAATGATCAGGGATTTATTTTCCCAGACGTGAGCATAACCCGATAGCATTTCATGAACATACATCATGACATACGCATACATATCATAGACAGCATAATCTCATTTATTTTGAGAACATCATCTCACCCTTCATTTCATGCATCGCATATAACTAACCCTGATATCTTTTCAGGAAAAGAGGATTAACTTCAACAAATTCATCAGTTATACAAATTATATCCATAGACAACTAATGGAAACTCAGTTCCCAAAATCAAACGGGTCAACTAATCTACCTCATCTCTTCAAAGTAACCCTACTATTCAGGTTAATTCTCACAGCCATACCATCCAGGATTTTATATCAAAGTAACCTTACTATCCAGGTTCCTTCTCATAACCATACTATCCAGGCATTCATATCGAAGAAACCCTACTATCCAGGTTCCTTCTCACAGTTCTACTATTCAGGCTTTCATATCGAAGAAACCCTACTATCCAGGTTCCTTCTCACAGCCCTATTATCCAGGCTTTCATATCGAAGTAACCCTACTATCCATGTTCCTTCTCACATCCCTACTATCCAGGCTTTCATATCGAAGTAACCCTACTATCTAGGTTCCTTCTCACAGCCCTGCTATCCAGGCTTTCATATCGAAGTAACCATACTATCCAGGTTCCTTCTCACAACCCTACTATCCAGGCTTTCATATCAAAGTAACCATACTATCCATGTTCCTTCTCACAACCCTACTTTCCAGGCTTTCATATCGAAGTAACCTACTATCCAAGTTCCTTCTCACAACCCTACTATCCAGGCTTTCATATCGAAGTAACCCTACTATCAAGGTTCCTTCTCACCGCCCTACTATCCAGGCTTTCATATCGAAGTAACCCTACTATCCAGGTTCCTTCTCACAGCCATACTATCCAGGCTTTCATATCAAAGTAACCTACTATCCAGGTTCCTTCTCATATCCCTACTATCCAGGCTTTCATATCGAAGTAACCCTATTATTCAGGTTCCTTCTCACAGCCCTACTATCCAGGCTATCATATCGAAGTAACCCTACTATCCAGGTTCCTTCTCATAGCCCTACTATCCAGGATTTCATATCGAAGTAACCCTACTACCCAGGTGCCTTCTCACAGCCCTACTATACAGGCTTTCATATCGAAGCAACCCTACCATCCAGGTTCCTTCCCACAGCCCTACAAACCAGGCTTTCATATTGAAGTAACCCTACTATACAGGTTCCTTCTCATAGCCCTATTATCCAAGCTTTCATATCGAAGTAACCCTATAATCCAGGTTCCTTCTCACAACCCTAATATCCTGGCTTTTATATCGAAGTAACCCTACTATCCAGGTTCCTTCTCACAGTCCTACTATCCAGGCTTTCATATTGAAGTAACCCTACTATCCAGTTTCCTTCTTACAGCCCTACTATCCAGGCTTTCATATCGAAGTAACCCTACTATCCACCTTCCTTCTCATAGCCTTACTATACAGGCTTTCATATCGAAGTAACCCTACTATCCAGGTTCCATCTTACAGCCCTACTATCCAGGCTTTCATATCGAAGTAAGCCTACTATCCATGTTCCTTCTCACAACCCTACTATCCAGGCTTTCATATCGAAGTAACCCTACTATCCAGGTTCCTTCTCACAGCCCTACTATCCAGGATTTCATATCGAAGTAACCCTACTATCCAGGTTCCTTCTCATAGCCCTACTATCCAGGATTTCATATCGAAGTAACCCTACTATCCAGGTTCCTTCTCACAGTCCTATTATCCAGGCTTTCATATCGAAGCAACCCTACTATCCAGCTTCCTTCTCACAGTCCTACTAACCAGGCTTTCATATTGAAGTAACCCTACTATACAGGTTCCTTCTCATAGCCCTATTATCCAGGCTTTCATATCTAAGTAACCCTACTATCCAGGTTCCTTCTCACAGCCCTACTATCTAGGCTTTCATATCGAAGTAACCCTACTATCCAGGTTCCTTTTCACAGCCCTACCATCCAAGCTTTCATATCCAAGTAACGCTACTATCCAGGTTCCTTCTCACAGCCCTACTATCCAGGCTTTCATATCGAAGTAACCCTACTATCCAGGTTCCTTCTCATAGCCCTACTATCCAGGATTTCATATCGAAGTAACCCTACTATCCAGGTTCCTTCTCACAGCCCTACTATCCAGGCTTTCATATCGAAGTAACCCTACTATCCAGGTTCCTTCTCACAGTCCTACTATCCAGGCTTTCATACGGAAGAAACCCTACTATCCAGGTTCCTTCTCACATCCCTACTATCCAGGCTTTCATATCGAAGTAACCCTACTATCCAGGTTCCTTCTTACAGCCCTACTATCCAGGCTTTCATATCGAAGTAACCCTACTATCCAGGTTCCTTCGCACAGCCCTACTATCCAGGCTTTCATATCGAAGTAACCCTACTATCTAGGTTCCTTCTCACAACCCTACTATCCAGGCTTTCATATCGAAGTAACCCTACTATCCAGGTTCCTTCTCACAGTCCTACTATCCAGGCTTTCATACGGAAGAAACCCTACTATCCAGGTTCCTTCTCACATCCCTACTATCCAGGCTTTCATATCGAAGTAACCCTACTATCCAGGTTCCTTCTTAAAGCCCTACTATCCAGGCTTTCATATCGAAGTAACCCTACTATCCAGGTTCCTTCGCACAACCCTACTATCCAGACTTTCATATCGAAGTAACCCTACTCTCTAGGTTCCTTCTTAAATCCCTACTATCCAGGCTTTCATATGGAAGTAACCCTACTATCCAGGTTCCTTCTCACAACCCTACTATCCAGGCTTTCATATCGAAGTAACCTACTATCCAAGTTCCTTCTCACAGCCCTACTATCCAGGCTTTCATATCGAAGTAACCCTATTATCCAGGTTCCTTCTCACAGCCCTACTATCCAGGCTTTCATATCGAAGTAACCCTACTATCCAGGTTCCTTCTCATATCCCTACTATCCAGGATTTCATATCGAAGTAACCCTACTATACAGGTTCCTTCTCACAACCCTACTATCCAGGCTTTCATATCGAAGCAACCCTACCATCCAGGTTCCTTCTCACAGCCCTACAAACTAGGCTTTCATATTGAAGTAACCCTACTATACAAGTTCCTTCTCATAGCCCTATTATCCAGGCTTTTATATCGAAGTAACCCTACTATCCAGGTTCCTTCTCACAGCAATACTTTCCAGGCTTTTATATCGAAGTAACCCTACTATCCAGGTTCCTTCTTACAGTCCTACTATTCAGGCTTTCATATCGAAGTAACCTTACTATCCAGGTTCCTTCTTACAGCCCTACTATCCAGGCTTTCATATCGAAGTAACACTACTATCCAGGTTCCTTCTCATAGCCCTACCATACAGGCTTTCATATCGAAGTAACCCTACTATCCAGGTTCCTTCTTACAGCCCTACTGTCCAGGCTTTCATATCTAAGTAAGCCTACTATCCAGGTTCCTTATCACAACCCTACTATCCAGGCTTTCATATCGAATTAACCCTACTATCCAGGTTCCTTCTCACAGCCCTACTATCCAGGCTTTCATATCGAAGTAACCCTACTATCTAGGTTCCTTCTCATAGCCCTATTATCCAAGCTTTCATATCGAAGTAACCCTACTATCCAGGTTCTTTCTCATAGCCCTACTATCCAGGCTTTCATAAGGAAGAAACCCTACTATCCAGGTTCCTTCTCACATCCATACTATCCAAGATTTCATATCGAAGTTGCCCTACTATCCAGGTTCCTCCTCACAGACCTACAATCCAGGCTTTCATATCAAAGTAACCCTACTATCCAGGTTCCTTCTCACAGCCTTGTTATCCAGGCTTTCATATCGAAGTAACCCTACTATCCATATTCCTTCTCACAGCCCTACTGTTGTACCCCAAAATTTGCCCTCCCATATTCTTCAAGATTTGCAAAGTCAATGTTTCAAAATCTCCCCAAGGGTTGCACAGTTCAAGGGTCCCCTAACAGTCAAAAACTAGGGTTTTGGTTCTGACAAAGAAATTGAAGTTTCCAAGGCTCCAATCAAGTCCCACATGCCTATAAACATGGTCAAGCATCCTCACACCAAGTTTCAAGACTTACAGCTCAAAATTGCACAGTCAAAAAACCTAATTGCACTACAGTCAACTGTAGGGGCAAAATGGTCATTTGACAGTCAAAAGTTCAAATTTTTTATCAACATCTCATTTTGAAGCCACAAACATCATTTGATCAATTCTTAATCATGATTCTCAAAGTATGGCTCAAAAAATCTCAAGATGCGAAAGTTTCCATATTTGGACAGTTGAAAAAGTCAACTGTAACTTGACCAGGGAATAACTTTCACTTGGATTATCAGAAAAATTTCATCCAAATCTCATTTTGAAGATAAAGACATTTCCTACAACTCCTCTTCACACTTCAAGTCCAAGAAATGCTCTCACAAAAAGTTATCAATTTCAACATTATAGGTCATTTTCAAAAGTCAACAAAAAGGGACTTTAAGTCAAAGGCCATAACTTGAGATTGGAAAATCGAAATGACATGGGACCAAAGATATTGGTTAGAGGACTCAAAGACCTTTCCAAAATGTCAAAGAACATGATCAAAGCTTAAAAATTGAGCAAGATATGCCTTGTGGAAGTTGGGAAATTTTTGGATATTTTGAAAAGTCAACATTGCTTCAAATGTCTTAAAAATGCTAATGGGCCTCTTTTTCTTCCAAGAATCATTGTCCAAGGCATGTGCACGACCATTTGGCCCAAAGGGAAGTTTTTTCATCATTTTTATTTTACTTATTTGAATTTTTAAATGCTAGAAATTCATTTAATTAATTAAAATATATGAAAAATACCAAACCTAAGTTTTTAAATCTTTTTATGCATGAAATACACTCAATATTTCGTGCATGATCTGATTTGGGAAGAATCCATGTGATTGGACATGATTGGAACCAAAATAGCATGAAAAAGATTTGAAAGTTATGGCATGAAAAATCAAATATCTCTTCATCAATTCATGGATTCTTTGGACAAAATTCTCAACCCTAATCACTCACACATATATACATGCTAACCCTAATTCTAGGGACCTCCCAGCTGCGCAAGAACATCATCACCACTTTTGCATTTTTGTGAAAAAACTCAAATACTGAAAACTAGGTTCTAGGGCGATTCAAGCCAAAATAATTGTTCCATCACCTTCCTGAGACATCAAGAAACGTGTCTGAATAGCTTTCCACATCCCTAACGCCTAGAATTGGTGAATGGAACTCAAACTTTTTCACTTTTTTGCATAAATCATATTTTATCATACATGTCATGATTTTGAATTCTAATACTTGTTTTGTGTTGCTCTCATCACTCTGAAGCTAACTGTGTTATTCAATTAAGTTTTCCACACCCATACGCGATTTCACCATTAAAGGACGCTAGGGTTACAGGATTTTCAAATTAGGCGTTTCTAGATACTGTAAAATTGAGACACCATAATACCATGGTTGAATTCAGCATGCTTGGACGATTCTAAAGCAACCCTCGCGCCTAATTTATGTGATACCATGGCCTGTTCGCTATTATTAAAAATGCATATTTTGGGGGGGTTTAAAACCCCCGTTAACCTCTTTTATATTTCAGGGAAAAAAGCAAAACGGAGAAGATGATGAAGTGTCAAGACCTGATTGAGTCATTTGAATTTTCGCGCGAGAATGTCCATTAACGCCTGATTTACATTATGTTATTTGTCTTCCATATAATAATCAAAGCGCGTTGGTAGCTCTGTTGGTCCAGGCGTGTATTGGTAATCTCCAGGACCTGGGTTCGAGCCCCAGGTCCCCCTCCCTTCCATATTATTTTTCTAAACGCGTTTCTGTGCAGTTTCACTACAAGGGTGCATCATACATCCACAATATCCAGCGTGCCACATGGCCTATTACCTCAATCCAAGGGCATTGGTTGGAAGAACACCCTGGGCGTTAGTCAATGGAGCTATACGCTGGCAAGAAAAGTTAAATAAGGCCTTAAAACCTTGGGCCAACAATACTAAAGTATACCTCCAATTGGGGACAGAACCCCCAAGGTATTGTATTTCTTTTCTTTATTTTATTTATTTCAATTATTTCCTTTTTTACTCCTTAAATTAATTATTTTCATAAAAATATAAAAATAACAAAAAATCAGAAAAGTCATGAAAAATCAAAAAATATATTTTATTTCAATAATAAAAATCATTAACTAATTTAGTCTTATTCTTAAACTTAATATTTTTCAATAAACTTAAAAATTGGTAGAATTAGGGTTTCAAGCATTTTTATCTCTTTTCCCTTTTTCACCATAATTAATTATTTATTTTTAGAAATCAAATTGCATTAATTAAATTAGGTTTAATTGTAGATAATTTTCATATTTTTTTAATAAATAAAAGTTGTAGAATTAGGGTTAATTAGTTAATTTCATTTAATTCACATAAAAAACCATAAAATCCAAAAAATCTCAAAATAATTTCTTTTTTCATTTTTTATTTAATTAATTTAATAATTTAATTTCATTAAAAAGGGTCCAACGCCCTCGCTTTCAATTTTAATTTATGTCGCGCATTTTATTTTATTTCTTTTAAATATTAATGTAATTCTCCCAAAGCCTTGTAAACTCGGACACTTTATTTCTCGCACTTTACTTCTTTATTTTCTGTCAAATCGGGTCCTGGATTAAATTTGGCGATGTGGACCCGCGCCTTTGTAATAGCTTAGGAACTTTATCTTTCCGCACTTTTTTAACTGTTAATTAAATGCATGCAAGAATGAATGACTAAAGTAAAAACAAACGCATAGATCACTTTGACATGAAAAGACAAAATAAATGAATCTGACACACAAATCACACACCACCCCTAGGGTACGCCTCACTGTTGCCTTGCCTCGAAAGGTGATCGTCGAGTAGAGGATGTCTTAGTAAGTCCTCATGATCCAGGAACCTGGCATGAGGGTAGCTTCTAAGGTGTCTTCCCATTGCTCTGGTGATCACCATGTCCCGAACATCGAATTAACCCGAACACCTCCAACGGTGGTGCTACCTACCTCTCAATGGTGGGATGGCACTACTTTAAAGGACATTTACACAGACGAATTCCTTAGGGTAGGTAGACGACTCTAGATACTTGCTCTAACTTCAAAACAAATCAAAAAAATACTTTTCACACCGACACCTTTTCAAAAGCTTTCGAAAGCAATTTTTCAAACACTCTTGAGGACCGATACAAGAGTCGAACTGGAATTTTCAAAGAAACTTTTTTTAAAACCCACAGTTGAAAAGCAAACAAACCATTTTTGAAAACACAAATGAGCAAGTATCTAAGAGCCCATGGATAACCATGGATAGAAAGGGTGCTAACACCTTCCCTTTCTATAATCTACCTCCCGAACCGAGAGAAATCTCTTTAAGGAATTTTTCTGTGCTTTTGTCCTTTCCATTTGGAGAAAATAAAAGACGGTGGCGACTCTTGCTTCCGCGACATTTCGCGAACCAGCGTTAAACAGTTAGTTCCAGATCCACCGATCACAGATATGGCGACTCTGCTGGGGAAATATACTTAAAGTGAGGTGTACCTTAGGACTAAGATCACTGTGTTTTCAATTGCTTTCCTTGTTTGCTTTAAATTGTGGGACTGTCTTGGGAGTTCTATAGATCCTAACCCGGATCTGGGGGATACCTTCTTAGAAAGTAGCAACAAGACTGTGAGGGAACTGTGCGGGGTATACCGACATGGTTGAAACAGTCTGCTACGTTGATGTGGCACTTTGGTGTGTACCGGTAACCCTTGAGTTCAGTCAAGGAGAGTACGGGGCCTCCGCGTGGTGTCGTGAAGCATCAACAGACCTTAGGAACCTTAATTGAACTATCTTAGCCTCTTTAGGGTAGTGAGATAACTGACTTTGGTGCAGTCCGAGGTTGGTTGATACTCGATACTACACTCAATTGAGGGTTGCTTTCCTGGAATATTTCGGTCGCCAGTTCAGTGGCTAAATCGAAACGATGAACAATGAAAGCAATCTCGTGATATTGGGACCCTTAGAACCCGGTTACTTCTAATAGGACAGGTTGAACCCACCAACTTCAAGAGGGTACTACACAGACCCCATGCTGGCCTAAACTTTAAGGGTTTCTCTTGTGTGACTTGTGTGCCTTCGTACTTGCCTACTTGCATGCTTGTTATCTGACACATGAACTACTTGCAGGGTTTGTTTATAGTCCTTAATCGGGACTCATAACAGGGTTTACTTGTTTCTTGCAGGTTCTGTTTATAGTCCTTAATTGGGACTCATAACAGGGTTCACTAAGTTTCTTGCAGGTCCCGTTTATAGTCCTTAATTGGGACTCATGACAGGTTTTATTTGAGTTTCTTGCAGGTTTTGGTTTGCAGTCCTTAATTGGGACTCCTAAAAGGGTTACTTACATTACCCCATGCATACCATAACATCATACCATTGCATACATCTTAACCCATTTCAAGGATCTCAAGGGCTTGTGATACAGGTCATGATGAATCAAATGTCTAGCAAGGGGCAAGAGGATTTATTTTCCTCTAGCCAAGGTTGTCAGGGGCTATGACCCACTTGATATGGTGAGCCTTGACCCTTGAAGAAGGACTCTCAACAACAAGAAGTACCTTTAATCAAGTTACCAGTTTCCAACTCTAACAGGTTTCTTTGTTTACCCCGCGAGGTCCTTGAAAACATTGCATGCATATCATACATATCATGGCATAACAGGTACCCTTTCTCTGTGGGTTGCTTACCTTCTTCGCTGTTTATTTCAGCAGTCTCGTCATGAATCCTGAATCCTCAACTGAGCAGACTATCAAGGCCCTCCAGGCTCAGAATGCCCAGTTCCAAGAGCTGATCATGAATTTGGCCCAGGGGCAACAAGATCTGAAGACCCTGCTCTTGAAAAAGAAGAAGAAGAGGACTGTGTTGTTCAACCCTAGGCGTAGATCTGGGAATACACCGCAGAATGAAACTGAGAGGACTAATCCATCTATTAGGGAAGGCAGTCATCAGGAGGAAAGGGTTCCCAGTCTAGTGGTCTCCGACAACGAGACAGATTTCAACGACGAACAATACCCTCCTGCTGAAGACAGGTACAAGCAGTTGGAAGACCGTCTGAATGCAATGGAAATTCAACAAGTACCGGGTTTGGATTTCGGAGATTTGGGTCTAACTTCTGGTGTGGTGATCCCACACAAATTCAAAGCACCCTCTTTTGCTAAGTAAGATGGGGCATCCTGTCCCAGGCTGAATCTCAGGTCTTATGTGCGGAAGATTCAACCGTATACTGTGGACAAGAACTTGTGGATCCACTTCTTCCAGGAGAGTCTTTCAGGGACTCATCTCGAATGGTTCTATCAGCTGGATGGAACCAAGGTTCGTAACTGGGAGGAGTTGGCTACTGCTTTCTATAAACAGTATCAATATAATGCCGACCTCGCTCCTACGCGTACCCAACTCCAGGGTATGTCGTTAGGATCGGGAGAAGGTTTTAAAGAATATGCGCAGAAATGGAGAGATCTGGCCGGTAGGGTACAACCACCGCTGACTGACCGTGAACTTGTGGACATGTTCTTGGGGACCCTGTCTGGTCCATTCTATAACCACCTGATCGGGAATTCGTCTGCTGGATTCATAGATCTTATCTTGACTGGGGAGAGAATAGAAGCCGGCATCCGGTCTTGAAAGATTCAAGAGGCTGCACCTTCTGACAAAAAGCCTTATCATGGAAAGAAGGAGTCCAATGCTGTGCACGGTAAAAAGAGCCGTCATGAGGTAGGGGCAACCCAGATCTCTAATCCTAGACCTGCTCAACAAGGACAGGGGCAGCAGCGCAAGGAGGTCGCACCCAAACGACAGTTCACCAAGATCGACATGTCGCTGGATCAGGCACTACAATAAATGTTGAAGGCAGGACTGATCACCTTAAGGTCTCCTCTTCGGAATCCGAACACTTCTGCTCCAAACTACCATCCTAATGAGAGGTGTGCCTACCACTCTGATAGCCCGGGGCATACTACGGACAACTGCTGGCCTCTCAAGAATAAGATTCAAGACATGATCAACGCCAGAGAGATTCAGTTTGAAGTACCTGAGACTCCGAACATAATCACTGCTCCATTGCCCAATCATTGAAGACCTTTTATTTATTTGAATTTCTGAGCTGTATTTTTCTTTGCTTATACAAACAATTAACGTCATAGCAAACTCTTTTATTCTATCAATGCATCACATATGTATGTTTTGGGAGTTAATACAATTGTTTTCATTATATTCAAAATTGTTTTCATTTTTATGTGATGATCAACTCTCGGTTAATAATTCTAAGCCTCTTGAGGGAGGATGACGAAACGATACCACAATCTTTACAGTATGCTTTTGAACAGACCCCGCTGATGAGGTACAGACATTGTTTCAATTCCTAAACACTGGAGTAATAAGGAAGATAATCCCTCGTCAACCCCTTTGAGCCAAAGAAGTAGGAGTTTTTCTTTTCGAAAATTAAAACCCTTAATCATAACCTGGGGCAGGGTAGTCTCTCAGTTGATCCAAGTGCATAACGAATGGCACCACAGAGGTCCTTACAAAACAAAAGACAGTGATGGTTCAGAACAATCAAAAGGACAGGCGGTCATTATCAAAAAAAAAATCATAAATGAAAAGCCCAAGAAGTCAAAACCTATAAAGGGGACTTACGAAACTGGGGCATCCCGCTGACTGTAATCACAAAAGAAACAGTTCAGGAAAAAAATAGGGATAACAAAATCAAAAGAAAGAGGCCCTACAAACCTCAACAAAAAAAAGGGGAAATGACTGCCTGTTCAAAATAAAATGTCAATATCCATCACCAGAATATCAGGACGAAGACTCAAACAAGGTCTAACGCACGATCAACTGAGTTTAGGTTTGGAGAACATCACGAAGAGCGGGTGGGTACAAATAAATTTGAGCCTTTATCCTTTGTTTCTTGAACCGTGAACCAGGCCACCTTATAACCCTCAAAAGTCCTAGCTGAAGCATGGGTCAATTCGAAAGCATACTGTTACGAAAGAGGTATCCTGACTCCTTAAGGCCTACGGTAAATACAGAGTTGACATCATGTTTTACAAACATTAACTTGTTTTATGAAAAAGAATGCATTTTCAAAATCTTCAAGACAGACATAAGCTTTGCATTTTTAACATAACTTGGTTTACATATGACTTTTTGTTTGAACAGCAGGGAAATTAGCACGATGAACACCTAGTAAACAAAAGCACTTCCGATCAAAGGGCACGACATGATCATGGTCCATCATCGGGGGCAATCCAATCAAGATTCAGAGAACCTCTCAAAGACCAAATAGCCTGGGGCAAATCTCCGCCTAAGTCACTAGGGGCACTCCAACAATGAATCTTGCTTGATCCAACACCTTCTGGTGGCATGACAAAACCCTTCTAACAGGGGAAACTCCCTACATTCTGAGAGCGTGGACATAGTCGAAAAAATACTACGCAAAATCAAAGACCCGCTAGGTTGACACACCTAGGCAAAAATAAGGGCTTCCCGGCGAACCAAAAGCGTTCGGGCAAAATGGAGGGATGAAATGAAAAAAATCTGTACACCCGGCAAGTCGAAAACTTGAAAAGGCGGCTTGGGCAAAAATGGGTATCCCGGTGGACTGAAAACCCGAAAGGGCGGTCCAGGAAAAAGTTAGGGATCAAAGCGTACGACTATGTCCCGGCATCTCGTCACTTGTCTACCAGAAGATTTGTCAATTACCCCCTACAGGTATCTTCTTCCTCTCCCACATCAGAAACAGGGGCAATAAAGAGTTGGATAAGCAATCCGATTGTTCTGTCCTCCAAGGTATCAAGGTAGGTTCCGTTGAAGAACATAACCAATACAGTTCAACACTTCCCCAGGAGAGTCCCATCCAGTTTCCCCAAGAAAGTTGGAATCCATCTCCCCAAGCAGTAAACTTATCCCCAGTAGATTCGGGAAGCTTATCTCCCGCAGAGCACGAACGCGTCTCCCGGTTTTATTCAAAGAGTTATGTCCTTACCAAGATATAACTGGGTTATCCTCAGCCAAAAGCCACGGAAAGATCGTCCTCGGCGAAGTCTTCTTATCCCCAGCAAAGTCCATTAACACTTCCAACATAACAATGCTATGCCCAGTGGAGTTATCATCAACCTCAGCGAAGTATTCCTCTCCCCACAGAGACTTCCCCGCAGAGTAATCCATTCGCCAAGTTTATTCCCCAATGGAGCCATTTTCTCCTACCGGTATTCTTGCAACTATCATCCCCAGCAGAAACAATAAAGCATTGTTCTCCGACATTAGCCCAGGATAAGCTCCTGGCATTCGTCAAGGATTTATTTTCCGAAACGAAAATGCATTCATAAACATCACATCTTCATACATTATAGCATGCATATGCATCATACTACACGAATCTCATTAATTTTGAGGACATCTTGAAGCCATGCAGTTCATGCATCATGATCTTGCGTACAACTGATGCTTTACCTTTTCAGGAAAGGTCAATACAAAGATGATTACTATCAACTATCGCAACTCCTTCTAGAGATAGTTCAGATGTGACCCAGATATGGCGACGTTCTGATACTTCTTCCAGATCTCCTTCTAGAGATAGTTCAGATGTGACCCAGATATGGCGACGTTCTGATACTTCTTCCAGATCTCCTTCTAGAGATAGTTCAGATGTGACCCAGATATGGCGACATTCTGATACTTCTTCCAGATCTCCTTCTAGAGATAGTTCAGATGTGACCCAGATATGGCGACGTTCTGATACTTCTTCCAGATTTCCTTCTAGATATAGTTCAGATGTGAACCAGGCATGGTGACGTTCTGATACTCCTTCCAGACTTCTTTCTAGATATAGTTCAGATGTGAACCAGATATGGCGACGTTCTGATACTTCTTCCAGACCTCTTTCTAGATATAGTTCAGATGTGAACCAGATATGGCGACGTTCTGATACTTCTTCCAGATTTCCTTTCAGAGATAGCTTAGAAATGCTCCAGATATGGATGCTATTCTGTTGCTTATTCAACACTCCTTCTAGATATGGTTCGGATGTGACCCAGGCATGGCGACGTTCTGACACTTATTCCAGACCCCCTCAGATAACTTAGAGATGCCCCGGACACGGAAGTTGTTCTATTGTTTATTCAGAGATCACCTTTCTAGAGATGGTTCAGATGTGACCCAGATATGGCTACCTTCTGATACTTATTCCATATTCATTCAGATATAGCTTGGAAATGCTCCAGATATGGATGTTGTTCTTCGGCTTATTCAAATTTCTTCTCAAAGATGGCTCAAATATACTCTAGAACTGGATACTATTCTATCGCTTAGTCACAGTTTCTTCTCAAACAACTTAGAGATGCTCCAGACCCGGAGACTATTCTATTGTTCAGTCCAGATTCATTCGAAAGACTATTCCAGCTTCTATTCCTGCATCCATACAGAGCACACTTGCATAAAGAACTTAAGATCAGTCCCGGTAACAGGCCAGGTAAGTATCTTTCTTTTTTCAGGTATGCAAGTTCTCAGCTACAGTCCAAGGCCTTCTCTGGTTCAGTCAGATCGACCCTAAGATTTCCCTGTTTCTTATCCGGTTGAAGATTTCAAGACCTAGACCGGTTCAGCTAAATCGACCCTAAGATTTTCCTGTTTCTTATCCAGTCCAAGGCCTTCTCTAGTCCAGCTAAATCGACCCCTAACAGATTTTTCTGATAAAGACTCAGTAGAAGATATCCAAGATTCTCTCAATGATTACTGTTGAGGTTGAAGTCGCCCCAAGATTCTCTCAATGGTTACTGTTGAGGTTGAAGTCGCCCAAGATTTTCTCAATGATTACTGTTGAGGTTGAAGTCGCCCCAAGATTCTCTCAATGGTTACTGTTGAGGTTAAAGTCGCCCAAGATTTTCTCAATGATTACTGTTGAGGTTGAAGTCGCCTACGGTTCTCTCCCCGTTACTGCGGAGGTAGTAATTGTCCCCAGATTCTCTCGGCGTTCCTGTTGAGGTAGTAATCGGCCAAGGTTCTCTCACCGTTCCTGTTGAGATAGTAACCATCCCTGGTTCATTCATCACCTTTTGAAGCTCCAGACCCAGCTCCTGTAACCAGTCAGGACACATCTATACCAAGAATCTGAAGACCAGCTCCTGTAACAGGTCAGGTAATCATTTTTTTTCTTTTGCAGGTACGCAAGCTCTCGCTAAGGAATCTCTTATGCGATCAACATCCAGATGGCATCTATAAGCCCATCCACCTTCTATCATCTCTTAGCATGGCATCTATAAGCCCATCATCCTATCCATCAATCTCCAAATGGCACCTATAAGCCCATTCCCATCATCACACTGCTACTATGTGAGCCAAATTTCTGGGCACTCTAGTGTTCTATCATCTTCCACCTTCGGATTACGAAAGGCACGTCAACCAATCTGCATCCTCAGGTCTAAGAAGATTGAACAGGGGAAATTGTTGTACCCCAAAATTTGCCCTCCCATATTCTTCAAGATTTGCAAAGTCAATGTTTCAAAATCTCCCCAAGGGTTGCACAGTTCAAGGGTCCCCTAACAGTCAAAAACTAGGGTTTTGGTTCTGACAAAGAAATTGAAGTTTCCAAGGGTCCAATAAAGTCCCACATGCCTATAAACATGGTCAAGCATCCTCACACCAAGTTTCAAGACTTACAGCTCAAAATTGCACAGTCAAAAAACCTAATTGCACTACAGTCAACTGTAGGGGCAAAATGGTCATTTGACAGTCAAAAGTTCAAATTTTTGATCAACATCTCATTTTGAAGCCACAAACATCATTTGATCAATTCTTGATCATGATTCTCAAAGTATGGCTCAAAAAATCTCAAGATGCGAAAGTTTCCATATTTGGACAGTTGAAAAAGTCAACTGTAACTTGACCAGGGCATAACTTTCACATGGATTATCAGAAAAATTCCATCCAAAGCTCATTTTTAAGATAAATACATTTCCTACAACTCCTCTTCACACTTCAAGTCCAAGAAATGCTCTCACAAAAAGTTATCAATTTCAACATTATAGGTCATTTTCAAAAGTCAACAAAAAGGGACTTTAAGTCAAAGGCCATAACTTGAGATTGGAAAATCAAAATGACATGGGACCAAAGACATGGGTTATAGGACTCAAAGACCTTTCCAAAATGTCCAAGAACATGATCAAAGCTTAAAAATTGAGCAAGATATGCCTTGTGGAAGTTGGGAAATTTTTGGATATTTTGAAAAGTCAACATTGCTTCAAATGTCTTAAAAATGCTAATGGGCCTCTTTTTCTTCCAAGAATCATTGTCCAAGGCATGTGCACGACCATTTGGCCCAAAGGGAAGTTTTTTCATCATTTTTATTTTACTTACTTGAATTTTTAAATGCTAGAAATTCATTTAATTAATTAAAATATATGAAAAATACCAAACCTAAGTTTTTAAATCTTTTTATGCATGAAATACACTCAATATTTCGTGCATGATCTGATTTGGGAAGAATCCATGTGATTGGACATGATTGGAACCAAAATAGCATGAAAAAGATTTGAAAGTTATGGCATGAAAAATCAAATATCTCTTCATCAATTCATGGATTCTTTGGACAAAATTCTCAACCCTAATCACTCACACATATATACATGCTAACCCTAATGCTAGGGACCTCCCAGCTGCGCAAGAACATCATCACCACTTTTGCATTTTTGTGAAAAAACTCAAATACTGAAAACTAGGTTCTAGGGCGATTCAAGCCAAAATAATTGTTCCATCACCTTCCTGAGACATCAAGAAACGTGTCTGAATAGCTTTCCACATCCCTAACGCCTAGAATTGGTGAATGGAACTCAAACTTTTTCACTTTTTTGCATAAATCATATTTTATCATACATGTCATGATTTTGAATTCTAATACTTGTTTTGTGTTACTCTCATCACTCTGAAGCTAACTGTGTTGTTCAATTAAGTTTTCCACACCCATACGCGATTTCACCATTAAAGGACGCTAGGGTTACATGATTTTCAAATTAGGCGTTTCTAGATACTGTAAAATTGAGACACCATAATACCATGGTTGAGTTCAGCATGCTTGGACGATTCTAAAGCAACCCTCGCGCCTAATTTATGTGATACCATGGCCTGTTTGCTATTATTAAAAAATGCATATTTTGGGGGGGTTTAAAACCCCCGTTAACCTCTTTTATATTTCAGGGAAAAAAGCAAAACGGAGAAGATGATGAAGTGTCAAGACCTGATTGAGTCATTTGAATTTTCGCGCGAGAATGTCCACTAACGCCTGATTTACATTATGTTATTTGTCTTCCATATAATAATCAAAGCGCGTTGGTAGCTCTGTTGGTCCAGGCGTGTATTGGTAATCTCCAGGACCTGGGTTCGAGCCCCAGGTCCCCCTCCCTTCCATATTATTTTTCTAAACGCGTTTCTGTGCAGTTTCACTACAAGGGTGCATCATACATCCACAATATCCAGCGTGCCACATGGCCTATTACCTCAATCCAAGGGCATTGGTTGGAAGAACACCCTGGGTGTTAGTCAATGGAGCTAAACGCTGGCAAGAAAAGTCAAATAAGGCCTTAAAACCTTGGGCCAACAATACTAAAGTATACCTCCAATTGGGGACAGAACCCCCCAAGGTATTGTATTTCTTTTCTTTTCTTTATTTTATTTATTTCAATTATTTCCTTTTTTACTCCTTAAATTAATTATTTTCATAAAAATATAAAAATAACAAAAAATCAGAAAAGTCATGAAAAATCAAAAAATATATTTTATTTCAATAATAAAAATCATTAATTAATTTAGTCTTATTCTTAAACTTAATATTTTTCAATAAACTTAAAAATTGGTAGAATTAGGGTTTCAAGCATTTTTATCTCTTTTCCCTTTTTCACCATAATTAATTATTTATTTTTAGAAATCAAATTGCATTAATTAAATTAGGTTTAATTGTAGATAATTTTCATATTTTTTTAATAAATAAAAGTTGTAGAATTAGGGTTAATTAGTTAATTTCATTTAATTCACATAAAAAACCATAAAATCCAAAAAATCTCAAAATAATTTCTTTTTTCATTTTTTATTTAATTAATTTAATAATTTAATTTCATTAAAAAGGGTCCAACGCCCTCGCTTTCAATTTTAATTTATTTCGTGCATTTTATTTTATTTCTTTTAAATATTAATGTAATTCTCCCAAAGCCTTGTAAACTCGGACACTTTATTTCTCGCACTTTACTTCTTTATTTTCTGTCAAATCGGGTCCTGGATTAAATTTGGCGATGTGGACCCGCGCCTTTGTAATAGCTTAGGAACTTTATCTTTCCGCACTTTTTTAACTGTTAATTAAATGCATGCAAGAATGAATGACTAAAGTAAAAACAAACGCATAGATCACTTTGACATGAAAAGACAAAATAAATGAATCTGACACACAAATCACACACCACCCCTAGGGTACGCCTCACTGTTGCCTTGCCTCGAAAGGTGATCGTCGAGTAGAGGATGTCTTAGTAAGTCCTCATGATCCAGGAACCTGGCATGAGGGTAGCTTCTAAGGTGTCTTCCCATTGCTCTGGTGATCACCATGTCCCGAACATCGAATTGACCCGAACACCTCCAACGGTGGTGCTACCTACCTCTCAATGGTGGGATGGCACTACTTTAAAGGACATTTACACAGACGAATTCCTTAGGGTAGGTAGACGACTCTAGATACTTGCTCTAACTTCAAAACAAATCAAAAAAATACTTTTCACACCGACACCTTTTCAAAAGCTTTCGAAAGCAATTTTTCAAACACTCTTGAGGACTGATACAAGAGTCGAACTGGAATTTTCAAAGAAACTTTTTTTAAAACCCACAGTTGAAAAGCAAACAAACCATTTTTGAAAACACAAATGAGCAAGTATCTAAGAGCCCATGGATAACCATGGATAGAAAGGGTGCTAACACCTTCCCTTTCTATAATCTACCTCCCGAACCGAGAGTAATCTCTTTAAGGAATTTTTCTGTGCTTTTGTCCTTTCCATTTGGAGAAAATAAAAGAAGGTGGCGACTCTTGCTTCCGCAATATTTCGCGAACCAGCGTTAAACAGTCAGTTCCAGATCCACCGATCACAGATATGGCGACTCTGCTGGGGAAATATACTTAAAGTGAGGTGTACCTTAGGACTAAGATCACTGTGTTTTCAATTGCTTTCCTTGTTTGCTTTAAATTATGGGACTGTCTTGGGAGTTCTATAGATCCTAACCCGGATCTGGGGGATACCTTCTTAGAAAGTAGCAACAAGACTGTGAGGGAACTGTGCGGGGTATACCGACATGGTTGAAACAGTCTGCTACGTTGATGTGGCACTTTGGTGTGTACCGGTAACCCTTGAGTTCAGTCAAGGAGAGTACGGGGCCTCCGCGTGGTGTCGTGAAGCATCAACAGACCTTAGGAACCTTAATTGAACTATCTTAGCCTCTTTAGGGTAGTGAGATAACTGACTTTGGTGCAGTCCGAGGTTGGTTGATACTCGATACTACACTCAATTAAGGGTTGCTTTCCTGGAATATTTCGGTCGCCAGTTCAGTGGCTAAATCGAAACGATGAACAATGAAAGCAATCCCGTGATATTGGGACCCTTAAAACCCGGTTACTTCTAATAGGACAGGTTGAACCCACCAACTTCAAGAGGGTACTACCCAGACCCCATGCTGGCCTAAACTTTAAGGGTTTCTCTTGTGTGACTTGTGTGCCTTCGTACTTGCCTACTTGCATGCTTGTTATCTGACACATGAACTACTTGCAGGGTTTGTTTATAGTCCTTAATCGGGACTCATAACAGGGTTTACTATGTTTCTTGCAGGTTCTGTTTATAGTCCTTAATTGGGACTCATAACAGGGTTCACTAAGTTTCTTGCAGGTCCTGTTTATAGTCCTTAATTGGGACTCATGACAGGTTTTACTTGAGTTTCTTGCAGGTTTTGGTTTGCAGTCCTTAATTGGGACTCATAAAAGGGTTACTTACATTACCCCATGCATACCATAACATCATACCATTGCATACATCTTAACCCATTTCAAGGATCTCAAGGGCTTGTGATGCAGGTCATGATGAATCAAATGTCTAGCAAGGGGCAAGAGGATTTATTTTCCTCTAGCCAAGGTTGTCAGGGGCTATGACCCACTTGATATGGTGAGCCTTGACCCTTGAAAAAGGACTCTCAACAACATGAAGTACCTTTAATCAAGTTACCAGTTTCCAACTCTAACAGGTTTCTTTGTTTACCCCGCGAGGTCCTTGAAAACATTGCATGCATATCATACATATCATGGCATAACAGGTACCCTTTCTCTGCGGGTTGCTTACCTTCTTCGCTGTTTATTTCAGCAGTCTCGTCATGAATCCTGAATCCTCAACTGAGCAGACTATCAAGGCCCTCCAGGCTCAGAATGCCCAGTTCCAAGAGCTGATCATGAATTTGGCCCAGGGGCAACAAGATCTGAAGACCCTGCTCTTGAAAAAGAAGAAGAAGAGGACTGTGTTGTTCAACCCTAGGCGTAGATCTGGGAATACACCGCAGAATGAAACTGAGAGGACTAATCCATCTGTTGGGGAAGGCAGTCATCAGGAGGAAAGGGTTCCCAGTCTAGTGGTCTCCGACAACGAGACAGATTTCAACGACGAACAATACCCTCCTGCTGAAGACAGGTACAAGCAGTTGGAAGACCGTCTGAATGCAATGGAAATTCAACAAGTACCGGGTTTGGATTTCGGAGATTTGGGTCTAACTTCTGGTGTGGTGATCCCACACAAATTCAAAGCACCCTCTTTTGCTAAGTAAGATGGGGCATCCTGTCCCAGGCTGCATCTCAGGTCTTATGTGCGGAAGATTCAACCGTATACTGTGGACAAGAACTTGTGGATCCACTTCTTCCAGGAGAGTCTTTCAGGGAATCATCTCGAATGGTTCTATCAGCTGGATGGAACCAAGGTTCGTAACTGGGAGGAGTTGGCTACTGCTTTCTATAAACAGTATCAATATAATGCCGACCTCGCTCCTACGCGTACCCAACTCCAGGGTATGTCGTTAGGATCGGGAGAAGGTTTTCAAGAATATGCGCAGAAATGGAGAGATCTGGCCGGTAGGGTACAACCACCGCTGACTGACCGTGAACTTGTGGACATGTTCTTGGGGACCCTGTCTGGTCCATTCTATAACCACCTGATCGGGAATTCGTCTGCTGGATTCACAGATCTTATCTTGACTGGGGAGAGAATAGAAGCCGGCATCCGGTCTGGAAAGATTCAAGAGGCTGCACCTTCTGACAAAAAGCCTTATCATGGAAAGAAGGAGTCCAATGCTGTGCACGGTAAAAAGAGCAGTCATGAGGTAGGGGCAACCTAGATCTCTAATCCTAGACCTGCTCAACAAGGACAGGGGCAGCAGCGCAAGGAGGTCGCACCCAAACGACAGTTCACCAAGATCGACATGTCGCTGGATCAGGCACTACAACAAATGTTGAAGGCAGGACTGATCACCTTAAGGGCTCCTCTTCGGAATCCGAACACTTCTGCTCCAAACTACCATCCTAATGAGAGGTGTGCCTACCACTCTGATAGCCCGGGGCATACTACGGACAACTGTTGGCCTCTCAAGAACAAGATTCAAGACATGATCGACGTCGGAGAGATTCAGTTTGAAGTACCTGAGACTCCGAACATAATCACTGCTCCATTGCCCAATCATTGAAGACCTTTTGTTTATTTGAATTTCCGAGCTGTATTTTTCTTTGCTTATACAAACAATTAACGTCATAGCAAACTCTTTTATTCTATCAATGCATCGCATATGTCTGTTTTGGGAGTTAATACAATTGTTTTCATTATATTCAAAATTGTTTTCATTTTTCTATGATGATCAACTCTCGGTTAATAATTCTAAGCCTCTTGAGGGAGGATGACGAAACGATACCACAATCTTTACAGTATGCTTTTGAACAGACCCCGCTGATGAGGTATAGGCATTGTTTCAATTCCTAAACACTGGAGTAATAAGGAAGATAATCCCTCGTCAACCCCTTTGAGCCAAAGAAGTAGGAGTTTTTCTTTTCGAAAATTAAAACCCTTAATCATAACCTGGGGCAGGGTAGTCTCTCAGTTGATCCAAGTGCATAACGAATGGCACCACAGAGGTCCTTACAAAACAAAAGACAGTGATGGTTCAGAACAATCAAAAGGACAGGCGGTCATTATCAAAACAAAAAAAAATCATAAATGAAAAGCCCAAGAAGTCAAAACCTATAAAGGGGACTTACGAAACTGGGGCATCCCGCTGACTGTAATCACAAAAGAAACAGTTCAGGCAAAAAATAGGGATAACAAAATCAAAAGAAAGAGGCCCTACAAACCTCAACAAAAAAAAGGGGAAATGACTGCCTGTTCAAAATAAAATGTCAATATCCATCACCAGAATATCAGGACGAAGACTCAAACAAGGTCTAACGCACGATCAACTGAGTTTAGGTTTGGAGAACATCACGAAGAGCGGGTGGGTACAAATAAATTTGAGCCTTTATCCTTTGTTTCTTGAACCGTGAACCAGGCCACGTTATAACCCTCAAAAGTCCTAGCTGAAGCATGGGTCAATTTGAAAGCATACTGTTACGAAAGAGGTATCCTGACTCCTTAAGGCCTACGGTAAATACAGAGTTGACATCATGTTTTACAAACATTAACTTGTTTTATGAAAAAGAATGCATTTTCAAAATCTTCAAGACAGACATAAGCTTTGCATTTTTAACATAACTTGGTTTACATATGACTTTTTGTTTGAACAGCAGGGAAATTCGCACGATGAACACCTAGTAAACAAAAGCACTTCCGATCAAAGGGCACGACATGATCATGGTCCATCATCGGGGGCAATCCAATCAAGATTCGGAGAACCTCTCAAAGACCAAATAGCCTGGGGCAAATCTCCGCCTAAGTAACTAGGGGCACTCCAACAACGAATCTTGCTTGATCCAACACCTTCTGGTGGCATGACAAAACCCTTCTAACAGGGGAAACTCCCTACATTCTGAGAGCATGGACATAGTCGAAAAAATACTACGCAAAATCAAAGACCCGCTAGGTTGACACACCTAGACAAAAATAAGGGCTTCCCGGCGAACCAAAAGGGTTCGGGCAAAATGGAGGGATGAAATGAAAAAAATCTGTACACCCGGCAAGTCGAAAACCTGAAAAGGCGGCTTGGGCAAAAATGGGTATCCCGGTGGACTGAAAACCCGAAAGGGCAGTCCATGCAAAAGTTAGGGATCAAAGCGTACGACTATGTCCCGGCATCTCGTCACTTGTCTACCAGAAGATTTGTCAATTACCCCCTACAGGTATCTTCTTCCTCTCCCACATCAGAAACAGGGGCAATAAAGAGTTGGCTAAGCAATCTGATTGTTCTGTCCTCCAAGGTATCAAGGTAGGTTCCGTTGAAGAACATAACCAATACAGTTCAACACTTCCCCAGGAGAGTCCCATCCAATTTCCCCAAGAAAGTTGGAATCCATCTCCCCAAGCAGTAAACTTATCCCCAGTAGATTCGGGAAGCTTATCTCCCGCAGAGCACGAACGCGTCTCCCGGTTTTATTCAAAGAGTTATGTCCTTACCAGGATATAACTGGGTTATCCTCAGCCAAAAGCCACGGAAAGATCGTCCTCGGCGAAGTCTTCTTATCCCCAGCAAAGTCCATTAACACTTCCAACATAACAATGATATGCCCGGCGGAGTTATCATCAACCTCAGCGAAGTATTCCTCTCCCCACAGAGACTTCCCCGCAGAGTAATCCATTCGCCAAGTTTATTCCCCAATGGAGCCATTTTCTCCTACCGGTATTCTTGCAACTAACATCCCCAGCAGAAACAACAAAGCATTGTTCTCCGACATTAGCCCAGGATAAGCTCCTGGCATTCATCAAGGATTTATTTTCCGAAACGAAAATGCATTCATAAACATCACATCTTCATACATTATAACATGCATATGCATCATACTACACAAATCTCATTAATTTTGAGGACATCTTGAAGCCATGCAGTTCATGCATCATGATCTTGCGTACAACTGATGCTTTACCTTTTCAGGAAAGGTCAATACAAAGATGATTACTATCAACTATCGCAACTCCTTCTAGAGATAGTTCAGATGTGACCCAGATATGGCGACGTTCTGATACTTCTTCCAGATCTCCTTCTAGAGATAGTTCAGATGTGACCCAGATATGGCGACGTTCTGATACTTCTTCCAGATCTCCTTCTAGAGATAGTTCAGATGTGACCCAGATATGGCGACGTTCTGATACTTCTTCCAGATTTCCTTCTAGATATAGTTCAGATGTGAACCAGGCATGGAGACGTTCTGATACTCCTTCCAGACTTCTTTCTAGATATAGTTCAGATGTGAACCAGATATGGCGATGTTTTGATACTTCTTCCAGACCTCTTTCTAGATATAGTTCAGATGTGAACCAGATATGGCGACGTTCTGATACTTCTTCCAGATTTCCTTTCAGAGATAGCTTAGAAATGCTCCAGATATGGATGCTGTTTTGTTGCTTATTCAACACTCCTTCTAGATATGGTTCGGATGTGACCCAGGCATGGCGACGTTCTGACACTTATTCCAGACCCCCTCAGATAACTTAGAGATGCCCCGGACACGGAAGCTGTTCTATTGTTTATTCAGAGATCACCTTTCTAGAGATGGTTCAGATGTGACCCGGATATGGCTACCTTCTGATACTTATTCCAGATTCATTCAGATATAGCTTGGAAATGCTCCAGATATTGATGTTGTTCTTCGGCTTTATCAAATTTCTTCTCAAAGATGGCTCAGATATACTCTAGAACCGGATACTATTCTATCGCTTAGTCACAGTTTCTTCTCAAACAACTTAGAGATGCTCCAGACCCGGAGACTATTCTATTGTTCAGTCCAGATTCATTCGAAAGACTATTCCAGCTTCTATTCCTGCATCCATACAGAGCACACTTGCATAAAGAACTTAAGATCAGTCCCGGTAACATGCCAGGTAAGTATCTTTCTTTTTTCAGGTATGCAAGTTCTCAGCTACAGTCCAAGGCTTTCTCTGGTTCAGTCAGATCGACCCTAAGATCTCCCTGTTTCTTATCCAGTTGAAGATTTCAAGACCTAGACCGGTTCAGCTAAATCGACCCTAAGATTTTCCTGTTTCTTATCCAGTCCAAGGCCTTCTCTAGTCCAGCTAAATCGACCCCTAACAGATTTTTCTGATAAAGACTCAGTAGAAGATATCCAAGATTCTCTCAATGATTACTGTTGAGGTTGAAGTCGCCCCAAAATTCTCTCAATGGTTACTGTTGAGGTTGAAGTCGCCCAAGATTTTCTCAATGATTACTGTTGAGGTTGAAGTCGCCCCAAGATTCTCTCAATGGTTACTGTTGAGGTTGAAGTCGCCCAAGATTTTCTCAATGATTACTGTTGAGGTTGAAGTCGCCTACGGTTCTCTCCCCGTTACTACGGAGGTAGTAATCGTCCCCAGATTCTCTCGGCGTTCCTGTTGAGGTAGTAATCGGCCAAGGTTCTCTCACCGTTCCTGTTGAGATAGTAACCATCCCTGGTTCATTCATCACCTTTTGAAGCTCAAGACCCAGCTCCTGTAACCAGTCAGGACACATCTATACCAAGAATCTGAAGACCAGCTCCTGTAACAGGTCAGGTAATCATTTTTTTCTTTTGCAGGTACGCAAGCTCTAGCTAAGGAATCTCTTATGCGATCAACATCCAGATGGCATCTATAAGCCCATCCACCTTCTATCATCTCTTAGCATGGCATCTATAAGCCCATCATCCTATCCATCAATCTCCAAATGGCATCTATAAGCCCATTCCCATCATCACACTGCTACTATGTGAGCGCAAATTTCTGGGCACTCTAGTGTTCAATCATCTTCCACCTTCGGATTACGAAAGGCACGTCAGCCAATCTGCATCCTCAGGTCTAAGAAGATTGAACAGGGGCAATTGTTGTACCCCAAAATTTGCCCTCCCATATTCTTCAAGATTTGCAAAGTCAATGTTTCAAAATCTCCCCAAGGGTTGCACAGTTCAAGGGTCCCCTAACAGTCAAAAACTAGGGTTTTGGTTCTGACAAAGAAATTGAAGTTTCCAAGGGTCCAATAAAGTCCCACATGCCTATAAACATGGTCAAGCATCCTCACACCAAGTTTCAAGACTTACAGCTCAAAATTGCACAGTCAAAAAACCTAATTGCACTACAGTCAACTATAGGGGCAAAATGGTCATTTGACAGTCAAAATTCAAATTTTTTATCAACATCTTATTTTGAAGCCTCAAACATCATTTGATCAATTCTTGATCATGATTCTCAAAGTATGGCTCAAAAAATCTCAAGATGCGAAAGTTTCCATATTTGGACAGTTGAAAAAGTCAACTGTAACTTGACCAGGGCATAACTTTCACATGGATTATCAGAAAAATTCCATCCAAAGCTCATTTTGAAGATAAAGACATTTCCTACAACTCCTCTTCACACTTCAAGTCCAAGAAATGCTCTCACAAAAAGTTATCAATTTCAACATTATAGGTCATTTTCAAAAGTCAACAAAAAGGGACTTTAAGTCAAAGGCCATAACTTGCGATTGGAAAATCAAAATGACATGGGACCAAAGACATTGGTTAGAGGACTCAAAGACCTTTCCAAAATGTCCAAGAACATAATCAAAGCTTAAAAATTGAGCAAGATATGCCTTGTGGAAGTTGGGAAATTTTTGGATATTTTGAAAAGTCAACATTGCTTCAAATGTCTTAAAAATGCTAATGGGCCTCTTTTTCTTCCAAGAATCATTGTCCAAGGCATGTGCACGACCATTTGGCCCAAAGGGAAGTTTTTTCATCATTTTTATTTTACTTATTTGAATTTTTAAATGCTAGAAATTCATTTAATTAATTAAAATATATGAAAAATACCAAACCTAAGTTTTTAAATCTTTTTATGCATGAAATACACTCAATATTTCATGCATGATCTGATTTGCGAAGAATCCATGTGATTGGACATGATTGGAACCAAAATAGCATGAAAAAGATTTGAAAGTTATGGCATGAAAAATCAAATATCTCTTCATCAATTCATGGATTCTTTGGACAAAATTCTCAACCCTAATCACTCACACATATATACATGCTAACCCTAATGCTAGGGACCTCCCAGTTGCGCAAGAACATCATCACCACTTTTGCATTTTTGTGAAAAAACTCAAATACTGAAAACTAGGTTCTAGGGCGATTCAAGCCAAAATAATTGTTCCATCACCTTCCTGAGACATCAAGAAACGTGTCTAAATAGCTTTCCACATCCCTAACGCCTAGAATTGGTGAATGGAACTCAAACTTTTTCACTTTTTTGCATAAATCATATTTTATCATACATGTCATGATTTTGAATTCTAATACTTGTTTTGTGTTACTCTCATCACTCTGAAGCTAACTGTGTTGTTCAATTAAGTTTTCCACACCCATACGCGATTTCACCATTAAAGGACGCTAGGGTTACAGGATTTTCAAATTAGGCGTTTCTAGATACTGTAAAATTGAGACACCATAATACCATGGTTGAATTCAGCATGCTTGGACGATTCTAAAGCAACCCTCGCGCCTAATTTATGTGATACCATGGCCTGTTCGCTATTATTAAAAAATGCATATTTTGGGGGGGTTTAAAACCCCCGTTAACCTCTTTTATATTTCAGGGAAAAAAGAAAAACGGAGAAGATTATGAAGTGTCAAGACCTGATTGAGTCATTTGAATTTTCGCGCGAGAATGTCCACTAACGCCTGATTTACATTATGTTATTTGTCTTCCATATAATAATCAAAGCGCGTTGGTAGCTCTGTTGGTCCAGGCGTGTATTGGTAATCTCCAGGACCTGGGTTCGAGCCCCAGGTCCCCGTCCCTTCCATATTATTTTTCTAAACGCGTTTCTGTGCAGTTTCACTACAAGGGTGCATCATACATCCACAATATCCAGCGTTCCACATGGCCTATTACCTCAATCCAAGGGCATTGGTTGGAAGAACACCCTGGGCGTTAGTCAATGGAGCTATACGCTGGCAAGAAAAGTTAAATAAGGCCTTAAAACCTTGGGCCAACAATACTAAAGTATACCTCCAATTGGGGACAGAACCCCCCAAGGTATTGTATTTCTTTTCTTTTCTTTATTTTATTTATTTCAATTATTTCCTTTTTTACTCCTTAAATTAATTATTTTCATAAAATATAAAAATAACAAAAAATCAGAAAAGTCATGAAAAATCAAAAAATATATTTTATTTCAATAATAAAAATCATTAATTAATTTAGTCTTATTCTTAAACTTAATATTTTTCAATAAACTTAAAAATTGGTAGAATTAGGGTTTCAAGCATTTTTATCTCTTTTTCCCTTTTTCACCATAATTAATTATTTATTTTTAGAAATCAAATTGCATTAATTAAATTAGGTTTAATTGTAGATAATTTTCATATTTTTTTAATAAATAAAAGTTGTAGAATTAGGGTTAATTAGTTAATTTCATTTAATTCACATAAAAAACCATAAAATCCAAAAAATCTCAAAATAATTTCTTTTTTCATTTTTTATTTAATTAATTTAATAATTTAATTTCATTAAAAAGGGTCCAACGCCCTCGCTTTCAATTTTAATTTATGTCGCGTATTTTATTTTATTTCTTTTAAATATTAATGTAATTCTCCCAAAGCCTTGTAAACTCGGACACTTTATTTCTCGCACTTTACTTCTTTATTTTCTGTCAAATCGGGTCCTGGATTAAATTTAGCGATGTGGACCCGCGCCTTTGTAATAGCTTACGAACTTTATCTTTCCGCACTTTTTTAACTGTTAATTAAATGCATGCAAGAATGAATGACTAAAGTAAAAACAAACGCATATATCACTTTGACATGAAAAGACAAAATAAATGAATCTGACACACAAATCACACACCACCCCTAGGGTACGCCTCACTGTTGCCTTGCCTCGAAAGGTGATCGTCGAGTAGAGGATGTCTTAGTAAGTCCTCATGATCCGGGAACCTGGCATGAGGGTAGCTTCTAAGGTGTCTTCCCATTGCTCTGGTGATCACCATGTCCCGAACATCGAATTGACCCGAACACCTCCAACGGTGGTGCTACCTACCTCTCAATGGTGGGATGGCACTACTTTAAAGGACATTTACACAGACGAATTCCTTAGGGTAGGTAGACGACTCTAGATACTTGCTCTAACTTCAAAACAAATCAAAAAAATACTTTTCACACCGACACCTTTTCAAAAGCTTTCGAAAGCAATTTTTCAAACACTCTTGAGGATCGATACAAGAGTCGAACTGGAATTTTTAAAGAAACTTTTTTTAAAACCCACAGTTGAAAAGCAAACAAACCATTTTTGAAAACACAAATGAGCAAGTATCTAAGAGCCCATGGATAACCATGGATAGAAAGGGTGCTAACACCTTCCCTTTCTATAATCTACCTCCCGAACCGAGAGCAATCTCTTTAAGGAATTTTTCTGTGCTTTTGTCCCTTCCATTTGGAGAATATAAAAGACGGTGGCGACTCTTGCTTCCGCGACATTTCGCGAACCAGCGTTAAACAGTCAGTTCCAGATCCACCGATCACACCTACAATCCAGGCTTTTATATCAAAGTAACCATACTATCCATGTTCCTTCTCACAACCCTACTTTCCAGGCTTTCATGTCGAAGTAACCTACTATCCAGGTTCCTTCTCACAACCCTACTATCCAGGCTTTCATATGGAAGTAACCCTACTATCCAGGTTCCTTCTCACCGCCCTACTATCCAGGCTTTCATATCGAAGTAACCCTACTATCCAGGTTCCTTCTCACAGCCCTACTATCCAGGCTTTCATATCGAAGTAACCTACTATCCATGTTCCTTCTCAAATCCCTACTATCCAGGCTTTCATATCGAAGTAACCCTATTATCCAGGTTCCTTCTCACAGCCCTACTATCCAGGCTTTCATATCGAAGTAACCCTACTATCCAGGTTCCTTCTCATAGCCCTACTATCCAGGATTTCATATCGAAGTAACCCTACTACCCAGGTTCCTTCTCACAGCCCTACTATCCAGGCTTTCATATCGAAGAAACCCTACCATCCAGGTTCCTTCTCACAGCCCTACAAACCAGGCTTTCATATTAAAGTAACCCTACTATATAGGTTCCTTCTCATAGCCCTATTATCCAAGCTTTCATATCGAAGTAACCCTACTATCCAGGTTCCTTCTCACAGCCCTACTATCCAGGCTTTTATATCGAAGTAACCCTACTATCCAGGTTCCTTCTCACAGTCCTACTATCCAGGCTTTCATATCGAAGTAACCCTACTATCCAGGTTCCTTCTCACAGCCCTACTATCCAGGCTTTCATATCGAAGTAACCCTACTATCCAGGTTCCTTCTCATAGCCCTACTATACAGGCTTTCATATCGAAGTAACCCTACTATCCAGGTTCCTTCTTACAGCCCTACTATCCAGGCTTTCATATCGAAGTAAGCCTACTATCCAATTTCCTTCTCACAACCCTACTATCCAGGATTTCATATCGAATTAACCCTACTATCCAGGTTCCTTCTCACAGCCCTACTATCCAGGCTTCTATATTGAAGTAACCCTACTATCTAGGTTCCTTCTCATAGCCCTACTATCCAGGCTTTCATATCGAAGTAACCCTACTATCCAGGTTCCTTCTCATAGCCCTACTTTCTAGGCTTTCATACAGAAGAAACCCTACTATCCAGGTTCCTTCTCACAACCTTACTATCCAAGATTTCATATCGAAGTTACCCTACTATCCATGTTCCTTCTCACAGACCTACAATCCAGGCTTTCATATCGAAGTAACCCTACTATCCAGGTTCCTTCTCACATCCCTGCTATCCAGGCTTTCATATCAAAGTAACCCTACTATCCAGGTTCCTTCTCACAGCCCTACTATCCAGGCTTTCATATCGAAGTAACCCTACTATCCAGGTTCCATCTTACAGCCCTATTATCCAGGCTTTCATATCGAAGTAAGCCTACTATCCAAGTTCCTTCTCACAACCCTATTATCAAGGCTTTCATATGGAAGTAACCCTACTATCCAGGTTCCTTCTCACAGCCCTACTATCAAGGCTTTCATATCGAAGTAACCCTACTATCCAGGTTCCTTCTCATAGCCCTACTATCCAGGATTTCATATCGAAGTAACCCTACTATCCAGGTTCCTTCTCACAGCCCTACTATCCAGGCTTTGATATCGAAGCAACCCTACTATCCAGGTTCCTTCTCACAGTCCTACAAACCAGGCTTTCATATTGAAGTAACACTACAATACAGGTTCCTTCTCATAGCCCTATTATCCAGGCTTTCATATCTAAGTAACCCTACTATCCAAGTTCCTTTTCACAGCCCTACTATCCAAGCTTTCATATTGAAGTAGCCCTACTATCCAGGTTCCTTTTCACAGCCCTACCATCCAAGCTTTCATATCCAAGTAACGCTACTATCCAGGTTCCTTCTCACAGCCCTACTATCCAGGCTTTCATATCGAAGTAACCCTACTATCCAGGTTCCTTCTCACAACCCTACTATCCAGGCTTTCATATCGAAGTAACCCTACTATCTAGGTTCCTTCTCACAGCCCTACTATCCAGGCTTTCATATCGAAGTAACCCTACTATCCAGGTTCCTTCTCATAGTCCTACTATCCAGGCATTCATACAGAAGAAACCCTACTATCCAGGTTCCTTCTCACATCCCTACTATCCAGGCTTTCATATCGAAGTAACCCTACCATCGAGGTTCCTTCTTACAGCCCTACTATCCAGGCTTTCATATCGAAGTAACCCTACTATCCAGGTTCCTTCTCACAGACCTACTATCCAGGCTTTCATATCGAAGTAACCCTACTATCCGGGTTCTTTCTTACATCCCTACTATCCAGGCTTTCATATGAAAGTAACCCTACTATCCAGGTTCCTTCTCACAACCCTACTATCTAGGATTTCATATCGAAGTAACCTACTATCCAAGTTCCTTCTCACAGCCCTACTGTCCAGGCTTTCATATCGAAGTAACCCTATTATCCAGGTTCCTTCTCACAGCCCTACTATCCAGGCTTTCATATCGAAGTAACCCTACTATCCAGGTTCCTTCTCATAGCCCTACTATCCAAGATTTCATATCGAAGTAACCCTACTATCCAGGTTCCTTCTCACAGCCCTACTATCCAGGCTTTCATATCAAAGAAACCCTACCATCTAGGTTCCTTCTCACCGCCCTACAAACCAGGCTTTCATATTGAAGTAACCCTACTATACAAGTTCCTTCTCATAGCCCTATTATCCAGGCTTTTAAATCGAAGTAACCCTACATTCCAGGTTCCTTCTCACAGCCCTACTATTTAGGCTTTTATATCGAAGTAACCCTACTATCCAGGTTCCTTCTTACAGTCCTACTATCCAGGCTTTCATATTGAAGTAACCCTACTATCCAGGTTCCTTTTCACAGCCCTACTATCCAGGCTTTCATATCGAAGTAACACTACTATCCAGGTTCCTTCTCATAGCCCTACTATACAGGCTTTCATATCGAAGTAACTCTACTATCCAGGTTCCTTCTTACAACCCTACTATCCAGGCTTTCATATCGAAGTAAGCCTACTATCCAGGTTCCTTCTCACAACCCTACTATCCAGGCTTTCATATCGAATTAACCCTACTATCCAGGTTCCTTCTCACAGCCCTACTATCCAGGCTTTCATATCGAAGTAACCCTACTATCTAGGTTCCTTCTCATAGCCCTACTATCCAAACTTTCATATCGAAGTAACCCTACTATCCAGGTTCCTTCTCATAGCCCTACTATCCAGGATTTCATACGGAAGAAACCCTACTATCCAGGTTCCTTTTCACATCTATACTATCCAAGATTTCATATCGAAGTTACCCTACTATCCAGGTTCCTTCTCACAGACCTACGATCCAGGCTTTCATATCGAAGTAACCCTACTATCCAGGTTCCTTCTCACAACCCTGCTGTAGGTGTTTAGGTATTGGCTTGCATTTTTGGTAAACTCCAAGTGTATGTATGAATGTCATGACTGATGTCATAACATTCTAGTTCAGGTTGTACTAACTCTTTAGGTACATATGCAGAAAAATATTGTAACTCAAATACTGATGTTTATAAGTGTGTATCTGAGCATGTTTGCAAAATGATCACATTTAGCTAATCAGTAGACAGGTTTTCTCAGATGTCATAACAGATGTTATGACATCCTGTTCTGAACTAGCAGGATTACAGGATTGGATAAGTCTGAGTTTTTTCAGGAAATAACTCAGTCCTTCCTAAACAGAATCCTGCGTTTTCTGAGGAGTAACCTCGCTCAATCCTAACCTGATCAACAAAGTACTGTGACCTGGTCTTTAGGTCAAACGGAATCAACCCTAGGTTTTTGGAAACCCTAACTGAAGTTGCAGCTGCTATATATTCAACAGAGCTGCGGTTTTTGAAGTCATCCCTGCTGATTGATTAGAAGATCAAGTTTGTAATCTGTATAGATTTGTTTATTGTACTCCAAGCAATTATCATTGTGATAAGTGTCTTGGAATAGGTTTCAATTGTAAGGGTTGTGTAGCACTCAAAGCTTTGAAGCAAGAGTGTTTGAATGTTACTTGACTAAAGCTGTGAAGCAGAGTCAAGTTAGTTGTGTACATCACTCAAAGCTGTGAAGCACGAGTGATTGTGTTACTTGATTAAAAAGCTGTGAAGCTTAATCAAGAGTGTGTTTTGAAGAGTGTCTTCATCAATTCTCAAGTCAAATTAGTTTATGTATCACTGCTGTGATTGAGGGGGAGTGAGTAGGAACTCAGGTTTAAGTTGTACTTAGATTAGAATTGCATTGGGTAGGTCTTAAGTGAAGGAGATAAACTGGTTGGTTTATTCCTGAATTAACATCTCTTATAGTGGATTCTCTCCCTGGCTTGGTAGCCCACAGAGTAGGTGTTGTTGCACACTGAACTGGGTAAACAATTGACTGTGTTGTTTACTGCTTTTGTATTTACTGTCATATAGTAAGTCAGATACGGTGTCATAACATCGGACGTGACATTAAGTATCTGTAGCCAGAATTTTCAATTGGTATCAGAGCAGGCACCCTGCCTGTATTACTGGGTGAGATCTAGGGATATCACTTTCTGGCACTATGGACAAAGAAGGAGTTTTTGGAAATAGACCACCCATTCTGGATGGAACTAATTATGACTACTGGAAACCTCGTATGATTGCCTTCCTAAAATCTCTGGACAAAAAGGCTTGGAGAGCTGCTGACAAAGGATGGATTCATCCCACCATAACTGAAAGAGATGGGACAATCAGTCTGAAGCCTGAGGAAGAGTGGAGTAAAGAAGAAGATGAGCTAGCTCTGGGAAATTCAAAAGCCTTAAATGCCTTGTTCAATGGAATTGATAGAAACATCTTCAGATTAGTACATCAATATGAACTGGCCAAGGAAGTTTGGGACACCCTCAAAACTACTCATGAGGGCACTTCCAAAGTAAAGATGTCAAGGCTTCAGATGTTGACCACTAAGTTTGAGAATCTAAAAATGATGGAAGATGAAACCATCCATGAATTTCACATGAACATCTTGGAGATTGCCAACACCTCAGGAGCACTGGGAGAAAAAATGTCAGAAGAAAAACTGGTAAGGAAGATTCTCAGATCCTTGCCTAAAAGATTTGCAATGAAGGTAACTGCCATAGAGGAAGCCCAGGACATTAGCAAGTTAAAAGTGGATGAACTTATTGGGTCTCTTCAGACTTTTGAGATGGGGATCACTGATAATGGTGACAAGAAGAACAAAAGCATAGCACTTGTAACCAACACTGATGTTGAACACAAGGAGGATGAAGAAGAAAACATATCAGAAGCCATTGCCATGCTTGGAAGACAGTTCAACAGGCTCATCAAAAGAATGGACCCAAAGTCAAGGTCAAATGTTCATAACATTCCTTCTGACATTGACAGTTCCAGCAGAAGACCAAGATCAGAAGATAAGGAAAACCAAGGCAGAGGAATTCAATGCCATGGATGTGAAGGATATGGACATATTCGAGCTGAATGTCCTACCTTTCTTAAGAAGCAAAAGAAAGGAATGACTGTTACTTGGTCTGACTATGATTCAGAAAGCAATTCTGAAGAAGAATCTGCCAAACTAGTTACTGCCCTAACTAGTGTTTGTACTTCTGAAAGTGACACCAGTAATGAAGAAGTAACATTTGAAGAACTGGCTGATACCTACAAGAAATTGTGTATCAGAAGTGGTGAAGTCTGTGTGCAAAATGAGAAACAATCAAAACTCATTGTAAAGCTGGAGGCTGAAAAGAGAGCAAATCTTGAAACTATAAGTCATTTAGAAGGAGAAGTTCAACTGCTGAACTCACAACTGAATCAAATGACCAAATCAGTCAAGATGTTGACAAATGGAACTGACAAATTAGAAGAGATTCTTCAGGCTGGACAAAATATGGGAAATAAATCTGGCCTAGGATTTGTGGAAACAAAGAAATTTGTTACCAGGAAGCAAATGTCAAACCAGATGTCTCAACATTACTCTCAACATCAGGGACAGAGACACATGAAGAAGAGGTACCAAAGATGGAGATGTCATCATTGTGGGAAATATGGTCACATAAAGCCCTTCTGCTACAGACTACATGGATATCCTAATCAGAAATCAGATGTCAAACCTATGTCTAAAAAGGTACCACACGCTCCTCAATGGAAGAAAAAGGCTATTGCACTGATAGCACACACTTCCCTGAAGATCTCAGCAAAGGAAGATTGGTACTTTGACAGTGGATGTTCCAGACACATGACTGGATTCAAAAATCTCCTCAATAATGTTATGCCTCACACCACCAGTTTTGTGACCTTTGGAGATGGTGCTAAAGGAGAAATCAAAGGAGTTGGTAATTTGGACTACCCTGGAGTTCCAAGTCTGAATAAGGTACTGCTGGTGAAAGGGTTGACTACTAATCTCATCAGCATCAGTCAATTATGTGATCTAGGATTTATGGTCAACTTCTCAAGATCTGAATGTCTAGTGTTTAATGAAAAACTAGATATTGTAATGAGAGGAATAAAATCCAAAAATAACTGTTATGTGTGGCAGCCTGAGAACACTGATATCCCCACTTTGAGTCAAATCATCAAAGAAGAAAAAGATATGAAACAGTGGCAGCATAAACTTGAAGGAATGAAAAGAGCTATTCCTATGGAAGATGTCAGAAGAACTCCTAAACTACAGGCTGATAATATATGTGATGTGGCAAAGAACAAGTCTCATAAATTCTGTTCTCAAAAATTCTGGTCAACACAGATGCTACCTGAAGACAATGTTACACAAGATGTTGTGACATTGTGGTGTGATAATCTGAAAACATTCAACATTTCCTTAAACCCTATTGACTTTGGAGAGAAGAAATCATTTAAACTGAAACATAGTTTCTCTGAGCTTCAGCTAACTGATTCTTCTACCAAGGTGCTTGTTGGAAATCAACTTGAAAATTTGAGGGGCAGATTGGGCATTCACCAACATGAGAAATTATAGCAATTAGTTTTGCTGAAAACAAGGGTTAAAAGGATTAATTCTATTAAGTCTATATTTAGTGGGTTAATCATATTCACTCACAATTCCTTCAAAAGCCTTCAGAAGTTGAAAAGACTCCCTTGTACTCCCTATCTCTCTCATCCTTGCAACCTGTTTTCTCCTCCCAATCAAAGAGTTTTCTCAAATTGCTACTGCTACTCAACGTTAAACACAATGTCTCAGACATCATCTTCCACTATGGCGGCTTCGTCTCACTCTTCATCATCGTCATCTGATCAAGATTCTAGGGCAATCACGACATGCATAGAATCTGAAGTACTTGAGGTCACTCCTCTCAGGGAGATGGCAACTAACCCAGCCAAAATCAAGAAGCTCAGGACCAGACATGCAGGAAGAGCTCAAGCTGCAGTCTCTGGTAATTCTTCTCTTCCTTCATCTACTATACCTAATAAAGAAGGAACAGTTCAAGTACACCAAGCTATTGCTAGACTGGTTACTAGCATTCTGAGTGGCAACCAATCTGTACCGGGGATTTCTATTCCTTTGAATCAATCTGAAAGTCCAAATGTGGAAGGTTCTGAAAATATAGATGTCACTGAGGATGTTGTGACACCAAAAGACAACATTCAGAATCCCTCTGAAAAGGCTGCTGATCCACCTATCATTGATGTGGATGAAGAGTACTCAGATAATGAACTGATTGCTAATGTGAACCCTAGCATTGCTAGGAGATTGATGAAAAGAAAAAGTAGTGAGACTGTTAAACCTAAGAAGTCCAAGGCTGAAGGGATGGCTGAAAATATTCAGACAAAAGGGAAGAAGGCACAGGTGCTGACTGCTAGACAACCAATCTCCAAGAAAAGAAAAGAACCTGAAACTTCTGACTCTGATGATGAATCAGAATTTGAGATTGACATTGACAATGCTCCCATCAGAAGGAAGCTCCCTTCCAGCAAGATTGCTAGAGTGCCTGAAGTGCCAACTGACAACATCTCCTTTCATCATCCTGATAATGCAAACAGGTGGAAGTATGTTTGCTTGAAGAGAATAGCCTTGGAGAGAGAACTCAACAATGATGCTTTGGAGTGCAAAGACATCATGGAGCTGATCAGGAATGCTGGGCTAATAAAGACTGTGATGAAGTTTGGCAAATGTTATGAAAATCTGGTTAAAGAGTTTGTAGTGAACTTATCCAATGATTGTGCTGATGGGAGGTCAGCTGACTTTGAGAGTGTGTTTGTTAGAGGAAGAAGGGTCAAGTTCTCTCCATCAGAAATCAACAAGTTTCTTGGAAGAACGAATAAGGACTGTCCTGATCTAGAGGCAACTGACAATGAAGTATGCTTGACCATCACTGCCAGGCAAGTAAAGTGCTGGCCATTGAAAGGGAAGTTGAATGCTAGTAAACTCAGCATGAAATTTGCCATCTTGCATAAAATAGGTGCAGCAAACTGGGTGCCTACAAATCACAAATCAACCATCTCCACAGGATTGGGGAGATTCATCTATGCTGTAGGAACCAAGACTGCCTTTGACTATGGAAGGTACATTTTTGAACAAATCTTGAAGCATGCTGGCAGTTATGCTGTCAAAGGACCAATTGCCTTTCCCTCCCTCCTTTGTGGAATCATCCTTGCACAATATCCTGACATACTTGTAGCAAGAGATACAGTCTGCAAAAGAGCCCCTGCCCTTGGCCTGCACTACAAACTGTTTCAGGGATCCCATGCTCCAGACATTGTCATAACATCAGCTGAGACATCGTCTGCAAAGAGCCAGTCCAAAACATCAGATGTCATAGCTGTCTTAAAAGAAACTTGCAAAGATCTGGATGCTAGAAAAAGGACCCTAGAAGCACTAATTGCCAAGCTAGAAAAGGATGAAGCTGAAGCAAGCATGAGGGAAGAAGATGAAGAAAGTGGCTCCTCTGAGTCTGATGACAGTACTTGAAGGATGATTGCTGCTTGGTGGTGTTGCTGGTGGAGTTTGGAAGTATGTTCTGCTATTGTCTGCTGCTGATCTCATTATTTTGTCTTGGATAACTGTATTACTTTATAAACATGTAATCTTTGGCCCATTTGTGGCTAAAGTGGGGGAGAATATTTGGTACTGCTTAATTAGTACTTAACACTATATTTTTCTGCTGTCATTTATTTCTGCTGCTATCTATCTATCTCTGATTGTTTAGGGACTTTAGCCAAAAATCTGCCAAAGGGGGAGTTTGTAGGTGTTTAGGTATTGGCTTGCATTTTTGGTAAACTCCAAGTGTATGTATGAATGTCATGACTGATGTCATAACATTCTAGTTCAGGTTGTACTAACTCTTTAGGTACATATGCAGAAAAATATTGTAACTCAAATACTGATGTTTATAAGTGTGTATCTGAGCATGTTTGCAAAATGATCACATTTAGCTAATCAGTAGACAGGTTTTCTCAGATGTCATAACAGATGTTATGACATCCTGTTCTGAACTAGCAGGATTACAGGATTGGATAAGTCTGAGTTTTTTCAGGAAATAACTCAGTCCTTCCTAAACAGAATCCTGCGTTTTCTGAGGAGTAACCTCGCTCAATCCTAACCTGATCAACAAAGTACTGTGACCTGGTCTTTAGGTCAAACGGAATCAACCCTAGGTTTTTGGAAACCCTAACTGAAGTTGCAGCTGCTATATATTCAACAGAGCTGCGGTTTTTGAAGTCATCCCTGCTGATTGATTAGAAGATCAAGTTTGTAATCTGTATAGATTTGTTTATTGTACTCCAAGCAATTATCATTGTGATAAGTGTCTTGGAATAGGTTTCAATTGTAAGGGTTGTGTAGCACTCAAAGCTTTGAAGCAAGAGTGTTTGAATGTTACTTGACTAAAGCTGTGAAGCAGAGTCAAGTTAGTTGTGTACATCACTCAAAGCTGTGAAGCACGAGTGATTGTGTTACTTGATTAAAAAGCTGTGAAGCTTAATCAAGAGTGTGTTTTGAAGAGTGTCTTCATCAATTCTCAAGTCAAATTAGTTTATGTATCACTGCTGTGATTGAGGGGGAGTGAGTAGGAACTCAGGTTTAAGTTGTACTTAGATTAGAATTGCATTGGGTAGGTCTTAAGTGAAGGAGATAAACTGGTTGGTTTATTCCTGAATTAACATCTCTTATAGTGGATTCTCTCCCTGGCTTGGTAGCCCCCAGAGTAGGTGTTGTTGCACACTGAACTGGGTAAACAATTGACTGTGTTGTTTACTGCTTTTGTATTTACTGTCATATAGTAAGTCAGATACGGTGTCATAACATCGGACGTGACATTAAGTATCTGTAGCCAGAATTTTCACTTGCTATCCAGGCTTTCTTATCGAAGTAACCCTACTATCCAGGTTCCTTCTCACAACCCTAATATCCAGGCTTTCATATCAAAGTAACCATACTATCCATGTTCCTTCTCACAACCCTACTTTCCAGGCTTTCATGTCGAAGTAACCTACTATCCAAGTTCCTTCTCACAACCCTATTATCCAGGCTTTCATATCGAAGTAACCCTACTATCCAGGATCCTTCTCACCACCCTACTATCTAGGATTTCATATCGAAGTAACCCTACTATCCAGGTTCCTTCTCACAGCCCTACTATCCAGGCTTTCATATCGAAGTAACCTACAATCCAGGTTCCTTCTCACATCCCTACTATCCAGGCTTTCATATCGAAGTAACCCTATTATCCAGGTTCCTTCTCACAGCCCTACTATCCAGGCTTTCATATCGAAGTAACCCTACTATCCAGGTTCCTTCTCATAGCCCTACTATCCAGGATTTCATATCGAAGTAACCCTACTACCCAGGTTCCTTCTCACAGCCCTACTATCCATGCTTTCATATCGAAGCAACCCTACCATCCAGGTTCCTTCTTACAGCCCTACAAACCAGGCTTTCATATTGAAGTAACCCTACTATACAGGTTCCTTCTCATAGCCCTATTATCCAAGCTTTCATATCGAAGTAACCCTACTATCCAGGTTCCTTCTCACAGCCCTACTATCCAGGCTTTTATATCGAAGTAACCCTACTATCCAGGTTGCTTCTCACAGTCCTACTATCCAGGCTTTCATATCGAAGTAACCCTACTATCCAGGTTCCTTCTCACAGCCCTACTATCCAGGCATTCATATCGAAGTAACCCTACTATCCAGGTTCCTTCTCATAGCCCTACTATACAGGCTTTCATATCGAAGTAACCCTACTATCCAGGTTCCTTCTTACAGCCCTACTATCTAGGCTTTCATATCGAAGTAAGCCTACTATCCAAGTTCCTTCTCACAACCCTACTATCCAGGCTTTCATATCGAATTAACCCTACTATTCAGGTTCCTTCTCACAACCCTACTATCCAGGCTTTCATATTGAAGTAACCCTACTATCTAGGTTCCTTCTCATAGCCCTACTATCCAAGCTTTCATATCGAAGTAACCCTACTATCCAGGTTCCTTCTCATAGCCCTACTTTCCAGGCTTTCATACGGAAGAAACCCTACTATCCAAGTTCCTTCTCACAGCCCTACTATCCAAGATTTCATATCGAAGTTACCCTACTATCCAGGTTCCTTCTCACAGACCTACAATCCAGGATTTCATATCGAAGTAACCCTACTATCCAGGTTCCTTCTCACAGCCCTACTATTCAGGCTTTCATATCAAAGTAACCATACTATCCATGTTCCTTCTCACAAGCCAATTTTCCAGGCTTTCATATAGAAGTAACCTACTATCCAGGTTCCTTCTCACAACCCTACCATCCAGGCTTTTATATCGAAGTAACCCTACTATCCAGGTTCCTTCTCACCGCCCTACTATCCAGGCTTTCATATCGAAGTAACCCTACTATCCAGGTTCCTTCTCATAGCCCTACTATCTAGGCTTTCATATCGAAGTAACCCTACTATCCAGGTTCCTTCTCACAACCCTACTATCCAGGCTTTCATATCGAAGTAACCCTACTATCCAGGTTCCTTCTCACAGCCCTACTAACCAGGCTTTCATATTGAAGTAACCCTACTATACAGGTTCCTTCTCATATCCCTATTATCCAGGCTTTCATATCGAAGTAACCCTACTATCCTGGTTCCTTCTCACAACTCTACTATCCAGGCTTTCATATCGAATTAACCCTACTATCCAGGTTCCTTCTCACAGTCCTACTATCTAGGCTTTTATATATAAGTAACCCTACTATCCAGGTTCCTTCTCACATTGCTACTATCCAGGCTTTCATATCGAAGTAACCCTACAATCCAGGTTCCTTCTCGTAGCCCTACTATCCAGGCTTTCATATCGAAGTAACCCTACTATCTAGGTTCCTTCTCATAGCCCTACTATCCAGGCTTTCATATCGAAGTAACCCTACTATCCAGGTTCTATCTCATAACCTTACTATCCAGGTTCCCCCCTCTCTTATCCCCAAACAACAGTCCACAACATTGTAAGACTAGAACCTGATCAAACACGATTTGTTTTACATTTCCCCAGTAAATCGCGGTGCAGCTTGTACCCTGACCAGATACGCAGTACACTTCCGCTTCCTCAACTGAAGCTCCTAAAACTCTAGTTCTCCCAAGACAGGAAATCAACATCCCCTAGATGGCATCTTTAAGCCCATCTCTTGCAAATCTCCGTCGCATCCAAGATGGCATCTTTAAGCCCATCTTCGATAATCTTCAATCCTCGACTTCCAAATGGCATCTGTAAGCCCATTCCTGATATTCCAAATCAAGCGCCACTTCATGCGAGTGCAAATTTCTGGGCACTCTAGTGTTCAATCATCTTTCACCTTTAGATCACGAAAGGCAGAGAAGCCAATCTACATCCTCAAGTTTAAGAAGATTGATCAGGGGGAGCTGTTGTACCCCAAAATTTGTCCTCTCATTTTACTCAATACATGTCAATTGAGGTCCCTAAGTTGCTCAAGGAAGTCCAAGAGTTGACTAGGCCAACTCTCTCCTAAGGCAGTATACCTCAAATTAGGGTTTCACTTTTCATCAAGATGCTTGAGTCCAAAGGATCCCAAATGCTCTCCATGGTCTTAATATGTTCTCAAGACCCTACATGTCAAGTTTCATGCCTTGCACAAGAAGTTTGCCCAGCCAACGACTCAGATGCTTGAGAATCGACTATACTAGGTCAAAAGTCAACTGTGGCCCACATACAGTCAAACTTCAATATTTTTGGTCAACATAATCATTTTTAAGTGTTATCCATCATTTGATCAAGGGTTGGTCATGATTCCTCAAGGGATGCTCCAAATTCACCAAAACCCAAAAGTTGCTAAATTAGGGTTTTGTAGGAAAAGTCAACCCAACTTTGACTAAGCATAACTTCTTCATACTTTATCAGAAATTTTCCATCCTAGGCTCATTTTGAAGAGGATGAAATTGCCTACAATTCATCTTCATCCCACAAGTTCAAAATATGCACTCACAAAAAGATATGAATTTTGACATTATAGGTCATTTTGAAAAGTCAACAAAAACACCTTTTGGGTCAAAGCTTCATACATGAACATGGAAGATCCAATTGATATGAGACCAAAAAGGTTGGTTAGGGGACATCCTAAGCTTTCTAAAAAGTCCAAGTACATCTCACCTTCTGAGGATCATCACACGCCCTCTGATCTCATGCTCTGGATCCATCTCCAACGCCCTATGATCTCATCCTCTGGACCCATCTCCAGCCAGATCCATCACACCTCACCTTCTGAGGATCATCAAGCACCCTCTGATCTCATCCTCTGATCCAATGCCAACATACGCAAGTCCACCATGAGTCCCTAGAAGATGGTCTCATTGGATCAGGCGCCCGACTCTTGGCCATCCTTCTGGGTTTCAAAAGTTCAACACCCCCCAGAATTGCTTAAACAGGCCCTTTTTCTCATCTTTTAATTTTAATTCTTTTTTTAATTATTTTATAACTATTCTTTTTTTAAAAAAATAACACATAAATCATTTTGTTTAATTTATTAAATCAAAAATCACAAAAAACACCAAAAATCTTTTTCATAAAAAATATATTTTGTTTCCTTGAATTAATTAATTAAATTTAATTAGGGCAATTAAATCTTATTTTTGTAATTAAAATCAATTAGAAATTAGGGTTTACTTTTGTATGATAATTAATTTCTTCTTCAAAAATAACTTAAATATTTTCTCAAATTAGGTTTTTTTAGGTTTTATAATTGTCCTCGCATTTAATTCGTCGCGCATATTTTATTTACCCTTTTTTGTTATTATTGCAATTGTTTCAAGGATGTAATAGTTCTAATTAGGGTTTTAAATTCCGCACTTTAATTTTCCGTCGAGACAATTATGTAACTGTCAAAGCCTTGTAATAGCTAGGTTTATTCTTTTCCGCACTTTAAATTCCTACAAATATTTAACTGTCTAGATGTATGCTAATAGGATTTTATGACAAGAGTATCTGGAAATTTAAACGATAGATCACCTAATGTGCAAAGACTAAATTAACTGAAAAATTCACATGCACATATTCACTCCTAGGGTTTTCCTCACTTCGGTTGCCTTCGGTAAACAGTCATTAAGCATAGGAAATTTTAGTGGTCGCCCTCCTGTCTAAAAGATCAAGTGTCCCATTCGAATGTTGCCTAGGAAATGTTTCCTCGGAAACGTTTCCTCGGAAAGATCTTAAGACTCTAGGGTTACTACAAAGGTTTTCTAACTATTGCTTTAGTGATTGTACTTCGTCCCTTTGGAATGTCCCTTACAAACTCCAACAAAGGTGCTACCTACTCTTTAATAGTGGGATAGTGGTTTCTAAAGGAAATAGAACAGAAACGATCTTCTTTCGAGTAGGTAGATGCTAGTAGGTACTTGCTCAATAAAAACTCTTCACACAAACACCTTTCAAAAACAGTTTTCCAAACAACTTTGTCACATTCTTGAGGACTGATACAAGGGTTATCACGAAGTAAAATATTTTCAAAGCAAGCACACACACAAGCAATTTTTAAAATATGAGAAAGTACCTAAGAGCCCGTAGATAACTAGAGATAGAAAGGGTGCTAACACCTTCCCTTCCTATAATCTACCCCCTGTACTAAGAAATATCTCAAAAAAAGGTTTTTTCTGTTCTTTTTCCTTTTCCATGATTGGATTAAATAAAAGTTTGTGGCGACTCTTGCTTACCGAGACATTTTGCGAACACAAAATGCAAAACGCAAACCAGTATCAAACAGTCGGTTCTGCCACTGTATCACACGTTTGTATAGGATTCCATTGCTTAGGAAGAATTTGGCTGAAAATCTTCACAAAAATTTCTTATCATTGATGGAAGATCCTTCAGGATACTCTTGTACTTCAAGATATCTCTTCAGCTCATGGTACCAAGGCTTCTGTTCGTCTGTGTCAAGCTCGCAATAGTGCACTGGTTCGTCAAATCTTTCAATGGTGATTCTAAGAGCCTCGTCGTCCAAATCGACCTTGAACATGGACGACATTGTTGCTAAAGCATCATCCAATTTATTTTATTCTCTTGTAAAGTGTTCAAAAGTAACCTCCTCAAAGTATGGGATCAAAGTTAGCACAAGCTCTTTGTAATGAATCAGATTAGGATGCTTGGTATCCCACTCTCCCTTGACTTGACTGGTTACTAGAGCAGAATCTCTGTATACGTCCAAGAACATGTCCTTAGGTCAATGGCAGCCTTTAGACCCAAGATGCACGCCTCATACTCAGCCATGTTATTCGTACAGTCAAATCACAATCTAGCGGTGAAAGGTGTATGGCAACCTTCGGGAGAAATAATCACTGCACCAATTCCATTACTCAAAGCATTGGAAGCTCCATCAAAAACCATAGTCCATTAGGATCCTTGTTCAGGTCCGTCATACGGTCCAGGCTTTTCGCAGTCAGTTACTAGCATGATATTCTCATCTGGGAATTCAAAGTTCATGGATTGGTAGTCGTCAATAGCTTGATGTGCCAAATGATCCTCCAATAAACTTCCTTTGATTTCTTTTGTTTAGTGTACTGGATATCATATTCAGTCAAAATCATTTGCAATCTAGCTATTCGTCCGGAGAGAGATGGCTTCTCGAAGATATAATTGATAGGGTCCATATTAAAAATCAATAGAGTGGTGTGAGTCAACATATACTATCTTAGTCAACGAGCAGCCCATGCCAGAGCGCAACAAGTTTTCTCGAGTAGTGAATATCTTGTTTCACAGTCGGTAAACTTTTTGCTCAGGTAGTATATTACATGCTCTTTTCGGCCAGACTCGTCATGTTGGCCCAACACACACCCCATTAAATTCTATAATACAGTCAAGTACATAATCAAAGGTCTTCCTTCAACTGGAGGAATCAAGATTAGAGGTTCTTGTAAGTATTCTTTAATCTTGTCAAAAGCTACTTGGCAGTCGTCATTCCATCTGATTACTTGATCTTTCTTCAGCAACTTGAAGAGTGGCTCAAAAGTGGGAGTTAAGTGAGATATGAATATGGCAATGTAGTTGAGTCGACCTAAGAAACCTCTGACCTCCTTCTCAGTATGGGGAGATGGCATCTCTTGGATAGCTTTGACCTTCGCAGGATCGACCTCAATACCTTTACCACTGACGACAAACCCTAGGATTTTTCAAGACCTTACCCCAAAGGTACATTTGCTGGGGTTCAGCCTCAGCTTGTATTCCTTTAGACTTTCAAATATCTTGTGTAAGTGATCGAGATGTTCTTCTTTAATCTACGAGCTTACAATCATATCATCCACATACACCTCTATCTCATGAGGGATCATATCATGAAATAAGTCTAACATAGCTCGTTGATATGTTGCCCCTGCATTCTTTAAGCCGAACAACATGACCTTGTAACAAAATGTGCCCCATTGTGTGACAAAGGTGGTCTTCTCCATATCCTCGGGATCCATCTTGGTTTGATTATAGCCGGAGAAACCATCCATAAAGGATAAGACTTTATGTTGAGCTGTGTTGTCAACAAAGACGTTAATATGTGGTAGTGAGAACTCATCTTTGGGGCTTGCTCTATTCAAATCTCTATAATCTATGCACATACAAAATTTCCCATCTTTCTTCGACACGGGGACCACGTTTGCAGCCCATTGAGGATATGATGTCACAGCCAGGAAACCTACATTGAATTGCTTCATTACCTTAACTTTTATCTTTTCAGACATGTCAGGTCGTATGCGACGAACCTTTTGCTTAACAGGAGGATAATCTTCCTTTGTTGGCAGATGATGAACTACAATGTCGGTATCTAACCCTGTCATATCTTCATACGACCAAGAAAACACTTCAACATAGTCATGTAACATCTGAACCAATCTGCTCTTGATACCATCTTCTAGGTTGGCACCAATCTTGACTTCTCTCTTGTCTGTCTCGGTTCCTAGGTTGATAATTTCGACTGGCTCTTTATGAGGTTGAATAGCTTTCTCCTCTTACATCATAAGTCTAGCTAGTTCCCATGGTATTTCACAATCTTCCTCGCCTTCGTCTTCAGCTTGGTTAATTGGATGTTCGAAGTCATAACTGGAAATAGTAGGCTCATTGACAATGAGATCCGAAGTGGATGGAGATCTGTAAGTGTGTGCGTGTGCATATAAGATACATGGCTATTGAAAAAATGCAATAAAGAAAAAGAAAGACAATGAACACAAAATTTGAAAACAAAAGGTCCAATGGTTTATTAAATGATCATATGATAAATGAACATGAACAAAACCCTTAACAAATGGACCATAGTGCCTCGGGCAAGGCACATGGCTTAAAAGGAATTGCTTGAAATTAAGATTACAGACAAAAAGTTATTGAATTGACAGAAAATAGTAAACAATAATTACTCCTCAATGAAGGAGATGGGATTGAAATCCTTTGCATGCCAGTTGTTGAGCTTTCCTCCGGATGTAGGGTAGATCCATTCTTCAAAAGCGCATTCATCATCAGAGTCTTCCACAGCATTTACTTCATGATTTCCGATGCGGAGAGGTGGTTTTCCCACGCGAGCGCGCCTGACCTCTTTCTGAGCTTTGATGGTGAAACTTAACTCAAATTTGTCTAATTTAAATGGAATCTCGGGGAGTTTCCCTCGGTAAGTACAACTTCCATCTTCGACTGTGGCACGGGAATCCTTAAGGGAAACCATTCTTGGCATAACTTTATCAACTTTTGGTATGTCATAGGAGATTTTGGTGATGGAAACCATAGGATGAACAACTTCGAAAGCCTGGCACGGAGTCTCTATGAATTCACCATCCATTTCCACATACTTGAAGGAATTGAGGTGGCTCACCATGAATTCCTCTTCACCAGAAATAGTGATAATCTTCCCCTTGACTGGGTATTTTAACTTTTGATAAAGGGTGGATGTTACTGCCCCTACCCCATATATCCAAGGGAGCCCAAGTAAACAGGAGTAGGCGAGACGGATGTCCATTATGTAGAAGGTAGAGTTGAAAATCTATGAGCCAACTTTAATTGGGAGATCCGCCTCTCCATGAACCATCCTTTTAGACCCATCGAAAGCCCTTACGACAATATCGCTTGGCTTCAATACTAGTCCTTCACAATCTAGCCGGTCCAAAGCACCTTTGGGTAACACATTTAAAGATGAGCCAGTATCAATTAGGACATGAGCCAGGGTGGTCCCCTTGCATTCAATAGAGACATGCAAGGTTTTGTTGTGGTTCCTTCCCATAGGAGTCAAATCAGTGTCGGAGAATCCTAATCCATTGTCGGCCATTAAACTTGCTACACAGTTCTCAAATTGGTCAGCTATGGTTTCTTGGGGCACATGGGCTTTCTTCAAAAACTTGATTAGAGCCTGGGCATGAACGTTTGAACAGAGTAACAATGACAACATGGAAATTTTGGAGGGGGTTTTCCCCAGTTGCTCAACTATTTTGAAGTCACTCTTCTTTATGGTTTTCAGGACTTCCTCTATCTCTCGAGTGGAGGGTTCTTCAACGTTAGTATCTTTGGTAGGCGCCTCTATCCCAGCAGGCTCAATTTATTTCTCTTTGCCTCTAGTGTTGGCACTAGACTTGTCATTGGTTATGCAGACGGGAGTTGTTATAGTAGCGGGTGGTGAAATATCAGGGGAAAAGATCCTCCATGTTCTTGTTACTTTACTAGAACTTGTAATATTAGTAACATCAGCTTTGTTTTTGTTGATCCAAGTGTAGCGGTAAAAATGTTTAAGACTAAGCCATTGGATTGACTAGACTTTATACAAATCAAAATCAAAACCGCCACCGCGCTTTATTGTTTCAAAAGGAATGGGAAAAGAGCGAATAACCCAAAAAGAGGGGGAAAGATTCAAGGTAAGGGGGTTGGTTATTCAAAGGGAAGGTATTAGCACCCTAAACATTTAAGGTACTCTGCAGGAACCTCTTTGTAAAATCTGTATATTTTGGCTATAAAAAAATGTTGTATATAAAAAATGGATGGTGGAGGTGAGAAAAGAAATATATATATATATATATATATATATATATATATATATATATATATATATATATATATATATATATATATATATATATATATATATATATATATATATATATATATATATATATATATATATATATATATATATATATATATATATATATATATATATATATATATATATATATTATAATTTTTGCACCCGCCGCGGTTGCGAACCTTTAGTGCTTACGTACCACCTTTTCATGCAATAGGGGATCAGGGTACACGTAGTTCCTATTTTAGAAATTTTAAAACACAAGTGTGTTGGTTAATTTTATGAGATAAAACATCATCGTCATTGTCCGTGTGGAAAACATACCTACTACCCATAATTATGAGAAAGGAGAATTTGCATCATCTCAAAGTGGAGGATATGGCTTGGATTTTAAAATCAACAATGCCTCACTCAACATCCAAGTGGAAAATATCCCTCTTTACTACATATTATAGAAGTATAGTTGTTTGCATCACTATAAAGATTGACAAGAGTTCAATTTTTTTTGAGAAAAAAGTTTAAAGATAAAAAGCCAAAATTGCAAGTTGGTTTGAAATGAGATTGATTTACTTTTAGTCTTCTCACAAAAAATGTCAAGGTATTATTAAGATGATTGGGGTTTATTTATGAAAATGTTTTGAAAATACATGGACATAAGTCCAAGTTTATTATGAAAGTGGTTCAAGTTTAGAAACAAGAAGAGTTTTCAAAAGGAGGAAGAAGATTTTTGAAATTAAAGAAGATGGGAGGAGAAGAAGGGACTACCCTAAAGCATAAGGTAAAAGCTAGGGATAAGAACCATCTAACCAACAATAAGCCAATACTTGACACTATGAGCCAAGATAGAATTCCCCTTATTTGGATTGAAACCAAGCAAGCAAAGATACTATACCTCTTGTGAGATAACCAAACTTAAAGTGTATTAAGTCTTCACAAAAATTGGGCAGAGTAACGACTGTATACAGGTGAATTCTAGATCACAAACAAAGAGTGTAATCACAAAAAACCTGCACACAAAAACAAACAAGCAACCCAATGTTTTGAAGTAAACCTCAAGAACTCCAGACAAAATAATCAGATAAGATCACAAGGTCTCCAAGATAGGCCAAGGTTTCTAATCCTAAGTCCAAGAAAAGTCCCATGCTCCATAATGCCAAGGATAGTAACCAAATAGTCCAAGTACCATTAAAGATTTTTAGGGTTTATGTTGATTATTAAGTATCTTAAGAAAGGAAAAGAAAAGCTCAAGTGAGAAAAGCAAAAATTGTAAGAAAAATAAATGCTCAAATGAGAAAAGATGAAAATGGCATGAAATGTAAATGCTAAAAGTAAATGGTACATAAAGCATAAAAAAATAAAAGCATAAAGTAAGACAAGTCAATAATTAGTGGTTAGTTGGATGACCATCTTGAATCTTGCATTTGGAACTCATTAGAGGATTGGTAGAACCAAAGCCTCCACACAATAAGTTGCATTTGCTTTTTGTCAAGTATATCATCCATTTGGAATTCTCACAAGTGCCATTTCATGATCAACGATGTTTAAGTGATCCGCGTTGACCAAAGGTGTTGTATATCCATTAGAGGATTGGTAGAATCAAAGCCTCCACACAATGAATCTCAAGGTTATTGGATCAAAGAGATCAAATTAACATACTTAGGCTTGCAATCATAAGTTTGGGCCACTAATGATCATTTATTCGAATCGAGACAAAATTTAGCGCTATGTTAAGCAATCGTAAGTGGGCTTATATAGAAGTCGCACCTATTTTGAGGCCGGTCAATAGCAATGTATGCACCATTTGTTTTGAGACATGATATAGAGATCATGCTCCAACAACATTTAGTCCAATAAGAAAGGGATGAGATGAAGAGGGATGGAGAAAAAATATACAAACCACATTTGAATTAAATTTTAATCAAACTATTATTAAAATCATTCATCCATTTTTGTGGAGTGAAACTCAACACCATGGATCCAATGATGTTAATAAAGTTCATGATCCAAAATCTAACCCAAGATCAGCCAGAAAATAGTCACAAAATAATATCACATTTTAATATACACAAAAGGGTTCAAAAAATGTTAAAAAATAGAAAATGAAGAGAAAAATATCAACTATGTTCAAATTAATCAAGAAATGAAAAGTAAGACCATAGAAAAATCAGAAAAAGGCTCAAATAATTTTACAAATTTTTTTGTAATTTTTTAAAGTCAAAAACTATTTTTAAAATTAAAATAAATGGGTAAAATAAACAAAAAATGATAAAAAATAATAAAGTCGGAAACAAAAAATAAAATAAGGTCACCAATATTTGTCACAATATCATTGGATCATTCTATAATTTTTTCACAATTTAAAAATGTATAAAATATTTTTAAACATTTTAAACAATTCCAATAAAGTGTAAATTTATAAAAAAATACCAAAACACAAAATTTAATTGTGAAAAAATAAAAATCAGAAAGAGAGTAATCAAAAATATTTTTCATAATTTTCTATGATTTTTTTGGACTAAAAATGAATTTTCTATGATTTTTTGAAATTTAAAACAATTAAAATATAAAAATAATAAAAAGAAAATAAAAGTAAAATATGTGGACCATTGGATGAGAGCCAAAACGTATTATTAATCAAATCCAAGGGATATGGCGCACTGTGCATATCATGGTCATTAGTGAATAATATACAGAATCATTAATTAAATCAGAATTTAAAAAAAAAACAGATGGCGCGCCTTCATTGGTTGGAAGATGACACATTGGTCATCTTCAACCTCCAGCCATCACGAATTGCATATCTCTCAAACTATAAAATCAGAAGCTCATACCTATGCCATTCGCTTTGTCTCTTCAAGACAAAGACAACCACACCCTCGCGCCAAATTTATATAAATTGTAGCTCAAGCAATTTGGAAGGAAAGTTTCTAAAAGGGATTTGAGAGTTCATGGTCAAAATGTGTTTCCAGTAAAAGGCAAGTGTTGTAACTAGAACCAAGGCAATGAGATAAACACAATGATATCAGAGTTTTGAAGAATTGATGAAGGAATCTACCTATTGAAGTTGAGTTGCAGAGCTCTGAAACTGGACTTATATGGAGCAGTATAGGGCACGATTCTTGAATTTAATTATGTGGTTAGCTTCAGGGAAGATCAAGGAAGGTGAATTGATGGAAAAATTGGATTGAAAAAGGCTCGAGAATGGATTTTGAAGTTACTGAATTCTGAGTTGTGAAACAAGTTTGGCAGGGTGATTCTGGCTATCCAAGCTTGGGAAAATGAATGGGATAGTTCATGTATTTATAGAAGAAGCAAATGGGATCAAAAGGAAGAGTGAATGATGCGTTTTATAGGGAATTCGTGCAAACCTGATGTACGAGTGAAATATGATCTAAACTTCACCAATACTCATCCAAATCTTGCGTTTTGATGCACTAATCCACTTGGGAAAGTTGGCTAATCATGTTTAGACCCAAAACACGTGCTAATTTGAGGTTTAGAGGTTGCAACATGAAATTCAAATTCTGACTTGCAATGAAACTTCAATTCCAACTTAGCACTTTTGAAACAATGGCATTCTCAGCTCAAGGGGTCTTAAGGCATGATTCTTGATGCTTTAGAAAGATGAGGTTACAAGCTTTGCAATGGAAAAATAATGGAGTTAAATGGATGCTTGAGATGAAAATTGCATTGAGTCAAAGTTGAAGAAAAACAGTTGACTTTCCATACTTAGAAATATTCCAAATTCTTCTTCAAAAATGACCTATAATGTCTTGCATCCAAACATGGCCTTCCACTTGGAATTTTATCTTGACCAAAAAAGATGGCATGAAGTAGATCTCTTGAATGACATTTTGAAACTTGAATAATTAAAAATCTCCAAAATTTGAGCAAGTTATGACTAGTTGAAGTTGGCAAAAATCATGAAATGACCTATAATCTTTTGCATCTTTAAGGCAACTTCCATCCATTTTCCCACTTTGCACATAAAGGAAGGCATAAACTTCACATCTTCAAGATCATTATGGAAAAAGAATGGACTCAAGGTGATAAAAATTGACCAAGTTATGACCATTTGAAGTTACACATGGAAAATTGGGGATTCATCTGGAGGACTTGTAATCTTGCTTCCTCATCAAGTTTCTTCCTCATGAAAACTCCTTGGAACTTTTGAAGTGACTTGTTAAAAACCCTTTGAAGAGAATGATGTCTTTGTAATCACTCAAAAATACCAAAAGGTGAGCAAGATATACTCCTTTGAAATTCAAAACCCTAGCTCTTAGATCAAGAAAATGCTTTGAGGAACTTTGACAAGCTTGGACAAACTTCTTGTACCAACATTCTTGCTTTGTGAATAAAAGTTGTTGAGGATGATAATGAGAACTCTTAGCCACTAAAACCACTTCCATACCTATAAATTTGAGAGAAATATGCCCTTGTGACCAATAGGAACAAGGCCTTGTCCAAACATGACAACTTCTTCAATCAACCCTTTGTACTTTTGAGTCAAATCTAATAACCTTGAAATGTGATGAACCAAAGCAACATTGCCATGCCAATTCTTCAAAAACCAATCCAATGGTGGGGTTTGAACTTCTCCAGCTTTATTGACTAGGTCATGAAAATAAACTCATGAACCCATGGGGTAACTTGTTAAATCTCATTGCCTTTACCTACATGGATAATAAGCAAGACAAACCAACATTGCATTTTATTAGTTAAATGAAGAAATCAAAACAATATTCATGATCACAAAAGGAACATAAGTCAAGGTGCTTGGTAATCCCTCAAAAGGGAAAAACTGAATGTAGGGAGGGGAACCAAGAATCCTAGTGTGATCTTATTGTGAATGAATCAACATGGTATGATGAAGGGATCTTAGGGGCAAGTATTGGGGTACAACAGCTGCCCTTATTTAAGTTTATTTTATCTGGAGATGCAGAGGTTAACAATCTTCGTGTCGACGCGATCGAAGATACTTAAATATAAAACAAACCTTGTGTTTGGCCCTAAGATTCCATGCAAATTCTTATGATCATGAATGCATATGAACAGGACCAAAAAGACGCAAAACACCACTAGGGATGTAACAATAATAAAGAATCAGGGGAGCAACCCCACCAGGAAAATAAATCACTAGTGGATCAAAATACCTGAATCAAAGAGAATGGTAGAGTGGTCAAAGGATACACCAACTTCTATCGAAGGCGAAGCTATCGACGTTTACTGAAGGCAGAGAGAAAGATAACAAACATCGATGTTCACTGCCAATGTCCTACCAACTTTCACTGAAGGTAAGAAGAGAGTATATCATATCACCACCGTTCACTGATGATGAACTAACAACATTCACTGAGGGTAGCAAAAGGATAACAAACATCGACGTCCACTGCCGATGGTCTACCAACTTTCACTAAAGGTTGAGGGAGAATATATCATGGCACCGCTGTTCACTGATGATGAACTAACAATGTTCACCGAGGGTAGCAAAAAGATAACAAACATCGATGTTCATTGTCGATGGTCTACCAACTTTCACTGAAGGTAGAGAGAAAATATATCATAGCACTGTCGTTCATTGACGATGAACTACCAACGTTCACTGAGGGTAGAAAAAAGATAACAAACATCGACGTTCACTGCCGATGGTCTACCAACTTTCACTGAAGGTAGAGAGAGAATATATCATAGCATTGTCGTTCACTGACGATGAACTACCAACATTCACTGAGGGTATAAAAAAGATAACAAACATCGATGTTCACTGCCGATGGTCTACCAACTTTCACTGAAGGTAGAGAGAGAATATATCATAACTCCTCAGTTCACTAACGATGAACTACCAACGTTCACTGAGGGTAGCAAAAAGATAACAAACATCGACGTTCACTGCCGATGGTCTACCAACATTCACTGAAGGTAGAGAGAGATTATATCATAGCACCGTTGTTCACTGACGATGAACTACCAACGTTCACCGAGGGTAGCAAAAAGATAACAAGTTTCCCCAAGATTCTGGTGTTTCACCTAGAACGGGTCTCAACTTCTTTTTTAACCAAGGAACTCCGCCTGGAAAGGATAATATATAAGTTGTCTCAAATAAAGAGACTTCTAGTTGCAAAGATTTCGCAACGAGTTGTTCTATGATATTGAAAGTCTTGCCATCTGTTGGTGTGATCTGACGGCAAACTGCAAACTATTCGCTCATAAAGGAGATAGAAAAATCAAAATTTACGTTGACTTTTACATGGAATCACAAGTTACTCAAATAAAGAGACCTGCTACTTGTTGTCACGGAGAATTGTAAAAAGAAATGACTTTTTGGGAAAGAGGTATGACTTCCTGAGGAGATGCCATGATATTCTTGTTTAGGAGATAAAGTCTTCTCGTGCAAAATAAATGCATCAACCAAAGCTTGGATTTTTCAGAAATACAAAGTAAATAATATTGTCGTGGAACCACAGATTCAAATCAGAAATAAACTGGAATGAAACAGTCAACCAGAATACATCCTTTGAGAAATAAACTCAAGAGGGAAAACCAAATCCATCCAAACAAGGAGCTGTACCGGAAGGCTAAAGCAAAAATATTCTATGAGGGAGAACTCAGTAGGGAAATTGAAAGAATATATGCTTTCTGCTTAAGGCCCACATTCTTTTGAAAAGAGGACAACGTAACTCTGCAAAACAGGATAATATGTCAACAAAAATATTAACAAATGTCAATGAACAATGAATTGCCAATTTTAGCTATGCATGATGTATTTATGAATGTGTGAGTGTTATTGTGTGTATGCTGGCGAAACAGATACACAACATTGGGAACAACCAGGCAAAAGCGCCTCGGGCACTAACAACGCTCGGCTGAACTTCATCCAAGATGATCATTCCAAGAAAGGTAAATGCCAACTGAGGAAACAAAACCTACTGTTTGCTTTCACTTTACTTAGGAGAAACATAATCCGGGGGGAGACAAATCAAAGTGATAAAATAGCACAGATACAGGGATAAAACATTCTTCTTCAGGCTCCACCGGGGAAACAAGTGTTTTTCAAAAGTAACATTCCTACTGGAGATTGCAAGACCGGCCTCAAGTAAAGCAGACTGACACCAAAACATCAAAAAATTCACTGGGGAATTAAGGCCTACTTCACTAGCGAGGTTAACACCATATTCACAATACGTCCTTCACTTAGAGAAACCAGGGACCTGCGTTCTTCAAGAGCGGGTATGATACCAACTTCTCTGGAAAAAGAACTTCTATTGGGCCAAACGAAAACTTCACTGGAGAAAATGAGGACTGAAACTTCGCATCATGAAAAATCAGAAAAGAGGAGAAATGAGTCCAAACTTAACCGAGGATACGACGAACACATCCCGAGTAAACCTTCCCGAGGGGAACAAAAAGTTATCAAAACAACTGGAGTTTATCCATTCCTGGGATCACCATTTTTGTTGTCATTGTTTCATCACAAATCTCAAAGTAAAAGTAAAAATCTTTTTTTTGAAAAATCAATTTTTGTTTTTTTTTAAAATATTTTTTTCTTTGAAAGTTATTATCAATAATAAATGGAGTCTTTGCAAGCTAAATAAAATAAGAAATCCAAAGAATTGGGTAAAAGCTCAAATTTCATTAATAGAATGATAGTCTATGAATGGCGAGACTCCATAGATGATTACAAAGTTCGGAAAATGGTAATATATACTGGAAAAGATACATTGAGATACAATAACCAATATCCCCTCTAACAACGTTTGAAATCCTGAGCAGTAGCTTTTGTTGAAGTATGGTGAGGATCCGATAATATTGTTGCTTCAATGATCAAGTCTTGTCTGACGTAGTTACTTTCCAAGAAAATCCCTAACTTTTGCCTAAGCTTCCTTTGCGGGTTTTCAACTTAGCGGGAAATTTATTCTGTTTAGGTCTCTAATTTTTGCCTAGACCGCCCTTTCTCATACTTTATCAGAAATGATCCATTCAAAGCTCATTCTGAAGAAGAACAAGTCCCTGCAATTCATCTTCAGCTCCCAAGTTCAAATATGCACTCACAAAAAGATATGAATTTTGACATTATAGGTCATTTTGAAAAGTCAACAAAAACACCTTTTGGGTCAAAGCTTCATACATGAACATGGAATACTCAATTGAGATGAGACCAAAAGGGTTGCTTAGAGGACATCCTAAGCTTTCTAACAAGTCCAAGAACACCTCTTTAGGGTCAAAATTGAGAGAGTTATGCATTGGCCAAGTTGACCTTTTTTGCAAAATTGCCAAAAGTCAAATGTGCTCAAATTTGAATTTTTTTGCCAAATGGGCCCAACCTTTTATGATTGCATCTCATTCCTAACATAGTCCACGACCTTTGGGACCCTCCATGCTTTATTTATTTAATTTATTTTGATTTTTATTCACTTAAAATTCAAATAAAATCAAATAAATCCAAATAAATAATATAATGTGTTTTAGGGATGATTTTTGCATTGAAAAAAGATCTTATATGCTATCAATTGAGAATTAATTTGTGCAAGGCTAATTTGGTTGGAAAAATATTGAATTTGAGCAAATTTGGAAAGATATCATATGCCATGAAAGACCAAATCAAATCTTCATAATGGGCAAGATTGATTTCGTTTTTGTTGACCTAACATGTTGTAGTACATATAGAGAAGCAATCCAAGGCATGAAGGAGGTTGGAGCAGTCGTACAGAGCTAGAACAAAACTCAAAAATTCAAGAAAAAGTGGTGATCCAATTTCCATACTAGAGGCCAATTCGTGCTATTCTCACATTGCCAACAGATTGCTGGACATCCCAAGAACATATCCCAATCAATTGCAAGCCTTTTCACGCCTGGAATTATAAGTTACATGTATCACGATTTGCTTCCAAACTCAAATTCAATTTCGTTGATTTACTCATCCTATGCATGTGTTGATTATATATTTGTGTTCATCATTGAGTTTGCAAACTATTGGTACCACTTAATTGCATTATTAACGCCTATACAGGATATTGCCATAGCTAGCGTTTTACATTCTTGTTTAGGGCTTTGCAGTATAGGCAAAATTGGGTTTGGATTTTGGTGCCATGACACTCGTGAGGATGAGACGAGTCGATTGACACCTTTGAATTTCATTTATGTTGATTGTAGAGAGTTTTTGTGATGAACAGGCTTGTAGCTACAGTGAGGCAACCGTAGGTAAAAACATTGTTACCTAAAACGACGGATGGGAGGAAGAAGATGGATGTGTGGCACCCCCTGGCTGGACAATTTGAATTTAGCGCGTTTTTTTTCTCATTTAATCTTTCTTTTCCATATATTATATTTTGGTTTTATTATATATACGAATAAGGCAGATAGCTCAGTTGGCAAGCAGGGAGTGGAAGTATGCATAAGGACCTGGGTTCGATCCCAAGGTCCCAACCTTTCTTCATATTTTTCTTCAACAGAAAATCTAGCGCATTACACATCAGGAGTTTCACCATATACCATCAGGATTTGGCCATCCAATTCATCAGCGCTCCAAATCTAATGCCTTTCCTTTGGAGGACCACCATGCGCCCCCAGTCAACGTGCACACTGGATTGAATGAAGTCAAGCAGGCCTTAGCCATTTGGGCCCAGCAATACAGATAGCTCCCCCCTTTTTACAAAAAACCACCAGGCCCATTTACTAGCCTTTTGTTTTATTTCTTTCCTTTATTTTTTGTTCTTTAATTTCCTTTATTTATTTAATTGGCAAATTAATTATTTTTTTCACAAAAACCATAAAATCAATAATTCATCAAAAATTAGGGTTATTTTTTTATTTTATCAAAATTAATTTAATTTAGTTTAAATTAGGGAAATTGTAATTTGTTTTCAAAAATAAAAACAAATAGAAATTAGGTTAAACTTTTGACTTAATTTTATTTTGCTTTTCTTTCTCAAATAAATAAAAATACAAAAATAGGTTTTAGAATAAATTAGGTTATTTTTATTAATTTAAAATCAATTAGAATTAGGATTTTCTTTTTAATGATTTCTTTATTTTCTTCAAGTAACAAAACAAAACAAAAACTTTTTTTAATTCAATCGCAATTAGGTTTAGGCAAGGGTCAAAACCCTAGTTGCTTCGTATTCAATTCATCACGCGCGTGTTATTTATTTTTACCAATATTGTTGTAATTGTTCATGGTTTGTAATAGTTTAATCTAGGGCTTTTATTTATCGCTTTTTCCGGGGTTTTTGGCTATGTAATTAATCCCCTTCCCCGAAGCCTTGTAATAGTGTAGATTTACTTTCTCGCATTTTAATTCTCGTAAATATTTGACTGTTTAGATGTATGTTAATATGATTGTATGACAAGAATGCATGAAACATTAATCCAGTTAGAAAACCCTAAATGTGCAAAGATAAATAACTGAAAACAAATCACTCGCACATATCACTCTTAGGGTATACTCTCACTTCGTTTGCCTTCGGTAAATGATCATTAAATATAAGGTGTCTTAGTGGTTGCCCTCCTGTCTAAAAGATCAAATGTCCCGTATGAATGGTGCCCCGGAAATGGTGCCTCGGAAATGATGCCTCGGAAATGTTTCCTAGAATATGATCTTAAGACTCTAGGGTTACTACTAAGGTGTCCTAACATTGCTTTAGTGATCGTACATCCCTTTCGAATTGACCCTTACAACTCCAATGACGGTGCTACCTATTTCTCAATAGTGGGATAGTGCTGTCTAAAGGAAACAAGAATATAAACGATCTTTTTTCGAGTAGGTAGATGCTAGTAGGTACTTGCTCAAATCAAAACTTTTCACACTTACACTTTTCAAACAAAATTTCAAAACAAACTTCGTCACACATTAGAGGACTGATACAAGGTTTATCACAAAGTCAAACTTTTCAAAAAAAAACAAAGCATACAAACACAAGCAATATCAAAATGAGCAAGTACCTAAGAGCCCATGGAAAACCATGGATATAAAGGGTGCTAACACCTTCCCTTTCTATAATCTACCCCCCGTACTCAGAATATCTCGAAAAAGGATTTTTTTTCTATACTTTTTCCTTTCCGGTTGGATAAAATAAAACTCGGTGGCGACTCTTGCTTACCGCGACATTTTGCAAACAAAAAATGCAAACCAGCATTTCAAACAGTCGGTTCTGCCACCGTATCACAACCGCCCTTTCGGGTTTTCAACTTAGCGAGCTGTTTTTTTATTTCTTTAGGCGAAGTATTTCTTGATTGCGTCAGTGTTCATGGGACGTGGGAACTCCTCACCATCCATAGTTTTAAGAATTAATGCACCGCCAGAGAAGGCTTTCTTGACAACATATGGGCCTTCGAAATTGGGAGTCCACTTGCCCCTAGAATCAGCATTCAAAGGCATGATCTTCCTAAGCACGAGGTCGCCTTCTCTGAATTCACGAGGTTTGACCTTTTTATCAAAAGCTTTCTTCATTCTTCTCTGATATAACTGGCCATGACACAAAGCTGCCATCCTATTCTCCTCAATCAAATTCAATTGGTCAAACCTGTTCTGGACCCATTCAGCCTCTGTCAACTTGGTTTCCATTATCACACGCAACGGGGGAATCTCTACCTCGACAGGGAGTACAACTTCGATTCCATACACCTGGGAGAACGGGGTTGCTCTTGTTGAAGTGCAGACAAATGTTCGATATCCATGCAGAGCAAAAGGGAGCATTTCATGCCAATCCTTATAAGTAACAACCATTTTCTAGATAATTCTCTTGATATTCTTATTAGCAGCTTCAATAGCCCCATTCATCTTTGGCCTGTAAGGATATGAATTGTGATGGACAATCTTGAATTCTTCACACAGTTCTATCATCATCTTTTTGTTCAAATTCGATCCATTGTCAGTGATGATTCTGCTCAGCACACCATACCGACATATAAGGTTATTCTTAATGAAGCGCACAACCACCTTCTTAGTAACATTGGCATATGAAGCAGCCTCCACCCATTTGGTGAAGTAGTCAATTTCTACCAAGATAAAACGGTGCCCATTCGAAGCTTTGGGTTCTATCATACCAATCATGTCAATACCGCACATAGAGAAAGGCCACGAGGAGGAAATCACATTGAGAAGCGTCGGAGGCACATGGACCTTGTTGGCATAAATTTGGCATTTATGACACTTCTTTGCAAATTTGTAATAATCAGATTCCATTGTCAGCCAATAGTAACCTGCCCTTAGAATCCTTTTAGCCATCGAATGTCCATTGGCATGAGTGCCAAATGAACCTTCATGAATCTCATGCATCAACATGTCTGCTTCGTGTCTATCCACGCATCTGAGCAAGACCATGTCATAATTTATCTTGTATAACACACTTTCACTGAGGAAGAAACTGCCTGCCAATCTTCTCAATGTCTTTCTATCTTTCTTTGCCGCACCAATCGGATATTCCCGAGTCTGAAGAAAATGCTTGATATCATAATACCAAGGTTTTTCATCTGCTACCTCCTCTGCTGTAAACACATGAGCGGGCCTATCCAGTCGTCTAACCGTAATTCAGGGTATATCATTCCAAGTATTCACTTGGTACATAAAAGCCAGAGTTTCCAGAGCGTCTGCCATCTGATTTTCATCTCTAGGGATGTGATGGAATTCAACTTTATTGAAGAATGGTAATAATCTTCGAGCATAATCTTTGTAAGGGATCAAGCCGAGGTGACGAGTATCCCATTCTCCTTTAATCTGATTTATTACCAAAGCTGAATCACCATACACATCTAGAATTTTAATTCTGAGATCAATAGCTTCTTCGAGACCCATAATGCAAGCCTCGTATTCTTCCATATTGTTAGTATAATCGAATATTAGCCTTTAATCTGAGGAGTGGCAATCAAAGCACCAATTCCTTTACCATAAGTGTTGTAAACCAAAATTTTCCCTCCCATTTTTCAGACAAGATACAATCCTAGGGTTTCCCGGATATTCAAGTTGGCTCAGAAACCGACTAAACAGATTCTCTTCCGAGGCAGTAAAATCGCAATTAGGGTTATGAATTTCTCAAAAGAAAATGAGTTTTCAAAGTTTCAAACGGTCTTTATGGTCCTTCATGTGTTATCAAAAATGTTTGTGCCAGGTTTCAAATCTCGCATCGTGAGTTTTCTCAGTCAGTGGTTCAGACGACTGAAAATGACTCCATTAACCCAAAAGATGACCTTTTGCGACATCAAGTTCAAGTGATTGTAACTTCTTCGTTATTCGATATTTTTGGACGTTTATTTTGCGTATGACTCTCCTTGAAGTCATCTTTAATTTCTCTTCACAAGTCAAGATTTTATTATGTGCGAAAGATCATCAGGAAATTCGAATGCTTTAAAGGTCATTTTGCAAATTTGACCTAATTACAAGAAACTTTTGTCCAATTTTCGAGGCTCACAACTTCTTCAATTTTCAATATTATGAAGTGATTCTTTTTGCAAAGTATCACAAATAGCATTGTCTATGAGATTACTTCAACGATCAAAGTCAAAGTGCGCTTGGAAGACCATGAAATTTATTAAAATTTTACAAGACATTCATTAATACTTTCAAGTCCATTTGTTTCTCATGCATTCATTTCAAATTCAATGTTCTAAGTCCATGGATTTAAAGTCAATTTCAAATGATTCAATTTTGTAAGACATAATCAATTTGTTCATAAACTTCATTCAAAGTCTCATTACCCATTCAAGTTCAAAAGTTCTACATGTGAATCAAGTTCACATCGATTCTACATATTACAAGACAAGGTTTATTCCAAGTTTCCATTCTCAATTTCAAGTCCAAATCTTATTCCAATTTTAACTTTTCGAGGCTATATTCAAAAAATCAACTCATCATTCTTCAAAGGAATTTGCAAAGCTTATGTTGATCACTCTTGAAGACTTTGAACAAGAAAAAGACTTCATTCAAATTTCATAAGAAGCTTACAAGACTACAAAGTGACTTTTGAATACCTAATTCCTCACCATTATCATTCAATTTCCTTTTGGTACAAGGCTTACGTTCAATCTATCATCCAAAGTGTTGTTCAAGATCAAAGAATGTTCAATTGCTAAAGTTTTTTACAAGCTTGAAATTACAAAAAAATATGTTACAAATTCTTAACAATGCACTAAAACTACAAAAGAGTTTTCTTCATCATCAAGCTTCCTTCAAGTGCTTTAAGTCACTCTTCGTCAATTCTCCCTATCATCCAATGGGCCAATACATGTAAACAAAAGAAAGAGCATTAGTTAGCAAAATTCATGTTGGAATAAGATTGGAAAATTTCAAAGAAATCTCTATATTTTCATCATTAGGGATTGGTAAAAAGAATCAGAAATAAGGGGACAATGTTTCGTCCGTGTTTGGTCCATTGCAAATCGCAATTTTCAATTGGTTCACAGAGGACAAAATAAGGAGAAATGCAAGTCAAAATCAATAATTTCATCATGGTTTCAAATGCTGCAAAATAGTTTACAACACAATGAAGAAAGCACAATCACAAAAAGCCAAAATGCTGTCAAAAATGGACGGCATTGCATCCCTCCATATGTTGTCCACAAAAGGCCAAAATCTGCCCAAGTAGCTGCAAACATACAGCCCAAAATTGCACAAATATAGGCTAAGTCAAAACTGCAACAAAAAGAAGCAAAAACAGCATAACACAAATGTTAAAACCCATTTGCTTTTTCCCCCCAAAAGTTTTGTTTTTTCAGATATAACAGGGCCATTTCAGGACAGCAAGGGAGGGGAAAAAGACAATATTCATTATTCAAAAAACCAGCAGCAAGAACAGTTTAACAAGGCATACCAAAACCCCAAAGATATCATCATCATTTTCTTAAATACCACCCTTCAGAAAAGAAGAAAATACAGATAAAAGGATAAGAATTCAACTTCCCTGTCAAGCAAAAGTCGGCATCAAGGTAAAATCCCTATCCCTCTCTGCATTTATCTTGAAATTTTGTCCTCTGCATATATTTTGTCTTTGTTAAATGGTCAAATAAAGAACAAATATGTAAAAAAATCACCAAAACAGTAACAGAACAAGAACGAAAAACCTGCAGAAACCATAACCATTGTTCAAACTCAGAAAACCATCATCACTCATCAAACCAACAAACCTGTAAAAAAATCATCAAACCAGAAAACCATCATCACTCATCAAACCAACAAACCTATAAAAAAAATCATCAACCCAAAAAAAACATCATCACTCATCAAACCAACAAACCTGTAAAAAAATCAGAAAACTAGGACACACCAACAAACCAGTAGAAAATATAACAAACCAGAAAAGCCGACGAACCTGAAAACCATCACAAACCCATTTCGCCTTTCAATTTCGTCAAATAGCAATCCACCGTAACAACATCCTTGCCGCGTCTCACATCTCCCTCCGCCTCAACATCCTTGCCACATCTCACTGTTGGCTCCTAAATTCGACACCTTTGTTTTGATTGATGGCAGCCATTAAAAGCTGAAAGATGCTTTCGACTGGCTAGGCCTGTCGAAGTGCCCGTCGAAAGATGGCCAAATACTTAGAAGATTTCTTCCAAGGAAGAAGGCTGATTGCCTTCGACGTCGAAGGAGTTTTTCGTCGAAGATGTCTCTTGACGAACGTGTTCGATGGTCCAGAGTGGAGCAGTTTGAAATTCAAAGCTTTGGAGGGAAAACGGTTTCCAGCAGTTACTACGTGCGAACGTGCAAGGATCTGGAGCGTCGAACATGGAGAACGTGACAAGTGGCTTGATCTCGAAGCAGTATAACTGCCCGACGGTTACTTGGAATGTTTTTGTATAAATAGGAGTAGACGTGTAGTTTCTCGCGTGTGTTCACAATAGATACATAGTCACTCATTTAGATTCAAGTACCCAGTGTGAGCGAACGAATTGTTGAGAAATGTATGTGTGAAACACCAATTTATCAATTCAAGTCATTTACTTTTCCAGTATTTTACATGCTTTTTCCCTTTAAGATTCCTGTCGAACCTTTACATTCAAGCCTTGTTATTTTACCAAGCCTTTTCCTTTATGCAATTTACTTTAAACAATTTACTTAAAGCCTTATCCACATTAATTAAACTTCAAAATCAACCTATGTCCATAGGATCAATCTGATCGATCCTGCGAGTAACCAAATAAGTAACCATTTGGAGGATCAGCGGTTGTTTACCAAATCCCTAGGTAAACAAATTGGCACACCTGGTGGGACTGTGTGTTGATTGTTGAAAAAATCTCATCTTTTCGAGTTGTATGTTATTGAGGAGTGGTAGAATATACACCAACGATAATAATACTGCCAGAAGAAGGGAAGAGATGGCGAATCCGCCAAACAATAATGAAATTCCACCACCAAGTGTGGGAGCAACGGTTAATATGACCGTTAGTGAAGCGACGAATGTTGGTTCGATGCCAGCAGTGTCAGTCACAACTACGGGGCCAATAACTTCGTTAACAGGCCCCAGAATGCCTTTGGGAACCCCCCCTCCAAGGGGAAATACTGGCCCAAGGCCAGTGGTCCCCCCAGGATTTATTCCATTCTATGGTATGCCAACTTCTGAATTGGCAAGCCTGACGAATGCTGCGTCCACTTATTCAGACCCTTTCGTGAGTGCCACTTCGCCACTCCAAGGCTCTGGAGTAGGCATGGCGAATAGAAATAGGACCCAACTCTTAGGAGGAACGTCCCAAGTAGCCCATGGCCTTACAAATGCCTCGACAGCAGTCTTGAGGCAACAGATGGACGAAAGCAACCATGATATGGTGCAAATGTTGGCACAAACTCTGAGTACAGTGCTAAATCCTCTAATACAAAATACTACTCAGTCGAATCAGCAAGTTACAGCGCAAATGACGCGTTTGGCTGACTTCTTTGGAGTACCCCCACCTATTCGACAGCCCCAAAGGGCGCAAATAAGAGGAAATCAGGGGATATTTGTAGAGGAAGAAACCACCATTAATCAGGCCCAACAGCCTGTAGAACAACCTGTCGAAGAACCTAGGGTAATAGCCCCAGAGGTAAGGTTAGTTAACAGAAACCAAAATGCTGACGAAGTGGTTCAGCATGTCCAATACCAAAACATGGGGTTGGAAAACAATCTGGCAACCATGATCGAAAGGATCATGACTCAGAATGGAATGAACATGGGCTTTCGAAGGCCCAACTTTACATCTCCATTGTCAGAATATGTGTTACAAACTGACTTACCCCCTAGAACCAAAGTCCCCAAATTTACTAAGTTCTCTGGGGACACGACAGAATCTACTGTCGAACATGTGGCTAGGTATTTGATCGAAGCAGGAGACATTTCAAATAATGAAAACCTAAGAATCAAATACTTCCCAAGTTCCTTAACCAAGAACGCTTTTACTTGGTTTACAACTTTACCCCCCAATTCGATCCACCATTGGACCCAATTGGAAAGATTGTTCCATGAACAATTCTATATGGGGCAAACCAAGATAAGCCTGAAAGAACTGGCGAGTGTGAAGAGACGTTTCACTGAACCTATAGACGAATATCTGAATAGGTTTAGGTTGCTTAAGGCGAGATGTTTCACACAAGTGCCAGAACATGAGCTGGTCGAAATGGCCGCAGGCGGTTTAGACTATTCCATTAGGAAGAAGCTAGATACCCAGTACCTAAGAGACATGGCCCAACTGGCCGATAGAGTTCGACAAGTCGAACGCCTTAAAGCTGAAAAAGCTAAGGCAACAAAAACTCACAAGAGAGAAAGAATAGCTTACGTTGAGATGGATGACGAAGAGCTAGAATCCTTCGACGATACTTTAGCTGTCGAAGAAGGAGAAGTCGATTTAGCAGAACTAAAACAAGGGCCCCCATACTCTTGTAAACAGTTAGTCCCCTCAAATGGGAAAAATCCCATTGGTCCAGACAAGACCAATGATAGGTTCCCAAAAAAGACTTATAGTTTCGACATCACAAAATGTGATGAAATATTCGACTTGCTAGTTAAAGATGGCCAAATGATAGTACCCCCTGGGGTAAAAGTGCCTCCTCTTGATCAAAGAAAGAAGAGAGGTTTTTGCAAATATCATAATTTTCTGGGCCATAAAACTTCTCAATGTTTTCTTTTCAGGAATCTTGTGCAAGACGCTATTGAGGAAGGGAGATTAAAGTTTGCTGACAAATCCCCCATGGCTGTCGACTCCAATCCACTGAAGGCTGAAGCCCACTATGCAGAACCCTCTGAGGTGAACATGATAGAGGCTACCAAGATCCAGTCGAAGAAGCCAGGCATTAACATGGTCGAAGTCTCTAAGGACCACATTAACATGCCAATCTTTGGCAGTTTTTCTGGAAACTTATCAAGGAAGACAATTGAGGCTGTCCAGAAAGCAGTCGAAGATCCAAAGTCGAAGACTGCTGAAGCACAAACAACTGGACCAAAGTCCAGTTCCCACTTGGCCACTGTTCAAGGCCAGACGGAGAAACTGGAAACACAAATGAAACAACTAACTCTTGCTACTAAGGATACCATGAACATCAACATGGTTGAACTTTCTGACCCTAAAGCTTCAGAAGAAGCCATAAGGCAAGAGCAAGCAAATAAAACGGCTTTCCCTAAGGAAAACGAAAACTTGGCAGATTTTTTACAAAGATGCCAGAAGAAGAAATCAGAGGTTATGCTATGTCCAAGATGTAGTTCTATCTTTGATAAAAAAGCTGCTGAGCACATACAAGGCGTGAGAGCAGCGAACAAGCGAAGGGAGAATTCTAACCTTCGACATGATCCCAGAAGGGGTTCTAATCAAGACAAGAGGCCTTTGACTTTTAGGCCTCCAACAAATGTACCAGTAGACACTTGGTACAAAACATCTGGCCGGAAAAGGCCAAGTGAAGAGAAATGGCATTCTTTCGAAGTGCCAAGAGGTTCCTCTTTAATCCAGAAGAAAGATCCTCAAGTTGCTGCACCCAAGGTTGCTCAAGTGTCCAGCAACTACAAGGGAAAAAATCCTATGTCGAGATCCCAATGGAGGAGGTATCAAAGAAGGCGAAAAGCTGAAAGGGAGGCTACCAACGAACCTAAAGCTGAAACTAGTTCGAATGTGCCTCAAAGGAAACAAAGAAAGCCTCTCGAGAGAGAACCAGTTACCAACAGGCTAGTTTGGCCTAACCAGAGCGAAGTCGAAGACGAAGATGATGCTGAGTCCGACGATACTCTAGATATAATGGTGAACGTTGTTTCAATGCTACCCAGGGAATTCAATCGACAAGTAGAAGTCGAAACCAGTGACTGGGAGATGGAACAAGAAATGGCCAGACACAGGCCAGTGTGCTATTTTGTCATGGACAATGGCACTACAGAAGAACAAAATGGCTTCTTCGAGCCACCCACAGAGGCGATGAAGAATCACCTCAAACCTTTGTTCATAAGGGCCAAGCTCGAAGAGACCACTGTGAACAAGATATTGGTCGACTGTGGGGCCACTATCAATATTATCCCTCATTCTGTGCTAATAAAGATTGGCAAAAGGGATGAAGAAATTAAACCTCACAATATGATCTTGTCCAACTATGAGGGAGGCATTGGGACCACCATGGGAGTGATCCAGCTCGACATAAAAGTTGGGTCGATCCTTCGACCAACAATGTTCATGGTCATTTCAGCCAAACCTAACTACAACCTTTTGTTAGGTCGTGAGTGGATACATGGTGTAGGTGCTGTGCCTTCATCGATGCATCAAAGACTGCTTCTATGGCGCCCAGATGGGTTGGTCGAAAACATAGAGGCTGATCAGAGTTACTACCTTGGCGAAGTAAACCACTTGGGTGTAACAGATTTCGACAAAAACTTGGCTCACATAGGGCCATGTCCAGCTCCTGATTTCGACATGGCGCCAGCGCCAAACACCTTTTGTTCCCTATACCTGCATCCTGAGCATGGTTTCCAATGGGACAGAGAGGACGTGTCACACATAGAATTCAGTGGACTAACTGGTATCCAACCAACTGGTTGGGGAAGTGAATTCAGTGATAATGACTGAGTCACAATCTCTGAAGCGAATTTCGGCCTATGTGGCTGAAACCAAGATGATAACGGCTCTCGAAGCCGAAGTAAAGTACATGGCCACACAGGCCAATGATCAACAATTATCTGCTGTTGGCCCAGGAAAGGATTTCGATCCAAGACCTCCTGATATCATGCCAGACGAAATGCAGGAACAGAGGCTCGACGCGATCTATGACGATGAGCCTTTGGGCTTCGAAAAGGGTCCCTTGGCGAACAACATTAAGATGTTAGCACAAGACCCTTTAGAAGAAATCAACTTAGGCGAAGGATCAGAGAATAGGCCAACTTACATCAGCGCCAAAATTGATCCAGAACTTAGGTTGGAAGTAATCCAGTTGCTGAAAGAGTTTAAAGACTGTTTTGCATGGGATTATGACGAAATGCCTGGTCTCGACAGAGGATTGGTAGAACTTCAGTTGCCAATCAAACCTGGAAAGAAGCCAATCAAGCAAAATCCAAGACGCTTCGCTCCAGAAATTTTGTCGAAGATCAAAACGGAGGTCGAAAGACTTCTGAAATGCAAATTCATCCGTGTTACAAGGTATGTCGAATGGATTGCAAATATTGTGCCAGTCATTAAGAAAAATGGCACATTAAGGGTGTGCATAGATTTCAGAGATCTGAATGCTGCCACCCCCAAAGATGAATACCCTATGCCTGTGGCGGAAATGCTAGTCGATTCTGCCGCTGGCTACGAATACCTGAGTATGCTCGATGGTTATTCAGGATATAATCAAATATTCATTGCTGAAGAGGATGTGTCGAAAACAGCCTTTCGATGCCCTGGGGCCTTAGGCACTTACGAATGGGTAGTGATGCCTTTTGGCCTAAAGAACGCTGGGGCAACGTACCAGCGAGCAATGAATACTATCTTCCATGATTTTATTAACACGTTTATGCAAGTTTATATTGATGATATTGTTATAAAATCTGTTTCCAGGAAGAGTCACATTGACCACCTTCGACAATCATTCGAAAGAATGAGAGAGCATGGTCTGAAGATGAACCCTTTGAAGTGTGCGTTCTGTGTAAAAGCTGGAGATTTCTTGGGCTTCGTTGTCCACAAGAAAGGAATCGAAATCAATCAGAACAAGACGAAGGCAATTTTGGAAGCGAAAGCGCCATCGAATAAGAAGGAATTGCAATCTCTCTTAGGCAAGATAAATTTCTTGAGAAGGTTTATATCTAACCTAAGTGGGAAAGCTCAGGCCTTTTCACCCTTACTTCGACTGAATAAGGAGGGGTTCGAATGGGGGCAGGAGCAACAAGAAGCCTTCGACAGAATCAAAGGGTACCTCACTAAGCCACCTATTTTGGTGCCTCCTTGTAGCAATAGGAGTATGAGATTGTACATAGCTGCATCTGACAAAACTCTGGGAAGTATGTTAGCCCAAGAGGATGAGAATGGAGTCGAAAGACCCATTTATTATCTCAGTCGAGTTTTGAATGATGCAGAAACTAGATATAGCGAAGTTGAAAAATTGTGTCTATGTCTGTATTTTTCTTGTACAAAGCTCAAACAATATATAAAACCAGTTGATGTTTATGTTTCGTCTCATTTTGATGTTTTCAAATATATGTTGTCGAAACCTATCTTGCATAGTCGAATTGGCAAGTGGGCATTAGCATTGACTGAATATTCCTTGACCTTTATGCCTCTTAAGGCAGTAAAAGGACAAGTGGTTGCAGACTTCATAGTCGACCACTCTATTCAAGTCGAGGATATTAATTATGTGGAGATAGAACCTTGGAAATTCTACTTCGATGGTTCCAGCCATAAAAATGGAACAGGAGTAGGAGTCTTACTTATTTCTCCAGATAAAATTCCAACAACATTCAAGTACCAAATCGAAGGTTCTTGTTCGAACAATGAGGCTGAGTATGAAGCTCTAATTACTGGCCTTGAAATATTGTTGGAATTGGGGGCAACTCGAGTCGAAATAATGGGAGACTCAGAGTTAGTCATCAAGCAAGTCACAAAGGAATATAAATGCATAAGAGAAAATCTCATTATGTACTTTGTGATAGCAAATCGTTTGTTGAAACGATTTGAAAGTGTCAATATTCGACACATACCCAGAGTCGAAAATCAGATAGCCAATGACTTGGCACAGATTGCATCTGGGTATAAAATTTCAAAAACGAGATTACAAAGAGCAATCGAAGTTCGAGAGAAGATAAGAGCAACTTGTCTATCACCAACAGACTTGGAATCAACAAGGTTAGGATATGCTGATCACTCAAACTTCGAGATTTCGTTCATTGATAATTTGTCAGACCAGGATTGGAGGAAACCCATTGTGGACTATCTTCAAAATCCAGGAGCTCCGACAGAACGAAAAACAAAATACAGGGCGTTGAGTTTTGTACTCATGGGTAATGAGTTATTCAAGAAGACGCCTGAAGGGGTGTTGCTGAAATGTTTAAGTGAAACTGAAGCATACATAGCCCTTTCGACTATGCATGCTCGGGCATGTGGGGCTCACCAAGCAGGCCATAAGATGAAATGGTTGTTGTTTCGACAAGGACTATATTGGCCCACTATGCTGAAAGATTGTGTTGAGTTCGCCAAAGGTTGCCAAGAGTGTCAAGTTCATACAGGCATCCAGCATGTACCAGCAAGCGAACTTCACTCGATAGTGAAGCCTTGGCCCTTTCGAGGATGGGCGTTGGATCTTATTGGAGAGATTCGACCAGCATCATCAAAGAGTCAGAAATACATATTGGTAGGCATTGATTATTTTACTAAGTGGATCGAAGCTGTCCCTTTAGTCAATGTAGACCAAGAAAATGTCATTGAATTTATTCAAAAGAACATTATATTTAGGTATGGAATCCCTGAGACAATAACAACTGATCAAGGTTCAGTTTTCACTGGTCGAAAGATGCAGGAATTTGCTCAGGAAACAGGTTTCAAACTCCTAACATCCACGCCTTACTATGCACAGGCGAATGGTCAAGTCGAAGCAGCTAACAAAGTGGTAATTGGCTTGATAAAGAAACATGTTGGGAAGAAACCAAAGAATTGGCATAAGACGTTAGACCAGATTTTATGGGCTTGTCGAACGTCCCCAAAAGAGGCCACTGGTACAACACCATATAGGCTAACTTTTGGTCATGATGCAGTATTGCCAGCAGAAATTTGTCTTCAATCTGCAAGAGTTCAGAGGCATTATGATATTCCTTCTGAGGTTTATTGGAATATGATGTTAGATGAACTGGTGGATTTAGACGAAGAGAGATTACATGCTCTCGACTTACTCAGGCTTCAGAAGAAAAGAGTCGAAGACTCTTATAATAGAAAGGTAAAACCTAAGGCATTCTTGCCTGAAGATTTAGTTTGGAAGGTAATTCTTCCCATGGATCGACGGGATCGAAGCATGGGGAAATGGTCACCTAAATGGGAGGGACCCTTCAGAGTTATCCAAACTTTCTCTGGTGGAGCCTATGAAGTCGAAGAGATAAGTGGTGATAAAAGGCTCTTGAGAGTAAATGGTAAATATTTGAAAAAATATAAGCCTATACTTCAAGAGATAAAAATAAAATAATAAACTAAATTAACCATAAAAAATGCCAAAATGGAAATTTTATTAATTTCTGCCAAAATGGCAATTGTCGTCGAAAGCGATTACAGAAGATGGTTACAAAAGAGAATCAAAAAGAAAGAGAATTCTTGAGTCGAAGATACTTAGCATGCTGCAAATCCAACCTCTTCTTGCACCAAGATTTTTCTTGCTCCAGTTTGGCAATTTGAGCGTCGAGGCTTTGGGCCCTCTCAGCGAACTCCAGGCCTTGCTTGATCTCAGTCTGGCTCTCAGCGTCTGGGATGTTCGAAAGAATTTCCTCCTGGAGCACAGTGTTGGCGTTTATCTTCGCCTCTATCTCTGCAATTTGTGCTCGGAAGGAGACATTCTCTCGCTCAATAGCATCGAACCTTTCCTGTGCAGACGCTTTCTGTTTCGACAACTCGGCAATTCGAGAAGTTGAACTTGAGACAGCAGTCCAAGCAGATAAGCTCTTGCCATGCAGCGTTTCGAGCTGACTGTTGAAAGTTCGTTGGCGCCGGTAATCCGCTGAGACTTGGTCAATCATAGAATGTAATTCCATGATTAAGTCTGAGATTTCTGGAGCTACAGCATCGAAATCAACAGCATTCAGAACCTCTTTCAAGCAAGATGGAGCAGTGGGGTCCCCCTCTAAAGCCTTCATTAAATCTCTCTTGAAGAACTGGGCCTTGACCTTCGCCAATGCATCATCAAGAGGAGAAGTCTCAGTAGATTTCCCCGACAGAGTAGGAATTTCCTGACTGGTGTCGGAAGAACTCTTACTCTCAACGATTGCATTAAGGTAGCTGACAGGGTCAGTTTGTTTCAAGATTTCCAAGTCCTCTTTCGACCTGTGCTTTGAGGAAGTGACCTTTGCCACAGTATGATCTTGGACTTGAGGCTGTTGATTGCTGAGTGCCTCGTTTGGTTGCTCTTCGACTTGAACAGAGGCGGTACTAGCGTCGACTCGTGGTTCTTCGTTAACTTCACCTTGGGGTCTTTCGCCAGCGTCATTCTGTGGTTCTTCGCTGGCGTCATCCTGGTGTTCTTCGCCAGTACCACCTTCATGCTCTTCATCAATAGCATCTTGATTCTCTTCGCCATTTCCTTGGTCTCTTCCTTCAGGATTCTCTTCTGACGACAAGACCACCACAAGAACCGTTTCTGGCTGTGTTTCCTCCGCCATAGGTTCTTCAGTTGTCTTCTCCACTGTTTCAGCATTGGCCTCATGCTCAGTGTGGGCTTCGTCATTGCCCAAATCTTGCATCTGAGGCCTGCTAAGGTCAGCAGATTCCAGAGTTTCTGAAGTCCTTGGTGGGGAACTTCCAGTAGTTTCCTGAAAAAGAGGAAGAAGACAAATCTTCAGATGTCGAAAGAGATATAATCAAATACTGGTGTTTATGCCTAAGTTATAAGAAGGGTCCAATAGATTACCTGTGGATTGGCTTCAGCCCCAGGGCTGGAATTATCACTTTCGACAGGCTTGTTAACTAGAGCGTTCAGTTCCTCCTCAGTTGGTTCTTCGATGACCACTGCAGGTGGCCTAGGCTTTCTTGCACCAACCTTTATTCTGACGGTTCGACCTTCAGGAGCTGGAGTAGGAACAGAAGCGTCCTTCGTTAACTTTCTCCTCTTTAAGGGAGTAGGAGGGGTATCGCTGTCGTCGTCACTCCCCGATTCGATCACCAAGGCTGCCCTTTTCTTGGGCGAAGGGGCCTATAAAACCAATAGGAAATTCGATTGAATAATTACATCGAAAATAAAAAATCGAAAGCCAGAAGAAAAATGAAGAAAATCTGGTTACCGATGCAGGAGGCCTCCTCGAAGAGCCTTCCCCCTGTTGGTTGCCTGTTGTCTTCGCCGGCGCTATAGTCTTCGCCGGCGGTGGAGGTTTTGTCGAAGGGACCCCTCCTTGTGGGCCTCCTGTGGCCTTCTTGACCAAGGGTTTTCGAACAACTGGAAGCGAAAAGGAAAGTTAACAAGCTTACAGTCGAAGAGAAAGATAAAAAGCAATGTGAGAGTATGAACTTACATTTCTTTACTTTGTCAAACACAAGGACAAAAGACTTCTGCAACTCTGCTATGAAGTCCTTCTCGTCGAAGAAGTACTCAGCGTAATAGCTTCTCCACCATTCTTCAAAAGATGGCGAACAAAGGAAGTTAAGCTGGTAGTTGAACAGCGAGAGGATGGTTCGACCAGCATATCTGCCGATATGCCTGGTAGCAGCTTCTTCTGTATAATCGTTGCAGAAGTACAACATCGACTTCTCTCTTGGAAAAATAGGAGAAGGCAGGGTTTGGATGATACCAAACTGGCGAGATACCAGATTTGGTTGATAGGCAAGCAGACTCAGATGAGTCTTAGAACTCTTAAATCGAAGAGGCATAATCCTTGGGGTAAGGAATGCCTCCCAAAGTACAGAGTGCTCATCGACGTTGGGACCACTCGACTCCTTGGGATGCGGCCTTGTAAACCATGCTGGCCCCACCTTTCGTTGTGCAAATGGAGCCATAGTCGAAACAAACTCCTTCCTTCGAGCGAACATCAGCACAAAGTTAGTGAAGGTCTGTTGGAACTCTAGCCCATCTTCTACAGGTGTCAGTAGAGCCAGCCTAATTCCTTCGATACGTCTATTAGCTATCGCTGGGGCTTGTTCATTTATCTGAGTCTTCTTGGGTAAGAAAGACTCGAAAGTGGCGTTAAGCCACAGTTGAAGTAGCCAGAAAGGCCCAGCGAGTAACAGACTGTTCCTATCTTCGATATGCTTCAAAAGAGTAACCCCATTGCTGATTGAGTCATAAAGACTGGCCAGAATCAGTTCTGCCAGACAGATGTTCTGGCGGTGATGCAGTTGGGTGGCAAGAGTGACCATCTTTTTGGTCACTTGCAGAGACTTCGAACAGAACACGAAGCGAGTCAGCCATAAGGCTAGAAACGCTATGTGCTCAACGTCTGACACTGCGTCTGTCGACTGGTCATGAAAATGGTTGATAAAGGTGGTGAATGTTGGCTTCGTTTCAGAAAAGCCAATTTGGTCCTCCGACATCTCTTCCGGGTCGAAGTAATCTCCGGTTGGTCGAAGGCCAGTGATGGCTGCTACGTCGAAGAGTGTGGGAGTTAACATCCCACATGGAAGGTGAAAGGTGAAGTGAGAGTTATCCCAGAAAAGCATCGAAGCTATAAGCATCTCTGGGGAGTAGTTTAAGCCTGTCTTCGACAGCATTATTAGGTCAAAGATGCCCATTTCCTTCCAAACTGGAGTTTGATGTTTTTCCAGCTTTGTTAGCCAAGCAACATAGTCCTGGGTGAGATTAGGGCAAGACCTAAAAACTCTAACACTTCTGTTGAAGAAACGAAGGTCGATCTTCTCGTGTGTGGGGTCTTCGTTGTCTTCTGGATCCTTCTTAGCACAGGCTACTGGCTTAAGTTTCTCGACGATGGGAAAGTAGCTCTTGATCTTCAGAGCTTCAGAGATGCTGGGGTTCATGGGTCCAGCCATTGCGAAGATTTGGTTGGAGTATCCAACCGGAATCATCAAGTGACGCGAGTAAGCATCACGAACGGAGATGTCAGATGGTTCAGGGACCCTTCGTTTCCCTGTAGCGTTCACTACCGGAGCAGTTACAAAGACCTTGGGCTTAGCAAGTTGTTCAGTTGGTGCGTTAGTCTTGGGGGCAGTTGAAGCAGAAGCCATTGTTGAAGATGAAGATGAAGTTGGAAAAGGAAGAGTTTTTCTGCAAAGAGAACAAGTTTGCAAGAAAGCAAGGAAGTTTGAGAGATGGTTTGCGTGAAAAGTCCCACAATGGGATATTCACTACTATTTATAGTAGTGGGAGAAATTCCCAATAACGAGGGCATTAAATGTCATTTAATGCTGCAGGAAGTAGTGGGACGCGTGGCAGCATCCTGTTGTTTTGGCCGTTTCTGCAGAAACAGAGAGACGCAGCGTGCGTCCTCGTTTTTTGAATTTGTCATAATGACAAATTATGAAGTGATGTTTTGGTTCTGCACGCCGTACTGACAGTGACGTCCTAGGATCAAATCAATGATGGTTTCTTGGGATTGCCAATAGTTGGTAAAAAGCAACAAAAAGTGCACAAGTTAACTTGTGACTAAGCGTGGAAAAACAGGTGTCGAATGGCGTTTTCAAAGAATGCCTTTTTCTTTCAGAGTCGAAATAAGGCATTCTTGGGGGGCAATTTGTTGGCTCCTAAATTCGACACCTTTGTTTTGATTGATGGCAGCCATTAAAAGCTGAAAGATGCTTTCGACTGGCTAGGCCTGTCGAAGTGCCCGTCGAAAGATGGCCAAATACTTAGAAGATTTCTTCCAAGGAAGAAGGCTGATTGCCTTCGACGTCGAAGGAGTTTTTCGTCGAAGATGTCTCTTGACGAACGTGTTCGATGGTCCAGAGTGGAGCAGTTTGAAATTCAAAGCTTTGGAGGGAAAACGGTTTCCAGCAGTTACTACGTGCGAACGTGCAAGGATCTGGAGCGTCGAACATGGAGAACGTGACAAGTGGCTTGATCTCGAAGCAGTATAACTGCCCGACGGTTACTTGGAATGTTTTTGTATAAATAGGAGTAGACGTGTAGTTTCTCGCGTGTGTTCACAATAGATACATAGTCACTCATTTAGATTCAAGTACCCAGTGTGAGCGAACGAATTGTTGAGAAATGTATGTGTGAAACACCAATTTATCAATTCAAGTCATTTACTTTTCCAGTATTTTACATGCTTTTTCCCTTTAAGATTCCTGTCGAACCTTTACATTCAAGCCTTGTTATTTTACCAAGCCTTTTCCTTTATGCAATATACTTTAAACAATTTACTTAAAGCCTTATCCACATTAATTAAACTTCAAAATCAACCTATGTCCATAGGATCAATCTGATCGATCCTGCGAGTAACCAAATAAGTAACCATTTGGAGGATCAGCGGTTGTTTACCAAATCCCTAGGTAAACACTCACATCTCCCCCCGCCTCACTCGATCACCATCCCAACCTTCACCAACAATCTTCAAAACCGGCAACATGCAGATTCAAAGAGTGGAAAACGCGTTGGATTAGGGCTAAGTTCAGAGAGAGAGAGAGAGAGAGAGATGGAGCATAGCGAGGAACAGAGTTTCTTTTTTTAGCGTAAGGACAAAATCAAAATTAGAAGAAGAAGGCGGCCTCTGAATAGAGCGAGGAAGAGAGTTTCTTTTTTTTAGCGTAAGGACAAAAAGCAGAAGAGGAAGATGGAGATGGATCCGTTTATGGAGAGAGAGATTTATGTTCGTTTTTGTTTCTTTCATAGTATCAATAATGCATAATAATAATTAAATGAAAAAATTGATCTTCCCAATAACACTAGCTGGCGGCGGCACGTTTCATTGTGTTTAGGGTTACAAAACCCTTCACTTCCTCTTCCAGCCGGGTCAGTTTTTGGGCTTTATGGCCCAATCTAATATCTACTACCATTTTCCCTTTTTTTCTAATAAAATCATAATTATTATGAATAAGAAGTGTAGTTCAGTTGGTAAAGTGTATCCTGGATAACCCAAATGGCCTGAGTTCGATTCCTCCTGTGGGCATTTTTGTTTTTATTTCTTTCAACTTTATCTTCTCTAATTTTTTATTTATATTTTCAGTTTTAATAAAATATTTCAACTAACCTTAAAAGACATACATTCTTTTTTATACATAATTGGTTGATCTAAACTTTGTGATTATTTTTTATCAACTTTTTTTTTTAAAATAAAATTTGTTGTAGATAAAATTATTAAGTAATTTACATATAACAAAACACTAAAAAATAGTAGAATTTAATTTAATCCTTCTTTAGATTTTATTTAAGTAAGTAAAAATACAAAAAATAATACATACGATTTAATTTCTTTCAGTCAATTATGTTATTTTATTCTTAGAATAGGTTTCACTTTCCTCTTTTCAAGTAAAATACTTAAAATTTTATTTCCATATTTTGTTGGTTAATTTTATTTCGTAGATTATTGTAGCTTTAATTAATCTCTCAAAATTCGACTTGGTTGTATTGTTTGCTATTTGGACCTTTTTATCGCATTTGACTCATCCCCATTTGTAAAAATTGTACCCCCATTCCCAAACACTTTGTAATAGCATAGAATTTCAATTCTCGCAATTTACTGTTTCCTTATACTGTATAGTAATTAGGCGTGTATGGCAAGATTCAAAAATCAATCGCTAGGTAACCTAATCAAAGAACAAAATAACTTGAAACAAACACACTTTTTCACACACGCACCTCTAGGGTAACCTCGCTTGTTGCCTCGGAAATAAAGTCATGTCCCTCGAATATGGGATGCTTTAGCAATGACCCTTCGAGAAAAAAGATCGTAGTCCCTCGATGACCCTCGACGTTTCCTTTGATAAAACAATCTCGTCCCTTGCGAAAATTGCTAAAGCGTCTCATAAGCCGCTTTCAATGATTGTAAAATAGACCCGCGCCTGTCCCTTCACATCCAACTATGGGGCTTCTTACCAAATTAATGGTAAGATAGCAACATTAAAAGGAGGAAGAAAAGAACAGTTGAAAACCTTTCGAGTAGATAGATTCGCTCCTAGTTACTCGTTTGCTCACGATAAAAACATTTTTACACCTACACTTTCATTTCAAAACATTTTCAAAAAGACAAAACATTTTGTATATGTTCTTATAGAGACGAGAACCATTGCAAAACATCTTTTCAAAACACTTTCCGAAACACAATCCACAAACACATCTTTGAACCATTTTTCGAAAACAAAACATTGTACGCGTTGTTATAGAAACGAGAACCATTACAAAGAGATTTTTTAAAACACTTTCAAAGCCCACACCACAAGAACACTGTCAAATAAAAGCAAGTGATCTAAACGAGTAACTAAGAGCCCATGGAAAACCATGGATGAAAAGGGTGCTAATACGTTCCCTTTTCATAATCTACCCCCCGAACCTGAGAAATAATCTCGAAAGGTCTTTCCTGTGCTTTTTTACCTTTCCTTTTGGATAAAAGAAAAGTTGGTGGCGACTCTTGCTATCTGCACAAATGCGATCGAAACGCAAAACACTCAAGTCAGTTCTCCCACCGTATCACAGAACTGGCGAATCTGCTGCGGACATAAAAAAATGGGGTTACCTTAGGGTTATATCACCTTTACTCTCTTTCATTATTTGATTTGTGTGCTTTATATTTAGTTCTTTGTATTGGGCTTGCTTTGATCCTCCACCCGGATCTGGGGCACCTTTTTAGGTAAATAGCAATAGATTATGGAGATTGTACGGTGTAGACCGATATGGTTGAGACAATGGCTATGTTAGTGTGACGCATTTGTGGGTACCGGTATCCCTCGTGGTGAATCGAGGAGAATACATGGCCGCTGAGTGGCATCATGAAGCACTAATTGACTTTAGAACCCTAATTGAACAAACTTGGCCATTAGGACGTAGTGAGGTAGCCGATTTCGGTGTAAAGCTGAAAATTGGTTGATACTCGATACTACACTCATTAAGGCTAGACTTTTGGGATATCTCGGCCGCAAGAAAATATTGTTATGCTGAGACAATGCCTAAGAGAAAGGTCGGTGATATTGAGATCCTTTAGAACCCGATCGCTACTTCTAAGACAGGTTGAGCCAACTAGACTTCAAGAGGGTACTTACCTATAAAACTCATGCAAGCCTAAAACACAGGGATCTGTTTGTTGTGTGTGCATATATTTACTTGTACATAAACATCATAAACATCATCAACATCATATGCATACTCACTAACCATTTCAAGGATTTAGAAATTTATCTTTGTTTCTATTTTGTAGGACATGAATTCTCTCCGAAGAAACACCATCCGAATCAGCTTTGTAAAAGCACATCCTCAACTTCAAGAGCTAGCTTCAAGAGTGCCCGGGGATTCTCCTTTTACCAATAAGTATGGTCGACTCCTCAGTTTGGCTACATCCAACTTCCAAGAAGAGATGATGTGTGTACTATTCCAATTCTTTGATCTCGTACATCATTGTTTCACTTTCCCGGACTATCAGTTGGTACCTACAGTAGAAGAGTTCTCTCTACTCTTAGGGGTGCCCGTGCTTAATCAGATACCGTTCACCGGTCTAGAAGGGATTCCAAAACCTGAAGTCATCGTCGAAGCTTTGCATTTAAAGAGGGCTGATATCATAGCCAATTGGGAGACAAGAAGTGGGGTTAAAGGCTTTCTAGCTAAGTTTCTATTGGAAAAAGCTCGTTCATTCTGGGATGACATGGATTTCCAAGCTTTCGAAGACGTGCTAGCTCTCCTCATTTATGGTTTGGTTCTGTTTCCCAATTCAGACCAATTCGTAGACGTTAATGCCATCAAAGTCTTTCTCTCTCGCAATCCTATACCCACCTTACTAGGAGACATCTTGCATTGCCTTCATACTCGCACCATGAAGAAAAGAGGTACCCTTTTGTGTTGTATCCCCCTACTCGCTAAGTGGTTCACTTCACACCTGCCTCAGCCAGCATTGAAGAACGAGCAAAGATTGACTTGGTCTCAAAGGATGATGTCTCTCACCCACTCTAATATCCGTTGGTGCTCAAGATCCTTGGAAGATATTTCTATCATTGACCGTTGCAGGGAGTTCCCCAATGTACCTCTGCTAGGTATTAGGGGAGGTATCACCTACAACCCGTGTTTAGCTCTTCGGAAGTTCGGGTATGCCCGGAGGGACGACCCTCATGAGATGCTCATCCAGAGTTTAGTGTTCGACTACGACAAAGAAGACCAAGGTTACCGCCAGAGGTTTACACGTGCTTGGGGAATGGTGAACAAGGTGGACAGTAGGACTTTGGGTCATAAAACTCTATCCCTCTCGAGCCTTACCTTAAGTGGGTACGGGCTCGTGCCCGGAGTCTCTTGATGCCTTACCCTTCCATCCTTCCTGTCATCATTGAGCCTGTTATTGAAGGAGACGTCCCATACACCGTTCTTCATCCTGACATGCCTACTTCTCTCGAAGACCTGCATAAAGCTTAGATTCAGTTGAAGGAAGAACGAGACACCTTTGAAACCCAGTACTACGCCAGTGAGAAGAAGGTTCTAGAGCTCACCAAACTGCTTCATGAAGAGAAAAATCGGAATACCTACATTGCTCCTAAGAGGATGCGTTCGGTCTTTTTGTCTTAGGAGTTTATTTGCTGTATTTTGTTTCTTTCTTTGTAAGCCCAAGGAGGCATGATGTATTCAAACTTGGTTTTATTTAATATGACGTGTGTTCTTTTTTGGTTTGAACAAATTTAAATCATTAAATTTCCTTGAAGTCATTTGCATATTGCACCTTCATTCATCATAACATCATACAGGTTTCTCATAACAGGTTGCCTTATCCTTCTACTGTTTATTTCAGTGAGATGGATGTTGAACAGACTGTGTAAGATCTTCTGGCGCAGAATGCCCAGTTTCAACAAATGCTTATGGCTCTGACAAAATAACAAGAGGAGTTGAAGACTCTGCTGGCCAAAGAGAAGAAGAAGAAAACGAAGAAACCAACCGGAGTTGTGATCATGGGAAGAAGGTTTAAAGGGCAGACCAGGCAAACCTTATACTTTGCAACATTATCGGGTGAAGGAGATAATCAAGGAGCCGAGACCCAGGAAGTGAACAATGACCCAGTATCCAAAGGAGAGGAAGAGCCTGATTACTCTGAGGAACAATATCCTCATGCTGATGATAAATACAAACAGCTAGAGGATCGTTTGAATGCCTTGGAGATTCAGAGGGTACCTGGTTTGGACTTTGAGGAATTAGGACTCATCTCGGGGTTTGTCATCCCACAGTAATTCAAGGTCCCAACTTTCACCAAGTATGATGGTATCTCTTGCCCGAAACTACACCTGAGGTCATATGTTAGAAAGATTCAACACCACACGGCTGACAAGAATCTGTGGGTGCATTTCTTCCAGGAGAGCTTATCTGGGACTCAGTTGGATTGGTTCTACTAATTAGAAGGGTCCAATGTTCGCTACTAGGAAGAGTTGTCCGCTGCTTTCTACAAACAATATTAGTATGATGCTGATTTGGCTCCGACTAGGACACAGTTACAAAGTATGTCTATGGGAACAGATGAGGGTTTCAAAACCTATGCTCAAAAATGGAGGGATCTCGCAAGTAGGGTCCAGCCCCCTTTATCCGACAGAGAATTAGTGGATATGTTCCTAGGCACCTTGTCAGGACCATTTTTCAATCACCTGATTGGGAGTTCTTCATCTGGGTTTACCGAATTAATCATGACTGGTGAGCGGGTCGAAGCCGGTATAAAAAGTGGAAAATTCAAAGAGATGCGTCCTCAAGTATGGTGAAGAAACCTTTTGTTGGAAAGAAGGAGGTCAGTGCTGCATATGACTATAGGAATCAAAACAAAACCGACCGTCGTCCGACAGTAGGGGCTGTCATGATTTCTTATCCTGCGCCAAATCAGCAAAAAAATTATCAGTGCAAACCAGAAGCGCCCATGAGACGATTTACCCAAATTAACATGACCATGTCTCAGGTTTTTCCACACCTTCTCAAGACCAATCTAGTAACTTTAAAGGAAGCTCCCAAGAATCCCAATACTGCTTCTCCTTGATACAACCCGAACGCCCGATGTGCCTATCATTCTGAAAGCCTGGGGCACGATACAAATGACTGTTGGGCCTTAAAGAATAAGGTGCAAGACCTTATCGATGCGAAAGAGATTGAATTTGAGCCCCCAGAAACGCCTAATGTAATAACGACACCAATGCCCAGACATGGCCAAGGTATCAACGCCATTGATGATGATCGTTTTGTTTCCTCTGTGAATGACTTGGTTACTCCTCTATTGACCATTAAACAAAATCTACTGCAAGCCGACCTGTTCCCAGGTTGCGATGAAAATTGCCACCTTTGCAAATCTTTGCTGAACGGTTGTTTGTTACTAAAGATAGGCGTCCAACGCCTGATGACTAGTAAAGAAATCCTATTTGAAAAGCTACCTCTTATCAAAAGCTCTTATCAAGATAATTTAATAATCACCATTTCCAACAATCCTCCCGGGGTCTCCACCAAAAGACCCGTCAGGATTACATCCTCCCCCAGATTTGCACCCTTAATCATCACTATGCCAAGACCAATACCATACTCCTCGAATAAAGTTGTTCCCTGGAGTTATGAGGCTGACGTTTATTACTACGGCGTCAAGCAAGATTAGTTGGTTGTCAAAAATGAAGTTGCGAGAGATATAGATCCTGATATCGGTAACATCACTGGAACCAGCAAAATAACAAGAAGTGGAAGAGTCTTCTCACCCGAGATTTCTCCAAAGACCGTTGCTACTCCTATGATCATCACTACTGCTACTCCTATCGACACTGCCAGTGATACTCCCACTGTTATCCCTAATGCCGATACAAGGGGAAAAGAGACTTTGGTTGAGCCTGCCCAAGCAAGAGAACATCCCGAAGTCATCCTTGAAGCTTCTAGAAAAGAAATAGAAGAAATCCTGAAGTTAATCAAGAAAAGTGACTACAACATTGTAGAATAATTGGGGCAGACCCCCTCGAAGATATCATTGTTTTCCTTACTTTTGTGTTGTGAAACTCACGCCAAAGCCTTGGTAAAGTTTATTAAGACTACTCACATGCCTCAAGAAACCTCCATCGACCAATTTGAAGATTGTGCGGCCAGTCTAACTGCTGATAACGGATTGGGCTTTTCCGATGCTGATTTAACCTCTAAGGGAAGGAATCACAACGATGCCTTACATATTTCCATTGAATACAGGGGCACCACACTTGCCCATGTTTTGGTGGATACCGGTTCATCATTGAATGTCTTGCCCAAGAATGCTTTCGACCGACTGGATTGCGAGGGGCTCATCTTGAAACCTAGCAACATCATAGTAAGGGCCTTTGATGGTTCCAAGAGGAGAGTGCACGGAGAAGTTAGTATCCCCATAAAAATTGGGACTCAGACTTTTGACTCAGTTTTCTATGTGATGGACATCCGCCCTTCGTACTCTTGTCTATTGGGTCGACCCTGGATCCATGGTGCTGGTACTGTCACTTCTACCCTACACCAAATGCTAAAATACCCGATCAGAGGAAAGATTGTCACAATTCACAAAGAAGAGGAATACATGGTTAGCCATTTGAACTCTTTCAAGTATGTTGAAATGGATGGTGAATTCATAGAGACTCCCTGTCAGAACTTTGAGGAGGTTCCAGCAAGGGTCGCAGCAACCAAGTCGACTCCAAAGGTCCCGAAGATTAAAAGACCTCCATTAAAGATGGCCTCATTGAAAGATGCTCGAGCAATAGTTGAAGAGGGAGGATGTACTATCTGGGGTCAGCTTCCGGATATTCCTTACAAGTCCGACAAATTTGGGTTAGGGTTTACTTCAGAGGCTCAGAAAGCTGTCAGACGTTCTCGCGCAGGGGACCACCTCTGCGTATCAGCAATCAAGGAGTCAATGCAATAGAAGATTGTGATGGCAATTGTGACATGGAGGAATGGATTTTTCCAACCATCGGCGGAGGGCTCAACAATTGGGAGGCCAAAGATTTCATTCCTATTACTTTTATTCAAGAGTAATTGTCTTTTAATATTTTCAGGCTTGTAATATTTAAACAATTCAGACTTTTTAAAACCTTGTGTCTTACCCGAGGCACAATGGTCCATGTGTAAGGGTTGTCACTTCATTCTCATATGTCATTAATGAATCATGGACGTTTTTGCATCAAATTTTGTTTTTCTTTTTCTTTTCTTTCTTACATTTTATTTCTTTCAAAGGTAGATATGCTCTTACACACACTCACATATTAAAAATGCAGATCTACATCCACTCAAGATCCCATGGGTAACAGTTCTGCTATGGCCAATTGTGACTTTGAAAGTCCGATCTACCAAGCCGACGACGAAGGTGAGGAAGATTATGAAGTTCCAGGAGAGTTGGCCAGGTTGTTGCAACAGGAAGAAAGGACCATTCATCCACACGAGGAGCCAGTCGAAACGGTTAACTTGGGAATTGAGGAAGACAAGAAGGAGGTCAAGGTGGGTGCCAATTTGGAATCTAGTGTCAAGGAGCGCCTGATTCAGTTACTACACGACTATGTTGAGATCTTTGCTTGGTCATACGAAGACATGTCGGGACTTGATGCGGACATTGTGGTACATCGTCTGCCTACCAAGGAAGATTGTCCCCCAGTAAAGCAAAAGGTTCATCGTATGAGACCCGATATGTCTGAAAAGATCAAAGCAGAAGTTATGAAGCAATTCAATGCCGGATTTTTGGCTGTCACCTCTTATCCTTAATGGGTGGCCAATGTCGTCCCTGTACCCAAGAAAGATGGTAAAGTGCGGATGTGTGTGGATTACAGAGATTTAAACAGGGAAATCCCCAAAGATGATTTCCCACTCCCCCACATCGACATCTTAGTTGACAATACGGCGCAACACAAAGTGTTTTCCTTCATGGACGGCTTATCGGGCTACAACCAAATCAAAATGGCGCCTGAGGATATGGAGAAAATGACCTTTGTTACACAGTGGGGCACTTTCTGCTATAAGGTCATGCCATTCGGACTGAAGAATGATGGGGCAACCTATCAACGCGCCATGGTAGCTTTATTTCATGACATGATACATCATGAGATAGAGGTCTACGTAGACGATATGGTAGCCAGATCGCAGACGGGAGAAGAGCACCTTGATCACCTACAGAAGTTGTTTGAAAGGCTGAAGAAGTACAAGTTGAGATTGAATCCAAACAAGTGCACATTCAGAGTACGATCTGGTAAACTCCTGGGTTTTGTCGTCAGCAACAAGGGTATCGAAGTTGATCCTGCCAAGGTTAAAACGATACAAGAAATGTCGTCTCCTCATACTGAGAAAGAAGTCAGAGGATTCTTGGGACGTCTGAATTACATAGCCAAGTTTATTTCTCACCTGACAGCTACTTGTGAACCAATCTTCAAACTCTTGATGAAAGATCAAGTAGTCAGATGGAACGACGAATGCCAAGTTGCTTTTGACAAAATCAAGGAATACCTGCAAGAACCTCCTGTGTTGTTGCCACCTGTCGAGGGAAGGCCATTGATCTTATATCTAACTGTTTTAGAAAACTCAATGGGGTGTGTGCTGGGGAAGCATGACGAGTCTGGCCGAAAAGAGCATGCTATTTATTACCTGAGCAAAAAGTTTACCAACTGTGAAACAAGATATTCACTACTCGAGAAAACTTGCTGCGCTCTGGCATGGGCTAATTTCCGGCTGAGACAGTATATGCTGACCCACACTACTTTGTTGATATCTAAAATGGATTCGATAAAGTACATCTTTGAGAAGCTCGCTCTTTTTGGGAGAATAGCGAGATGGCAGATGATCCTGACAGAATATGACATACATTATACTACTCAGAAAGCTATAAAGGGTAGTGTATTAGCTGGTCATCTTGCTCACTAAGTTGTAGAAGACTATCAGTCCATGAAGTTTGAATTCTCAGATGAAGACATCATGACGTTAGACAATTGTGAAGAAATCAGGCCATATGACAGACCTGAACAAGGATCCCGGTGGACCCTGTTCTTTGATGGGGCATCCAAAGCACTTGGCAATGGTATCGTTGTCATACTCATATATCCATAAGGATGTCATACTCCCTTTCTTTCCAGACTTTGCTTCAACTGTACAAACAACATGGCAGAATACGGAGCGTGCATCTTCGGTCTCAAAGCTGCTATAGACTTGGGGATCAAATACTTGGATGTATTTGGAGATTCAACTTTGGTCATCAGTCAAGTCAAAGGGGAATGGGACACCAAGCACCCCAACCTTATCCCTTATAAAGAACATGTGTTGACATTGTTGCCGCATTTCGAGAAGATTACCTTCGAGCATTTCCCGCGAGAAGAAAATCAGCTAGAAGACGCCTTAGCTACAATTTCATCTATGTTTAAACTTAATTGGGATAATGAGGCTCCTCAAATCACCATTGAGCGGATGGATGAACCAACCTACTGTCACGAGATTAATACTGAAGAAGTAGTGGACCAGCCTTGGTTTCATGAAGTCAAGAGGTATCTCGAGTCTCAAGACTATCCAGAAGGAGCTTCGGTGAATGATAAGAAGTTCCTAAGAAGGTTCTCGGCTAAATTCTTCCTTAGTAATGGCATTTTGTACAAACGCAGTTATGACTTTGTATTGCTTTGGTGCATAGACAAGGCTGAGACTGAAAGGATCATGGGTGAATTACACGAAGGCACTTTTGGTACCCATTCTAATGGGCATACAATGGCAAACAAAATCCTACGGGCAGGCTATTATTGGTCTACCATGGAGGGATATTGCTACCAACACTCTCGGACTTGCCATAAGTGTCAAATCTATGCTGACAAAGTGCACGTACCTCCGGTTCCTCTGAATGTCTTGACGGCTCCTTGGCCCTTTTCTATGTGGGGAATCGATATGATTGGGGAAATCAAGCCAACGGCCTCCAATGGACACCGCTTTATCTTAGTGGCCATCGAAAATTTTACAAAGTTGGTTGAGGCAGCTTCCTTTGCTTCCGTTACTAAGAATGTGGTCGCCCGTTTCATCAAGAAGAATCTCATCTGTCGGTACAGTATCCCAAAGAGAATCCTCACTAATAATGGTACAAATCTAAACAACACTATGATCACCGCCTTGTGCGAGCAATTCAAGATTCAGCATCACAGTTCTTCCCCTTACTGGCCAAAGATGAATGGTGTTGTAGAAGATGCTAACAAAAATATTAAAAAGATCATACAGAAAATGACAGTCACATACAAAGACTGGCATGAGATGCTACCGTTTGCTCTCCATGGGTATCGTACCACAACTCGCACATCAACTGGGGCAACACCTTATTCTCTCGTATACGGCATGGAAGATGTCTTGCCTATTGAGGTCCAGATCCCTTCTCTAAGAATCATGAAAGATGCTGGTTTGAATGAAGAAGATTGGATTCAGACTTGGTTTGACCAACTAAACTTGATTGATAAGAAGAGGCTTACAGCTATCTGTCATGGTCAGATGTACCAAAAACGCATGATCAAAGCTTTTAATAAAAAGGTCAAACGTCAGGTATATCGGGTTGGTGACTTGGTAATCAAGCGTATCATTTTGCCACAAGGTGATCCCAGGGGAAAATGAACCCCTACATGTGAAGGGTTGTTTGTAATCAAAAGCATTTTCTCTGGTGGAGCAATGATCTTGACTACTATGGATAGCGATGACCTCCCGCATCCTGTGAATACAGACATAGTTAAAAGATTCTATGCATGATCAAAGACCCACTAGGTTGACTGTCCTAGGAAAAAATAAGGGCTTCCCCACGAACCAAAAGGGTTCGGGCAAAAATAAGGGATGAAAATAAAAAAATATGTACACCCGGCAAGTCGAAAACCCGAAAGGGCGGCTTGGGTAAAAAAGGGTATCCCGGTGGACTGAAAACCCGAGAGGGAGGTCCAGGCAAAAGTTGGGGATTAAAGCGTATGACTATGTCCCATTGAATCATATGGAAGACAATCTTCAGCGTTAACCAATCAACTCAATTGGCTCTAAATCAATCCAATCGACTTCGCCGAGGCGACAAGCGGACAAGACATTCAGAGACATGAAGACTATAGCAGAATTGGAACCCCATGGGATTATTTCACATAGCTATCCTTTCTCTGTATCAATTTTCATTTTTTTACGACGACATTCTCTTGCTAGAATGCTCGTCTCATTGTACAAAAAACACTTGTTCAAGTTAATACAAAGATATCCCTTTTGAAAGTGCAAAACCATTTGTTTTTCTTTATTTCTATGTTTTATTTACAAAAACTTCCAATGATTTATTTTTGAACATATGCATTTGAACATGATTACTGTTGCAAATAAATAAAAGAAAAACGGAAATACAATTACTAATGACTTTAAGAAATAGAACAATATTTGTAAGCCATTACATAAAACCCCGCAGGTACTTTCTCCAGTCAGAGCAAAATTTCCCAACCACTGATCCAGAGTGTCCCCAGTAAGTTGCCCAACTTCTCAGATTTCCCCAACAGGATATCAAGAAGACTACAAACAATGTCTGGCTTTTCCCTTTTGCAACAGAGTTTATACTTGGAAACTCACCCATCAGTGCTTCAAAATGGATTTATTTTCCCCGCTTCCAGCAACGCTACGGCACAAACAATCTTTAATTTCCATACATTTGCATCCATACGTCATAACATTGACAACTCAATTACATACAGTGCAATCTCATTTATTTTGATAGGAAAACATCACACCATGCATCGCATACATCATAGTATTGCATACAATTAACTCTTCACCTTTTTACAGGAAAGAGCCATTGAACAGTTATTATCAACAAACTTCCGACAGACACAAATTTTCAACAAGTCAAATACATATCAGTTTCCGAGAAAAGGCTGGTTCTTGCTGGTTCAGATAAATCTCTCAACGATTTATTCTGATTCGTCTCTAGATTTTCACTGGTTTAGATAAATCTCTCAATAGTTTATTCTGATCTGTCTCCAGATTTTCACTGGTTCAGATAAATATCTCAATGGTTTATTCTTTCGTCTCCAGATTTTCACTGGTTCAGATAAATCTCTCAACGGTTGATTCTGATTCGTCTCTAGATTTTCACTAGTTCAGATAAATCTCTCAACGGTTTATTCTGATTCGTCTCCAGATTTTCACTGGTTCAGATAAATCTCTCAATGGTTCATTCTGATTTGTCTCCATATTTTCACTGGTTTAGATAAATCTCTCAACGGTTTATTCTGATTCGTCTCTAGATTATTTCACAGGTTCAGATAAATCTCTCAACGGTTTATTCTGATTCGTCTCCAGATGATTTTTACTGGTTCAGATAAATCTCTCAACGGTTTATTCTAATTCGTCTCCAGATTATTTCACTGGTTCAGATAAATCTCTCAACGGTTTATTCTGATTCGTCTCCAGATGATTTTTACTGGTTCAGATAAATCTCTCAACGGTTTATTCTGATTCGTCTCCAGATTCTCACTGGTTTGGATAAATCTCTCAACAGTTTATTCTGATTCGTCTCCAAATTTTTTCACTGGTTCAGATAAATCTCTCAACGGTTTATTCTGATTTGTCTGCATATTCTTACTGGTTCAGATAAATCTCTCGACGGTTTATTCTGATTCGTATCCAGATTTTTTCACTGGTTCAAATAAATATCTCAATGGTTGATTCTGATTCGTTCTCTGTTAAGATCAAGTTCAAACTTTCCGTCAACACTCACCTTCGGATGGCATCTATAAGCCCATCGCCGACAATTCTCTTTTGTTTCTCCAAATGGCATCTTTAAGCCCATTTCCGTACACAATCAACCAACACGTCATCAAGTGCAAATTTCTAGGCACTCTAGTGTTCAATCACCTTCTACTTTCAAGCCACGAACGATAAACATGTCAATCTCTCTTTTCAAGTTTAAGAAGATTGAACAAGGGAAGCTGATGACCCAAAAATTTGCCCTTCCATTTTTCATACAAGATACAATCCTAGGGTTTCTGAGATATTCAAGTTCGCTCAGAAACCGATCAGATAAATTCTCTTTCGAGACAGTAAAATCAGCAATTAGGGTTCTGCATTTCTCAAAAGAAAATGAGTTTTCAAAGTTTCAAACGGTCTTTATGGTCCTTCATGTGTTATCAAAAACGTTTGTGCCAAGTTTCAAATCTCGCATCGTGAGTTTGCTCAGTCACTGGTTCAGACGAATGAAAATGACTCCATTAACCCAAAATATGACCTTTTGCGACATCAAGTTCAAGTGACTGTAACTTCTTCGTTATTCGATATTTTTGGACGTTTCTTTTGTGTATGACTCTCCTTGACGTCATCTCTAATTTCTCTTCACAAGTCAAGATTTGATTATGTGCGAAAGATCATCAGGAAATTTGAATACTTTAAAGGTCATTTTGCAAATTTGACCTAATTACAAGAAACTTTTGTCCAATTTTCGAGGCTCACAACTTCTTCAATTTTCAATATTATGAAGTGATTCTTTTTGCAAAGTATCACAAATAGCATTGTCTGTGAGATTACTTCAACGATCAAAGTCAAAGTGCGCTTGGAAGACCATGAAATTTATTAAAATTTTACAAGACATTCATTAATACTTTCAAGTCCATTTGTTTCTCATGCATTCATTTAAAATTCAATGTGCTAAATCCATGGATTCAAAGTCAACTTCAAATGATTCAAGTTTGCAAGACATAATCAATTTGTTCATAAACTTCATTCAAAGTCTCATTACCCATTCAAGTTCAAACGTTCTACATGTGAATCAAGTTCACGTCGATTCTACATATTACAAGACAAGGTTTATTCCAAGTTTCCATTCTCAATTTCAAGTCCAAATCTTATTCCAAATTTAACTTTTCGAGGCTATATTCAAAAAATAAACTCATCATTCTTCAAAGGAATTTGCAAAGCTTATGTTGATCACTCTTGAAGACTTTGAACAAGAAAAAGACTTCATTCAAATTTCATAAGAAGCTTACAATACTACAAAGTGACTTTTGAATACCTAAGTCCTCGCCATTATCATTCAATTTCCTTTTGGTACAAGGCTTACGTTCAATCTATCATCCAAAGTGTTGTTCAAGATCAAAGAATGTTCAATTTCTAAAGTTTTTTACAAGCTTGCAATTACAAAAAAATATGTTACAAATTCTTAAAAATGCACTAAAACTACAAAAGAGTTTTCTTCATCATCAAGCTTCCTTCAAGTGCTTCAAGTCACTCTTCGTCAATTCTCCCTATCATCCAATGGGCCAGTACATGTAAAAAAAAGAAAGAGCATCAGTTAGCAAAATTCTTGTTGGAATAAGATTGGAAAATTTCAAAGAAATATCTATATTTTCATCATTAGGGATTGGTAAAAAGAATCAGAAATAAGGGGACAACGTTTAGTCCGTGTTTGGTCCATTGCAAATTGCAATTTTCAATTGGTTCAGAGGACAAAATAAGGAGAAATGCAAGTAAAAATCAATAATTTCAACATGGTTTCAAATGCTGCAAAATAGTTTACATCACAATGAAAAAAGCACAATCACAAAAAGCTAAAATGCTGTCAAAATGGACTGCATTGCAGCCCTCCATATGCTGTCCACAAAAGGCCAAAATCTGTCCAAGTAGCTGCAAACATACACCCCAAAATTACACAAATATAGGCTAAGTCAAAACTGCAACAAAAAGAAGAAAAAACAGCATAACACGAATGTTCAAACCCATTTGCTTTTCCCCCCCAAAAGTTTTGTTTTTTCAGATATAACAGGGCCATTTCGGGACAGCAAGGGAGGAGAAAAAGACAATATTCATTATTCAAAAAACCAGCAGCAAGAACAATTTAACAAGGCATACCAAAACCCAAAAGATATAATCATCATTTTCTCAAATACCACCCTTCAGAAAAGAAGAAAATACAGATAAAAGGATAAGAATTCAACTTCCCTGTCAAGCAAAAGCCGACATCAAGGTAAAATCCCTATCCCTTCTCTGCATTTATCTTGAAATTTTGTCCTCTGCATATATTCTGTCTTTGTTAAATGGTCAAGTAAAGAACAAATCTGTAAAATAATCATCAAAACAGTAACAGAACAAGAACGAAAAACCTGCAGAAACCATAACCATTGTTCAAACTCAGAAAACCATCATCACTCATCAAACCAACAAACCTATAAAAAATCATCAAACCAGAAAACCATCATCACTCATCAAACCAACAAACCTATAAAAAAAATCATCAAACCAAAAAAAACATCATCACTCATCAAACCAACAAACCTGTAAAAAAATCAGAAAACTAGGACACACCAACAAACCAGTAGAAAATATAACAAACCAGAAAAGCCGACGAAGCCAAAAACCATCACAAACCCATTTCGCCTTTCAATTCCGTCAAATAACAACCCACCGTAACAACATCCTTGCCGCGTCTCACATCTCCCTCTGCCTCAACATCCTTGCCACGTCTCACATCTCCCCCCGCCTCACTCGATCACCATCCCAACCTTCACCACCAATCTTCAAAACCGGCAACATGCAGAATCAAAGAGTGGAAAACGCGTTGGATTAGTTCAGAGAGAGAGAGAGCGATGGAGCATAGCGAGGAAGAGAGTTTCTTTTTTTAGCGTAAGGACAAAATCAAAATTAGAAGAAGAAGGCGGCCTCTGAACAGAGCGAGGAAGAGAGTTTCTTTTTTTTAGCGTAAGGACAAAAAGCAGAAGAGGAAGATGGAGATGGATCCGTTTATGGAGAGAGAGATTTATGTTCGTTTTTGTTTCTTTCATAGTATCAATAATGCATAATAATAACTAAATGAAAAAATTGATCTTCCCAATAACACTAGCTGGCGGCGGCACGTTTCATTGTGTTTAGGGTTACAAAACCCTTCACTTCCTCTTCCAGCCGGGTCAGTTTTTGGGCTTTATGGCCCAATCTAATATCTACTACCATTTTCCCTTTTGTTCTAGTAAAATCATAATTATTATGAATAAGAAGTGTAGTTCAGTTGGTAAAGTGTATCCTGGATAACCCAAATGGCCTGAGTTCGATTCCTCCTGTGGGCATTTTTGTTTTTATTTCTTTCAACTTTATCTTCTCTAATTTTTTATTTATATTTTCAGTTTTAATAAAATATTTCAACTAACCTTAAAAAACATACATTCTTTTTTATACATAATTGATTGATCTAAACTTTGTGATTATTTTTTATCAACTTTTTTTTTTAAATAAAATTTGTTGTAGATAAAATTATTAAGTAATTTACATATAACAAAACACTAAAAAATAGTAGAATTTAATTTAATCCTTCTTTAGATTTTATTTAAGTAAGTAAAAATACAAAAAATAATACATACAATTTAATTTCTTTCAGTCAATTATGTTATTTTATTCTTAGAATAGGTTTCACTTTCCTCTTTTCAAGTAAAATACTTAAAATTTTATTTCCATATTTTGTTGGTTAATTTTATTTCGTAGATTATTGTAGCTTTAATTAATCGCTCAAAATTTGATTTGGTTGTATTGTTTGCTATTTGGACCTTTTTATCACATTTGACTCATCCCCATTTGTAAAAATTGTACCCCCATTCCCAAACACTTTGTAATAGCCTAGAATTTCAATTCTTGCAATTTACTGTTTCCTTATACTGTATAGTAATTAGGCGTGTATGGCAAGATTCAAAAATCAATCGCTAGATAACCTAATCAAAGAACAAAATAACTTGAAACAAACACACTTTTTCACACACGCACCTCTAGGGTAACCTCGCTCGCTGCCTCAGAAATAAAGTCATGTCCCTCGAATATGGGATGCTTTAGCAATGACCCTTCGAGAAAAAAGATCGTAGTCCCTCGATGACCCTCGACGTTTCCTTTGATAAAACAATCTCGTCCCTTGCGAAAATTGCTAAAGCGTCTCATAAGTCGCTTTCAATGACTGTAAAATAGACCCGCGTCTGTCCCTTCACATCCAACTATGGGGCTTCTTACCAAATTAATGGTAAGATAGCAACATTAAAAGGAGGAAGAAAAGAACAGTTGAAAACCTTTCGAGTAGATAGATTCGCTCCTAGTTACTCGTTTGTTCATGATAAAAACATTTTTACACCTACACTTTCATTTCAAAACATTTTCAAAAAGATAAAACATTTTGTATGAATTCTTATAGAGACGAGAACCATTGCAAAACATCTTTTCAAAACACTTTCCGAAACACAATCCACAAACACATCTTTGAACCACTTTTCGAAAACAAAACTTCGTACGCGTTCTTTTAGAAATGAGAACCATTACAAAGAGATTTTTCAAAACACTTTCAAAGCCCACACCACAAGCACACTGTCAAATAAAAGCAAGTGATCTAAACGAGTAACTAAGAGCCCATGGAAAACCATGGATGAAAAGGGTGCTAATACCTTCCCTTTTCATAATCTACCCCCCGAACCTGAGAAATAATCTCGAAAGGTCTTTCCTGTGCTTTTTTACCTTTCCTTTTGGATAAAAGAAAAGTCGGTGGCGACTCTTGCTATCCGCACAAATTCGATTGAAACGCAAAACACTTAAGTCAGTTCTCCCACCGTATCACAGAACTGGCGTCTCTGCTGGGGACATAAAAAAAAGTGGGGTTACCTTAGGGTTAGATCACCTTTACTCGCTTTCATTATTTGATTTGTGTGCTTTATATTTAGTTCTTTGTATTGGGATTGCTTTGATCCTCCACCCGAATCTGGGGCACCTTTTTAGGTAAATAGCAATAGATTGTGGAGACTGTACGGCGTAGACCGATATGGTTGAGACAATGGCTATGTTAGTGTGACGCATTTGTGGGTATCGGTATCCCTCATGGTGAATCGAGGAGAATACGGGGCCTCTGAGTGGCGTCATGAAGCACTAATTGACTTTAGAACCCTAATTGAACAAACTTGGCCATTAGGACGTAGTGAGGTAGCCGGTTTTTGTGTAAAGCTGAAAATTGGTTGATACTCGATACTACACTCATTGAGGCTAGACTTTTGGGATATCTCGTCCGCAAGAAAAGATTGTTGTGATGAGATAATGCCTAAGAGAAAGGTCGGTGATATTGAGATCCTTTAGAACCTGATCGCTACTTTTAAGACAGGTTGAGCCAACTAGACTTCAAGAGGGTACTTACCTACAAAACTCATGCAAGCCTAAAACATAAGTATCTGTTTGTTGTGTGTGCATATATTTACTTGTACATAAACATCATAAACATCATCAACATCATATGCATACTCACTAAACATTTCAAGGATTTAGAAATTTATCTTTGTTTCTGTTTTGTAGGACATGAATTCTCTCTGAAGAAACACCATCTGAATCAACTTTGTAAAAGCACATCCTCAACTTCAAGAGCTAGCTTCAAGAGTGCCCGGGGATTCTCCTTTTACCAATAAGTATGGTCGACTCCTCAGTTTGGCTACATCCAACTTCCAAGAAGAGATGATGTGTGTACTATTCCAATTCTTTGATCACGTACATCATTGTTTCACTTTCTCGGACTATCAGTTGTACCTACACTAGAAGAGTTCTCTCTACTCTTAGGGGTGCCCGTGCTTAATCAGATATCGTTCACCGGTCTAGAAGGGATTCCAAAACCTGAAGTCATCGCCAAAGCTTTGCATTTAAAGAGCGCCATATCATAGCCAATTGGGAGACAAGAAGTGGGGTTAAAGGCTTTCTAGCTAAGTTTCTATTTGAAAAAGCTCGTTCATTCTGGGATGACATGGATTTCCAGGATTTTGAAGACGTGCTAGCTCTCCTCATTTATGGTTTTGTTATGTTTCCCAATTCGGACCAATTCATAGACGTTAATGCCATCAAAGTCTTTCTCTCTCGCAATCCTATACACACCTTACTAGGAGACATCTTGCATTGCCTTCATACCCGCACCATGAAGAAGAGAGGTACCCTTTTGTGTTGTATCCCCCTACTCGCTAAGTGGTTCACTTCACACTTGCCTCAGTCAGCATTGAAGAACGAGCAAATATTGACTTGGTTTCAAAGGATGATGTCTCTCACCCACTCTGATATCCGTTGGTGCGCAAGATCCTTGGAAGATATTTCTATCATTGACCGTTGCGGGGAGTTCCCCAATGTACCTCTTCTAGGTATTAGGGGAGGTATCACCTACAACTCGTGTTTAGCTCTTCGGCAGTTCGGGTATGCCCGGAGGGAAGGCCCTTATGAGATGCTCATCCAGGGTTTGGTGTTCGACTACGACAAAGAAGACCAAGGCTACCGCCAGTGGTTTACACGTGCTTGGGGAATGGTGAACAAGGTGGACAGTGGGACTTTGGGTCATAAAAACTCTATCCCTCTCGAGCCTTACCTTAAGTGGGTATGGGCTCGTTCCCAGAGTCTCTTGATGCATTACCCTTCCATCCTTCCTGTCATCATTGAGCCTGTTATTGAAGGAGACGTCCCATACACCATTCTTCATCCTGACATGCCTACTTCTCTCGAAGACCTGCAGAAAGCTTGGATTCAGTTGAAGGAAGAACGAGACACCTTTGAAACCCAGTACTACACCAGTGAGAAGAAGGTTCTAGAGCTCACCAAACTGCTTCATGAAGAGAAAAATATGAATACCTACATTGCTCCTAAGAGGATGCGTTCGGTCTTTTTGTCTTAGGAGTTTTTTTGCTGTATTTTGTTTCTTTCTTTGTAAGCCCAAGGAGGCATGATGTATTCAAACTTGGTTTTATTTAATATGACGTGTGTTCTTTTTTGGTTTGAACAAATTTAAATCTCTAAACAGGTTTCTCATAACAGGTCACCTTATCCTTCTACTGTTTATTTCAGTGAGATGGATGTTGAACAGACTGTGAAAGATCTTCAGGCGCAGAATGCCCAGTTTCAACAAATGCTCATGGCTCTAACAAAAGGACAAGAGGATTTTAAGACTCTGCTGGCCAAAGAGAAGAAGAAGAAAACGAAGAAACCAACCAGAGTTGTGATCATGGGAAGAAGGTTTAAAGGGAAGACCAGGCAAACCTTAGATATTGCAACATCATCGGGTGAAGGAGATAATCAAGGAGTCGAGACATAGGAAGTGAACAACGACCCAGTATCCGAAGGAGAGGAAGAGCCTGATTACTCTGAGGAACAATATCCTCCTACTGATTATAAATACAAACAGCTAGAGGATCGTTTGAATGCCATGGAGATTCAGAGGGTACCCGGTTTGGACTTTGAGGAATTAGGACTCATCTTGGGGGTTTTCATCCCACAGAAATTCAAGGTCCAAACTTTCGCCAAGTATGATGGTGTCTCTTGCCCGAAACTACATCTGAGGTCATATGTCAAAAGATTCAACCCCACGCGGCTGACAAGAATCTGTGGGTGCATTTCTTCCAGGAGAGCTTATCGGGGACTCAGTTGGATTGGTTCTACCAATTAGAAGGGTCCAATGTTCACAACTGGGAAGAGTTGGCCGCTGCTTTCTACAAACAGTATCAGTATAATGCTGATTTGGCTCCGACTAGGACACAGTTACAAATTATGTCTATGGGAACATATGAGGGTTTCAAAACCTATGCTCAAAAATGGAGGGATCTCGAAGGAAGGATCCATCCCCCTTTATTCGATAGAGAATTAGTGGATATGTTCCTAGGCACCTTGTCAAGAACATTTTTCAATCACCTGATTGGGAGTTCTTCATCTGGGTTTACCGAATTAATCAAGACTGGTGAGCGGGTCGAAGTCGGTATAAAAAGCGCCAAAATTCAAAGAGATGCATCCTCAAGTATGGTGAAGAAACCTTTTGTTGGAAAGAAGGAGGTCATTGCTGCATATGACCATAGGAATCAAAACAAAACCGACCGTCGTCCGACAGTAGGGGCTGTCATGATTTCTAATCTTGCGCCAAATCAGCAGCAAAATTATCAGCGCAAACCAGAAGCGCCCATGAGACGATTTACCCGGATTAACATGACCATGTCTCAGGTTTTGCCACACCTTCTCAAGACCAATCTAGTAACTTTAAAGGAAGCTCCCAAGAATCCCGATACTGCTTCTCCTCGCTACAACCCGAACGCCTGATGTTCCTATCATTCTGAAAGCCCGGGGCACGATAAAAATGACTGTTGGGCCTTAAAGAATAAGGTGAAGACCTTATCGATGCGAAAGAGATTGAATTTGAGCCCCCATAAACGTTTAATGTAATAACGACGCCAATTCCCAGACATGGACAAGGTATCAACGCCATTGATGATGATCGTTTTGTTTCCTCTGTGAATGACTTGGTTACTCCTCTGTTGACCATTAAACAAAATCTACTGCAAGTCAGCCTGTTCCCAGGTTGCGATGAAAATTTCCACCTTTTCAAATCTCTGCCGAATGGTTGTTTGTTACTAAAGATATGCGTCCAACGCCTGATGACTAGTAAAGAAATCCTATTTGAAAAGCTACCTCTTATCAAAATCTCTTATCAACATGTTTCGATAATCACTGATTCCGACAATCCTCCCGGGGTCTCCTCCAAAAGACCCGTCAGGATTACATCTGCCCCAGATCTGCACCCTTAATCATCACTATGCCAAGACCAATACCATACTCCTCGGATAAAGTTGTTCCCTGGAGTTATGAGGCTGACGTTTATTACTACGGCGTCAAGCAAGATTAGTTGGTTGTCAAAAATGAAGTTACGAGAGATGTTGATCCCGATATCGGTAACATCACTGGAACCAGCAAAATAACAAGAAGTGGAAGAGTCTTCTCACCTGAGATTTCTCCAAAGACCGTTGCTACTCCTGTGATCATCACTATTTCTACTCCTATCGAAACCGCCAGTGATACTCCCATTATTATACCTACTGCCGATACAAGGGGAAAAGAGACTTTGGTTGAGCCTGCCCAAGCAAGAGAACGTCCTGAAGTCATCCTTGAAGCTTATAGAAAAGAAATAGAAGAAATCCTGAAGATAATCAAGAAAAGTGACTACAACATTGTAGAACAATTGGGACATCCTCATTGGGGAATTCATATTCTATAGAGTGGTGATCCTCCACTGGTTGGTGAGCAAGATAATCTGCCAACACACTACTTTTAATAGCCTTTTGAGTGCGGTATTCAATATCATATTCAGATAACAACATCTGCCAGCAGGAAATTCTCCCAGTAAGAGCAGGATTTTCAAAAATGTACTTGATTGGATCCATTTTGGAGATTAACCGAGTAGTGTGATTCAACATATACTGTCGTAAACGCTTTGCAGCCCAGGCCAAAGCACAACATGTTTTTTCCAGCATGGAATACCGCGACTCACAATCAGTGAATTTTTTACTGAGATAATAAATGGTGAACTCCTTCTTCCCTGTTTCATCATGTTGTCCCAGAATACAACCCATGGATTTATCTAACACTGTCAGATACATAATCAACGGTCTTCCTTCCACAAGATATTCTTTAATAATTTCAAATTCCCTTTGGCAGTCTTCTGTCCACACACAACCTTGATCTTTATTTAACAACTTAAAGATCGGTTCACATGTTGCAGTCATGTGGGAAATGAATCTGGAAATATAATTCAAACGCCCAAGGAAAGCTCTGACTTGCTTTTCAGTTCTTGGTGCTAGAATTTCTTGAATTGCTTGGACTTTATCAGGGTCAACTTCAATTCCTTTATGGCTAATAATGAAACCCAACAATTTCCCTGATTGAACACCGAAGGTGCATATATTTGGATTCAAGCGGAGACGATACTTCCTCAAACGCTGGAACAACTTTAACAAATCTTTTGTATGCCTTTCTTCAGTCTGGGATTTGGGGATCATATCATCAACATATACTTCAATTTCCTTGTGCATCAGATCATGGAATAGGGTTGTCATAGCCCTCTAGTACGTTGCACCAGCGTTCTTCAACCCGAAGGGCATCACTCTATAACAGAATGTTCCCCAGGGTGTGATAAACGTTGTTTTTCCATGTCCTCTGGAGCCATTCTTATTTGATTATACCCGAAAAATCTATCCATGAACGAGAACACTTTGAATTTTTCTGTGCTATCCACTAACATGTCGATGTGTGGTAATGGAAAATCATCTTTTGGACTGGCTTTATTTAGATCTCTGTAATCTACGCACATGCGGACTTTTCTATCATTTTTCGGTACTGGGACAATATTGGTAATCCATTGAGGATACACCGACGTCATAAGAAAACCAACATTGATCTGCTTTAGAACCTCCTCTTTGATTTTTACTTCCATATCTGGGTGAGTTCTTCTCAATTTCTGTTTGATTGGCGGACATTCTGGCTTTAATGGCAAATGGTGCTCGACGATATCTGTATCTAGACCAGGAATACCTTGGTAAGACCAAGCAAAAATATCCACATAATCTTTCAACAACTCAATCAACATGCTATTCACATCACGATGCAGCAATGCTCCAATCTTGACTTCCTTTGGATCTTCTTCTGAACCTAAATTGATACCTTGCAATGGCTCTTTATATGGCTGAATGGTATTTTCCTCGTGCTAGAACAACCGTGAGACCTCTTCTGGAATATCATCATAATCTTCTTCTTCATCCCCATACATAGGACATTCAAATTTGGGAGAGGGTGCAGGGTCATTGTATTCAACGATTTTTTTAATTAATCTGCACATATGATTTGTGATTGCATTTAGAAACTGACACATATAACAAGTGATCATGCAGATTGAATTTCAGTTATTATTTATTTTGAAAGGTTTTTTCTGATTACCATTTTCCAAGAAAAAGCAGAAAATAAAGACATAATTCAGGAAGCAAAGACAACTTTTATTATTGATCTTAAAAGTCACAGCAAAGAGATAAGACCTACAACATTAATACTCCCACCTTGGGAAGAGTGAAAGCTTTTTCAAAAAAAAAGATTAACAAATCAAATTACTTTGAAACATGTATGCAAGAGGGAACATCAATGGTGATCCAGTTCTGAACCCTAACTCTGTGCGTCACATAATTCGGCATTTCTTGCTCTATTTCATCTTCCACAATGGTGTTAATCCTGGAAACAGTCGGATGAAGATAACCCCCACTACGAAAAATGTATTGATACCTGCCTGTAGCAGACTTCGGCTTCATGCCCTTCCCTTTGTCATTCTTCGAAGAGAACCCCAAGCCAGTTCTGTTCTTGTTCACAGGTGGATCCACAATTTGTCCCCAAACTTCATTATGACCATTACGCACAACCTACAGCGCATCCTTCAGCGAAACCATGGAATTATCATTTCCTCTTATGTTGTCAATGGATAAGGCTTGGAACTGGGTTTCAACAGTAGCTTCATCCACTTCTACAATGCTGAAGGAGGACAAATGAGATATCAACAATGCCTGATCCCCATTTATGATCACTACTTTCTCTTCACGTACAAACTTTAGCTTCTGGTGTAAAGTTGAAGTGACAGCCCCTGCTTCATGTATCCATGGCCGTCCTAGCAAACAACTATAAGCGGGAACAATGTCCATGACCTGGAAAGTTATCTGAAACAAATGTGGTCCTATATGGATAGGTAAGTCCACTTCACCGATAACAGATTTCCTTGACCCATCAAACGCTTTCACATTGATGCCACTAGGGCGCATAGGCGTTCCTTGATATTTCAACTTCATAAGCGTACTCCTCGGTATAACATTCAGCGCGAATCCATTATCAATCAGCACATTGGGTAGTGAATCATTCTTGTATTTCATAGAGATGTGGAGGGCCAGGTTGTGATTCCTCCCTTCATCTGGTAATTCATCATCGCAGAAACTCGGGTTATTACATGAAATAATGTTTCCTATTACGCTGCTTAATTGATCTATTGGCATATCACTCTCCACAAAAGCTTGGTCCAACACCCTCATCAAGGATTCTCTGTGAGCAGAGGAGTTCTTCAATAAAGCTAAGATAGATATTTTTGAAGGAGTCTGCAGTAGCTGATCTACAATTTTGTAGCCTCTCATCTTGATTATCTTCAAAGTGTCATCCACTTCTTTCTCTAACGTAGCTCCACTAGTCTCACCCGTAGCCTTCTTAGGTTCATCATTCTCAGCAATTTTCTTTCCAGCATCAACATCTCTTCGAACAACTGGCGCAAACACACGACCGCTACGGGTCACCCTGCTATTTTCAGCTATATTTCCAACATCAGGCATTGGCTGGATGGGAACTTCCACTCTATCCTCTAAGATTGTAGCGTTGTATTTGTAAGGCACGACCTTATCTGATTTGTAGGGGATAGGACCCGAAAAACTAATCACCAATGGGGTAACAACTGGCTTGCTATGATACTCCACTTCAAAATGGGCGGGTGCATTAAAACAAGGCACGATGATGTTTACCCCTTCTTTAACACAATCATTCATTAATAAGTCATTTCTGGAAAAAAAAAATCTTCGTCTGAAGAGAAATACTCATCTACGGAGGCATACTCTTCATCAGACTCTTCTTCCGTTACGCAAACCTAAACCATGTCAACTTCATGGTAATCATCCCTCTGACTCGTGATCTTGATAGTTCTACTGTATAACAACAACTGAACACCCTTCTTCACGATTGAACATCCTCTGGGGTCTCGACAGCAAACTAGGCAAGATCCATATTGGTGTTCCACCTGACCAGCTGTATGGAAGAAGGTAGCGTGCAACTGCACGAGGTCCTCATTCATATACTCCACATTAAAATTCTGAATTAACCAGGAGATCCAGAAACCATGTTCACTTCCTCTTCATACTCTGCCCTATGCCTGATTATATGGATTAGGCCCTCATCCATCATCTCCTGTAAATCAGCCTTTATCTTCTTGCAACCCTGTATGTTTGTACTGCAAATAGCACAATCGGAATGGTCATGCGTATAGTAGCTAAATTCACAGAGGTCTGCATGCATTTTCACCAAATCTCCTCTAACCAGATTAATATCAAAAATATGGAAGTCGCCTGGACAACCGACCACCATATTCACATCATTTACTCCCCCGTGCTTGGGTAGGGGATTATCTTTCACGTCAGGACCCACATCTTTGAAAGATAGAACACTAGACTTTACCAATTTTTGTACCTCAGTCTTCAAAGGATAACAATTCTCAACATTATGCCCTGGTGCTCCCTAATGAAAAACGCATGTTTGGTCTGCTTTATAATACCAAGGCAATGGTGATGGTATGGCGGGAGGTGGTTGGGTCTGAACCAGCTTATTCTGAATCAATTCCGGTAGTAGCTCTGTATAGCTCATGGGAATAGGGTCATAACTCTCCCTTCTCTGATTATGCCCTTGATTCCCCTGCTGGGATGGTCTCTGATATGCAACGGTAGTTGGAGCTGCACCCATAACTAGAGTGACTGAGGCGACTTGCTGATGACACTGATAATTCCTTCTTAGAGTGTTTACCCTCCTCTCTTGTATAACAACATTTGCATCTCCTTCTTTCTTCTTGGTAAACCCATAAGATGGCTTTTTCACACCTCCGGATCCTTCACTCTTCATCAAACGGCCTTCTCTTACAGCCTCTTCTAAGTGGATACCCATTCTTACCATCTCAGTAAAGTCACTTGGCGCACTTGCTACCATCCTCTCGTAGTAGAAAGCACCCAGCGTCTTCAAGAAAATCTTAGTCATCTCCTTCTCTTCCATGGGAGGAATCACTTGGGCGGCTACCTCACGCCATCTCTGTGCATATTCTTTGAATGATTCCCTGTCTTTCTGAACTATGGCCCTGAGTTGATCACGGTCAGGCGCCATGTCCACATTGTACTTGTATTATTTGATGAATGCTTCTCCCAAATCATTAAAAGTATGGATATTGGCGCTGTCCAAACTCATATACCACTTCAACGCAGCACCGGTCAAACTATCCTGAAAAAGGTGAATCAGTAGACGTTGATCATCAGTATGGGTAGACATTCTCCTCACGTACATCACCAGATGAGCATGAGGGCAAGTGTTTCCCTTATACTTCTCAAACTCCGGGACCTTAAACTTAGCAGGTATCTTAACATTCGGGACCAAACATAGCTCATTCACATTCTTCCCAAATAGCTCTTTTCCCATGAGGGACTTCATCTCTCTTTGCATCTTGTCAAACTGCTCTTGAAAATCATCCATTCTATCATAAAGACCCAAGTCTTCACTCGGTGAAGGGAAAGGACGACACACATCATCATTAACAAACGGAACCATATTCACCGAAGGATGTGCAACAGGAACATGCACCACAGGAGGTGCATGAGTAACAATAGTCTGAACCACTGGAGTATCTTGAGGACCAAGATTGAAACCTTCAGGTGCAAAATTCTCTGGAATTCCCCCTGGATATCCTTGAGGCATGCGATTCTGAACAATAGCTGGAGTAGCAGATACAGGAACAGTCAGAGCTTCAGTACTTGCCCTTGTTGGTTGAGGTTGAACACTCGGTGGCTGATTCTGAGCAGCCACCAGAGCTTCCATCAGAGTAGTCAGATTGGCCATGCCGGCCTTCAAAGCGGAAACTTCCTCGCACAGCTTGCGATTCTCTTGTTCTAAGTTGTTCATCTTCTTTCTGAAATTAGCCCGAGTGTTGTAGTGATGAGTCAGCTTGCTGAACGAAGTAAAGAAGCTTGGTAAGACACCTAGATATGCATAAACAATGCAAGAAAAATGTGCAATATGATGCATAATATGTAATGCACATGATTATTTTTACTTTGTTATTTAATATTTCAAGGGATTTATAGATTTATAGACACGTTGCAAATATCAGAGCAATAACACGTTTGAAATACTAACATTTTAATTATAATATCTTCAAAATGGATTACAAGTTTCAATGATACCAAGTACAAGATGAAAATAAAATCTAAAACCCTGAGAAATAGAACTGATGGAGATCACTCTATACGTTGGCGCTTCCCCGTGAGCCTGGCAATCTGAGCCTTCAACCTTTGGTTTTCTTCAGCATGTCTGATGGCAACCTCCTTCCAATCATTTGAATCAGGAAGTGAGTAATCAGCACCTGATTGAGGCTTAGGAGAAAATAAATCCCCTTGCCTCTCCATAGACTCTATTGCTCGACTCTCAAGGATCTCAATCAAGTCGTCTTTCTCCTTCAAGTCTGCTTTATAGGAACTCTCTAAAGTTTGGAACTTGTTCTTCCAAGCATCCCTTTCCTGTTGTATCCTAACCAAAGCAAGTTGCAGCTCTTCTAGATCATCTAATAAGGGAGGAGTGGTCTTCACAAATAGATCAGGCATGGGTGTCTCCCGAGTATACGACATCTTTAACTGAATGGCTCTTAATCGGACCCACTGAAGATATGGCTCCAAAGACACAACACCCCTAGGTCCCAAATCCTTCATACTATTCTTATGAATGTGACGCCAGGCCTTCGCAATCTGCTCCCTAGCTTCCCTATGGTCTTCTCCTTCCTTTAAAAAGAAACTACTCAAATGAATACTATTCTATTTATCCCTCATCGGTAAACCAAGTTGTCGCCGTGCAAGAACAAGGTTATAGTTAATTCCTACCTTTGTACCAAGAAGAGGTACAATGGGGAAACTACCACAACTGTCAATAATATTTATATCCTTGTAAGCTCGATGATACCAATCAATGTCTGAGTGAGTAAGTTCCATGATCTTAGGAGCCCAACGGGGTTCCTTCTTGACATCCCAAAAAGCATCAGACTGAGGCATATGAGAGGTAAACCACTGGTACAACAGAGGCGTGCAACAGATAATCATCCCCCCATGATAAGAATTCCGGATATAAATAGAGTAATAAGCATCTCCCATCAATGTAGGAACTGTGTTTGTAATCATGAAGATCCTGATAGCGTTAATGTCAACAAACTTGTCCACATTAGGAAATAAAAACAACCCATAAGCAAGCAGAGCAAAGATGGCCTCAAAACAACTGTACTCTTCATTCTGGAAAAGTAACGAGCTTTCTCCAATAATAGCGGAGCTAGTAATCCTCTAATCCTTCCTTTAGTAGTCATATGGGCTTCCACCTCAGACTTCCCCAGATGAATCAAGGAAGCAATCTCATGTGGTTTTGGCTCACCCTCCAAACCAGTAAAAGGAACACGATCGGTAACAGGTAAATCTAATAGATAAGAATACTCCTCCAGTGTAGGAATCAACTGATAGTCGGGAAAAGTAAAGCAATGATACATCGGATCATAGAACTTGACCAAGGTCGAGAGAATACCCTCCTTCATCTTCAGCTTCATGAGAGGAATAATGGATCCATACTTCTTCCGAAAGTATGCAGGACACTCGATCTCGGGAACTAGACTGATCAACTCATCTATCTTGGGACCCTTGAAACTGTATTTCCCGGTCTTTCTCTTTCCAAAATCCATGGTTAGAAAGTACCTGAGATATTCACAAATAGTCAACCTTTAAATCCCTCGAAATATGGTTTCTTCAAAAGATGCTTATGAGTGCATGGATGCATGATGCAACAATCACACACAAGATCACACATATATGGTTCATAGGTTCAATGTCACGAGCATGAGGTCAAAGGTACTACCCATAAGGTATTGGTCTAAAATTTATCACCTGCCGAACAAGGTTCTAGAGGTTCCCAGAGTCTACATCCTTCCTTCCAATATTGCCAACTTCCTGATTAACTCGATAATTAGTATTATTCTCAAGAAAGACTCGTCCGAGCGTAGTATCGTGTGACAACTATTTCTGGATTACTCCGTCATAGCTTCCGCACTACACCTAAAAGGCCAAGATGGGTTTGGTATTCTACGGTCCTTAGTTTCAGCAGGCTCCTAGGTCGAAAGCAGTACGTCTTCCCGATTACTCGGTAAATGACACTACAGTCAAAGGGGCCTCCACTGAGTGGGGGATCTCGTGCCTCCTTTTTTAGGATTACTCCCTCAAAGTTAACATGACTATACCGCCCATCCTATCTTAAAGTTTGTGCAAGTCCGGGTATAGGACTTATGAGTAATCACCAAGCACCCTGAAAACCAGGAAAATCCAGACAAACATACATACAACATATAACACAAAAACAATAATAACACATATACAGATATAAACAAAGATAAGCTTAACCCACTTAGGGATGGACCAACAAGAGGTCAATCTGTCCCCAGTGAAGTCTCCATTTTTCTGTAGCGGTAGAAATGTTTAAGACTAAGCCATTGGGTTGACTAGACTTTATACAAATCAAAATAAAAATCGCCACTACACTTTATTGTTTCCAAAGGAATGGGAAAAGAGCGAATAACCCAAAAAGAGGGGGAAAGATTCAAGGTAAGGGGGTTGGTTATGCAAAGGGAAGGTATTAGCACCCTAAACATCTACGGTACTCCGCAGGAACCTCTTTGTAAAATCTGTATATTTTGGCTATAAAAAAATATTGTATATAAAAAATGGATGGTGGAGGTGAGAAAAGAAATATATTTATTTTATAATTTTTTCACCCGTCGCGGTTGCAAACCTTTAGTGCCTACGTACCACCTTTTTGGGCAATAGGGGATCAGGGTACACATAGTTCCTCTTTTAGAAATTTTAAAACACTAGTGTGTTGGTTAATTTTATGAGATAAAACATCATCGTCATTGTCCGTGTGGAAAACATACCTACTACCTAAAATTATGAGAAAGGAGAATTTACATCATCTCAAAGTGGAGGATATGGCTTGGATTTTAAAATCAACAATTCCTCACTCAACACCCAAGTGGAAAATATCCCGCTTTACTACATATTGTAGAAGTATAGTTGTTTGCATCACTACAAGGATTGATAAGAGTTCAATTTTTTTTTGAGAAAAAAGTTTAAAGATAAAAATCCAAAATGGCAAGATGGTTTGAAATGAGATTGATTGACTTTTAGTCTTATCACAAAAAATGTCAAGGTATTATTAAGTTGATTGGGGTTTATTTATGAAAATGTTTTGAAAATACATGGACATAAGTCCAAGTTTATTATGAAAGTGGTTCAAGTTTAGAAACAAGAAGAGTTTTCAAAAGGAGGAAGAAGATTTTTGAAATTAAAGAAGATGGGAGAAGAAGAAGGGACTATCCTAAAGCATAAGGTAAAAGCTAGGGATAAGAACCATCTAACCAACAAGAAGCCAATACTTGACACTATGAGCCAAGATAGAATTCCCATTCTTTAGATTGAAACCAAGCAAGCAAATATACTAGACCTCTTGTGAGAGAACCAAACTTCAATTGTATTAAGTCTTCACAAAAATTGGGCAGAGTAACGGTTGTATACGGGTGAATTCCATATCACAAACAAAGAGTGTAATCGTAAAAAACCTGCACACAAACACAAACAAGCAACCCAATGTTTTGAGGTAAACCTCAAGAACTCTAGACAAAATAATCAGATAAGACCACAGGGTCTCCAAGATAGGCCAAGGTTTCTAATCCTAAGTCCAAGAAAAGTCCCATTCTCCATAATACCAAGGATAGTAACCAAATAGTCCAAGTACCATTAAATATTTTTAGGGTTTATGTTGATTATTAAGTATCTTAAGAAAGGAAAATAAAAGCTCAAGTGAGCAAAGAAAAAATGGCAAGAAAATAAATACTCAAATGAGGAAAGATGAAAATGGCATGAAATGTAAAGGCTAAAAGTAAATGGTACATAAAGCATAATAAAGAATAAAAGCATAAAGTAAGACAAGTTAATAATTAGTGGTTAGTTGGATGACCATCTTGAAGCTTGCATTTGGAACTCATTAGAGGATTGGTAGAACCAAAGCCTTCACATAACAAGTTGCAATTGCTTTTTGTCAAGTATATCATCCATTTGTAATTCTCACAAGTGTCATTTAATGATCAACGATATTTAAGTGATTCGCGTTAACCAAAGGTGTTGTAGATCCATTAGAGGATTGGTAGAACCAAAGCCTCCACACAATGAATCTCAAGGTTATTGGATCAAAGAGATCAAATTAACATACTTGGGCTTGAAATCATAAGTTTGGGCCACGAATGATCATTTATTCGAATCGGGACAAAATTTAGCGCTATGTTAAGCAATCGTAAGTGGGCTTATATAGAAGTCGCACTTATTTTAAGGTCGATCAATAGAAATATATGCACCATTTGTTTTGAGACATGATATAGAGATCATGCTCCAACAACATTTAGTGCAATAAGAAAAGGATGAGATGAAGAGGGATGGAGAAAAAATATACAAACCACATTTGAATTTAATTTTAATCAAACTATTATTAAAATCATTCATCAATTTTTGTGGAGTTAAACTCAACACCATGGATCCAATGTATTAATAAAGTTCATGTTCCAAAATCTAACCCAAGATCAGCCAGAAAATAGTCACGAAATAATATCACATTTTAATATACACAAAAGGGTTTAAAAAATGTTAAAAAATAGAAAATGAAGAGAAAAATATCAACTATGTTCAAATTAATCAAGAAATTAAAAGTAAGACCATAGAAAAATCAGAAAAAGGCTCAAATAATTTTACAAATTTTTTGGTAATTTTTTAAAGTCATAAACTATTTTTAAAATTAAAATAATGGGTAAAATAAACAAAAAATGATTAAAAAAAATAGTAAAGTCAGAAACAAAAAATAAAATAAGGTCACCAATATTTGTCACAATATGATTGGATCATTCCATAATTTTTTCAGAATTTAAATATGTATAATAATATTTTAAGACATTTAAAACAATTCCAATAAAGTGTAAATTTATAAAAAATGACAAAACACAAAATTAAATTGTGAAAAAATAAAAATCAAAAAAGAGAATAATCAAAAAATAATTTCATAATTTTTTCAGATTTTTGGACTAAAAATGAATTTTCTACGATTTTTTGAAATTTAAAACAATTAAAATATAAAAATCAGAAAAAGAATATAAAATAAAAATATGTGGACCATTGGATGAGAGTCAAAACACGTTAGTAATCAAATCCAGGGGATCTGGCGCGTTGTGCATATCATGGTCATTAGTGAATAATGTACATAATCATTAATTAAATTAGAATTTGAAAAAAAACAGATGGCGTGCCTTCATTGGTTGGAAGATGACACGTTGGTCATCTTCAACCTCCAGCCATCACGAATTACAAGTCTCTCAAACTGTAAAATCAGAAGCTCAGACCTATGCCATTCGCTTCGTCTCTTCAAGACGAAGACAACCACACCCTCGCCCCAAATTTATATAAAATGTAGCTCAAGCAATTTGGAAGGAAAGTTTTGAAAAGGGATTTGAGATTTTATGGTCAAAACGTGTTTCCAGTAAAAGGTAAGTGTTACGACTAGAACCAAGGCAATGAGAGCAACACAATAATATCAGAGTTTTGAAGAATTGATGAAGGAATCTACCTATTAAAGTTGAGTTGCAGAGCTCTGAAACTGGACTTCTATGGAGCAGTATAGGGCATGATTCTTGAATGTAATTATGTTGTTAGCTTCAGGGGAGATCAAGGAAGGTGAATTGATGGAAAAATTGGATTGAAAAAGGCTCGAGAATGGATTTTGAAGTTACTGAATTCTGAGTTGTGAAACAAGTTTGGCAGGGTGATTCTGGCTATCCAAGCTTGGGAAAATAAATGGGATAGTTCATGTATTTGTAGGAGAAGCAAATGGGGTCAAAAGGAAGAGTGAATGATGCGTTTTGGAGGGAATTCGTGCAAACCTAATGCATGAGTGAAGTGTGATCCACTTGGGAAAGTTGGCTAATCATGTTTAGACCCAAAACACGTGCTAATTTGAGGTTTAGAGGTTGCAACATGAAATTCAAATTCTGGCTTGCAATGAAACTTCAATTCCAAGTTAGCACTTTTGAAATAATGGAATTCTCTGCTCAAGGGGTCTTAAGGCATGATTCTTGATGCTTTAGAAAGATGAGGTTACAAGCTTTGCAATGGAAAAAGAATGGAGTTAAATGGATGCTTGAGCTAAAATTTGCATTGAGTCAAATTTGAAGAAAAAGGGTTGACTTTCCATACTTAGAAATATTCCAAATTCTTCTTCAAAAATGACCTATAATGTCTTGCATCCAAACATGGCCTTCCACTTGGAATTTTCTCTTGACCAAAAAAGATGGCATGAAGTAGATCTCTTGAATGGAATTTTGAAACTTGAATCATTCAAAATCTCCAAAATTTGAGAAAGTTATGACTTGTTGAAGTTGGAAAAAAATCATGAAATGACCTATAATCTTTTGTATCTTTAAGGCAACTTCCATCCATTTTCCCACTTTGAACATAAAAGAAGGAATAAAGTTCACATCTTCAAGATCATTATGGAAAAAGAATGGACTCAAGGTGATAAACATTGGCTTAGTTATGACCATTTGAAGTCACACATGGAAAATTGGGGATTCATCTAGAGGACTTATAATCTTGCTTCCTCATCAAGTCTCTTCCTCATGAAAACTCCTTGGAACTTTTGAAGTGATTTGTTAACAACCCTTTAAAGAGAATTATGTCTTTGGAATCACTTAAAAATACCAAAAGGTGAGCAAGATATACTCCTTTGAAATTCAAAACCCTAACTCCTAGATCAAGAAAATGCTTTGAGGAACTTTGACAAGCTTGAACAAACTTCTTGTACCAACATTCTTGCTTTGTGAATAGAAGTTGTTGAGGATGATAATGAGAACTCTTAGACACCAAAACCACTTCCATATCTTGAAATTTGAGAGAAATATGCCCTTGTGACCAATAGGAACAAGGCCTTGTCCAAACATGACAACTTCTTCAATCAACCCTTTGTACTTTTGAGTCAAATCTAATAACCTTGAAATGTGATGAACCAAAGCAACCTTGCCATGCCAATTCTTCCAAAACCAATCCAATGGTGAGGTTTGAACTTCTCCAGCTTTATTGACTAGGGCATGGACATAAACTCATGAACCCCTGGGGTAACTTGTTAGATCTCATTGCCTTTACCTACATGGATAATAAGAAAGACAAACCAACATTGAATTTTATTAGTTAAATGAAGAAATAAAAACAATATTCATGGTCACAAAAGGAACATAAGTCAAGGTTCTTGGTAATCCCTCAAAAGGGAAAAACTAAATGTAGGGAGGGGAACCAAGAATCCTAATGTGATCCTGTTGTGAATGAATCAACATGGTATGATGAAGGGATATTAGGGGGGAAAATTGGGGTACAACACCAAGAATCTTATTTTATTACATGATAATAAACCTCAGCACCATAGTTCCATGGAACCGCTTTATCAGAGGAGTAGGGAATAGACCCAATGGCAGTGATTATTAAAGGAGAAATGGTTGGTTCATTTGAAATTATAATAGGACCCTTTGAGGGGATCCTAAAAGGCTTGATGGAAATTGTTATTATGGACAGGTCTTCAGCTTTGTTGGTTAAACTTTTGATGGTAGGAATCTACTCAAACAGAATCTCGTGGCTATTTATCAGGCGTTGCACACCTTACTTCAGCCGCTTACACCCATTTACTTGTTGATCACAACAAACACAATATTTAGAACATCCAGGGAACACCCTGGCTCTCAGCAAATTATCCTTCACAGTAGTTAATGAAGTTGTTAAATCTTTAATGGAGGAAACAAAAGTAGTATCATCAATTGCATTAACACCTTTTCCATGGTTCAGCATTGATGCAGTTATCACATTTGGAGTAGCAGGTGGATCAAATTTAATTGTTTTATTGTCTATCAGATCTTGAATCTTATTTTTCAGAGCCCATCATTGATCAGTTTCATGCCCAGGGCTGTTGGAATGATACGCGCACTTGGCATTTGGATTATACTTAGGTGATGAAATGTTTGGATTGGATGCTGGATCGCGCAATGTCACTAAGTTGGCCTTCAACAAATGTAAGGTTTGGGATAGTGACATGCTTATCCTCGTGAACTGTCTCCGTGGAACTTCGGATTGTTGATTGTTAGATGATTACCTTTGAACAGATGGAGGGTTGGAGATTAAAACATCATTAATAGAGGATCAGTGATCCTTCTTGGTATGGGCCCTTTTCCCCATACACAACATTTGTTTTCTTCTTTCCAGGGAAAGGCTTATTTACAGTACTTGAAGATGAATCTCTTTGAATCTTACCACTCTTGATACTAGATTCTACTCTTTCACCCGTCAATATCAGCTCAGTGAACCCAGTTGTAGAGCTTTTGATCAGATGGTTGAAAAACGGGCCTGACAAAGTACCAAAGAACATATCTAATAGCTCTCTATCAAACAGAGGAGGCTGGACTCTTCCTGCAAGATCTCTCCACTTCTGGGAATAATCTTTGAAGCCCTCACTGTAACCTATAGACATGCTTTGAAGTTGTGTACGGGTTGGAGCAAGGTCAGCATTGTATTGATATTGATGATAAAAAGAAGTGGCTAGATCTTCCCATGTGTGGGTGCGGGAACCCTCCAATTGATAGAACCATTCTAGTTGAGTCCCAGCCAGACTCTCTTGGAAGAAATGGGTCCAGAGCTTTTTTTCGGTAGTGCGCGGCTGTATCTTGCGCACGTAAGACCTTAGATGAAGTTTCAGGCAGGAAACTCCGTAATACTTGGCGAAGACTAGTATTTTGAACTTATACGGGATGACGATCCCAAGTACTAAGCCCAACTCACTAAAATCCAAGCCATGCACAGCTTGAATTTCAACAGCCTTTAGTCTATCCTCCAACTGCTTGTATTTATCCTCAATCGGAGGATATTGCTCATAAAAATAATCTCCATCGTCGGAAGCTTGATTATTGTCACCACCAACACAGATGCTCCTTGCCTATTCGTCTTGATTTTCATCCTCCTCGGATGATTCTTCGACTATCTGTACCTGACGAACCAGACCTTTGAACCTCTTACCCATGTTGATGAAGGCCTTATTTTTGGTTTTCTTCTTGGCTACTAGCATAGTCATCAGCTCTTGTTGCCCCTTAGCCAGGGTCAACATGGTCTCTTGGAACTGGGAATTTTGCGCTTTCAAGTCCTTCACTGTTTGTTCGATATCCATCTTACTGAAATAAACAATAGAAAGATGAGGAAACCCGCGTTTGAAAACCTGCCTATGTCACGATGCATGAAATGTGTATGTAAATGATTTCAAGGACTTTTAAAATTTAAATTTTCTTAGACAAAGAGAGAGAAAACATTAATTGCATTAATAAGTTCAAATGGTTACAAAAATGCCCCTTGGGCTTACAATGGAAGAAACAGAGATAATACAAAATAAACTCCTAAAACAAACAAAAAAAACCAAGCTTCCCACGAGCGCATCCTCTTCGGTACAATGTAGGCATTCAAACTCTACTCTTTATGGAGTTGTCTCGTGAGCTCCAGAACCTTCTTCTCGCTTGCGTAGAAATGGGTTTCAAAGGTGTCTCGCTCCCCTTTGAGTTGAATCCAAGATCTTTGCAACTCCTCGAGAGTAGTCGACATGTTAGGATGGAGAACAGTGTAAGGAACACCTCCCTCGATAATTGGCTCCATGATGATAGGTAGAATGGATTCATAAGGAATCATGAGATTTTGAGTGCAATCTCGCATCCACTTGAGATAAGGCTCCAAAGGAATGGAGTTCTTATGTCCCAATGTCTTGCTATCAACTTTTTTCACCATGCCCCAAGCTCGTATGAATCTCTGACAATAACCTTGGACATCGTTCTCATAGTCAAATTCAATTCCTTGGACAAGTGCACCATGAGGACCATCCCTCCTAGCATACCTAAAATGCCGCAAGGCCAAACAAGGGTTATAGGTGATTCCTCCCCTAATGCCAAAGAGAGGGACATTAGGGAATTCCCCATAATTATCAATGATGGTAACATCCTTCAAAGATCGAGGACACCAATGAATATCTGAATGCGTGGGGGACATCAACCTATTAGACCATATGATGCCTTGCTCATTCTTCAAAACAGATCGTGGTAGGTGCTAATTAACCACCTAGCCAACAGAGGAGTGCAACACATGAGGGTCCCCCTTCTCTTAATGGTGCGAGTGTGAAGAGAGTTCAAGATGTCTCCATGTAAGGTAGGCACCGGGTTACGAGACAGAAAAACTTTAATCGTATTCACATATATGAGTTGGCCAAATTAGGGAATAGTACCATCCCATAGATGAGAAGGGCCAACACTTCTTCAAAGGCTTGTAAATTCAGAGTATCCCAAAAATATTGAGCCTTCTCAAACAAAAACTTGGCTAGAAACCCTTTTACACCACTTCTTGTTTTCCAATTTCCCACAACGCCAGACCGTTGTAAATGTAAAGCTTGAGCAATCTCCTCAGGATTTGGATCTCTTTCAATACCATTGGAGGGTAATTGATCAAGAATAGGAACTCCCAATAACTGAGAAAACTCCTCTATGGTAGGAACTACTTGGTAATTAGGAAATGTAAAGCAATGGTGTAAAGGATCAAAGAACTGAATAAGCACTTTCATCATGTCTTCATCAAAGCTCGAGGTAACCATATTGAGAAGTCGACCATGTCTTTTGGTAAATGGAGAATTCTTATGAACCCTCGATGCTAAATCCTTGAGTTGACGAGGAATTCTTACGAGGTTGACTTGGATAGTATTCATGCGAGTTGAAGCCATGTCCTATAAAACAACACAAAGATAAGTCCTAAAAATCCTTGAAATGGTTAGTGAAAAATGCCATGTTATGATGTCATGATGTTATGTGAAAGTAAACATAAACACACAAAGCAAACAAGTCCTTAGGTTTAGGCTTGCATGGAGTTCATAGGTAAGTACCCTCTTGAATTTTAGTTGGTTCAACCTATCCTAGAAAGTAATCGAGTTCTAGGGAATCTCAATATCATTGATCTTTCTTCATTGAGCATTGTTTCAGTGCAAGCCTCTTTATTGGCGGCTGAAATATCCCGAAAGTATGATCTTAATGAGCGTAGTATTGAGTATCAACCAACTTTGGACTGCACCAAAGTCGGCTATCTCACTACTTCCTAATGGCCAAGTTGTTCAATTAAAGGTTCTAAAGTCAGTTAGTGCTTCATGACACCACACAGCAGCCTCGTATTCTCCTTGACTAAACTCAAGGGCTACCAGTACCAACAATTGTGTCAAACTAAGGTAGCCATCGCTTCAACCATGTTGGTATACCCCTTAAAGTTTACATAATCTATTGCCACTTACCTAATGGTGTTCTTCGATCCGGGTAGAGGATCAAAACAAGCCTAAACAAAGACCCAAAATGTAAAGCAAACAAATCACATAATAAAAGCAATTAAATGTGATCTAGATCTAAGGTAACCCTACTTTTTTTAAGATATCCCCAACAGAGTCTCTAGTTCTTTAATACGGTGAGAGAACTGACTTGGGTGTTTTGCGTTTTATCGCAATTGTTGCGAATATCAAGAGTTGCCATCAACTTTTCTTTTATCCAATAAAGGAAAGGGTGAAAAGAACAGGAAATACATTTCGAGAATTTTCTTTAGTTCGGGGGGTAGGTTATGAAAAGGGAAGGGGTTAGTACTCTTTTCATCTGTAGTTATCTACGGGATCTTAGTTGCTTGCTAGATCATTTGAAAGTTACTTTGTTTGAAAATGTGCTTTGTGGGGTAAGTTTGAAAATATTTTGAAAACACCTTTGTTGCGGCAAACTTTGTAATGATTCTCGTCTTTATAAGAATGCATACAAAGTGTTGGTTTTGAAAATAGTTCAAAGAGATGTTTGTTTTTGAAGATGTTTTAAAAGTGTGAGTGTGAAAATTGTTTTAGTTTGTGAGCAAGTAACTACGAGCGTCCTACCTACTCAAAATGTCGTTGTTCTTTTCCTCCTACTTTAGATGTGGCTATCTTACCATTGATTGGTAAGAATCCCTATCGTTGGATGTGAAGGGACATGTGCGGGTTAATCATACAGTCATAGAAGGCAACTTGTGAGACACTTTAGCAATTTTCATAAGGGACTAGATCGTTTACCGAAGGCGACATCGAGGGACATCGAGGGACTATGATATATTTTTTTATCAAAGGTTCTTTGCTAAAGTGTCCCTTTATTCGAGGGACATGACTACTTTTTCGAGGCAATAAGCGAGGTTACCCTAGAGGTGTGTGTGTGAAAAGTGCGTTTGATTCAAGTTAATTTTGTCTTTGATTAGGGTTGTCTAGCGATTGATTTTGAATCTTACCATACATGCCTAATTACTATATAGTATAAAGAAAAACAGTAAATTGCAGAAATTAAAACTCTACACTATTACAGAACTTTCGGGAATGGGGAGTACAAATTTACAAATGGGGATGGATCAATGCGATGAAAAGTCCAAATAGGAAATCAATATAACTAAATCGAATTGAACAATTAATTAAAACTACAACAATCTATGAAGTAAAAATTAATTAACAAAGTATGGAAATAAAATTTTTGGTATTTTTGTTTGTGAGAATTTGGAAAGAAAATAAAGAATCTATTCTATTATTCTTATTTGAATTTTATTATGTATAAACTAAATATTTTAAAAGAAACTTTATTAAATTATATAAAAAAATGTTAAAAAAATTATTTACAACGTCCTAAAAAAATTAATTATTTGAAATTATATATTTATTTAGCTAAACTTAAAAAAATTAATACTAAAGATTAATAAAACTAAATCTAAAATTATTAAAAAAATTCTAAACTAACTTAAAATTCTAAGTAATTAAATAAAACCTAAACTAAGTTAATACTAAATTAAATATAATCTAAGTTAACTCTTTTTATTTTTTTTTTACAAGCTAAATTAAAAGAAGAACTATGAAATAAAAAAATGGGGGTGTGAAAACGGACTGGGCTTGGGGTTAGAGCCCAAAAGTAGTAAAACAAGAAAATAATATATTTATCTCAATGGGTCGGACCAGACCCGGTTTTTGAAAGGGAAAAGGTGGGTTTTGAAAACCCTAGAGACCAAGGAGCGCCGCTGGGAGTTGTGTGTTGGGAAGGGAATTATGCAGAATTTAATTACTACTATTGGTTATCTCTTGTATCTATGTTGTATCATAAAAAACAAAAACAAAAACCCTCTCTCTCCATCGAAAACTTCATCTTCTTCCCCTTCTCTAAACCATGTTCATCTTATACCCCCACCGCCAACGATTCTACTCTTTCTCTGCTAAACTGAATACTCCCTCTCTCTTACGGACCATCATCAAAAAAAGGATTCACAAGGTTTATAAAATAAAATAGACAAATAAAAATTAGTAGCTTTAAGCTTAGCGTCCTCCTCAACAATATCAAACAAAAAATTCTCCGGTCTAAGATCCCTATGCATATCACCAAGCGAGTGACAAGCCTTAACAATCCTCAATAATAGTCTTAATCAAAGTCGCAGTTTGTCTCTCACTAAAATAACCCTTCTGAACAATCCTATCAAAATGTTCACCTCCTTCACAAAGCTCTATAACAATATGAACAACACTAGAATCCTCATAAGTCCCTTTGATTCTAACCAAATGCGAATGCTCAGATAAATGAAGCATTATCTGAATCTCTCGCTGAACATCCTCGTAATCCTCTCTGCAAAACAGTTGTTTTGGAATTGACTTGCACGCGTACCTTCTGTTTGATGATTTGTGTGTGCAGAGATAGGTTGTGCCGAATTGACCTTGACAGAGATTTCTACCCACTTTGTATATTTTTGTTATCCTTTCGGTTCTGTAGGGGAGAGCCCATGCTACTGGTTTCAGTGTTATGTTTCTTGTAAAATTGACATCAATCTTTTGAAAAGAACGGTGGTTTCATTTGAGAGTTGACCGAAGTATGTGGTGGTAGATTGAGTGAAGTCAGTGATGAAAAAGAATGGGTTGTGGGTGTCCACGGAAACAGGGAGGGCGATATGTTCAATATGGAGATGGAAGGTGATGGTTACTGATGGTGATGTCGTTAGAGGTTTGGCAGCGGTAACCTTAGACTTCTTTTTTTCAGTTTTTTTTATGAATGCTGCAAGTTTATGCAGGCTTGGTGATTTCCGATTTTGGTTCAAGCAGGGTTGTGATACGGTGGCAGAACCAACTATTTATACTGGTTTTACATTTTGTATTCACAAATGTTGCGGTAAGCAAGAGTCACCATCGACTTTTCTTTTATCCAACAAAGGAAAGGGTGAAAAGAATAGAAAAATACCTTTTTCGAGATTTTTTGAGTAAGGGGGGTAGATTATGGAAAGGGAAGGTGTTAGCACCCTTTTCATCCGTGGTTTTCCATGGGCTCTTAGGTACTTGCTCATTTTGGAAAATTGCTTTCGTGTTTGTGTGTTTTGAAAAGCTTGTTTGCTTTATGATAACTCTTGTATCAGTCCTTAAGAGTGTTGATAAAGCGTTTTTGAAAAATGTTTTGAAAGTGTAGTGTGAAAAAGTAGTTTTTGAGCAAGTACCTAACAATTATCTACCTACTTGAAAAAGGTGTTCTTTTCCTACTTTTCTTTAGATAGTGTTATCCTACTATTAGTGAGTAGGTAGCCTTATCGTTTGGATGTTAAGGGACTATCGAAGGACGTTTACGGTCACTAAGGCAACATGGAAAGAACTTTTAGTAATTGTCCTAAAGTTCTAGGATCACTTTTTAACCGAGGCGGCATCGAAAGGGTCATCGAGGGACTTGTGATCTCTTGAACTACAGGACAACCACTAAAAATTCTCACGTTTCGAGAATTGTGACCGTTTCCGAAGGCAACCGAAGTGGGAGATACCATAGGGGTGAGCATGTGCAAGTGTATTGATTCAGTTCATTTATCTTGCGCATTTAGGGTTATCTAATCGTTTTAATTTACAGTCTTTCCATGCAAACCTAATTACTAGCAATTAATAGCGTGGAAAGTAAAAACAAGAAGATAGAGTCCTATGCTATTACAGGGCCTCGGGGAGGGGGATTTACAAGTTCAACAATTGGAGGAATAAACAATAAATAAACCATAATTTTAAACTATTACAAATTGTGTATAGATACATTAAATAAAAAATAATAGTACGAAAAATAACAACGCGCAAAAGTTAAGACGGGAATAAGTTTGACAAAGCCTAAAAATCTAATTATTTAATAAAAATATTTTTGGTATTTTATATGAAAAAGATTTGAGATTTAACTTAATTTCTAATTAATTTTAAATTAAAGAAAACAAGTTAAAATCAATTAAATTAAATTAACTTGCAAGAGTTAATTTTAATTATAAAAAAACCTAAGTGTATTTTTTTGTGATTTTTGTTGATTTTATGATTAAAATAAAAATGAATTTAAAAAAAAAATAAACTAAATAAAAATAAAATAAAGTAAATTAAAAAAAATGAAATGGACCTGGTGTATGAAACAGTTTGGGGGTGCACGTTTGAAAGTCTGCTAGGCCCATATGCACAAGCCCAACGCTTGTCTGATCCAGTGTTGCTGATTCTCTGGAGGTCCATCCAGGGGAAGCACTCCAGGAGCGCTGGATCTGGATCAATGAAGATATGATGGCTAGATATGAGGGTTCAAGGTATACGCGTTGGATGGCAATGTTTTGGAAACAAATTTATTAGAAAATACAAAATATAGGATTCTGGGATCGAACCCAGATCCTTCCTCTCACACACCTTATGCCTTTACCATCTGCGCTGCCAATTCATTCATAATTATAACAACTTAATAATATTATATGTGTGTTGTACCCCAACATTTTCCCTCTCATTTCTCAATTAATATCTCACAAGATCTCCTTTTGTTCAAGATTGCAGTAAGGTTGATCAGCTCAAGACATCTCCTCAAGCCCTGATGACTGAAAATTAAGGTTTGAGTTTGCACAAGGACAAATGGACTTTTAATGCCCCATTTGACTTTGATGGATCATTTTGGACTATCAAGATTTCTCATGTCAATTTTCAGGTCTTGGATCGCATTTTGGCTTAGTTAATTGATCAGATAACCTAAAGTCAGTCGTATTGGTGAAAAAGTCAACTGTAGCACCAAAAGTCAAACTTTGACTTTTTGGTCAACATTAAGTTTCAAATATCACAATTCATCAAGACATTCAAAAATATCAAGCTTGATTATCAAGAAGTTAAGAAAGTCAAAAGTCAACTTGAAAAGTCAAGATTTCCAAGACTTAGAAATTTTCTAAGTGTTCTTATACATGATAATTTCACCACTTCATGCCAATTTTTCGCCATGATGCAAGATGATTCAAGGAAAACTTCCAACATGAAAGTTGTAGATCTAAATGAGATCTAAAATGTAGTGACCTTTGAATAAAATATTTGTAAAGAATCATGAACAATCGCCAAGATTGAGTGAAAAGTTTTCCATGAAATAGTGTCATGAACAGGCAGGTGTAAGGCAGTTGTTTTTCAAAACCATACAATAGGCAATCGATTGCACAACCATGAAAATTGATTGCACAGGGTTCCAGTAGCCATATTTCCAAATATTTTGAGTGTGCAATCGATTACACAACCATGCAAATTGATTGCACGGGGTTCCAGTAGCCAGATTTTCAAATATTTTGAGTGTGCAATCAATTGCACAACCATGAAAATCGATTGCACTGGAATTCAGTAGCCAATGTTTTGAAAAACTGAAGCAGTGCAATCGATTTCACTAACATGCAAATCGATTGCACTCAAATAAAAATTGAATTTTTGCTTTGAAAAAACTTGAATAAAGAGTTGGACAATATACAATGTTTCTTTTTGACCATTGGGCATCTATATCTTAAGTTCAAGGTAAGTATTATCATTATACCTTGAAATTTTCTAAGGGCTTGAACCAAAGACTTCATCCAAAGAGGCTTTTAGCTTGATCAATCATTTTTTGCCTTCTTTATCAATCATGATTTGTCTTCATCAAAATAAAAGTGCATTCAAGAAGCTTGATTTTACGGCATGTATCGACACTTAATGATCCAAAATGTTTTCTTTTTCTTTCATTTTTCTTTTATTTTTACATGCTTCATATATTTTCTTCATGGCTATTCAATATGGTTGTAATAGATAATTAGGACTTTAATTTCTTGCAATCCCCATTCGTAAATTTGTACACCCCATCCCCAAATGATTGTAATAGCGTAGGGTATTTACTTTCCGCAATTTATCGCTTTATATATAACATGTTAATAATTAGGGTTTGTATGGCAAGATAAATCCAATCAAATAGAAAACCCTAATTCAAGACAAAATCAAGCATGAAAATGATACACTTGCACACAAACACCCCTAGGGTTGCTCCACTTGGTCGCCTTGAACAAAATGGCCATATTACGCATGTAAGGTGTCTTAGAAAAACAAACAAAAAACAAGACCATAGTCTCTCGATGACGCTATTCAAAGTTGCCTTACAAAAATGATCTTAGTCCCTCAAAATTCTAAGATACTTTGCAACATTGTTAATCATGGTCATACGATGACCCACGCCCGTCACGTTTACATCCAAAGATAGGGTTGCTTACCAAATCAGTGGTAAGACAACAATATCAAAGGAAAAGAAAATGAACAAGAAATACATTTGAGTAGGTAGATTACTTTTGGGTACTTGCTCCATTTCAAATAAATATCCTTGCTATTTTCAAAACAAACACACACATTTCAAAACATCTTACAAACTTGAAAACATTTTCAAAAAGACAAACATCTTTGTATACATTCTTACGAGCGAGAATCATTACAAAGATTTCCTAAACAATGGCCTCTTTTACAAAATACTTTCAAAACCACACAAAGCACAATTTCAAACAAAAGCAAGTGATCTAGAAAGTAACTAAGAGCCCATGGAAAACCATGGATGAAAAGGGTGTTAATACCTTCCCTTTTCATAATCTACCCCTCGAACTCAAGAAACAATCACAAAGGTCTTTCCAGTGCTTTTTTACCTTTCCTTTTGGATAAAAGAAAAGTCGGTGGCGACTCTTGCTAACCGCAACATTTGCGATAAAACGCAAAAATAATCAAGTCAGTTCTCCCACCGTATCACAATGTGAAACAAAGGTGAATTCCAGGTCATCAAAAACACATGCGTTCAATGGACCCACAAGATTATAAATAAACCAATCATATTTCATGAAATGGCCACGCATGCTTTCGCTGGGGTCAAAGGAGTCAACGACACCGGAGCTGTACTCCGATCGTCTTCTCCGGCCAAGCAAAACGGCCAACCTGCAAATACGTTAGATTCAAAGCCTACAAAGAGGTCTATTCCATGTAAAATCACCCTGTTGTACCCCAAAATTTCTCTCTCATTTTACTCAATACATACTCCTAGAGATCCTCAATTTGCTCAAGTTTTCCCAAGAGTTGACCAGACAAACTCTTTCCTAAGGCAATGTACCTCAAACTAGGGTTTCCATTTTCATCAAGATAGGTGGACTCCAAATACCTCATATTCTCTCCATGGTCCTAATATGTTCTCAAGACCCTCCATGTCAAGTTTCATGCCTTGCACAAGAAGTTTGTTCAGTCAACTGCTCAAATGCTTGAGAATCGACTGTATTAGGTCAAAAGTCAACTGTGGCCCACATACAGTCAAACTTCAATATTTTGGGTCAAAATTAACATTTTTAAGTGATATCCATCATTTGATCAAGGTTTGATCATTATTCTTCAAGGAATGCCCCAAATTCCTCAAAACCCAAAAGTTGCTAAATTAGGGTTTCTTAGAAAAAGTCAACCAAACTTTGACCAAGCATAACTTCCACATTCTTTATCAGAAATTTTCCATCCAAGGCTAATTTTGAATAGGATCCAATTCCCTACAACTCATCTTCATCCCATAAGTTCAAAATATTCACTCATAAAAAGATATGAATTTCTACATTATGGGTCCTTTTGAAAAGTCAACAAAAACACCTTTTGGGTCAAAGCTTCTTACATGAACATGGAAGACTCAATTGAAATGAGACATAAAGCGTTGCTTAGGGGACATCCTAAGCTTTCTAAAAAGTCCAAGAACACCTCTCTAGGGTTAAAATTGGAGGAGATATGCCTTGTCAAAGTTGACCTTTTTTTGCAAAATTGCCAAAAGTCAAATGGGCTCAAAATTACATTTTTTTCCCAAAAGGGCCTAACGTTTTATGCTTGCACCTCACTTGTAGCATGATCCACGACCCAAATATCCATCCACATGTTATTTTCTTCATTTTCCATTTTATTGTGATTTTTTATTAATTAAAAATTCAATTAAATCAAATAATTGGTAACTAATATCAAAGATCTGTTTTGATATGATTTTTTGACAGGTTTGCAATCAAAATATGCTGAAATATCAAGGCCAAATCTAATCAAGCATGATTGGTACAAGAAAGGGATGATTTGGCTCAATATAGCAAGTTTACGTATGGCATAGAAATCAAATCAAATCTTCCATAATTGCAAAGATACAAGCCAGTTTTATAACCCTAATTCGTTTTAGGATATATAATGAACATGTACAAGGCATAAGACAAGGGTTAGTAGTCGTGAAAGAGGCAGAGCAAATTCAAAAAATTCAAAGAAAAGTGAATCGTTTTTCACACCACAGGCCATCTCAAGCCATCCTAGCATTGCCAGTCAATTGTTGGACGTCTCAGGAAGCCATCCCAATCGTTTGCAGGGCCTGAAGCATCAAGAAACGCAAGTTGTAACTCACACGGTTTGTAATTTTTTTCAGAATCGATTACCAACGTTCCTGCATCATTAGCACGTTTAATTGACATATTTGTGATCTTTGACATGTTTGCAAGCTGACTGGATAGTTTAATTGTGTTTTTGAAGCCTATACGTGTATCTGGCATTGTTAGGGTTCACCTTGCATTTTTAGGGCTTTTGTATGCAGGTTAAATTAGACCAAAAACAAGGTACCATGATGACCGTGACATCATAACCAATGGAACTCTGGTCTTCAATTTCATTTATATTGCGTTTTGTGAGTTTTTGAGTTGCGCAGGGTTATAGCAACAGAAAGTGTATGTAGGTAAAAGGCCATTATCTAATACGACGGGGGAAGGAAGAAGAAGATCATGTGGTATCCAACCATTGGGCCATCTGAATTCTGCGCATTTTTGTCCACAAACCATTTGTTTTTCCATATTATATTTTGTTTTCAGTATAATAACAACTAAGTAAATTGGCCCAGTGGTGAGGCGCGTTGGTGGTGAACATAAGGACCTGGGTTCGATCCCAGGTCCCAGCAAAACTTTATTTTCTTTTCCATTTACAGATCATATGCGTCATCTACCCAGATGACTACCATGCGCCACCAATATCTAGCCAGCAGATGCATAGTTAACCAGAACCAACGCATAGCAATGAAGGACCCATGGTACACCCTCAGGTCAACGCCACATGGAACCAAGTGCTGACTAGGCTTGGATGGCTAATGGGCCTGGGAAATTCAACATTGCACCCCCCCCATTCAGTACAACACAAGCCCAATTCCTCTCTTTCTCTATTTTTTTAATTTATTTTATTTATTTTCTTAATTACCTTTCTTTTCACAAATAATATTTAAAATCATTTTTTTATTTATTCAAAAAATCACAAAAAACACCAAAAATCATTTTTCTCATAAAAGAATATTTTTTATTTCTTAATTAATTTAGTTTAATTAACTTAGGGCAATTTAATCTTTTTTTTATAATTAAAAGTAATTAGAATTAGGGTTTTAATTGTACATAACTTAATTAATTTTTTTTCTCAAAAAAAAACTTAAACTTTTTTTCAATTAGAGTTTTAGGGTTTTCAATTTTTCTTGCATTTAATTTTCCGCACGCATTTTAGTTCTTTTTATTATTATTGTAACTGCTTCGGGATTGTAATAGTAATTAGGGTTTTAAACTTCCGCATTTTTATTTCCAGTCAAGATGATTATGTAACTGCCAAAGCTCTGTAATATCTAGGACCTTTAAATTTTCGCACTTTTAATTTCCGCAAACTATAAACTGCTTAGATGTATGTTAATAGGATTGTATGGGAAGATTACTTGAAATTAAAACGGTAGATCACCTAATGTGAAAATACTAAATTAACTGAAAAATTCACATGCACATATTCACTCCTAGGGTTTTCCTCACTTCGGTTGCCTTCGGTAAACAGTCATTAAGCATTGGAGACTTTAGTGGTTGCCCTCTGTGATACGGTGGCAGAACCGACTATTTGAATGCTGGTTTGCATTTTGCGTTTTATGTTCGCAAGATGTAGCAGTAAGCAAGAGTCGCCACCGACTTTTATTTTATCCAATCAGAAAGGAAAAAAGTACAGAAAAAATCCTTTTTTGAGATATTCTGAGTACGGGGGTAGATTATAGAAAGGGAAGGTGTTAGCACCCTTTCTATCCATGGTTTTCCATGGGCTCTTAGGTACTTGCTCGTCTTTTTAAATTGCTTGTGTATGTGCTTTGTTTTTGAAAAGTTTTACTTCGTGATAACCCTTGTATCAGTCCTCAAAGGTGTGACGAAGTTGTTTTGAAAATTTGTTTAAAAAGTGTAAGTGTGAAAAGTTTTGATTTGAGCAAGTACCTACTAGCATCTACCTACTCGAAAAAAGATTGTTTCTATTCTTGTTTCCTTTAGACAGCTCTATCCCACTATTGAGAAATAGGTAGCACCGTCGTCGGAGTTGTAAGGGTCAATTCGAAAGGGACGTACGATCACTAAAGCAATGTTAGGACACCTTAGTAATAACCCTAGAGTCTTAAGATCATATTCGAGGCAACATTTCTGAGGCAACATTTTTTTGGGACATTTTGATCTTTCTTAGACTGGAGGCAACCACTAAGACACCCTATACTTGATGATCGTTTACCGAAGGCAACTAAAGTGAGAGTATACCCTAAGAGTGATATGTGCGAGTGTGCTTTTTCAGTTATTTATCTTTTCACATTAGGGTTTTCTAACTGTATTAATTTGTCATGCATTCTTGTCATACAATCCTATTAGCATACATCTAGACAGTTAAATATTTACGGGAATTAAAAATGCGAGAAAGTAAATCTACGCTATTACAAGGCTTCGGGGAGGGGGATTAATTACATAGCCAAAAAACCCAAGAATTTAAACAATAAAGAAAACCCTAAATTAAACTATTACAAGCCATGAACAGTTACAAAAATATTATCGAGATAAAAAATAAGCGTGCGATGAATCAAATACGAAACGACTAGGGTTTTGACCCTTGACTAAACCTATTTGTCATGGATTAAAAAAATGCTTTTGTTTATTTAAGAAAATAATGACATAGTTAAATTGAAAAGAAAATCCTAAATTCTAATTGATTTTAAATTAAGGAAAATAATAAATTCAATCTAAAACCTATTTTTGTATATTTATTTATTTGAGAAAAAATAAAAGCATTAAATCAAGAATTTAACCTAATTTTCTAATTAGTTTTAATTATATAAAAAAATTTAAAATTTCCCTAAGTTAAACTAAATTAAATTAAATTAACAAAATTAATTTTGATAATAAAAAAAATCTAATTCTAATTTTTTTTATGAAATTTTGATTTTATGATTTTATGAAAAAAATAAGTAATTAATTTGTGAATTAAGAATAAATAAAAGGAATATTAAAAGAATTAAATAAAAGAAAAGAAATAAGATAAGAATGATGGGCCTGATAGCAATGCTGAAGAGGGGGGTATGTTGTTGAAGTTCTGGGCCCAACAAATCCAAGCCCTTTTGACTTCGCTGGATCTGATGCATACGTTGACCTGGGGTACATGGTGGACCTTCAATGTAAAGGCATTGGATCTGGCTGGAGAGGTGTTTGATGGTTGGATCTTGATGGCATATGGTGTACGTACGCTAATGCAACGCGCTTAATCACCTGTTGAAAAATAATATGAAACAAATATGGGACCTGGGGATCGAACCCAAGTCCTTATGCACGCTTCCAATACACGCTTGCCAACTGAGCCACGCATTTTTGTTATTCACATAATGGAAGTAAAATAATATAATCAAAAACCAATAACGTATTCAAAAAACACGCTAAAATTCAAACCACCCAACCAGTGAGTGCCACGCCTCATCTTCTTCCCTAGACTGTCGTTTTAGGCAAACAAGCTTTTACCTACGGATGCTTCACTGTAGCTAAAAACCTGTGCCATTCAAAAGTTCTATACAAGCAATATAAATGAAATTCAAAGGTACCAATCAACTTGTCTCATCCTCACGAGTATCATGGTACCAGAATCCAAGCCCAATTTAGCCTATACTGCAAAGCCCTAAAATAAGCCAAGAAACTCTAACAATGGCGTATCATGATTCATGTACTAAAAACACAATTAAACAATACCAATAGCTTGTAAACTCAATGATAAACAATAATACATGAATCAAACGTGCTAATGATGAGTAAATCAATGAAATCGAAATCGAAATTTTGGGACAAACTGTGGCCTCTGTACTTACGATTGCAGGCGTGAAAAGGCTTGCACTTGATTGAGATCTCTTCTGGAGATGTCCAGGATTTTGTTGGTATCGTTAGAATGGCTTGGATTGGCCTCTAGGATGGAAATTGAATCACCACTTTTCTTTAACTTTTTCAGTTTTGCTCTTGTCTATGCACGATTGTTAACCCTTGTTCTTTCCTTGGATACATTCAATATATATCATAGAGTGCATTAGGGTTGTAAAAACTTATCACATCTTTGGAACTTTTCAAGATTTGATTTGATTTTCATGGCACATGAAAACTTGCTACATTGGGCCAAATTATGCCTTTCTTATCCCAATCAGCCTTGATTCGAATTGATCATAATATCCTTGCATTATTTGATTGAGATCATGTCCAAAAATCAGATCACAACATATCTTTTTCATTATTCATCAATTATTTGATTTAATTGAAATTTTAATTAACAAAAAATCAAAATAAATTGAAAATGAATAAAATAACATGAGGTTTGATATTTGGGTCGTGGATCATATTATAACCAAGATTCAATCATGAAAAACTAGGTCCATTTGATAAAAAATGCAAATTTGAGCACATTTGTCTTTTGGCAATTTTACAAAAAATGTCAACTTGGCCAATGCATAACTCTCTGAATTTTGACCCTAGAGAGGTTTTCATGGACTTTTTAGAAATCTTAGGATTTCCTCTAAGCAACCCTTTTGGTCTCATCTCAATTTAGTCTCCCATGTTCATGTATAAAGCTTTGACCCAAAAGGTGTTTTTGTTGACTTTTCAAAATGACTTATAATGTCAAAATTCATATCTTTCTGTGAGTGCATATTTTGAACTTGGGAGCTGAAGATGAATTGTAGGTAATTGCATTCTCTTAAAAATGAGCTTTGGATGGGTCATTTCTGATGAAGTATTTGAAAGTTATGCTTGGTCAAAGTTGAGTTGACTTTTCCTACAAAACCCTAATTTAGCAACTTTTGGGTTTTGATGAATTGTGAGCAATTCTTGAGGAACCATGATCAACCCTTGATCAAATGATGGATAATACTTCAAAATGAGGATGTTGACCAAAAATATTGAAGTTTGACTGCATGTGGGCCACAATTGACTTTTGACCTAGCATAGTTAATTTTTAGGCATTTGAGCAATTGACTCAGCAAACTTCTTCTGCAAGGATTGAAACTTGTCATGGATGATCTTGAGAACATATTAGGACAATGGTGAGCATTTGATTCCTTTTTGGTTCATATATCCTGATGAAAAATGAAACCCTAATTTGAAGTAGACTGCCTTAGGAGAGAGTTTGTCTGGTCAACTCTTGACCTTCCTTGAGCGATTTGGGGGCTTCTCTTGCCATGTGTTGAGAAATATGGGAGGGTAAATTTTGGGGTACAACAGATTCCCCTGTTCAATCTTCTTAAACCTGAGGATGTAGATTGGTTGTTCTGCCTTTCGTGATCTGAAGGTGGAAGATGATTGAACACTAGAGTGCCAAGAAATTTGCACTCGCATGAAGTGATACTTGACTTGTGATATCGGGAATGGGCTTATAGATGCAATTTGGAAGTTGATGATGGAAGATGGGCTTAAAGATGCCATCCGAAGAGGTTTCGGTCGCATAAGAGATTCCTTTGGGAGATTATGTACACCTGTTGTTGAGGAGGACTTCGTTGGGGAATGCTGGTCTTTGTCTTGAGAGAAATAGAGTTTTAGGAGCTTCAATTGTCCGTTACTCTACTGGGGAATAACTCCGGTTTGGGAAGCGGAAGTGAACTACATATCTGGTCGGGGTATATGCTGCACCGCGACTTTCTAGGGAAGTGTGAAATCAACTGTGTTTGATTGGGTCCCGGTTTAACAGTGATGTGGACTGTTGTCTGGGGATAAGAGAGGAAGAAACCCGGATAGTAATGTTATAAGAAGGAACCTGGAGAGTAGGGTTGCTTCGATATGAAAGCCTGGATAGTAAGGTTGTGAGAAGGAACCTGGATAGTAGGGTTACTTCGAAATGAAAGCCTGGATAGTAGGGTTGTGAGAAGGAACCTGGGTCGTAGCGTTACTTTGATATGAAAGCTTAGATAGTAGGGTTATGAGAAGGAACCTGGATAGTAGGGTTACTTCGATATGAAAGCCTGGATAGTAGGGCTGTGAGAAGGAACCTGGATAGTAGGGTTACTTCGATATGAAAGCCGGGATAGTAGGGTTGTGAGAAGGAACCTGGATAGTAGGGTTACTTCGATATGAAAGTCAAGATAGTAGGGCTGTGAGAAGCAACCTACATAGTAGGGTTACTTCGATATGAAAGACTGGATAGTAGGGCTGTGAGAAGGAACCTGAATAGTAGGGTTACTTCTATATGAAAACCGGGATAGTAGGGCTGTGAGAAGGAACCTGGATAGTAGGGTTACTTCGATATGAAAGTCGGGATAGTAGGGCTGTGAGAAGGAACCTGGATAGTAGGGTTACTTCGATATGAAAGCCGGGGATAGTAGGGTTGTGAGAAGGAACCTGGATAGTAGGGTTACTTCGATATGAAAGTCGGGATAGTAGGACTGTGAGAAGCAACCTGGATAGTAGGGTTACTTCGAAATGAAACCCGGGATAGTAGGGCTGTGAGAAGGAACCTAGATAGTAGGGTTACTTCGAAATGAAAGCCTGGATAGTAGGGCTGTGAGAAGGAACCTGGGTCGTAGGGTTAATTCGACATGAAATCCTGGAAAGTAGGGCTGTGAGAAGGAACCTGGATAGTGGGGTTACTTAGAAATGAAAGTAGGGATAGTAGGGCTATGAGAAGGAACCTGGATAGTAGGGTTACTTCGAAATGAAATCCTGGATAGTAGGGTTGTAAGAAGGAACCTGGATAGTAGGGTTACTTCGAGATGAAAGCCTGGATAATAAGGCTGTGAGAAGGAACCTGGATAGTAGGGTTACTTCGAGATGAAAGCCTGGATAGTAGGGTTGTGAGAAGGAACCTGGATGGTAGGGTTACTTCGATATGAAAGCCTGAATAGTAGGGCTGTGAGAAGGAACCTGGATAGTAGGGTTACTTCGAGATGAAATCATGGATAGCAGGGCTGTGAGAAGGAACCTGGATATTAGGGTTACTTCGAGATGAAATCCTGGATAGTAGGGCTGTGAGAAGGAACCTGGATAGTATGGTTACTTTGAAATGAAAGCCATGATAGTAGGGCTACTTCGAAATGAAAGCCGGGATAGTAGGGCTGTGAGAAGGAACTTAGATAGTAGGGTTACTTCGAGATGAAAGCCTGGATAGTAGGGCTGTGAGAAGGAACCTGTATAGTAGGGTTACTTCGAGATGAAAGCCTGGATAGTAGGACTGCTTCGGAATGAGCTTGGGTAAAACTACAGAGGGAACTTGGGTAAGGTTGCTCTTATCGCGCCGATGATTACTCTGTTTCGCTTCGAGTGTTGATCATGGACCTGCTAGAAATTGTTGATAATAAATGTCTTTCCTGAAAGAAATACAGGGTTAGTTATGTGTGATGCATGAGATGCATTGTATAATGACGTTCTCAAAATAAATGAGACTATGTTATATGTGATGTATGCACATGTCATTATGTATGAACATGAAATGTCTACATAATAATATGAGTCCAGGAAAATAAATCCCTGACTGTTGCAAAAAACCATAGTTCCTCTGCTTCTGTTGGAGATGGCGAGCAACGATGACTATGCTGGGGATTTTCCTCTTAGCTGGTAAATATTCTGCGGGACGAGACTCTGTCTGAGGATAACTCTGCGGGGAATAACTCTGTTGGAGAGGAGATACTCTGTTGATAGATCTGCTGACTTGGAGAAACAACTCAGCTCGGGATGAATTTTCGTTGCTGGTGATAATGAATCTTGTTGGAAATTGAATTTCTACCTATGAGAGAAATAAACTCTGCTTGGGGCAGAATTTACTGACTCACTCGCGACCGTGAACCTTAGCTGGGGAGAGGTATGTCCTGTTCGGGAGAGCTACCATTACTGTCTTTGGATACTTTTTTCTCTGTGGGGGTGTATATACCACCACTTATGTTCTTAAGCTGGCTCTATCCGAGTATCTGATGGGCATAGTAACTGTAAGGTTTGGGCACTTCTTGGTTTCCCTGTTTTTTAAATTACGAGCAATTGATGTTTGTCTCTTATGTAAATATTTATGAGCACCAATCATTTTCAAATGCATATATCAAAAATGAATCATTGGACGTTCTTACAAAACAAAGCAGAAAAAGAAAAAAACAAATTGAAATTTCTTGTGAAAAATGAATTGTATTGATTTTGTGAAGTTGGCCTGTAAGAGGCTGACGTCCTAGTAAGAGAACACCGCCGAAAGACATAAATTATACAATTTGTGTAAAAAAACAGCTATGTGAAACAATCCAATTAGGTTCCAACTCTGTTATTTCCTTTATATCTTCAAGCATCTCATCACTTTGCTGCTTGGTCGAAGGTGGATCAGATTGATTGGCACCATCTGAGCTTGATAGTCGATACCGAAGTCTAGTTGTAAGATGATCCAATAAGACATATTGTTACGCTTTGATCCTTAATTTTTGCTTGGACCTCCCTTTCGGATTTTCAGTTCACCGGGATACCCTTTTTTTCCCAAGCTGCCCTTTCGGGTTTTCGACTTGCCGGGTGTACAGTTTTTTTCCATTTTCATCCCTTACTTTTGCCCGAACCCTTTTGGTTCGCCGGGAAGCCCTTATTTTTGCCTAGGCCAATCAACCTAGCGGGTCTTTGATTATGCATAGTATCTTTTCACTATGTCTGCATTGACGGGGTGAGGAAGGTCGTCACTATCCATGGTTGTTAGAATCATAGCTCCTCCCGAGAAAATGTTCTTAACCATAAATGGCCCTTCGTACGTGTGCTCCATTTGCCCCTGGGATCACCTTGCGGTAGTATGATGCGTTTGATCACTAGATCCCCGACTCGATATTCTTTATGTCTGACTTTCTTGTTAAAGGCCTTGATCATTCGCTTTTGATATGTCTGACCATGACAGATAGCAGTAAGCCTCTTTTCATCGACTAGATTCAGCTGATCAAGCCGGGTTTGGATCCAGTCGTCTTCGTTTAAACCTGCATCCTTCATAATCCTGAGAGAGGGTATCCGGAATTCAATGGGTAGGACTGCCTCCATGCCATACACCAAAGAGTAGGGTGTTTCCCCTGTCGATGTCTGTGCTGAGGTACGGTATCCATGAAGAGCGAATGGTAACATCTTGTGCCAGTCTTTGTATGTCACCATCATCTTCTGCACAATCTTTTTTATATTCTTTTTAGCCGCTTCAACAACCCCATTCATCTTCGGTCGGTAGGGAGAAGAGTTATGATGCTGAATCTTGAACTGTTTACAGAGCTCGGTGATCATCGTGTTATTGAGATTTGTACCATTGTCAGTAATAATCCTCTCTGGTACACCATATCGACAGATCAGATTGTTTCGGATAAACCGCACCACGGTGGTCTTGGTTACTGTAGCAAAGGAAGCTGCCTCAACCCACTTCGTGAAATAATCAATAGCCACCAGAATGAAACGATGCCCGTTAGACGCAGTAGGTATGATCTCGCCGATCATGTCGATGCCCCACATTACAAAAGGCCAAGGAGCTGTCAAAACATTCAGGGGAACTGGAGGTACATGCACCTTATCAGCATAGACTTGGAACTTATGACATGTTCGAGAGTGCTGATAACAATCGGCTTCCATAGTGGACCAGTAATATCCTGCCCGTAGGATATTATTCGCCATGGTATGTCCACTAGAATGGGTTCCGAAAGTGCCTTCATGTAGCTCCACCATGATCCTTTCTGCCTCGCTCTTGTCTACACACCATAGTAAGGTTGAATCATGGTTACGTTTATAGAGGATACTGTGATACGGTGGAAGAACCGACTGTTAATACTGGTTTGTGTTTTTTGTTCGCAAAATGTCGCGGTAAGCAAGAGTCGCCATCGACTTTTATTTTATCCAATAAGGAAAAGGAAAAAAGAACAGAAAAAACCTTTTTCGAGATGTTTCTGAGTACAGGGGGGGTAGATTATAGAAAGAGAAGGTGTTAGCACCCTTTCCATCCGTGGTTTTTAATTCCATGTTTGTGTAATTTGAAAAGTTTTTGTTTTACTTCGATTTAACCCTTGCTTCTGTCTTCAAGAGTGTTACGAAGTGTTTTTTGAAAACTTGGTTTGAAAAGGAGTGTAAGTGTGAAAAAGTTTGTTTGTTTTGAGCAAGTACTTAAGAGCTAATCTACCTACTCAAAAAAAGAATTGTTCTATGTTCGTTTCCTTTAGACAGCATTATCCCACTATTAGTGAGTAGGTAGCACCATCGTTGGAGTTTGTAAGGGTCAATTCGAAAGGGACGTAATGATCATTGAAGGCAACATGTAAGGATACCTTAGCATTTCGAAGGGACTGTCATCATATATTCGTAGGCAACATCGAGGGACAAGATCATATACCGTAGGCAACTTCGAGGGACATCGAGGGACCATGATCTTTATGATGATTTTAACCGAGGGTCTTTGCTAAGATATCCCTACGTTCGAGGGACATGACCATTGTTTTCCGAGACAACCAAGTGAGGAGTATCCTAGGAGTGAATATGTGCATATGATTTGTTTCAGTTATTTAATCTTTGCACATTAAGGTGATCTACTGTTTTAATTTTCCAGACAATCTTTCCATACAATCCTATTAGCCATACATCTAAGCAGTTTATAGTTTGCAAAAATAAAAGCAAGAAAGTTTAAACTCCTAGCTATTACAAGGCTTTTGCAGATACATGAATATTTTGGACTGGAAATAAAAATGCGGAATTTAAACCCTAATTACTACTACATCCCGGTGGCAATTACATAATTAGAAAAACAATGCGAGAAAAGATAAATCTACGTTATTACATTGATAATGCGACCTATACAATTTTCCTAGAAATTAAACTGTAAAAGAATAAATAAAAAGAAAATAAGAATAAATTAAAACCTAAAATTCTAAGTTAATGTTTTTGGTGTTTTTTTTTTTGTGAAAAAGTGATTTAGGATAATTAATTAAATAAACCTAAAAAAACCTAATTAATTTTAATTAGTAAAAAATGTTAATTTTGAAAAAAAGTTAATTAAAGTACCTAAATCCTAATTAATTTTAATTAATAAAAAAAAGGTTAATTTTGCAAAAAAAAGTTAAAAAAATATAAAATTAATTAACCTAAAAATTAAATTAGGTTTTTTTTGTAAAAAAAAGGTTTGTGAAAAAAGTTTTGTGATTAAGTGAATTTAAGATTGAAAAAGACAAATTGGTTAGAAACCAAATACAAACAATGAAATTAAAAACCTAAAATTAAATTAAAACCTAAAATTAATTATTCGAGTTTAGGAGGAAAAATCAAAGGTTTGTGAAAAATGTTAAGTTTTATGAAAAAGATTTTAAACAGAAAGAATAAAAATAGGTAAAACGATAAATAAAAAGGAAGAAAATCAAAACCAATATGGGTGGTTATTGAACCCACGCCCTTAACCTTCTCAGGATGTCTGCCTTGTCATGCATTGGTGTCATGCGTTGGTTGTTCTGTTTTGGCCATTTGTGTTTTGGCCTCAATGTTCTGTAATGAACCTGCATGGGATTCTGTCTAAATCTGCAGTGTTGAATCTCATGAACACGTTAAATAAATTACTATATATATCATGAAATACAAATAAGGCCAATATATGAAAAATTTTAATGTTTAAATCGATATGGCATGTATGAACGATTATACCCTTTTGATAATGAAGATCAAACCAGTCTTACCCTTACTGGAGAAGTAGTGAGATGAATGCTTCTATGCCCTTTTGATCATGGAGATCAAACTAGCCTTACCCTTACTGGAGAAGTAGTAAGATGTGGGTTTGTAATAAGGATGGCTTGTTTGTAGTGAGATGGGGGTTTGTAATAAGGATTTCAAGGTTTTAGGATTCTTGTAAGAATTTGATATTCTGATGGCATTGTGGCAAAATCTTTTTTTCTCTCTTTTCTCCTGTTTGTGTGAAAAGAATAAGATTATATAATAGAAATTAGAGAGAGAAAATGGGCTTTGAATGTGCAATTGGGCCTTCAATGTTCACTTGAGTCCGTCACGTTCTAGGTAAAATCGCAGGGGCTTAAGTTCAATTTTTGAAGTTGAAATGTGAAAACGAAATGTAGCCGACATCAGGAACTAACTCCTATCCGAAAATGGGCTCAATCAGATAAACGGTGAATTAGTTATGAATTTTTGAAGTTTCAGCTCAAACAAACTTATTTTGGGCTCCAGTGTCGACTCTTACACGTTCTTCAATAAAAAACTGGTATTGATCGGAGCATAATTCGGTCTCGACTTATGAAGAAAAGTTGTAGACCTTTGAGTCTGTGACCTTGTGTAAAAATATGAGCTTAATCCGATAAAAATTGACCGAGTTATGATTTTCTGAACATGGCGCAAATAAACTTCTGTCACAAATTTTCTGTATGAAAATACTTGATAAATCTGCATTTTTGAAGACCTTCTGATCGAAATTGGCTTCCATCCGTGAGAGATGAAAACATATATGACGTCAATACGGAATTTTGGCCACCGAAACGGGTTTAAAACGACCCACGATCTTCAAGTTATGAATTTTTTAGCGCGTAAAAACTGCACTTTCAGCATACTTTTTCACCATATTTCTTCGAGAAAACTCACACATTCGGATACATTCTTTAAAGAATTGACTCTTGAGCTGAACCTGAATTTTAGAATACGTTATCGGAGATATCTTGGTGAAAGAACACCTGAATATGACGCGCCGGGTTGGACTTGTGAATCTTTGAACCCCGAATCATTGCAAAACGGCGAACCGATCTTCAGCACGGAAAATACTCTGAGAATATCCATTGAAGAAATAAACGTCACTTGTAACCTGAAGAAGCTTGATAAATATACCTTTATTCCATAACCATAAAACCAATAATATGTGTGTATGAAAAGAGGGAAAATTTTGGGGTACAACAGCTGCCCCTGTTCAATCTTCTGAAACCTGAAGATTTAGATTGGCTCGTCTTCCTTTCGTGATCTGAAGGTGGAAGATGATTGAACATTAGAGTGCCCAGAAATTTACACTCGTCTGTAATGATGCTTGGCTATGTAGGTAGTATCGAGAATGGGCTTACAGATGCCATTTGGAGGAGATGACGGGAGGTCACCGGAGATGGGCTTAAAGATGCCATCTAGAGGATGTTGATTTCCCGAGATATTCCTTTGATGAGAATTCTTGTTCCTATCATTGAGGAGGAATCTGCTGAGGAACATTGGTCTCTATCTTGGGAGAAATAGAATTTTAGGAGCTTCAGTTGTCCGTTAATCTGATGGGGAATTAACTCCGGCTTGAGGAAGCGAAAGTGAACTGCGTATCTAGTCGTGTATAGGCTGCATCGCGACCTACTAGGGAAAGGTGAAACCGATCGTGTTTGATAGGTCCGGGTCTTACAGTGTTGTGGACTGCTGTCTGGAGATAAGAGAAAAGAAACCTGGATGGTAAGGTTATGAGAAGGAACCTGGATAGTAGGGCTTATGGGAAGGAACCTGGGTAAGGTTGCTTCATTAGGAGTTTAGATAAAATTGCATCTGAACCGAGAAGGAACTTGGGTAAGGTTGGTTTGTGAGGAGTTTGGGTAAAACTGCATCTGAACCGAGAAGGAACCTGGGTAAGGTTGCTTTGTGAGGAGTTTGGGTAAAACTGCATCTGAACCGAGAAGGAACCTGGGTAAGGTTGCTTTGCGAGGAGTTTGGGTAAAACTATATCTGAACCGAGAAGGAACCTGGGTAAGGTTGCTTTGTGAGGAGTTTGGGTAAAACTGCATCTGAACCGAGAAGGAACCTGAGTAAGGTTGCTTTGTGAGGAGTTTGGGTAAAACTGCATCTGAACCGAGAAGGAACCTGGGTAAGGTTGCTTTGCGAGGAGTTTGGGTAAAACTGTATCTGAACCGAGAAGGAACCTGGGTAAGGTTGCTTCGGGATGAGTCTGGGTAAAACTACATCGGGAAATTGTAAGGAGGAACCTGGGTAAGGTTGCTTCAGGATGAGTCTGGGTGAAACTACATCGGGAAATTGTAAGGAGGAACCTGGGTAAGGTTGCTTCAGGATGAGTCTGGGTGAAACTACATCGGGAAATTGTAAGGAGGAACCTGGGTAAGGTTGCTTCAGGATGAGTCTGGGTGAAACTACATTGGGAAATTGTAAGGAGGAACCTGGGTAAGGTTGCTTCAGGATGAGTCTGGGTGAAACTACATTTGGACCAAGAAGGAACCTGGGTAAGGTTGCTTCGGGATAAGTCTGTGTAAAACTTCAGGAGGAACCTGGGTAAGATTACTTTGGGATAAGTTTGTGTAAAACTTCAGGAGGAACCTGGGTAAGATTACTTTGGGATAAGTTTGTGTAAAACTTCAGGAGGAACCTGGGTAAGGTTACTTTGTGATAAGTTCGTGTAAAACTTCAGAATGAACCGGGGTAAGGTTACTTTGAGATAAGTTTGTGTAAAACTTGAAGAGGAACCTGGGTAAGGTTACTTTGTGATATGTTCGTGTAAAACTTCAAGAGGAACCTGGGTAAGGTTACTTTGTGATAAGTTCGTGTAAAACTTTATTCAGAAATATATAAGAAAGGACCCGTGTAAGATTTTTCAGGATAAACCCGTGTGAAGCTGCATTTAGGAGAAACCCATGTAAGATTTCTTCGTGACGAACCCGTGTAAAGCTGTATTTGATCGTGCAGATAATTATTCTATTTAGTTTCCGGAGTTAATCTTGAACTTGCTGGAAGTTGTTGATGATAACCATTTTTTCTGAAAAGGTACATGATTAATCGTATATGATGCATGACATGCATTGTATGATGATGTTCTCAAAATAAATGAGATTATGCAGTATGCAATATGTATGTGCACATCATGATATATGAACATGAAATGCTATTGTGGCACGTCTGAGTTTGGGAAAATAAATCCCTGACTTTTGTTGGAGAATAAAGAGTTTCGCTCGCTGGGGATAACAACCGAAGATGATTTGAGAATAACTTGGCCGGAGAGTAATTCCGCTGGAGAACAAACTGGCGAGAAAAAAAATGACTTTGTGGAGAAGAGATACTCTTTCATAAGATCCGCTGATTTGGAGGAATAACCTCGGTTGGGGATGAATTACCGTTGCTGGCGATGATGAACTCTATCGGGGATAAAATTTACGTCTGTGGAAGAAATAAACTCCACTGGGGATGGTCTTCCATTGTTGGTGAAAGATGAACTCTGCTTGGGGAGAATTAACACCACTGCTTTTGGATATTTCTTACTCTACGGGGAGTGTAGATGTTACTGGGACGCATGCTGAGGATATGACAATGACTTCGCATCAAGACTTTTCTACCCTTGTACCTGCTGGAGAAAGTTCCTGCGGAGGCCTTGTGGATTGAGTGTCATCCCAACTTATGAGGTGCTTGGTAACTACCGATCGGAATGATAAGTCTTCTACTGATAGGAAAGTGACAAGATAACGGGACATAGTCGTACGCTTTAATCCCTAACTTTTTCCTAGACTATCTTTTTAGATTTTCAGTCCACCGGGATACCCTTTTTTTCCCAAGCCGCCTTCTCAGGTTTTCGACTCGTCGGGTGTACAAATCTTTTTTTGTTTTTATCCCTAATTTTTGCCCGAACCTTTTGGTTCGTCGGGACGCCCTTGTTTTACCTTGGTGTGTCAACCTAGCGGGTCTTTGTTCATGTGCAATATTTTTTGACTATGTCCACGCTCTAAGGGTGTAGGGAGTTGTCACTATCGGTAGTGTTGTGTTGCCACACTACCAGAAGATGTTCGTTTGATCATATAGGATTCCTTGCTGGAATTCATGCCCAATGCCCCCAAGTGATTCAGATGGAGATCTGCCCCCTGGCTATTTGGCATCTTTGAGAGATTCTTTGAATCTTGACTTGACTTCCCCAGATGATGGATAATGATCATGCCGTGCCCCTTGGTTGGAAGTGTTTTTCCACTTGAGGTGATTCTTTTTATTGAGAAGGTTTTTGTTCACTAGATATTCCTCATGCAAATTTCTCTGCTGTTGAACAAATAGTCATATGCAAACAATGTTATTTTAAGAATGCAAAGCTTACGTCTGTCTTGAATTTTTGAAAATGCGTTTTTCAATAAAAAGCAAATTTTATAAAATGTGATGTCAACTCAAGATTTATAGCAAGTCCTACAGGAGTCAGGATACCTTATGTAACAGTATGCTTTCGAACTAACTCATGCTTCAGCTAGGACTTTTAAGGGTTATAACGTGGCCTGGTTCACGATTTAAGAAACAAAGGATAAAGGATCAAATTTTATTGGTACCCACCCGTTCTTCGTGATGTTCTTCGATCCTAAACTCAGCTAATTGTGCATTTAGATCCCGTTTGAGTCTTTGCTCTGATATTCTAGTGATGGTTCGGGTACTGAGAGATTATTTTGAATAGGAAATCATTTCCTTTTTTGTTGAGGGTTTGTAGGACCTCTTTCTTTTTGATTTTATTATCCTTGTCTTTTTCTTGAACTGTTTCTTTTTGTGATTACAGTTAGCGGGATGCCCCCGTTTTTTCTTAAGTCTCCTTCATAGGTTTTGACTTAATGGGCTTTTATTTCGAGAGATAATGACTGCCTGCTTGGATAATTATGCGGAACCATCACCGTCTTTTGTTTTAGAAGGACGTCTTCGATGTCATTCATTGTGTACGAAGCGGAAGATCATGACTGAATGCGCCTCTGAATTAACTGAGAAAACTACCCTGCCCCAGGTTATAATTAAGGGTTTTAATATGTGTGAAAAGAAAAAACTCCTACTTCTTTGGTTCAAAGGGGTTGACTAGGGATTATATTCCTTATAACTCTACTGTTTAGGATTTGAAACAACGCCTGTACATCGTAAGCGGGGTCCGTTCAAAAGCATATTGTAGAGATCGTGGTATCGTTTTTGTCATCATCCCTCTAAAGGCTTACAGTTTTTTAGTTGAGAGTTGAATTATCACGAAAAGGAAATATAAAGCAATTTAAGCATAATGAAAAAATTAATTCAAGACAGACACGTGTAATACATTAATGAAATAAGAAAGTTTGACATGACAATAATTGTTTGAATAAGCAAAGAAAATACAACTTTAGAATTCAAATGAACAAAAATGCTTTAAATCCTAGCCATGTTTTGGCAAGGGAGCAGTGATCACATTGGGAGTCTCAAGAGGGTCGAATTCGATCTCCTTGGCGTCAATCATATTATGAATCTTGTATTTCAGCGTCCAACAATCGTTAGTATCGTGCCTCGGGATACCAGAATGATAAGCACACCTTGCATCCGGGTTGTAGTTAGGAGAAGAAGTCTTACGGTTCGGATGAGGGTTTATCACCGTAATCAGATTCATTTTCAACATGTGTTAAAATGCTTGTGACAATGGCATGTTGATTTGGGTGAACTGCCTTTGAGGTCTTTCCACCCTTGGCTGATTATTTCGTTGTTGTGGTTGTTGTGTGCGTGCCGAATTAGAGATCAACACTTCCCCCACAGATTGGTGGTAGTCTGGCTTGCTACGCCTCTTCTGGCCGTGCACAGCATTGGCTTCCCTCTTGCCACCAAATGACTTCTTCTCTGTACTCGAAGAGGTATTTTTCTGGATCTTACCACTCAGGATCCCAACTTCTACTCTTTCTCCAGTTAGTGTCAGCTCGGTGAAACCCCCTGACGAGCTTCCGACCAAATGATTAAAGAATGGACCAGATAGCGTCCCCAGAAACATATTAACCAACTCCCTATCAGACAATGGGGGTTGGACTCTTCCAGCCAGATCTCTCCACTTCTGAACAGAGTCTTTAAAGCATTCGCCTGGACCCATGGACATACCCTGAAGCTGAGTACGAGTGGGAGCAAGGTCGGCGTTATACTGGTACTGCTTGTAGAAAGCAGCAGCAAGGTCCTCCCACTTGCGGACATTAGCTCCTTCCAATTGATAAAACCATTCAAGATGAGTCCTTGACAGACTATCTTGAAAGAAATGTACCCACAGATTCCTATCAGCAGTGTAGGGTTGGATTTTCCTGACATACAAGCGGAGATGGAGTTTTGTACAGGATATTCCATCGTACTTAGCAAAAACCGGAGCTTTAAATTTGTGAGGGATCACCACCCCAGATCTCCGAAGTCCAAACCAGGAATCTTCTGAATCTCTATAGCACTTAGATGCTCCTCAAGTTGTTTGTACATATCCTCAGCAGGAGGGTACTGTTCATTATCAAAATCAGTATCATTATCAGAGACCACAGGGCTAGGACCCTTTTCTTCCTATTGATTCTCTCCTCCTTTGGATGAATGAGACAGATCAGCTTCCTGTCGCAACCTATTCCCAAATATGTGACCCATATTCAGAAGAACCACCTTCTTCTTCTTCTTCTTCTCCTTTAGGATGAGAGTCTTCAAATCCTCTTGCCCTTTAGCTAAGTTCAAGAACATCTCTTGGAATTGGGCATTCTGTGCCTGAAGAGCTTTGATGGCCTGATTGGTAGGTATTTCAGAAGACATTTCGTGCTGAAATAAATAGCGAAGGAGATGAGAAACCTGTAATGGTACATGTAATGATGTGCATGATATGCATGCAATGTTTTCAAGGATCTCGCGGGATAAACAAGAAACTGTTAGAATTTGATTGTAGCTTGATTGAAGAAACTTCGTGTCATTGAGAGTCCTTCTTCCAGAGTCAAGCTCACCATATCGAGTGGGTCATAGCCCCTGACTCAAGATCCTTTAACAACATCGGCTAGAGGAAAATAAATCCCCTTGCTAGATGTCTGGTTCGCCATGACCTACATCACAGACCGTTGAGATCCTTGAAATGGTTAGTATGATATGCCATGTCATGTTATGATGCATGATGTCATGATAAAAGCATACAACAGGTATAGCAGATAACATACATGATAAAGGAAAACAAGTCACACAAGAGCCCTTAAGTTTTAGGCTTGCATGGAGTCTAGTTACTACCCTCTTGAAGTTCAGTTGGTTTCAACCTGTCCTAATAATAGTAATCGGGTTCTAGAGGTTCTCAATATCACTGACCATCCTCCATCGGTCATGGTTTCAGCTCACGCAATATTTTCTTGCGGCCGGAACTATCTCGAGAGTATGGTCTCAATGAGTGTAGTATCGAGTATCAACCAGTTCTCAGCTCTATACCGAGGTCGGCTATCTCACTACTTCCTATGGCCAAGTTGGTCAATTATAGGTTCTAAGGTCAGTTGATGCTTAACGACCCATATAGCAGCCTCGTATTCTCCTTGTTCCTCCACAAGGGATATCAGTACCAACTAATGTACCACATCAACGTAGCTACTTCTTCAACCATATCGGTCTACACCGTACAGTTCCCTCACAGTTTATTGTTACTTACCTAAAAGGTGTTTCCCCCAGATCCAGGTTAGGATCTATAGTAACTCCAATACAAAGCCCTCAAAAGTAAAGTAATCAAATCAAATATTAGATGCAATATGATGAACTAATCGTAAGGTATACCCCACTTATTAAGTCCCCAACAAAGTCGTCAGTTCTGTGATACGGTGGCAGAACCTACTATTAATACTAGTTTGCGTTTTTTGTTCGTAAAATGTCGCGGTAAGAAAGAGTCGCCATCGACTTTTATTTTATCCAATAAGGAAAAGGAAAAAAGAACAGAAAAAACCTTTTTCGAGATGTTTCTGAGTACGGGGGGTAGATTATAGAAAGGGAAGGTGTTAGCACCCTTTCCATCAGTGGTTTTCCACGGGCTCTTAGGTACTTGCTCATCATTTTAAAATTGCTTCCGTGTTTGTGTGATTTGAAAAGTTTTTGTTTTACTTCGATTTAACCCTTGTTTCTGTCTTCAAGAGTGTTACAAAGTGTTTTTTGAAAACTTGGTTTGAAAAGGAGTGTAAGTGTGAAAAAGTTTGTTTGTTTTGAGCAAGTACTTAAGAGCTAATCTACCTACTCAAAAAAAAAGAATTGTTCTATGTTCGTTTCCTTTAGACAGCGCTATCCCACTATTAGTGAGTAGGTAGCACCATCATTGGAGTTTGTAAGGGTCAATTCAAAAGGGACGTAATAGTCATTGAAGGCAACATGTAAGGATACCTTAGCATTTTGAAGGGACTGTCATCATGTATTCGTAGGCAACATCGAGGGACAAGATCATATACCGTAGGCAACTTCGAGGGACATCGAGGGACCATGATCTTTATGATGATTTTAACCGAGGGTCTTTGCTAAGATATCCCTACGTTTGAGGGACATGACCATTGTTTTCCGAGGCAACCAAGTGAGGAGTACCCTAGGAGTGAATATGTGCATATGATTTGTTTCAGTTATTTAATCTTTTCACATTAAGGTGATCTACTGTTTTAATTTTCCAGACAATCTTTCCATACAATCCTATTAGCCATACATCTAAGCAGTTTATAATTTGCGAAAATAAAAGCAAGAAAGTTTAAAGTCCTAGCTATTACAAGGCTTTTGCAGATACATAAATATTTTGGACTGAAAATAAAAATGCGGAATTTAAACCCTAATTACTATTACATCCCAGAAGCAATTACATAATTAGAAAAAAATGCGAGAAAAGATAAATCTATGTTATTACATTCATAATGCAACCTATACAATTTTCCTAGAAATTAAAATGTAAAAGAATAAATAAAAAGAAAATAAGGAAAAATTAAAACCTAAAATTCTAAGTTAATGTTTTTGGTGTTTTTTTTTTGTGAAAAAGTGATTTAGGATAATTAATTAAATAAATCTAAAAAAACCTAATTAATTTTAATTAGTAAAAAAAGTTAATTTTGAAAAAAAGTTAATTAAAATACCTAAATCCTAATTAATTTTAATTAATAAAAAAAGGTTAATTTTGCAAAAAAAAGTTAAAAAAATATATAATTAATTAACCTAAAAATTAAATTAGATTTTTTTGTAAAAAAAAGGTTTGTGAAAAAAGTTTTGTGGTTAACTGAATTTAAGATTGAAAAAGACAAATTGGTTAGAAACCAAAAACAAACAATGAAATTAAAAACCTAAATTAAATTAAAACCTAAAAATAATTATTCGAGTTTAGGAGGAAAAATCAAAGGTTTGTGAAAAATATTAAGTTTTATGAAAAAGATTTTAAACAGAAAGAATAAAAATAGATAAAACGATAAATAAAAAGGAAGAAAAACAAAACCAATAGGGGTGTTTGTTGAACCCACGCCCTTAACCTTCTCAGGATGTCTGCCTTGTCATGCATTGGTGTCATGCGTTGGTTGTTCTGTTTTGGCTTCAACATTCTGTAATGAACCTGCATGGGATCCTGTTTAAATCTGAAGTGTTGAATCTCATGAACACATTAAATAAATTACTATATATCATGAAATACAAATAAAGCCAATATCTGGAAAAAATTTAATATTTAGACCGATATGGCATGTATGAATGATTATACGATTTTGATCATGGAGATTAAGCCAGTCTTACCCTTACTGGAGAATTAGTGAGATGAATGCTTCTATGCCCTTTTGATCATGGAGATCAAACCAGCCTTACTCTTACTGGAGAAATAGTGAGATGTGGGTTTGTAATAAGGATGACTTGTTTGTAGTGAGATGGGGGTTTGTAATAAGGATTTCAAGGTTTTAGAGTTCTTGAAAGAATTTGATATTCTGATGGTGTTGTGGAAAAATATTTTTTTTCTCTCTTTTCTCTTGTTTGTCTGAATAGAATTAGATTATATAATAGAAATTAGAGAGAAAAAATGGGCTTTGAATGCGCAATTGGGCCTCCAATGTTCAGTTGAGTCCGGCACGTTCTAGGCAAAATAGCAGGGGCTTAAGTGCAATTTTTGAAGTTGAAATTTGAAAACAAAATGTAGCCGACATAGAGAATTAACTCCTGTCCGAAAATGGGTTCAATCGGATAAACGGTGAATTAGTTATGAATTTTTGAAGTTTCAGCTCAGACAAACTTATTTTGGGCTCCAGTGTCGACTCTGACACGTTCTTCAATAAAAAACTGGTATTGATCCGAGCATAATTCGGTCTCGACTTTTGAAGAAAAGTTGTAGATCTCTGAGTCAGTGACCTTGTGTAAAAATATGAGTCCAATCCGATAAAAATTGACCGAGTTATGATTTTCTGAACATGACGCAAATAAACTTCTGTCACAAATTTTCTGTACGTAAATACTTGATAGATCCGCATTTTTGAAGACCTTCTGATCAAAATTGGCTTCCAGCCGTGAGAGATGAAAACATAGATGACGTCAATACAGAATTTTGGCCACCGGAACAGGTTCAAAACAAGCCACGATCTTCAAGTTATGAATTTTTTAGCGCATAAAAAAGCTGCACTTTCAGCACACTTTTTCACCATATTAATTCGAGAAAACTCACACATTTGGATACCTTCTTTAAAGAATTGACTCTTGAGCCGAACCTGAATTTGAGAATATATTATCATAGATATCTTGGCGAAAGAACACCTAAATATGACACGTCGGGTTGGACTTGTGAATCTTTGAACCCTGAATCATTGCAAAACGGCGAACCGATCTTCAGCACGGAAAATACTCTAAGAATATTCATTGACGAAATAAACGTCACTTGTAACCTGAAGAAGCTTCATAAATATACCTTTATTCCATAACCATAAAACCAATAATATGTGTGTATGAAAAGAGGGAAAATTTTGGGGTACAACAGATACCATTACCGATGAAGAACTTCGCAGCGAACCTTCTCAGAAACTTCTTATCATTAACAGATGCCCCCTCGGAGTATTCTTGAGCCTCAAGGTACCTTTTTACTTCGTGGAACTAGGGTTTGTCTGCTACCTCTTCAGTCTCGATGTCACGACAATGTGCGGGTTTATCCAACCTCTCAATGGTAATCTGGGGAGCTTCATTGTCCCACCTGACTTTGAACATAGAAGACATGGTAGCTAGCGCGTCGGTCAACTGGTTCTCTTCTCGTGGGAAATGTTCAAAGGTTACCTCCTCAAAGTGTGGGAGCAATGTCAGTACATACTCTTTGTAAGGAATAATATTCGGGTACTTCGTATCCCACTCGCCTTTGATCTGACTTATCACCAGAGCGGAATCTCCGAATACACTTAAGAACTTAATCTTCAGGTCAATAGCAACTCGAAGCCCCATGATACATGCTTCATACTCCGCCATATTATTGGTGCAGTTAAAACATAATCGGGCGGTGAACGGAGTATGACAACCCTCAGGAGATATAATTACAGTGCCAATGCCATTACCCAATACGTTTGAGGCTCCATCAAAATACATAGACCATCGGGACCCCTCCTCGGGTCCTTCATCCGGTCCAGGTTCTTCGCAGTCGGTTACCAACATGATATTCTCATTCGGGAACTCGAAATTCATGGAATGGTAGTCATCCACGGCCTGATGCGCCAAATGATCCTCCAATACACTTCCGTTGATTGCTTTTTGGGTTGTGTATTGGATGTCGTACTCGGTTAAGATCATTTGCCATCTTGCTATCCATCTGGAGAGAGCGGGCTTCTCGAAAATATACTTGATTGGATCTATCTTTGATATCAACAAAGTAGTGTGAGTCAGCATATACTATCTTAGTCAGTGAGCAGCCCATGCCAAAGCGTAACAAGTTTTCTCGAGCAATGAGTATCGGGTCTCACAGTCGGTAAACTTTTTGCTAAGCTAATAAATGGCATGCTCTTTTCGACCAGACTCGTCATGCTGGCCCAGCACACACCCCATTGAATTGTCTAGCACTGTCAAGTATAGAATCAAAGGTCTTCCTTCAACTGGAGGCATCAGAATTGGTGGTTCTTGAAGGTGTTCCTTGATTCTCTCGAAAGCGGTCTGGAATTCATCATTCCACTTTACCACTTGATCTTTCTTCAACAACTTGAAGATGGGCTCACAAGTAGCAGTCATATGTGAAATGAACCTCGAAATGTAATTCAGACGTCCCAAGAAACCTCTAACTTCCTTTTCTGTGCGGGGAGACGATATCTCTTATATGTCTTTTACCTTTCTAGGGTCTACCTGAATACCTTTGTCACTAACAACAAAACCCAGAAGCTTACCAGACCTTACCCCTAAGGTACACTTGTTCGTATTCAACCTCAACTTGTACGTCTTCAACCTGTCAAACAGTTTCTGGAGATGATCAAGGTGCTCTTCCTCAGTCTGGGACCTGGCTATCATGTCATCAACAAAAACCTTGATCTCGTGGTGAATCATATCGTGGAACAAAGAGACCATGGCGCACTAATGGGTTGCCCCAACATTCTTCAACACAAAAGGAATTACCTTGTAACATAAGGTTCCCCCCTGTGTAACGAAGGTTGTCTTCTCCATGTCCTCAGGAGCCATCTTGATCTGGTTGTAGCCAGAAAAACCATTCATAAAGGAGAAGATCTTGTGTTGCGCGGTGTTGTTGACTAGAACGTCAATGTGAGGAAGTGGGAAGTCGTCCTTAGGGCTTGATCTGTTCAGATCTTTATAATCCACACACATCTGTACCTTACCATCCTTTTTAGGTACTAGAACGATGTTGGCAACCCACTACGGATAAGAAGTGACAACTAAGAATCCTGTGTCGAACTGTTTCATGACCTCTGCCTTGATTTTCTGACATTTCAGGGTGCATACGGCGGAATTTCTGCTTTGCCAGAGGGCAGTCTTCTTTGGTCGGCAGGCGATGTACCACATTATCAGTGTCCAAACCAGGCATGTCTTCATAGAACCAGGCAAATATCTCAAAATAGTCGTGTAGCATCTGTATTAACCGTTGTTTGACACTAGGCTCCAGGTTCGCACCTATCTTAACTTCTTTCATGTCTTCCTCTGTACCCAAATTCACTAACTCAACTGGCTCTTGATGAGGCTGTATGGCCCTTTCTTCCTGTTGTAACTGTCTAGCAAGTTCTCCAGGCACCTCACAATCATCCTCACCTTCGTCCTCAGCTTGGTTGATCAGATTTTTGAAGTCATAATTGGCAGTAGCAGAGTTGTTATCAATGGGATCCAGGGTGGATATGGATCTACAGTATGATACGTGAGTGTGTGTAAGAGAATAGCTGTTTTGATAAAGTGAGAGATAAAAAAGAAAAACAAGGAGCGCAAAATTTTTATGCAAGAAACGTCCAATGCTTTATTAATGATATATGAAATGACAAATAATAAGCCCTCACAAGCAAAGCCAAGGCGCCTCGGGAAAGGCACTGAGGCGTAAAGTTTCAAATTGTTATTACAAGTCTTAAAGCAAAAGTCAATTACTGCGGAATAAAAGAAACATGTATAAAGTCCTTCGTCGTCCAGTTATTCAGTCCACCGTTGGTTGTTGGGTAGATCCAGCTGTCGATGTCTGAATCTTCTTCACTGTCTTCAATTGCATTAACTCCCTGATTGCTGATGTGCAGAGGAGGTCTTCCAATCCGTGCGCGCCTAACATCCCTTTGAGCCCCTGTAGTAAAGCCCAAACCAAATTTGTCAGTTTTGTGAGTGAAATCAGGGAGCTGACCCCAATTGGTACGCCCACCTTCTTCAACCACAGCCCTGGCGTCTTTGAGAGAAGCCATCTTCAATGGAGGTTTGCTGGTAGTAACTTCAGTTGATGCCGAGAACTGAGGGACCTCTTCGAAATTCTGACAAGGAGTTTCTATGAACTCCCCGTCCATCTCTACATAGCGTAAGGAATTGAGGATACTCACCATATATTCTTCTTCACCTCACACTGTGACAATCTTTCCCTTCACTGGGTACTTCAGCATTTGATGGAGTGTGGAAGTAATAGCCCCAGCCTTATGGATACAAGGACGACCCAGCAAGAAAGAATATGATGGCTTGATATCCATTACATAGAAGGTGGACCCAAAAGTCTGAGAACCTATTTTGACAGGGATGTCCACCTCCCCGTGCACCATTCTTTTTGATCTGTCAAAAGCCCTTACCATAATGTTACTCGGCTTTAGAATCAAACCTTCACAATCCAGACGGTCTAACGTTTTCTTTGGCAGAACATTCAGTGAGGACCCGGTATCCACCAGCACATGGGCCATAGTGGTGCCCCTGCACTCGATCGAAACATGCAGAGTATCATTATGATTTTTTCCTTTCGGTGTCAGTTCCGCATCTGAAAAACCCAGCCCATTGTAAGTAGTCAGGCTGGCCATGCAATCTTTGAACTGATCTGCAGAAGTGTCCTGCGGCACATGTGCAATCTTGAGAAATGCAATCAAAGCCTTCGCATGGGCTTCAGAACACAATAGCAGGGACAACGTAGAGATCTTTGACGGGGTCTGCCCCAGCTGCTCGACCATATTGTAATCACTCTTCTTGATAATTTTCAGGATTTCCTCTATTTCTTGTTTAGAGGCTTCTACAACGATTTTCTTAGGTGCCTCCGTCCGGGCAGGCTCACCTATAATTTCCTTGCCCCGAGTCCCAGATGGCTCAGCAGCATGGGTAATAACTGGAGTAAGAATAGGAATAGTAACGGGTGTAATAACTGGAGTAGGAACAGGAGAAATGTCAGGAGTGCTGGTTGGAGCAGCAGTTGGAATAACGGTAGGCTTGATGATAGTCTTCGGGGAAATATCGTGAGAGAAGACCCTTCCACTTCAGGTAACCTTACTAGTCCCGACAATATTACTAATATCAGTATCATCTTCTTCATTCTTCAGATCTTGATTTATACCATGATAGTACACGTCAGCACCGTAATGCCAAGGGACAACCTTATCTGAGGTGTACGGGATGGGACCAGGAACAGTGATTATTAGCGGAGAAATTCTTGGAACAGGTGTAATCCTAACAGGTATTCTCGAGGAAACCTTGGAAGGATTGGCGGAGATGGTTATAATGGCAATGTCTTCATTTGGAACAAACGGAATCATAGTCTTCTCAAACAAAATTTCTTTATTATCCATCAGGCGTTGGACACCTGACTTCAACAAACAACAACTGGAAGGTAGAGTCGAACACATGTGGAAACCTTCACCACAACCCGGAAATAAACTGGCCAACAACAAATTCTTCTTAATAGTCATAAGATGAGTAGAAATTTCTTCAACAGAGATCACAAACAAATCAGTGTCAACAGCATTAACTCCACGACCATGTTTGGGCATGGGAGCAGTTATAACATTCGGCTTTTCTGGAGCATTGAACTCTATCTCCTTGGCTTCAAGCAAGTCTTGTACTTTGTTTCTCAGGGCCCAGCAATCATTTGTATCGTGGCCTGGACTCTCAGAATGGTAGGCGCACCGCGCGTTGGGATTGTATCTGGGAGAAGTAGTGTTTGGATTCTTGGGAGCCTCTCTCAAGGTTGCCAAGTTGGATTTTAACAGATGAGGCAGAACTTCAGCCAAAGTCATGTTGGTGCGGGTAAACTGTCGTTGTGTTCTTTCCACCCTTTGTTGATTGTTGCATTGTGGAGCAACTGCGGGTCTTGGTATCACTATAATATTTACTGTTTGACGGTGTTCAGGTCTGTTTTGGCCCCTCGGGCTATAGACTGCACTAGCTTCCTTCTTACCAGTGAAAGGCTTCTTTACCGAACTCGAAGAGGCATCCTTCTGTATCTTACCACTTCGAATGCCAGCTTCTACTCTTTCTCCAGTCAAAATCAACTCAGTGAAACCAGATGACGAGTTGCCGATCAAGTGATTGAAAAATGGACTAGATAGCGTCCCTAGAAACATGTCAACCAACTCCCTATCGAACAACGGGGGTTAGACTCTTCCAGCCAAGTCTCTCCACTTTTGAGCATAATCTTTAAAACCTTCACCTGCACCCATGGACATACCCTGGAGTTGAGTACGAGTGGGAGCAAGGTCTGCATTATACTGATACTACTTGTAAAAAGCAGCAGCAAGATCTTCCCAGTTTCGGACACTGGCTCCCTCCAACTGGTAAAACCATTCAAGCTGAGTCCCTGACAGACTATCTTGAAAGAAATGCACCCACAAATTTCTATCAGCTGTGTGGGGTTGAATCTTCCTGACATACGAGCGGAGATGGAGTTTTGGGCAGGACACTCTATCATACTTGGCAAAAACTAGAGCTTTGAACTTATGAGGGATGACCACTCCCGATACCAATCCTAATTCTCCGAAATCCAAGCCATGTATCTTTTGAAATTCCATAGCACGCAGCCGGTCTTCTAGCTGCTTGTACCTATCCTCAGTAGGAGGATATTTCTCATCATTGTAATCAATATCGTATTCAGAAACTGCAGGACTATGGTCCTTTTCCCTTTCTTGATTCTCCCCTTCCTTGAATGAAGAGGTCAGATCAGTCTGATGCTTCAACCTTTCTCCGAACCTTCTACCCATGTTCAGAATACCAGTCTTCTTCTTCTTCTTCTCTTTCAGAATAAGGGTTTTTAGATCCTCTTTCCCTTTAGCCAGACTTATGAGCATCTGTTGGAATTGGGCGTTCTGGGCCTGAAGATCTTTGATGGCTTGATCGGAAGACATTTCTGTTGAAATAAATAGTGAAGAAGATGAGAAACCTGTAGTGGTACCTGTAATGATGTGCATGATAATGGGATGCGCATGTAATGATTTCAAAGACTTTGGGAGATTTAAATTTGCAAACCAAAAATAAATAAAACTTTATTAGCTTAACTTTAAAAGGTTCAACACGGCCTTTAAGGCGTTACAAAGAAGTAAATAAAAAAAATCTAAAATTAGCAAAAGCAAAATCAAAAGTCCCATGGACGCTTCCTCTTTGTGCTGATATAGTCATTGATCACTCTTTCCTCCTCGAGATGCCTGATGAGCTTTAGGACCTTCCTTTCTTGCTCATGGAACTGCTCCCGGTAAGTATCCCGCTCATTCTCCAGCTGAATCCAAGATCTTTGTAACTCCCCAGGATCAGTGGGCATGTAAGGATAAAGAACCATGTAAGGAATACCTTCTTCATTAATGGGCTCCACAATCACTGGTAATACGGCCTCATAAGGCATCACAAGCTTCTGGGCATGAGCTCGGACCCATTGGAGGTAAGGCTGCATAGGAAGGGGAGTCTTCGGTCCCAATTCTTCGGGGTCAGATATGTTTACCATGCTCCAAGCTCGTATGAACCTCTGACGATGCTCCTTAACATCCTTCTTATAGTTGAATACAATGTCCTTGAGAAGTACCTCGTGGGGACCATCTCTTGGAGCACGACCAAATTATCGTAAAGCTAGACAAGGATTGTAAGTTATACCCCCTCTGATACCAAGTAATGGGACCTTAGGGTACCCCCCACAGCGGTCAATAACAGCAGTGTCTTCCATAGCCCGGGAACACCAAAGAATATCCATATGAGCAAGTGATATTATTCTGTACGACCAACCCAGACCTTCTTCGTTCTTTAGCACAGACTTAGGGAGGTGAGAAATAAACCACCTCGACAGCAACGACATGCAGCACATAAGAGTCCCTCTTCTCCTCATAGTACGAGTATGGAGAGCATGCAAGATATCTCCAAGTAAGGTAGGCACTGGGTTGCGAGAAAGGAAAATCTTGACAACATTTACATCTACAAAGGAGTCTGGATTAGGGAAGAGAACCAAACCATAGATAAGAAGATCCAAGACATCTTCAAAAGCCTGAAAATCTAAATCATCCCAAAATAATTGAGCCTGGTCCATCAGAAATTTGGCTAGAAAACCTTCGACCCCACTTCGAGTTTCCCAATTGGATACCACATCAGCCTATTTCAAATGCAAAGCTGAGGCAATGTCTTCTGGCCTAGGAACTTCTTCCATACCTGTGAAGGGTACCTGTTCAAGAATGGATATGCCCAATAGATGAGAGAACTCTTCCAAGATGGGTACCAGCTGGTAATCTGGAAAGGTAAAGCAGTGATGCTCGGGGTCAAAGAACTGAAAAAGTACACTCATCATTTGTTCATCCAGATTTGAAGTAACCAAGCTGAGAAGTTGACTGTGTCTCTTAATGAACATAGAAGTTTCAGAAACTCTTGATGCTAACTCTTTAAGTTGGACAGGTATCTGCACAAAGTTGACTCGGATGGTATTTCTGCGCACGGAAGCCATGATCTGAAAAACAGAACAAAGATAAATTCCCTTGGTCTTTGAAATGGTTAGTGTAATGAAGCATGAATGCCATGTTATGATGCATGATGTCATGATAAACCACAGGTATAGCAAACACAAGTATTGCAAACACAGTCTAATCACACAAAGCCCTTAGGTTTAAAGCTTGCATGCGGTCAAAGGTAATACCCTCTTGAAGTTAAGTTGGTTTAAAACCTGTTCTAGCAAAGTAACCAGGTTCTAGAGGATCTCAATATCACTGACCATCCTCCATCGGTCATGGTTTCAGCTCACGCAATATTTTCTTGCGGCCGGAATTATTCCGAGAGTATGGTCTTAATGAGTGTAGCATCGAGTATCAACCAGTTCTCAGCTCTACACCGAGGCCGGCTATCTCACTACTTTCTAATGGCCAAGTTGGGAAATTAAAGGTTCTAAGGTCAGTTGATGCTTAACGACACCACGCAGCGGCCCCGTATTCTCCTCGTTTCTCCACAAGGGATACCAAAGTGCCACACCAACGTAGCTACTGCTTTAACCGTATCGGTCTACGCTGTATAGTTCCCTCACAGTCTATTGCCACTTACCTAAAAGGTATTCCCCAGATCCGGGAGTAGGATCTATAGTAACCCCAAATAGAACCCTCAAAAATAAAGAAAATAAAGCAAACAAGAGAAGAAATTATGATGAACTAGATCCTAAGGTATACCCCACTTATTAAGTCTCCAGCAGAGTCGCCAGTTCTGTGATACGGTGGCAGAACCGACTGTTTGAATGCTGGTTTGCATTTTGCATTTTGTTTTTGCAAAAATGTCGCGGTAAGCAAGAGTCGCCACCGACTTCTATTTTATCCAATCGGAAAGGAAAAAAGTACAGAAAAAATCCTTTTTTGAGATATTCTGAGTACGGGGGGTAGATTATAGAAAGGGAAGGTGTTAGCACACTTTCTATCCATGGTTTTCCATGGGCTCTTAGGTACTTGCTCATCTTTTTAAATTGCTTGTGTATGTGCTTTGTTTTTGAAAATTTTGACTTCCTGATAACCCTTGTATCAGTCCTCAAAGGTGTGACGAAGTTGTTTTGAAAATTTGTTTAAAAAGTGTAAGTGTGAAAAGTTTTGATTTGAGCAAGTACCTACTAGCATCTACCTACTCGAAAAAAGATCTTTTCTATTCTTTTTTCCTTTAGACAGCGCTATTCCACTATTGAGAAATAGGTAGCACCGTCATCGGAGTTGTAAGGGTCAATTCGAAAGGGACGTACGATCACTAAAGCAATGTTAGGACACCTTAGTAATAACCCTAGAGTCTTAAGATCATATTCGAGGTAACATTTCTGAGGCAACATTTGTTTGGGACATTTTGATCTTTCTTAGACATGAGGGTAACCACTAAGACACCCTATACTTGATGATTGTTTGCAGAAGGCAACCAAAGTGAGAGTATACCCTAAGAGTGATATGTGCGAGTGTGCTTTTTCAGTTATTTATCTTTGCACATTAGGGTTTTCTAACTGTATTAATTTGTCATGCATTCTTGTCATACAATCCTATTAGCATACATCTATACAGTTAAACATTTGCGGGAATTAAAAATTCGAGAAAGTAAATCTACGCTATTACAAGGCTTCTGGGAGGGGGATTAATTACATAGCCAAAAAACCCGGGAACTTAAACAATAAATAAAACCCTAAATTAAACTATTACAAGCCATGAACAGTTACAAAAATATTATCGAGATAAAAAATAAGCGCACGATGAATCAAATACGAAACGACTAGGATTTTGACCCTTGACTAAACCTATTTGTGATGGATTAAAAAAATTCTTTTGTTTATTTAAGAACATAATGACATAGTTAAATTGAAAATAAAATCCTAAATTCTAATTGATTTTAAATTAAGGAAAATAATAAATTCAATCTAAAACCTATTTTTGTATTTTTATTTATTTATGAAATAATAAAAGCATTAAATCAAGAATTTAACCTAATTTATTAATTAGTTTTAATTATGTAAAAAAAGTTAAAATTGCCCTAAGTTAAACTAAATTAAATTAAATTAACAAAATTAATTTTGATAATAAAAAAAATCTAATTCTAATTTTTTTTATGAAATTTTGATTTTATGATTTTATGAAAAAAAAAGTAATTAATTTGTGAATTAAGAATAAATAAAAGGAATATTAAAAGAATTAAATAAAATAAAAGAAATAAGAAAACAATGATGGGCCTGATAGCAATGCTGGAGAGGGGGGTATGTTGTTGAAGTTCTGGGCCCAACAAATCCAAGCCCTTTTAACTTCGCTGGATCTGATGAATACGTTGACCTGGGGTACATGGTGGACCTTCAATGGAAAGGCATTGCATCTGGCTGGAGAGGCATTTGATGGTTGGATCTTGATGGCATATGGTGGAAGTACGCTAATGCAACGCGCTTGATCACCTGTTGAAAAATAATATGAAACAAATATGGGACCTAGGGATCGAACCCAGGTCCTTATGCACGCTTCCAATACACGCTTGCCAACTGAGCCACGCGTTTTTGTTATTCACATAATGGAAGTAAAATAATATAATCAAAAACCAATAATGTATTCAAAAAACGCGCTAAAATTCAAACCACCCAACCAGTGAGTGCCACGCCTCATCTTCTTCCCCAGACTGTCGTTTTAGGCAAACAAGCTTTTACCTACGGATGCTTTGCTGTAGCTACAAACCTGTGCCATTAAAAAATTCTATACAAGAAATATAAATGAAATTCAAATGTACCAATCAACTCGTCTCATCCTCACGAGTATCATGGTACCAGAATCCAAGCCCAATTTAGCCTATACTGCAAAGCCCTAAAACAAGCCAAGAAACCCTAACAATGGCGTATCATGATTCTTGTACTAAAAACGCAATTAAACAATACTAAAAGCTTGTAAACTTAATGATAAAAAAGAATACTTGAATCAAACATGCTAATGATGAGTAAATCAATGAAATCAAAATCAAAATTTTGGGACAAACCGTGGCCTCTATACATACGATTCCAAGCGTGAAAAGGCTTGCACTTGATTGAGATCCCTTCTGGAGATGTCCAGGAGTCTGTTGATATTGTTATAATGGCTTGGATTGGCCTCTAGGATGGAAATTTAATCACCACTTTTCTTGAACTTTTTCGGTTTTGCTCTTGGCTATGCACGACTATTAACCCTTGTTCTTGCCTTGGATACGTTCAATATATATCATAGAGTGCATTAGGGTTGTAAAAACTGATCACATCTTTGGAAGTTTTCAAGATTTGATTTGATTTTCATGGAACGTGAAAACTTTCTATATTGAGCCAAATTATGCCTTTCTTGTCCCAATCAGCCTTGATTCGAATTGATCATGATATCCTTGCATTATTTGATTGAGATCCTGTCTAAAAATCAGATCACAACATATCTTTTTCATTATTCATTAATTATTTGATTTAATTGAAATTTTAATTAACAAAAAATCAAAATAAATTGGAAAGTGAAGCAAATAACATGAGGTTTGATATTTGGGTCGTGGATCATATTATAAGCAAGATTCAATCATGAAAAAATAGGTCCATTTGACAAAAAAAATGCAAATTTGAGCACATTTGTCTTTTGACAATTTTACAAAAAATGTCAACTTGGCCAATGCATAACTCTCTCAATTTTGAACCTAGAGAGGTGTTCATGGACTTTTTAGAAATATTAGGATGTCCTCTAAGCAAACCTTTTGGTCTCATCTCAATTTAGTCTCCCATGTTCATGTATGAAGCTTTGACCCAAAAGGTGTTTTTGTTGACTTTTCAAAATGACCTATAATGTCAAAATTCATATCTTTCCGTGAGTGCATATTTTGAACTTGGGATATGAATATGAATTGTAGGTAATTGCATACTCTTCAAAATTAGCTTTGGATGGGTCATTTCTGATGAAGTATTTGAAAGTTATGCTTGGTCAAAGTTGAGTTGACTTTTCCTACAAAACCCTAATTTAGCAACTTTTGGGTTTTGATGAATTGTGACCAATCCTTGAGGAACCATGATCAACCCTTGATCAAATGATGGATAATACTTAAAAATGAGGATGTTGACCAAAAATATTGAAGTTTGACTGCATGTGGGCCACAGTTGACTTTTAACCTAGCACAGTTGATTTTCAGGCATTTGAGCAATTGACTGAACAAACTTCTTCTTCAAGGCTTGAAACTTGTCATGGATGATATTGATAACATATTAGGACATGGTGAGCATTTGAGTCCTTTGTGGTTCATATATCCTGATGAAAAATGAAACCCTAATTTGAGGTAGACTGCCTTAGGATAGAGTTTGTCTGGTCAACTCTTGACCTTCCTTGAGCAATTTGGGGGCTTCTCTTGCCATGTGTTGAGAAATATGGGAGGGAAAATTTTAGGGTACAACACCCTCTAGTCTAAAAGATCAAAATGTCCCATTCGAATGTTGCCTCGGAAATGTTCCCTCGGAAATGTTGCCTCGGAAAGATCTTAAGACTCTAGGGTTACTACTAAAATTTCCAACCCATTGCTTTGGTGATCGTACTTGTCCCTTTCGAACGTCCCTTAAAAACTCCAACAACGGTGCTACCTATTCCTTAATAATAGGATAGCGCTGTCTAAAGGAAACGAGAATGAACAATCTTTTTTCGAGTAGGTAGAATCTTAAGTACTTGCTCAACAAAACTTTTCACACAAACACCTTTCAAAACCAATTTTTAAAACAGACTTCGTCACACCCTTGAGGACTGATACAAGGGTTATCACGAAGTAAAACATTCTCAAAAAACAAACAAGCATACACACAAGCAATTTTAAAAAGATGAGCAAGTACCTAAGAGCCCGTGTAAAACCACGGATAGAAAGGGTGCTAACACCTTGCCTTTCTATAATCTACCCCCTGTACTCAGAAATCTCGAAAAAAGGTTTTTTCTGTTCTTTTTCCTTTTCCATGATTGGATGAAATAAAAGTCGATGGCGACTCTTGCTTACCGCGACATTTTACGAACAAAAAACACAAAACGCAAACCAGTAAAAACAGTTGGTTCTGCCACCGTATCACACACCACCTACGTTCAAATACAGGCTTAGATTTAATGGATAATCACTATATCAAGCATTTCGAGCGCATTTTCAGGTCATGCCCTAGGAATGGCAATCTGAGATTCAAGCGTTTAAGCATGTATGCAATACGTTAAACCTGCCTTATGCAATGTCATGAACACATATATGAACATTAGATCTGTTAATAACATATATTTCGCAAGATTGAAATAAAAAATAATATAACAAACGGTGATGACTGGTTATGGAGCTTTTGGACGTGGAGGCGCTTGACTAAGGACCTGATTCAACTCTTGGGAGTCTCAGGGGATGAATGGTGGACTCAGTTTGCCATGGAACTGGATGGAGAGAGAGATTTCGAATTGCACCACTTTGAAGAAAATTAGAGCTTTGCTAGGGTTTGTTTGAGGCAGTTGCGCGTGTGTATGCAAGGTGGAATTTTTGTGCTTATATGTGAGACAAGATTAGGGTAACAAATATGGCACAAATCCAATGGAATTATGGTGTTTCAAAATGTTTCCAAACTTTCCATTTTTGAAGATTTTTTCCCTTTGTATGGCCTTGCACGATTCTTTTGTCATGTCACAGCCTTGCATGAGTTGTCTTGGATTTTAAGAGACTCGGATATCAAGCCCACGTGCCTTTAAGTCTCTCTTTGCATTTTATTTTAATTAAAATTGAATTTTAAAGATTTATTTCAAAATAATTTAAATAAACAAAAAGGATGGCGTGTAATTGAGCTTAGAAGTTATGGGCATGTTAGGAATAAGTTCAGATCATAAAAACCAAGGCCCATTTGGAAGAAAACCAAGATTGGTCAATATTTTCTTCATGCACTTCTTCAAAATTGGTCAACCTTATCAATGCACATCTCTCTTAATTTTAACCCTATGAGGGTGTTCTTTGAGTTTTTAGAGAGCTTAGGATGTCCTCTAAACAACCCTTTTGGTTTCATCTCAATTGGATCTTCCACGTTCATATACTAAGCTTTGACCCAAAAGGTGTTTTTGTTGACTTTTTGAAAGGACCCATAACGTCCGAGCTTGTATCTTTTAACTGGGGAATTTCTTGAACTTGAGGGCTGAAGAAAAGTTGTAGGGAATTGGATTTTCTTCAAAATGATCTTTGGTGGAAAAATTTCTGATAAAGTATGAGAAAGTTATGCCTGGTCAAAGTTTGGTTGAATTTTCCTATAGAAACCCTAATTAGCAATTCTTGACTTTTGATGAATTAAGAGCATTTCTTAAGGAATCATGATCAACCATTGATCAAATTATGGATATCACTTTAAGATTTTGAGGTTGACAATACAAATCTTGAAGTTTGACTGTATATAGGCCACAATTGACGTTTGACCTAGTGTAGTTGATTTTCAATCATTTGAGCAATTGACTGAGCAAACTTATTGTGAAAAGCATGGAATCTAGCAAGGACTATCTTGAAGACATACTAGGACCATGGAAAACATTTTAGACCTTTGGAGCTCACATATCTTGATGAAAATTGAAACCCTAGTTAGAGGTTCATTGCCTTAGGAGGAGAATTTGTCTAGTCAATTCTTGGTCATCCTTGGGAAAGTTGGGGACCTCAATGGGCATGTGTTGAGTAAAAAGGGAGGGAAAATTTTGGGGTACAACAGCTGCCCCTGTTCAATCTTCTTAAAACTGAATATTTAGATTGACTTGCCTGCCTTTCGTGATCTGAAGGTGGAAGATGATTGATCACTAGAGTGCCCAGAAATTTGCACTTGTCTGAAGTGATATTGTTGGTGGATAATATCGGGAATGGGCTTACAGATGACATTTGGAAAAGATGACAGAAGACTGTCATATATGGGCTTAAAGATGCCATCCATAGAAAATGACAAAGAGTCGTCGGAGATGGGATTAAAGATGCCATATAGAGAACATGCTGATTTCATGAGAGATTCCTTTGTGAGGATTCCTGCTCCTGTCGTTGAGGAGGACTCTACTGAGGAATGTTGGTCTCTATTTTAGGAAATAGAGTCTAGGAGCTTCAGTTGTCCATTACTCTACCATGGAGTTATCTCTTGACTGAAGAGACAAATGTGAGCTGTTATCTGGTCGGGATTCAGGCTTCACAGCGACTTGCTGAGGATAATAAGGCTAACTGCTATCTGGTTGTATTCCAGGCTTCACAACGACCTACTGGGGAATATGAAATTAATTTCCATATGGTCGGTTCCAGGTTTCCCAGTAATTATAGACATTGAACTGTTATCTAGTCTTATCCAGGCTTCAGTGATTTGAAGAAATTAAGCTATTATCTGGTCGGGTCCAGGCTTCAACTTGAATCTGAGGTACACTGTTATCTAGTCGGGTCCAGGATTCAGTGTCATAGGTTATACTATCATCTGGTAGGGTCCAGGCTTCATAGTAATTAACAAAATCAACTTCTATCTGGTTGGACTCCAGGTTTTACAGTATCTTTAACTGGATAAGAATAAGAAAATCTTAGGGTCGATTTAACTGAACTAGAGAAAGTATCTACCGGAAAACAATCAGGATAAATCATTGGTCGATTTAAACTGAACCAGCAGAGGTATTGTTCTATCTTCCACTGGAATAGAATCAGAGAAATCTTAGGGTCGATTTAACTGAACTAGAGAAAGTGTTTACCGAAAAAGAATCAGAATAAAATCATTGGTCGATTTAAACTGAACCAGCAGAGGTCTTGAATTATCTTCAACTGGAATAGAATCAGAGAAATCTTAGGGCCAATTTAAATGAACCAGAGAAAGTGTCTACCGGAAAAGAATCAGAATAAAATCATTGGTCGATTTAAACTGAACCAACAGAGGTCTTGAATTATCTTCAACTAGAATATAATCAAAGAAATCTTAGGGCCGATTTAACTGAACCAGAAAAGATATCTACCGGAAAAGAATTAGAATAAATTATTGGTCGATTTAAAATGAACCAGCAGAGGTCTTGAATTATCTTCAACTGGAATAAAATCAGAGAAATCTTAGGGCCGATTTAACTGAACCAGAGAAAGTATCTACCGGAAAAGAATCAGAATAAATCATTGGTCGACTTAAACTGAACCAGCAGAGGTCTTTTGAATTATATTTAAATGGATAAGAATCAGAAAAATCTCAGGGTGGATTTAACTGAACCAGAGAAGTCTTTAACTGTCTTTGACTGGACAAGAATCAGAAAAATCTTAGGGTCGATTTAACTAAACCAGAGAAAGTGTCTACTGGAAATGAATCAGAATAAATCATTGGTCAATTTAAACTGAACCAGCAGGGGTCTTGAATATGATCTTCTGAAGAAAATACTGGAATAGCCCTTCGTCAGAGGTAACCTTTGAAAAGATTGTCAGGTCATATAAGTAGTTAATGATGTTTGTCGATTGATCTTTCCTGAAAAGGTAAAGAGTTAGTCGTATACAATATCATGATGTATGAAATGCATCATTTAATGATGTTCTCAAAATAAATGAGATTGTGCTATATGCAGTATGTATACATATGCCATGATGTATGAACATGGAATGTTGTTGCGAATTTTCCTAGTTTGGGAAAATAAATCCTTGACTGCTGCTGGAGAGTACTGGGAAGCTGAATCCCGAACTGATTTTTGGTAGATGAGGAAAGTGGTTCTTTCATTTCTGTTGGGAATGATGAATGGAGATGATTCACCGGGGATTTCCTCTTTCTGTTTGAGGATACTCTGTTGGGGATCTTTGACTTCTGCTTGAGAATGTTCCGCCGGGGGGACGATGTTCTGTTGGAAGATTTTACCAATGTAGAGAAATAAACTCTATTGGGGGATGGACTTTCGCAGCTAGAGGAATAAAATCTACCGGGGATGTGGATTTATAAACTGTTTGAGATTTGTAAAAATCAGCTGGGGAACATTCATTTAACCTCTCTGGGGGAACTTTGCTGGAGAAGGTATTCCTGCTTGGGAAAAAAAAGAGGTCAAAACTTTGGTTGTTTTCACTCTGCAGGGATATAGACATCACTAGGTCGTATGCTGAGGATGCGGCAGTGACTTTGCATCAGGATGTTTCTGCCCCTGTACCTGCTGGAGAAATTAACTACGGGGACTACAGATGGCTTTTTAGGCATTGTCCCGTTTCTTAAAGTCATTAGCAATTGTCTTTCTGCTTTTTATGCAAGTATTTGTAAACAGTAATCGTATTTAAATGCATATGTCGAAATAATCACTGGACGTTTTTGCAAAACAAAACAGAGAAATAGAAAACAAATAGCTTTGTACTATCAAAGAAATGATTTGTATTGATTTTGAAGTTTTCCTATAATTGGCGTTTTTGTACAAAAGAAATTGACATTCTAGTAAGAGAATGTCGTCGTAAAAGTGGAAACTATAGTATAAAGAGAAAACAGCTATGTGTAATAATCCCATCGAGTTTCAATTCTGCTATTTCCCTTATGTCCTTGAGCGTCTTATCACTTTGCTACTTGTCCGAAGTCGGATGGATTGATTGGTACCGTTTGAGCTTGGTAGTTGATACTGAAGTCTGGTTGCAAGGTGATCCAATGGGACATAGTTATACGCTTAAAATCCCTAACTTTTGCCTGGACCGCCCTTTCGGGTTTTCAGTCCACCGAGATACCCATTTTTTGCCCAAGCCGCCTTTTCAGGTTTTTGACTTGTTGGGTGTACAATTTTTTTTTGTATTTATCCCTAATTTTTGCCCGAACCCTTTTGGTTCACCAAGATGCCCTTATTTTTTCCTGGGCCAGTTAACCTAGCTGGTCTTTATTCATGCGTAATATCTTTTAACTATGTCTGCATTCACAGGGTGAGGAAGGTCGTCACCGTCCATAGTGGTTAGAATCATGGCTCCACCGGAAAATATGCTCCTGATTACAAATGGCCCTTCGTATGTGGGAGTCCATTTTCCCATGGGATCACCTTGTGGCAGTATGATGCGCTTGATTACTAGATCACCAACTTGATATACCTGATGTCTGACCTTCTTGTTAAAAGCTTTAATCATTCACTTCTAGTACATCTGACCATGACAAACAGCAGCTAACCTTTTCTCGTCAATCAGGTTCAGTTGGTCAAGTCAAGTCTGAACCCATTCGTCTTCATTCAGCCCTGCATCCTTCATGATTCTCAAAGAAGGGATCTGGACCTCAATAGGTAGGACAACCTCTATGCCATACACCAGAGAGAAAGGTGTTTCTCCTATTGACGTACGTGTTGAGGTGCGGTAACCATGAAGAGAAAATGGTAACATCTCATGCCAGTATTTATATGTCACCGTCATCTTTTGTATGATCTTTTTAATGTTCTTATTAGCAGCCTCTACAGCGCCATTCATCTTTGGCCAGTAAGGGGAAGAATTATGATGCTGGATCTTGAATTGCTTACAGAGTTTGGTGATCATAGTATTATTGATATTTGTACCATTATCCATGATGATTCTTTCTAGAATACCATACCAACAGATAAGGTTATGCCTGATGAACCGCACCACAACATTCTTGGTAACAGTAGCAAAAGAGGCAGCCTCAATACACTTCGTGAAGTAATCAATGGCAACAAGGATAAAGAGATACCCGTTTGAAGCAGTAGGTATGATTTTTCTGATCATGTCGATGCCCCATATTGCAAAGGGCCAAGGATCAGTCGAGATGTTTAGAGGAACCAGAGGTATGTGCACCTTATCGACATAAACCTGGAACTTATGACAAGTCCGCGAATGTTGATAACAGTATGCTTCCATAGTGGACCAATAGTATCCTGCCCATAGGATCTTTTTAGTCATGGTGTGTCCACTAGAATGGGTGCTAAAGGTGCCTTCATGTAAATCATCCATAATCTTCTCTGCTTCATTCTTGTCTACACACCGAAGCAAAGTAGAGTCGTGGTTGCGCTTGTAGAGGATCCCGTTACTGAGAAATAATTTGGCAGAGAACCTTCTTAGGAACTTCTTATCATTGACTGAAGCTCCCTCAGGATACTCTTGGCCTTTGAGATATCTTTTGACTTCATGAAACTAAGGTTTGTCCACTACTTCTTCAGTATCAATCTCGTGACAATATGTTGATTCATCCATTCTCTCAATTGTGATCCGAGGAGCCTTATTATCCCACCTGACCTTGAACATGGATGACATAGTGGATAGCGCGTCCTCTAATTGATTTTCCTCTCGTGGAAAATACTCAAAAGTAATTTCTTCAAAGTAAGGGATTAGTGTCAACACATGCTCTTTATAAGTGATGCGATTAGGATGCTTCATGTCCCATTCTCCTTTGATCTGGCTGATTTCCAAAGCCGAGTCTCTGAACACACTTAAGAACTTGATCCTTAGATCAATTGCAACTTTGAGACCCATGATACATGCTTCATACACAGCCATATTGTTGGTACAATTGAAACATAATCGGGCAGTGAAAGGAGTATGACAGTGTTGTACCCCAAAATCTGGCCTCTCATTTCTCAAGGGATCATCCTGGACCCTCAGGATTGCTTCTGTCAAGTTTTAAGTCTTGGATTACAATTTTCCAAGAAAGTCATTCACAAGGGCAAAATGGTCAAATGCACACTAAAAAGTCAAACTTTGACTTTTTGATCAAAATCAACTTTTAAAAATCATATTTCATCAAGACATAAAGTTGGTTCATCAAGAAAAGAAAAAGTAAAAAATTACTTTGAAAAGTCAAATTTCTAAACACTTAGAAAATTTTCTAAGTGTTAAGAAAATATGATAATTACATAACTTTGGGTCATATTTTCATCATAATGCAAGATGATTCAATCAGAACTTCTGACATGAAAGTTATAGATCTCAATGAGATCTAAAAAATTACTGAACATAACTTCTCCTAGAAATGTTGGGATTTCAAGTTATAAATCCTTGAAGACACGTCCATGAAGCTAAAGCACTTAGTAAATTCTGGGCATTTTTAAGTCAGAATTTGGATAGAACTTCTGGGCCAGTTTTCACACAAGTACAATTAGAATTTGAAAAAGTGATTCAAAAAGGTATGGCAGAACATGTTACAAGCTTTCTAGAGAACTCCTTCAAATCATGCTGAAGCAGGGAGAATCAAAGGTCAGAAGTTTGCTTCGTCCAGAACACGACCCTTCGAATCTCACTCTTCAACATTTAGAAGTTATAATCTTCGATCAGAACATGACCCTTAGAATCTCATTCTTCAATGTATGGAAGTTGTTTTCTTCAATCAGAACATGACCCTTCGAATCTCACTCTTCAACATTCAGAAGTTCAACTCTTCTATCACAACATGACCCTTCGAATCTCATTCTTCAACGTATGGAAGCTGTGTTCTTCAATCAGAACATGAACCTTCGAATCTCACTCCTCAACACTTAGAAGCTCTACTCTTCGATTGGAACTTTGATTCCCTTTGAATCAGTATCTTTCGAACCTAACTCTGGGCCCTTTCGAAGCAAGTTTTGTTTAATGAACTTTGAGCAAATCTCATAGCCTTACCCTATTTGTCAGGCTATATTGCTTCCAAATCTTTATATGATCAGAGGTTTGTACAAAGGTTAGAAGCTTTGTCTATTGGATAATATTATTCTTAGTTAAAATAGCAAAGGTTGCATACCCTTTTTTTCATAGAGAGTAGTTTTATCGCAAAAGAAGCTTCCAACCTGATACATGTCTGTACGAAAAGCAGTGCCAGAAGCACAAGTCCAATCTTCTGCCAATAGGCCCCCACTTGTACTAGAAACGTGGGAACAACGAAAAGGGGCTGACTTGTTTCACCCTTAACCAAACCAAGGTTTGTCATCATACAAATTTGGTTACTTCAAACATATTGATTCTTTTCTCTATAAATATATAAGCATTTGCAACCTCAAGAGAGGACTTTGAGGCCAGAGGAACGAATCTTCAAATTTCTCAAACACCATAAAGTTCTCAAACACTTAAACACTTGTGAAAACACAAACCTAGAATCCAAACTCTTGTCCCCTTCGAATCTGAAACATCCATGTACCTTGTTGCCCTTGGAATCCAGCAGGAAGAACCTCACGCTTGTTCTCCTCTTTCGGATCCAGCATCAAAGGCCTAACCTCTGGTCCCTCCCTTCGAATCCAGAAGCATTCAAGGTAACCACTTCAAGGTCCAGCACACACTCCAGCCTCTAACAAGGTAAGTTGTTCTGAACCTTGAACTTTTCGTTTCTTGCATAACATGTAAATAAACTTTCTTTTTGTTTTAAACATGTACATACCATTATTCTTCTTTTTGTTTCCATCCTTTTAATATGTTTTCAGAACTACTCCTTTTGTTTTTTCTTCTTGTTTATATGAACATGCTTTAAGTACTAACCTGATTGTAAGGCAATACTAGCATGGCCTTAGGCCATGTTGCTATTCAAGAGTTCAAACGAAAGAAACAGGAAACAGGAAGTAGGAAATGAAGCTTCTGGCTTCCATACCAACCTCCAGGTCAAATGAAAGAGGCAACCAGAAGGCACACCATAGACGAAAAGCATGCCTACGCTGATTCCAGGCCCAATAGAAAGGCACTCCCTCACTACTTTCAACTCCCAGTCGAAGGAGGCAAAAAGGAAGATTGCATCTTGCACTGGTTCCAGGCCCAGTCGAAAGGCACAACATGCTGACTTCCAAACCCCAATCGAAAGGCACAACATGCTGACCCCCAGGCCTCAGTTGAAAGTCATGCCTTCACCCTTTTTCAGGCCAAATCAAAGAGAGCCAGAAAGTGCAGAATCAAAGGGTTTGCTGCCCTAAATCGAAAGACCCATTTTTCTTGCTTTTGTTTTATTTTTTCCTTTTATATTTTCATGAAATTCAATATGGTTGTAATAGTGTAGGATTTTACCTTTCTGCATTTTATTACTTTTGTATGATTGCTAGTAAAATAGGGTATGTATGGCGAGATGAAAACAACAAGCAGACAACCCCTAATCAAAGACTAAATGCATGCAAATCAAATACACTATTCACACATGCACCTCTAGGGTAATCTCACTTGTTACATCGGAAAATAGGCATGTCCCTCGAATATGGGTGTTTTAGCAAAGACCCTCGATAAGAAGATCGTAGTCCCTCTATGTCCCTCAATGTTGCCTTCGGTAAATGATATAGTCCCTAAACGACATTGCTAAAATGTCCCATAGTTTGCCTTCTATGACTATACAAACGTCCCATGCTTGTCCCTTCACATCCAATGATGGGGCTTCTTACCAAATCAATGGTAAGATAGTAACATCTAAAGCAGGAGGAAAATAACATTTAAGACCTTTTGAGTAGGTAGGTTGCTCCTAGTTGCTCGCTTGCTCACAATAAAAACATTTTATACACCAACACTTTCATTTTGAAACATTTTCAAAAGACAAACACCTTGTACGCGTTCTTATAGAAACTAGAACCATTACAAAGACACCTTTTCAAAATCACTTTCAAAAACACATTCGACAAACACTTCTTTGAACTATTTTTAAAACAACACTTTGTACGCGTTCTTATAGAAAAGAGAACCATTACAAAGAAGTTTTCAAAATACTTTTAAAACCCACACCACAAGCACATTTTCGAACAAAAGCAAGTGATCTAGCAAGAAACTAAGAGCCCGTATACCTTCCCTTTTCATAACCTACCCCTTGAACTCAAGAAATAATCTCGAAAGGTCTTTCCTATTCTTTTCAACCTTTCCTTTTTGGATAAAAGAAAATTCGGTGGCGACTCTTGCTATCCGCAACAATTACGATCAAATGCAAAACACCCAAGTCAGTTCTCCCACCGTATTACAGAACTGGCGACTCTGCTGGGGAATTTTTTATAATATGGGGTTACCTTAGGGCTAGATCACCTTTACTTGCTTGACTTGTTTGCTTTAAATTATGGTTCCTTGTTTGGGCTTGTTTTGATCCTCTACCCGGGTCTGGGACACCTTGTAGGTAAGTAGCAATAAGTTGTGGAAACTATGTGGGGTATATCTACATGGTCTAAACAATATCTACGTTAGTGTGACACATTTGTTGGTACTGGTAGCCCTTGAGTAGTCAAGGAGAATACAAGGTCGTTGTGTGGTGTCATGAAGAAATAACTGACTTTAGAACCTTTACTTGAACAACTTGGCCTTTAGGAAGTAATGAGGTAGTCGACTTTGGTGCAGCCTGAAGTTGGTTGATACTTGATACCACGCTCATTGAGATCAGACTTTCGGGATATTTCGGTCGCCAATAAAGAGGCTTGCGCTGAAACAATGTCCGGTGAAGAAAGATTAGGGATATTGAGATCCCCTAGAACCTAATTACTTTCCAGGAGAGGTTGAGCAAACTAAACTTCAAGAGGGTACTTACCTATGAAACTCCATGCAAGCCTAAACCTAAGGACTTGTCTGCTTTATGTGTATATGACTATTTGTACATAACAACTTGCTTGCTTTGCATAGTTGTACATAACATCATAACATCAAACCATAGCATTTTCAATAACCATTTCAAGGATCTCAAAGGTCTATGATGCAGGGTCATGTTGAACCAGACCTCTACCAAGGGGCAAAAGTATTCATTCTCTAATCAAACACCGTTAAATACCAAAGCACAGTAACTTGAGTCAAGGGCTATGGCCCACTTGACATGGTGAGCTTGATTCTCGCGAAAAAACATTCAACAATACGAAGTCCTCCAATCAAAGTTGTTGATCAAAATTCAATTTCTAACACTTTCTTGTGTTTACCCCGCGAGATCCTTGAAAACATTGCATCCACATAACATGCATCATATCATGACATGCTTTTCCCATACAGGTCTCTCATCTGCTTAACGTTTATTTCAGTAGAGATGGCTCTAGAACAGACTATCAAGGATATTCATACTTAAAATTCTCAACTTCAGGAAATGGTCTTGAACCTATCCAGGGGGCAAGAAGAGGTGAAGGTGCTCCTCACTAGGAGCATGATCATGGGGAATCCCGAGGGCAACAAGGATGACCAGTTGGAGCGACTACAAACTGAGATATCCATAATGAAAGTCCAGATGATAGGACAACTGGTGGGTGTGATCGGTGGATCTGGAACTGACTGTTTAACGTTGGTTCGCGAAATTTCGCGGAAGCAAGAGTCACCACCGTCTTTTATTTTCTCCAAATGGAAAGGACAAAAGCACAGAAAAATTCCTTATAGAGATTGCTCTCGGTTCGGGAGGTAGATTATAGAAAGGGAAGGTGTTAGCACCCTTTCTATCCATGGTTATCCATGGGCTCTTAGATACTTGCTCACTTGTGTTTTCAAAAAAGGTTTGTTTGCTTTTCAATTGTGGGTTTTAAAAAGTTTCTTTGAAAATTCCAGTTCGACTCTTGTATCGGTCCTCAAGAGTGTTTGAAAAATTGCTTTCGAAAGCTTTTTGAAAAGGTGTCGGTGTGAAAAGTATTTTGAATTTGTTTTGAAGTTAGAGCAAGTATCTAGAGTCGTCTACCTACCCTAAGGAATTCATCTGTGTAGATGTCCTTTAAAGTAGTGCCATCCCACCATTGAGAGGTAGGTAGCACCACCGTTGGAGGTGTTCGGGTCAATTCGAGGTTTGGGACATGGTGATCACCGGAGCAATAGGAAGATACCTTAGAAGCTACCCTCATGCCAGGTTCCCGGATCATGAGGACTTACTAAGACATCCTCTACTCGACGATCACCTTTCGAGAGGCAAGGCAACAGTGAGGCGTACCCTAGGGGTGGTGTGTGATTTGTGTGTCGTTTTCATTTATTTTTGTCTTGTTCATGTCATGGGTGATCTACGCTTTTGTTTTTATTTTAATCATTCATTCTTGCATGCAATTGTTAACAGTTAAAAAGTTGCAAGAATTAAAAGTTCCTAAACTATTACAAAGGCGCGGGTCCACATCGCCAAATTAAGTCCAGGACCCGATTTGAATAAAGCAAAGTAAAGTGCGAAAAATATAAAATGTCCGAATTACATGGCTTTGGGAGAATTACATTAATATTATAAGAACGGAAATAAAAAATGCGAAGAGAATTAAAATCGAAAGCGAGGGCGTTGGACCCTTTTTAATGAAATTAAATTACGATTAAATTAAAATAAAAAGAAATTATTTCTGAGGGTTTTTGGTATTTATGATTTTAATGAGAATTAAATGAAATTAAAACCTAATTCTAGCTATTTTTTAATTTGTTAAGAAAATATGAAAATTAAACCTAAAATTAAACCTAATTAATTAATGCAATTTGATTTACAAAAATAAATAATTAATTATTAGTGATGAGAAAATAAAAGAAAAAGTAATTAAAGTAATTAAAACCTAATTCTACAAATTTTTAATTTATTAAGAAAAGATATTAAAATTAACCCTAGAATTGAAAACTAAATTAAATGATATTATTTATTTACAAAATATACTAAATCAAATATATTTATTTTTTGTCTTTTCTGATATTTTATTATTTTTATATTTTATGAAAATAAATTAAATTAAAGAATTTAAAGGAAATTAATTAAAACAAATAAAAATAGGAAAATATAAAAGAAGATAAAAGAGCAAACCATGGGGGGTTCTGTCCCCAATTGGAGGTTTTTTTTGGCAATTCTGGCCCAATAATTTCCTGGCCTCGTTGACTTTGTTGGCTTGCATATGACGCGTCTGACTCATGTCCATGATGGTCTCCAAATCATAGCCCTTTGATTGATCTCTATAAGCGCGTGGCAAGCCTGGATGAGGGACGTATGGTGGACGCTTGTACTGAAACTGCACAGAAGCATTATTAGAAAAATAATATGGAATAGAAAGGGGGACCTGGGATTCGAACCCAGGTCCCAGAGATTACCAATGCCAAGCCTGACCAGTGGAGCTGTGAACGCGCTTTGTACATAGACTAGAACACAAATACCATAAAGCAAAATAAGAGTTAATGGATAATTTTAGCGCGAAATTCAAACGAGCCAACCATGCCTTGCCACCTAGTCTTCTTCTTCCTCGTTTGTATTTTCCTGAAACATAAAAGGAGTTAGCGGGGGTTTTAAACCCCCCCAAAATATGCCCTTTTCAAGAATAGCGATTAGGCCATCTTGCTTCATAAATTGGGCGCGACTGTTGCATTCGATTCGTCCAAGTGTCCTGAATTTAACCATGGTACTGAGAAGTCTTAATTTTACAGTACATGAAAATACCCAATTCGAAGCTTGAGGAACCCTAGCATGTTTCAATGGTGGATCCTCTAATTTGGCACGAAAACTCAATTAAAGTATGCAGTTAGCTTTAGAATCAATCAATTAGTATGAATCCACAAAAAAAATGCAATGAGAATGCTTGAATATTGAAACACGAATATGAATAAAATGTGAAAAATCTCGAGTTCTGTATACCAATTCTGGGCGTTAGGGATGTGGAAAGGTGTTCAATTAGCTTCAGTAATGTCTTGGAAAGCTAATGGGATCAATCTTTTTCTCTGAATCGTCCTCCAAGGCCACTTTCAGTTTTGGACTTTTTTGATAAAAACTCAAACTTTGTTCTTCTTTTCTGGCGCAGCTTAGAGGTTCTGAGCACTAGGGTTTGCATGAGTATAAGTATTGGAATGATTAGGGAGAACTTGAGGTCATTTGGATGTAAGGACCTTGATGCAACACAAAACCCTAATTTTGACTTGACTGCCTTAGGAGGTGATTTGGCTGTGCAACCTTTGAGAAATCTTGAGGAATATGGGAGGGAAAATTTTGGGGTACAACAGTTGCCCCTGTTCAATCTTCTTAAATCTGAGGATGTAGATTGGCTGGCGTGCCTTTTGTAATCCGAAGGTGGAAGATGATTGAACACTAGAGTGCCCAGAAATTTGCGCTCACATAGTAGTGTGATGGGGGAACGGGCTTATAGATGCCATTTGGAGATTGATGGATAGGATGATGGGCTTATAGATGCCATCTGGGTGTCGAGCGCATAAGAGATTCCTTAGCGAGAACTCGCGTACCTGAAAAAGAAAAATGATTACCTGGCCTGTTACAGGAGCTGGTCTTCAAATTCTTTGTGTAGATGTGTCCTGACTGGTTGCAGGAGCTGGATCTGGAGCTTCAAAAGGTGATGAATGAACCAGGGATGGTTACTACCTCAACAGGAACGGTGAGAGAACCTTGGGCGTTCAACCTCAACAGTAAAGCTAAGAGAATCTTGGGCGACTTCAACCTCAACAGTAACGCTGAGAGAATCTTGGGTATCTTCTACTGAGTCTTTATCAGGAAAATCTGTTAGGGGTCGATTTAGCTGGACTAGAGAAGGCCTTTGACTGGATAAGAAACAGAAAAATCTTAGGGTCGATTTAACTGAACCGGTCAAGGTCTTGATGTCTTCAACTGGATAAGAAACAGGGAGATCTTAGGGTCGATCTGACTGAACCAGAGAAGGCCTTGGACTGGATAAGAAACAGAAAAATCTTAGGGTCGATTTAACTGAACTGGTCTAGGTCTTAATGTCTTCTACTGGATAAGAAACAGGGAGATCTTAGGGTCGATCTGACTGAACCAGAGAAGGCCTTGGACTGGATAAGAAACAGAAAAATCTTAGGGTCGATTTAACTGAACCGGTCTAGGTCTTGATGTATAGCTGAGAATTTAACTGGCTTTTTCCTGAAAGGTAAAGGTCAGTCATATGCAATGCATGACATGGATCGAGCAATGCTGTTCTCAACATAAGTAAGATTTGTAAGATATGATGCGTATATGCATGCCATAATGATGTATGTGATGTTTTTTGAGTGTATGTTTTCGTCTTAGGAAAATAAATCCTTGACGGGTGCCGAGAAATCACTCCTGGGCTGATGTTGGAGAACAATGTTTTGTTGCCTCCGCTGGGGATGATAATTGCAAGTATACTGGTAGGAGAAGATAACTCCGTTGGGGCATAAACTTGGCGAATGGATTACTCTGCAGGGAGAAAAGTACTCTAACAATCTTGCTGGGAAGCAATACTCTGTGGGGAGAGGAGATGTTTTGCTGAAATGTTGATGGTAACTTTGATGGGGATACCGTTGTTATGTTGGAAGTGTTAATAGACTTCGCTGGGGACATGAAGATTTTGTCGAGGACGATCTTTCCGTGGCTTTTAGCTGAGGATAACCCAGTTATATCCTGGTAAGGAAATAACTCTTTGAATAAAGCCGGGAGACGCGTTCGTGCTTTGCGGGGATAAGCTTCCAGAATCTACTGGGGATAAGCTTACTGCTTGGGGCGATGGATTCCAACTTTCCTGGGGAAACTGGATTGGACTCTCCTGGGGAAGTTTTGAGATGTATCGGGGAAGTGACTCCATTGAATGTTTGATGTACCGCCGGGGAACAATCTTTAGACCAAGACTGCCGGGGATGCTTGTTAGGAATGCTTGTATATTGTGCTGGGGAATGTTGAGATCTGCCGGAGGATACCCAACTTCCTTAAGGTTGATAATAGCTTTGCTTGGGGAGAGTGCACTGACTTGCTGGCTCACTCTCTGGGGAATTGGGATGTACTGGTTATGTTCTTCAGCTGAACCTACCTTGATACCTTTGGTGGATGGAACAATTAGATTGCTTAGACAACTCTTTATTGCCCCTGTTTCTAATGTTACCTGTAATTAGTCCTTTGTTTCGTATGGAAATATTCATGAGTTAGCAAATTATTGTCAATGCATATATCTCAAATTGAACCTTGGACGTTCTTCGCAAAACAAAACAGAAAAGGAAAAACAATTGGCAGTTTTAACTGAAAAGTATATTTGTATTGATTTTTTTGAATTTGCCTGAAAAATAGGCGTTTATGTACAGGAGGCTGACGTCCTAGTAAGAGAACGCCGCCGAACAAAAGAGTTTATACAAATTTTGTACAAGAGAAAATAAAACAGCTGTGTGAAATGAATGATCCCACTGGGTTTCAACTCTGCTATCGCCCTTATATCTCCGAGCGTCTCATCACTTGATGACCTTAGTTGAAGATGAAGCTGACTGATCGATGCCGCCTGAACTTGCTGTAGATACTGGATTCTGGATGCAAAGTGATCCAATGAGACATAGTAATACGCTTTATCCCTAACTTTTGCCTGGACCGCCCTTTCGGGTTTTCAGTCCACCGGGATACCCATTTTTGCCGAAGCCGCCTTTTCAGGTTTTCGACTTGCCGGGTGTACAGATTTTTTTCATTTCATCCCTTCATTTTGCCCGAACCCTTTTGGTTCTCCGGGAAGCCCTAATTTTTGCCTAGGCATGTCAGCCTAGCGGGTCTTTATTATGCGTAGTATCTTTTTACTATGTCTGCATTGGCGGGGTGAGGAAGGTCGTCACCATCCATGTTGGTTAGAATCATGGCTCCTCCTGAGAACACATGCTTAACCACAAATGGCCCTTCGTACGTAGGGGTCCATTTTCCCCTTGGATCACTCTGAGGAAGGATGATTCGTTTGATTACCAGATCCCCAACTCGATACTCTTGTGGTCTGACCTTTTTGTTAAATGCCCTGTTCATCCGTTTTTGATACGTCTGACCATGACAGATAGCAACAAGTCTTTTTTCATCAATAAGGTTTAACTGATCAAGTCGTGTCTGGATCCAATCATCTTAGTTCAGATCTGCATCCTTCATTATCCGGAGAGAGGGTATTTGCACTTCGATCGGTAAGACTGCCTCCATACCGTAGACCAAGGAGAAAGGAGTTGCCCCGGTTGACGTCCTGGCTGAGGTACGGTACCCATGTAGAGCGAACGGTAACATCTCGTGCCAATATTTATAAGTCATTGTCATCTTCTGCACGATTTTCTTAATGTTCTTATTTGCTGCTTCTACAGCCCCATTCATCTTCGGCCGATAAGGAGAAGAGTTGTGGTGCTGTATCTTAAACTGTTCACAGAGCTCAGTGATTATCTTGTTATTGAGATTGGTACCGTTGTCCGTAATGATCCTTTCTGGGACGCCGTATCGACAGATCAGATTATGCCGAATGAACCGTGCCACAACAGTCTTGGTTACCGTAGCATAGGAAGCTGCTTCGACCCACTTTGTGAAGTAATCAATCGCTACCAGGATGAAGCGGTGCCCATTGGACGCTGTAGGTTTAATCTCGCCGATCATATCTATGCCCCACATTGCAAACGGCCAAGGAGCAGTCAGAACATTTAGAGGAACTGGAGGAACATGCACCTTGTCTGCATATATCTGGCATTTGTGGCATGTCCGAGAGTGCTGGTAACAACCGGCTTCCATTGTGGACCAGAAATACCCTGCCCGAAGGATTTTCTTTGCCATAGTGTGTCCACTGAAATGTGTTCCGAATGTCCCTTCATGTAGCTCTTCCATAATCCTTTCTGCTTCAGTCTTGTCCACACAACGCAGTAAAGTCGAATCGTGGTTTCGCTTGTACAAGATGCCATTGCTAAGGAAGAACTTTGCCGCGAACCTTCTCAGAAACTTTTTATCGTTGACAGATGCGCCTTCAGGGTATTCCTGAGCTTCCAAATATCTCTTCACCTCATGGTACCAAGGCTTCTCAGTTACCAACTCAGTCTCGAGATCACAACAGTATGCCGGTTCGTCCAGTTTCCAGATGATGATCCGGGGAGCCTCATTGTCCCATTTGACCTTGAACATAGAAGACATTGTAGCTAACGCGTCCGCCAGCTGATTCTCCTCTCTCGGGAAATGTTCAAAAGTTATCTCTGTGAAGTGGGGGATCAATGTCAACACACATTCTCTGTAAGGAATAAGATTCAGATGTTTCGTATCCCACTCTCCTTTGATCTGATTGATCACAAGAGAGGAATCTCCGAAGACACTCAGAAACTTGATCCTTAGGTCGATCGCAGCTTGAAGACCCATGATGCATGCCTCATACTCCGCCATGTTGTTGGTGCAGTTGAAACATAGCCGGGCAGTGAGTGGAGTATGAGGGCCTTGAGGGGATATGATTACAGCGTTGATACCGTTACCCAAGGCATTGGAGGCTCCGTCAAAGTGCATAGACCATCGGGATCCTTCCTCAGGTCCTTCATCCGGTCCAGGTACTTCACAATCAGTCACAATCATGATGCTTTTATCTGGAAACTCGAAGTTCATTGACTGATAGTCGTCTACGGCCTGATGTGCCAAGTGGTCTGCCAATACACTTCCTTTGATGGCTTTCTGGGTTGTGTATTGAATGTCGTATTCTGTCAAGATCATTTGCCATCTTGCTATTCTCCCAGACAGAGCAGGCTTTTCGAATATGTACTTTATAGGATCCATCTTTGAGATCAACAAGGTAGTGTGAGTCAGCATATACTGTCTCAGCCGGCGAGCAGCCCATACCAAAGCACAGCAAGTTTTCTCAAGCAGTGAATATCGGGTCTCACAGTCGGTAAACTTTTTGCTAAGGTAATAAATGGCATGCTCTTTTCGGCCAGACTCGTCATGCTGCCCCAGCACACACCCCATTGAGTTGTCAAGTACTGTCAGGTATCATATCAGAGGTCTCCCCTCAACCGGTGGCATAAGGATGGGTGGTTCTTGGAGATACTCCTTGATTCTGTCAAAAGCAGCCTGACATTCATCATTCCAACGTACTACCTGATCTTTCTTCAGCAGCTTGAAGATTGGCTCGCAGGTAGCAGTCAGGTGCGAGATGAACCGAGCAATGTAATTCAGGCGTCCTAGAAAGCCTCTGACCTCTTTCTCTGTCTTAGGAACCGGCATCTCTTGAATAGCTTTAACCTTGGCAGGGTCCACTTGAATGCCCTTGTCACTTACAACGAAGCCTAGCAACTTTCCAGATCTTACCCCGAAGGTGCACTTGTTCGGGTTCAACCTCAGCTTGTACAGTTTCAACCGGTCAAACAACTTCTGCAGATGATTAAGGTGTTCTTCCTCAGTCTGGGACCTTGCGATCATGTCGTCAACATACACTTCTATCTCATGATGGATCATGTCATGAAATAAAGAAACCATGGCTCGTTGGTAGGTTGCCCCAGCATTTTTTAGTCCAAAAGGCATGACCTTGTAGCAGAAGGTGCCCCACTGAGTAACAAAGGTAGTCTTTTCCATGTCTTCAGGAGCCATCTTGATTTGATTGTAACCTGAAAAACCATCCATGAAAGAGAACACCTTATGCTGAGCTGTATTGTCAACAAGGACATCAATGTGAGGTAGGGGGAAGTCATCCTTGGGGCTGGCCCTGTTCAGATCCCTGTAATCGACACACATTCTGACCTTTCCATCTTTCTTAGGTACCGGCACCACATTAGCAACCCACTGAGGGTAAGAAGTCACTGCAAGGAACCCGGCATCAAACTGTTTCATAACCTCGGCTTTGATCTTCTCAGACATCTCCGGACGCATACGGTGGACCTTTTGCTTAACCGGAGGGCAGTCTTCCTTAGTAGGCAAGTGATGGACCACAATATCGGTATCCAACCCGGGCATGTCTTCATAGGACCAGGCAAAGATCTCCATATAATCATGTAGCATCTGATTCAACTGTTGCTTCACGCTGAGCTCTAGGTTGGCACCAATCTTTACCTCCTTCCTGTCTGTATCGGTACCCAGATTTATTGTCTCCACTGACTCCTCGTGTGGTTGAATTGCCTTCTCTTCCTGGAGTAACAGTCTTGCAAGCTCGCCAGGCACTTCACAATCATCTTCACCTTCGTCTTCGGCTAAGTTGATCGGATTTTCGAAGTCATAACTGGCAGTAGCAGAGTCGTTACCAGTGAGATCCAGAGTGGATTGAAACCTGTATGAGTGAGTGTGTGTAAATACAACTGTTTTGCAATATATAAAGAAAGGAAAGAAAGAAAAGGAGCATAAAATTTGAAATGCGAGAAAACGTCCAAGATCTTTATTCATGATATATGAAATGACAATTTATATGCCCTCACAAATGAAGCCACGGTGCCCCGGGTAAGACACCGGGCCATAGAGTTCAATTTATTGTTTATTACAAATAACAAAACAAAGAAGTTTATTACTGCGTAACAAAAGTAACAGGAGTATGGTCCTTAGCAATCCAATTGGTCAATCCGCCATCAGTTGTCGGGTAGATCCAGCTATTGAACTCTGACTCTCCCACTTCATCTTCATTCCCAACAGCATTCACTCCTGGATTGGTAATGAGTACAGGAGGTCTTCTGATCTTTCCGCATAGCCTTCTGACCCTCTGCAGTAAAACCCAGTCCAAACTTGTTAGTTTTTTGTGTAAAATCAGGGAGCCTGCCCCAATTAGCACATTCACCTTTCTGGATCACAGCCCGGGCATCCTTTAGGGAAGCCATCTTCAACGGAACATCTTCTTCGACCACTGTTTTTGCTGCTGCTAAAGTTGGAGGTACCTCCTCGAAATGCTGAAAGGGGGTTTCAATAAATTCCCCGTCCATCTCAATATATCTGAAGGAATTCAAATGGCTCACCATATACTCCTCCTCTCCCTGCACAGTGACAATCTTCCCTCTGACAGGGTATTTTAGCTTCTGGTGTAAGGTATAGGTTACTGCCCCAGCTTTGTGGATCCAAGGTCGACCCAGTAGACAAGAATACGATGGACGGATATCCATCACATAAAAGGTAGAGTCAAATACTTGAGAGCCCACACGAATAAGAATGTCAACCTCTCCATGAACCATCCTCTTGGAACCGTCAAAGGCTCTGACGATAATATTGCTAGGTTTTAGTTCCAGGCCTTCACAATCCAAACGGTCTAAGGCTTTCTTGGGTAGCACATTTAGGGAAGAACCAGTGTCCACCAACACGTGCGCCAGAGTAGTGCCCCTGCATTCAATAGAGACATGCAGGGCATCATTGTGGTCCCTTCCCTTGGCAGTAAGGTCAGCATCTGAGAAACCCAAACCATTGTCCGCTGTCAGATTTGCTACGCAATCAGTAAACTGAACTGCAGATGTCTCCTGTGGCACATGGGCCGTCTTGAGAAATGAAATTAAGGCCTTAGCATGGGCCTCTGAGCACAGTAGCAAGGAGAGCATGGAGATTTTGGAGGGCGTATGCCCCAGCTGCTCGACAACATTAAAGTCACTCTTCTTGATTATTTTTAGAATTTCCTCCATCTCTTGTTGGGAGGCCTCAGCATTTACAGGTCTTGGTGCCTCCATCCGGGCAGGCTCATCTTCAATCCCTTTGCCCCGAGCATTAGATGACTCGACAGCAGGGGAAACAACTTGATCAGAAACAGGAACAGGTACACTTGCAGGTGTTATAGTGAGGGGTCTTCGAACAGCGGGTGGTGTAATGTCAGGCGAGAAGAGCCTGCCACTGCGGGTAACTTTTACTGGACCAGTGATATTGCTGATACTGGTGCCAGTGTTGAACTCTTGCTTGATTCCATTCACATACACATCTGCCCCATAGTGCCAGGGGATAGCCTTATCAGATTCGTAGGGGAGAGGCCCCGGAACAGTAATAACAACAGGTGCGACAGTCATGATTTGAACCGGATTCCTTGGGAGAGCCTTGATTGGATTATTGAAGATTGTAACCACAGAAACTTCTTCTACCGGAACCAACTGAACAGCGGACTTCTTGAACAGAATCTCTATGCTGTCCATTAGGCTTTGGATGCCCAACTTCAGCAAAGGACAACCAGAGAGAGAAACAGCACAAAAAAGACAACCCTTACTGCAACCCGGAAATAAACCGGCCAGCAGTAGGTTCCTCTTGACAGTCATTAAGGGAGTAGCCACATCATTCACAGAAACAGCGTATACATCTTCATCAACATCATTTACTCCATGCTGGGGCATAGGAGCAGTCACCACATTTGGCCTCTCAGGCGCTTCAAACTGTATCTCTTTTGCATCAATAAGGTCTTGTACCTTATTCCTTAATGCCCAACAGTCATCAGTGGAATGCCCCGGGCTATCGGAGTGATAAGCACAGCGGGCATTCAGATTGTATTTGGGAGAAGCCGTATTCACAACCTTTGGGGCCTCTCTGACAGTCACTAGATTGGTGGACAGCAACTGCGGCAAAATCTGCGATAGAGTCATACTCAAACGGGTAAACTCTCTCCGAGGTCTTTCAGCCCTTTGAGGATTGGGTTGCCGAGGAGCGGCAGCAAGCTTAGCAATCATCACCGCGTTGGCAGATTGGCGGCGCTCAGATTTCTCTTGTCTTCTGGACCCGTATACAACACTGGCCTCCTTTTTGAAGGGTTTCTTCTCAGAACTTGACGATGCACCCTTCTGAATTTTACCAGACTTCATCCCAACCTCAATTCTCTCTCCAGTCAGAATAAGATCAATAAACCCTGCAGATGAGTTACCTATAAGATGGTTGCAAAATGGCCCAGATAGGGTCCCCAAGAACATGTCTACCAACTCCCGGTCAGTTAATGGAGGCTGCACCCTGCCAGCCAGATCCCTCCACTTCTGTGCGTACTCTTTAAAACCTTCGCTTGACCCTAACGACATACCCTGGAGTTGGATATGCGTAGGAGCAAGGTCGGCATTATATTGATACTGCTTATAGAAAGCAGTAGCCAACTCCTCCCAGTTACGAACCTTGGTCCCATCCAGCTGATAGAACCATTCGAGATGAGTCCCTGAAAGACTCTCCTGGAAGAAGTGGATCCACAAGTTCTTGTCCACTGAGTACGGTTGAATCTTCCGCACGTAGGATCTGAGGTGTAGCTTGGGACAAGATGCCCCGTCATATTTGGTAAAGGATGGTGCTTTGAACTTATGAGGAATGATCACACCAGTAGACAAACCCAAGTCTCCAAAATCCAGCCCAGGCACTTGTTGGATCTCCATAGCATTCAATCTATCTTCCAACTGCTTATATCTGTCTTCTGCAGGAGGATACTGTTCCTCATCAAAATCAGTCTCGTTGTCGGAGACTACCGGACTAGGACCTTTTCCCCCTTGGGGACTACCCTTGCCTATAGAAGAACCAGCCTCTTCATTCTGCAGAGTGTTGCCAAACCTTCGGCCCGAGTTGAAAAGAACAGTTCTTCTCTTCTTCTTCTTTTCCTTCTTCAGGAGCAGAGCCTTCAGCTCTTCTTGGCCCTGAGCCAAACCCATGATTAGTTCCTGAAATTGCGCATTCTGCGCCTGAAGAGCCTTGATGGACATCTCGGTTGATGATGAGTCAGGATTCATGATGCTGAAATAAACAGCGAAGAACGGTAAGCAACCTGAAAAGAAAAAAACCTGCTATGCACATGATGAATGATATGTGTTTATGCAATGCATTCAAGGGTTCGAAAGTTCAAATTTGTTGTAGACAAAAAGGAACACACGTTATCATTAAGGAAATAATTGTTTGGTACATCAAAGCCTCATGGGCATAAATTACAAAGCAAATCAATCCCAAAAGACGCTACGCATCCTTTTTGGAGCTATGTAGGTGTTGAGATTCCTCTCCTCATGCAATAGGCGGGTGAGCTCCAAGACCTTATTTTCACTAGCATGTAGATTGGTCTCAAGAGAATTCCGTTCTTCCTTAAGCTGGATCTAGCTCTTCTGCATCTCTTCCCAGGATATGGGCATATCAGGATGCTGAATGGTGTAGGACACTTCTCCTTCCAAGACTGGCTCTTTGATTACTGGGAGCATATGAGGATATGGCATCACTAACTTCTGGGAGCAGGCTCGTACCCACTTGAGATAAGGTTCCAACGGGATGGAGTTCCTGTGCCCCAATGTCTTGCTGTCTATCCTACTTGGCATCCTCCAAGCTCTGATAAATCTTTGGCGAAGTCCCTCCTCTAATTCCAAGTAAAGGAACATTAGGGTATTCCCCGCAACGATCAATGATAGTGACATCCTCTCTGGACCGAGGGCACCAATGTATATCTGCATGTGTAAGAGTCATCAACCGTTGTGACCATCTCAAACCCCGCTCGTTCTTCAAAACTGATTGTGGGAGGTGCGAAATAAACCACCTTCCCCGGAGAGGAGTGCAACACATAAGAACACCTCTTTTTCTCATGGTTCGAGTGTAACATGAGTGAAGGATGTCCCCCAGCAACGTAGGTATAGGATTCCTGGACATGAAGATCTGGACAACACTGATATCTATAAGTTGATCTGGGTTAGGGAACAACACCAAACCATAGACAAGGAGGGCTACCACTTCTTCAAAAGCTTGTAAGTCAAGGGAGTTCCAACATTCATGGGCCTTTTCAAACAGAAACCTGGCTAAGAACCCTTTGATACCACTTCTAACTTCCCAATGTCCCTTGAGGTCAAATGATTGTAGGTGTAAGGCTTTAGCAATCTCTTCGAGCTTGGGTTCCTTTTCCGTACCGTTGTAGGGTAGTTGATCAAGGATAGGGATCTTCAGGAGCCGGGAGAACTCCTCCAATGTAGGTACCAGCTGATAATCCAAGAAGGTGAAACAGTGATGCAGAGGGTCAAAGAATTGGAACATGACCTTTATCATATCTTCCTCAATGTTGGTATTGACCAAACTGATGAGTCTTCCATGTCTTTCACTGAATGAAGAGCTCTCGGGAATCCTGGATATAAGCTCTTTAAGCTGAGGAGGGATCCTTACAAGGCTGATTTGAATTGTCTTTCTGCGAACAGTTTCCATGTCCTACAAAACAAAGAACAAAGATGAAGGTTCGAACCCCTGAAATGGTTAGTCAATGCATATGATGCCGGATGATGTCATGATGCTATGATTAAACACACCACAAATATTTACAAAGACAAACATGTAAGGCACACAAGGCACACAAGACAAGCCCTTAGGGTTTAGGCCAGCATGGGGTCTGGGTAGTACCCTCTTGAAGTTGGTGGGCTCAACCTGTCCTATTAGAATTAACTGGGTTCTAAGGGTCCCAATATCACGGGATTGCTTTCATTGGTCATCGTTTCGATTTAGCCACTGAACTGGCGACCGAAATATTCCAGGAAAGCAACCCTCAATTGAGTGTAGTATCGAGTATCAACCAACCTCGGACTGCACCAAAGTCAGTTATCTCACTACCCTAAAGAGGCCAAGATAGTTCAATTAAGGTTCCTAAGGTCTGTTGATGCTTCACGACACCATGCGGAGGCCCCGTACTCTCCTTGACTGAACTCAAGGGTTACCAGTACACACCAAAGTGCCACATCAACGTAGCAGACTGTTTCAACCATGTCGGTATACCCCGCACAGTTCCCTCACAGCCTTGTTGCTACTTTCTAAGAAGGTATCCCTAGATCCGGGTTAGGATCTATAGAACTCCCAAGACAGTACCCACAATTTAAAGCAAACAATTCAGACAATTGAAAACACAAGTGATCTTAGTCCTAAGGTACACCTCACTTTAAGTATTAATTCCCCAGCAGAGTCGCCAGTTCTGTGATCGGTGGATCTGGAACTGACTGTTTAACGCTGGTTCGCGAAATGTCGCGGAAGCAAGAGTCGCCACCGTCTTTTATTTTCTCCAAATGGAAAGGACAAAAGCACAGAAAAATACCTTATAGAGATTGCTCTCGGTTCGGGAGGTAGATTATAGAAAGGGAAGGTGTTAGCACCCTTTCTATCCATGGTTATCCATGGGCTCTTAGATACTTGCTCACTTGTGTTTTCAAAAAAGGTTTGTTTTCTTTTCAATTGTGGGTTTTAAAAAGTTTCTTTGAAAATTCCAGTTCGACTCTTGTATCGGTCCTCAAGAGTGTTTGAAAAATTGCTTTCGAAAGCTTTTTGAAAAGGTGTCGGTGTGAAAAGTATTTTGAATTTGTTTTGAAGTTAGAGCAAGTATCTAGAGTCGTCTACCTACCCTAAGGAATTCGTCTGTGTAGATGTCCTTTAAAGTAGTGCCATCCCACCATTGAGAGGTAGGTAGCACCACCGTTGGAGGTGTTCGGGTCAATTCGAGGTTTGGGACATGGTGATCACCGGAGCAATAGGAAGATACCTTAGAAGCTACCCTCATGCCAGGTTCCCGGATCATGAGGACTTACTAAGACATCCTCTACTCGACGATCACCTTTCGAGAGGCAAGGCAACAGTGAGGCGTACCCTAGGGGTGGTGTGTGATTTGTGTGTCGTTTTCATTTATTTTTGTCTTGTTCATGTCATGGGTGATCTACGCTTTTGTTTTTATTTTAATCATTCATTCTTGCATGCAATTGTTAACAGTTAAAAAGTTGCGAGAATTAAAAGTTCCTAAACTATTACAAAGGCGCGGGTCCATATCGCCAAATTAAGTCCAGGACCCGATTTGAATAAAGCAAAGTAAAGTGCGAAAAATATAAAATGTCTGAATTACATGGCTTTGGGAGAATTACATTAATATTATAAGAACGAAAATAAAAAATGCGAAGAGAATTAAAATCGAAAGCGAGGGCGTTGGACCCTTTTTAATGAAATTAAATTACGATTAAATTAAAATAAAAAGAAATTATTTCTGAGGGTTTTTGGTATTTATGATTTTAATGAGAATTAAATGAAGTTAAAACCTAACTCTAGCTATTTTTTAATTTATTAAGAAAATATGAAAATTAAACCTAAAATTAAACCTAATTAATTAATGCAATTTGATTTACAAAAATAAATAATTAATTATTAGTGATGAGAAAATAAAAGAAAAAGTAATTAAAGTAATTAAAACCTAATTCTACAAATTTTTAATTTATTAAGAAAAGATATTAAAATTAACCCTAGAATTGAAAACTAAATTAAATGATATTATTTATTTACAAAATATACTAAATCAAATATATTTATTTTTTGTCTTTTCTGATTTTTTATTATTTTTATATTTTATGAAAATAAATTAAATTAAAGAATTTAAAGGAAATTAATTAAAACAAATAAAAATAGGAAAATACAAAAGAAGATAAAAGAGCAAACCATGGGGGGTTCTGTCCCCAATTGGAGGTTTTTTTTGGCAATTCTGGCCCAATAATTTCCTGGCCTCGTTGACTTTGTTGGCTTGCATATGACGCGTCTGACTCATGTCCATGATGGTCTCCAAATCATAGCCCTTTGATTGATCTCTATAAGCGCGTGGCAAGCCTGGATGAGGGACGTATGGTGGACGCTTGTACTGAAACTGCACAGAAGCATTATTAGAAAAATAATATGGAATAGAAAGGGGGACCTGGGATTCGAACCCAGGTCCCAGAGATTACCAATGCCAAGCCTGACCAGTGGAGCTCTGAACACACTTTGTACATAGACTAGAACACAAATACCATAAAGCAAAATAAGAGTTAATGGATAATTTTAGCGCGAAATTCAAACGAGCCAACCATGCCTTGCCACCTAGTCTTCTTCTTCCTCGTTTGTATTTTCCTGAAACATAAAAGGAGTTAGCGGGGGTTTTAAACCCCCCCAAAATATGCCCTTTTCAAGAATAGCGATTAGGCCATCTTGCTTCATAAATTGGGCGCGACTGTTGCATTCGATTCGTCCAAGTGTCCTGAATTTAACCATGGTACTGAGAAGTCTTAATTTTACAGTACATGAAAATACCCAATTCGAAGCTTGAGGAACCCTAGCATGTTTCAATGGTGGATCCTCTAATTTGGCACGAAAACTCAATTAAAGTATGCAGTTAGCTTTAGAATCAATCAATTAGTATGAATCCACAAAAAAATGCAATGAGAATGCTTGAATATTGAAACACGAATATGAATAAAATGTGAAAAATCTCGAGTTCTGTATACCAATTCTGGGCGTTAGGGATGTGGAAAGGTGTTCAATTAGCTTCAGTAATGTCTTGGCAAGCTAATGGGATCAATCTTTTTCTCTGAATCGTCCTCCAAGGCCACTTTCAGTTTTGGACTTTTTTGATAAAAACTCAAACTTTGTTCTTCTTTTCTGGCGCAGCTTAGAGGTTCTGAGCACTAGGGTTTGCATGAGTATAAGTATTGGAATGATTAGGGAGAACTTGAGGTCATTTGGATATAAGGACCTTGATGCAACACAAAACCCTAATTTTGACTTGACTGCCTTAGGAGGTGATTTGGCTGTGCAACCTTTGAGAAATCTTGAGGAATATGGGAGGGCAAATTTTGGGGTACAACAGTGGGCCAGATGGCTCTTATCCAAAACTTAGCTCAAGGAAAAGAAGAGCTAAGGACCCTTATCAACAAACTTCATCAAGACGGATGCAACCAAAAGGGGAAAACAGCTAGAGTTGGAGATCAAGTCACTGCTCAGCCTCCCATGAGACAAGAAGCCGGTTCAAGGGAGAACAGATCTTTCCAAATTACCGCTACATCACGGGCTCAACAACGACCTCGCCAACAGGAAAATCAGCAAAGGCAAAACAAGCCCGAGAGACAGTTTACTAACATCAACATGTCCCTGGCTCAATTATTGCAACACATGTTGAATATGGAGTTGATTACATTGAGGGATCCTCCTCAGGATCCCAATACCTTCGCTCCTAGCTATCATCCTGATGCAATATGTGCATATCATTCTAGAAGTCCTTGACATGATACGAATAACTGTTGGGCATTGAAAAATAATATTCAAGACTTGATCGACGAAGGAGTGCTGGAGTTCACACAAGATGGTCAGACTGAATTCTTCTGCCGTCCCTCAAAGGCACGTCACCATAAGTGACAACTTCAGACAAAGAGGCTTTTGTTCATTTGAATTTTCAAGTTGTAATTTTCTTTTGATTGTTCGAACATTTATTTATGTCAAACTTTTTTATTTCATAAATGAATTGCATATGTTTGTCTTGAATTAATTCATTCATTTTCACTCTATTTAAACTATGATTTTTACTCTCTTCATGACATTCAACTCTTGCTAAAAGTTACAAGCCTTTAGAGGGAGGATAACAAAAACAATTCCATAATCTCATACAGTATGCTTTTGAACAGACCCCGATGATGATGTATAGGCGTTATTTCAAATCCCAAATAGTTGAGTTATAAGGAAGATAATCCCTAGTCAACCCCCTTGAGCCTAAGAAGTAGGAGCTTTCTTTTTCACACAAATTGAAACCTTTAGTCAAAACCTGGGGCAGAGTAGTCTCTCAGTTAATTCAAATGTGCGTTCAGTCGCAAGCATTCACTTCATATACAATGAATGAAATCAAAACATTCCTTTGGAATCAAAAGACGGTGACGGTTCCCTATCACATAGGAAGTCATTATCTCTTAAAAAGAAAAGCCCATTAAGTCAAAACTTATGAAGGATACTTAAGAAAAACTGGGGCATCCCGCTGACTGTAATCTCAAAAACAAGAACAATCAGGCAAAATCAGGGATAATAAATCAAAAAAGGGTCACTTCAAATCCTCAACAACATAGAAAATATGGGGAAAAAATGGCTTCGTTCCAACAAATTTAACTTGTCTGAACCATCACCAAAACGTCATTCCAGACTCGATTGGAGTCCAAACGCACAATTAATTGAGTTTAGGACTTAAGAACATCACGAAGAACGGGCGGGTACAAATACACTTTGAGCCTTATCCTTTTTTTCTTAAACCGTGAACCAAGCCACGTTACAACCCTTCAAAAGTCCTAATTGAAGCATGGGTTAGTTCGAAAGCATATTGTTACCAAAGGTATCCTGACTCCTGTAAGGCTTACTCTAAACCCTGAGTTTAAATTCACATTCTTACAAAAATTTCTTTTGTCTGCTAAAATGTATTTTCAAAACTTCAAGACAAGTATAAACTTTGCATTATTTGAATACCGCTGTTTGCATATAACTATTTGTTTGACAGTGGAGAAATTCACACGACAAATATCCAGTGAACAAAAACTCTCTCATTGAACAAAATCACTTCAAGTGGGAAGAAACTTCCAATAACAGATCTCCTATAAGAAAGGGGGCATGACGTATCACTGTCCAACACATCTGGGGCAGTCCAGCTAAGATTCCAAGAAATCTCTCAAGAAATGCTGAATATACCAGAGGATGGTCTATATCTGAATCAATTGGGGGCATTAAACGTGAATTCCAACAAAAGGTCATGTACGGTCAGGAAAACATTTTTCTGGAAATGCTACAACACTTGTTACCTGGGGCAGTGACAAATCCCTCACAAAATACTTTTCATAGGGTGATCCTCAACCAGAGTTTCAATCTCTAAAAACTTCTCCCCAACTAAGTTGAGCTCAAGAATCCTAGAGGATTTCTGCCAAAAGTGAAATTCTGGCTGCAGATACTTACTGTCACAGTGAATGTTATGACACCGTATCTGACACTCTTCAAGACAGTAAATCTAAAAGCAGTAAAGAACACAATCAATTGTTTACCCAGTTCAGTGTGAAACAACACCTACTTTGGGGGCTACCAAGCCAGGGAGGAAATCCACTATAAGAGATATTAATTCAGGAATAAACCAACCAGCTTATCTCCTTCACTCACAACCTACCCAATGCAACTTCAATCTAAGTTCAACTTAAACCTGAGTTCCTACTCACTCCCCCTCAATCACAACAGTGATACTAAACAATTGACTAATGAAATTATGAAGACACTCTTCAGAACATACACTTGATTTTGCTTCACAGCTTTTAATCAAGTAACACAAACACTCGTGCTTCAAAGCTTTGAGTGATACACAACCCTAACTTGACTTTGCTTCAAAGCTTTAATCAAGTGACACAAACACTCGTGCTTTAAAGCTTTGAGTGATACACAACCCTTACAATCAAATCCTACTCCAAGTGACTTATCACAATGATAATTGCTTGGATTACAGTAGTTACAACTATACAGTCCCTTATTGATCTTCTGTCAAAAGTGTCTTTCACCAACAGTCTTCATGAGGAATATATAGGCTGCTATTCTTCAGTTAGGGCTTCCACGAAAATAGCTAGGGTTAATTAGGGTTAACCTCAAGACTTGGTCATAGGACTTTAACAACCAGATTAGGGTTAAGCAAAGTTACACTAAGTCCACGTGAGAATCTGATCTGGACTGAATAAACCAGATTCTTGAAAAATCTCAGAATTAACAAATCTGCATTAATGTTAGTTCAGTAAAGGATGTCTTAACATTGGTTATGACAACAAGAATCATGTTTACTGATTTTGGTAGAATGCAATAAATATGATCATTGCATAATGATCAGTTAAACACTCATATTGAGCAGCTCCTGTAAGGCATTCTTTTTCTGCAGAATGTACCTTGTATCCCAGAATGTTATAACATCAGTCATGACATTCACACAACTGGTTTTACCAAAAAACATGCCAACAACCAAACACTTACAAACTCCCCCTTTGGCAAATTTTTGGCTAAAACCCCTAAAAAATCAGAGATTAGAAAGCAGCAGAATTAATAATATCCACCAAGTCTAATTATACCAAAATTATCACAAATTCTTCTCCCCCTCTTTAGCCATAAATAGGCCAAAGATACTTGTACTTTTAGGTTATACAGTCATCCAAAAGGAATAATAAAAACACAGAGAAAAAATCAAAAGTCATTTGCAGCATCAGGTACCAGCAGTAAACTTTTCAACTGCAATGATCATCAAGCACTGTCATCTTCAGAGGAGGCACTATCTTCAGCAAGAAGCTGGTCTTCAACAACACCCTCTTCCCTTCTTTGTCCTTCAATCTCTTCCTCTTCTAGTCTAGCAATCAGGTCCTCAAAAGTCCTTTTCCTTGTATCAAGCTCTTTGCAGGTTTCCTTCAGCACAACTATAACATCAGTTTTCTTGGAATGAGATTTCACAGTTGATGTCTCAGCTGATGTCATGACAATGTCAGGAACATGTGTTCCCTGAAATAGCTTATAGTGCAACCCAAGAGCAGGGGCTCTTTTTCATACAATATCTTTTTCAACTAGAATGTCAGGATACTGAGCAAGGACTATACCACATAGGAGAGAGGGAAAGGCAATAGGGCCTTTAATAGCATAGCTTCCAGCATGTTTTAATGTTTGATCAAAGATATACTTTCCATAGTCAAAGTTTGTCCTGGTTCCAACAGCATAAATAAATCTTCCCAAGCCTGTGGAGATGGTTGATTTATGGTTGGTGGGAACCCAGTTAGCTGCACCAATTTTGTGCAGAATGGAAAATTTCATGCTCAGCTTGCTTGCATTCAGCTTCCTTTTTAAGGGCCAGCTCTTGACTTGATTTGCAGTGATGGTTTGGCACACTTGGTTGTGAGTAACCTCTAGCTCAGGGCAAGCATCATCAGGTCTTCCTAGGAATTTGTTTATTTCATAGGGAGAGAAATTTACCTTCCTTCCTCTCACATATACACACTTAAAATCAGCTGACTTTCCATCAGCACGCCCATAAGATAAATTCACTATGAATTCTTTGACAAGAACTTCATAGCAGTTGGTAAACTTTACCACAATATTTATTAGACCAGCAGTTTTGATTAGATCCATGATCTCCTTACATTCCATGGCACTGTTGTTCAGTTCTCTTTCCAAGGCTATCCTTTTCAAACATACATACTTCCACCTGTTTGCATTCTCAGGATGGTGAAAGGAGATGTTGTCAGTGAGGACTTCAGGGACTTTAGGCATTTTGCTTGAAGAGAGTTTCCTTTTGAGAGGAATGTCTTTAACATCAAATTCAAATTCTGATTCCTCATCAGATTCAGAGGGTTCAGGCTCTTTCCTTTTCTTTGCTATTGGTTGTCTCACAGGTTTTGAGAGACTACCAGCAGGTACTCGAGTTTTCACCTTCCCTTTTGACAATCTAGCCTTCACAGTTTCTACTCCAGTCTTGTTCTCAGACCTGGTTTTCTTATGAACAACATCAGCAGTCTTCTCTTTGGAGAGGCTTTTGGCAGCATCCTGCTTTCCTTTTCTGTTCATCATCCTTCTAGCTATGCTAGGGTTGATATTTGCAATTAAGTCATTGTCAGAATATTCTTCATCAACATCAATAACCGGGGGTTCAACATCCTTCTCAGTAGGGTTCTGGTGATCATCAAGATTTTCAGAAGATTTCCTAATGTTGTCATCCGGTGTCTCAACATTCTGAGTGACATCTGGATTCATTTCAACATTTGGACTAGCAGATTCTTGATTCAAAGGTACATAAATGCCAGGTACATAGTGATTCTCATTTAGAATCCTAGTGACAAGTCTAGCTATAGCTTGATGAACATAAATTGAGCCTTCCCTATTTGCTATTTCTGAAGGAACAGAAGATGATGGTTGAGAGGGTTTACCAGATGAAGAAGCTTGTGACCTTCTTGCGTGTCTGGTTCGCAGCTTCTTGACCTTAGTGGGGTCAGCTGCCAGTTCACGAAGAGGAGTTTTCTCCAGAACATCAGAATCCATGCAGTTTGTGATTGCCCTAGGTTCTCGATCAGAGGATGCGGAAGAAGCAGTCGCCTTTGAAGAGGATGATGTCATGGATAGTTGAGACATTTTGAGAGTTTTAGAAAACAGGTAACAGTAATAGTGCAGTCTTCGTTTGAGAGATTGAAGATTGTTGCAGAAACGCGAGAGGAGTGAGATATATGAATGTCTATTCAAATTCTTAAAATCTTGGAAAGAAATAGAGAAGTAGATGATTAGCCCAATCAGAGTAGACTTAACTAAAAAATCTCTCTCATCCCTTGTTTTAAGCAAAATTAATTGCTACATATCTTCATGTTGGAAAATACCCAGCTTGCCCCTCAAATTTTCAAATTGATTTGCATCAAGTGCCTTGGTAAAAATGTCAGCCAGTTGTAGTTCTATGGCAACATGTTCCAGTTTAATCGTCTTCTCCTCTACAAGATCTCTAATGAAGTGATGTCTAATGTCAATATGCTTGGTCCTGCTATGCTGAATAGAATTCTTGGAAATGTTGATAGTGCTCAGATTGTCACAATACAATGTCATAACATCTTGTGTGACATTATACTCAGTAAGCATTTGTTTCATCCAGATCATTTGAGAACAGCTACTACCAGCTGCTATGTATTCAGCTTCAGCAGTAGATAGAGACACACAGTTCTGTTTCTTGCTGAACCAGGAGACAAGATTATTTCCTAAGAAGAAACATCCTCCAGAGGTGCTCTTTCTATCATCAGCACTTCCAGCCCAATCAGCATCACAGTAACCAGTCAGAGTTGGTTCACATCCATGAGAGTACATCAAGCCATAGTTGTGGGTTCCACTCACATACTTCAGAATTCTCTTCACTTGGTTGATATGACTTACTTTGGGTTCAGCCTAGTATCTTGCACATACTCCAACTGCAAAAGCAATGTCAGGTCTACTGGCTGTTAAGTATAGCAGACTTCCTATCATGCTTCTGTATAAGCTTTGGTCCACCTTAACCCCACTTGAATCTTTGGACAGCTTTAAGTGAGTAGGTGCAGGAGTCCTTTTGTGACTGGCATTCTCCATCCCAAACTTCTTAACAATGTTGTTTGCATACTTGCTTTGAGACAGAAAAATTGAGTCTTCCATCTATGGACTTACAGTCCAAGAAAGTAGGTCAATTCTCCCATGAGGCTCATTTCAAATTCAGCTTGCATCTGGTCAGCAAAATGTTTAACCATTTTATCTGACATTCCCCTAAACACTATTTCATCAACATAGATTTGAGCTACCATTATCTTTCCTCCTTCATTTTTGACAAAAAGAGTTTTATCCAAGCCTCATTTCCTGTATCCTTTGTCAGAGAGGAATTTGTCAACCTGTCATACCATGCTCTAGGAGCTTGTTTCAGGCCATATAAAGCTTTCCTCAATTTGTAGACATGATCAGGGCAGTTTGGATCCTCAAATCCTTTAGGCTGTTCCACATAAACTTCCTCATTTAAGTACCCATTTAGGAAGGCACTTTTTACATCCATCTGAAATAACTTGAACTTAAGGAGACAAGCAATTCCCAATAGGAGTCTGATTGATTCCATTCTGGCTACAGGAGCAAAAGTCTCATCAAAATCAACCCCTTCAACTTGAGTGTATCCTTTAGCAACAAGTCTTGCCTTATTCCTGGTGACAACTCCTTCAGCATCTGATTTGTTCTTGTAGATCCATTTTATGCCAATGATGTTTGTTCCTCCTGGTCTAGGAACTAACTCCCATACTTCATGTTGCTTTAATTGGTTCAATTCATCTTGCATTGCTCCAATCCAATATTCATCAGTTAAAGCCTCCTTAACATTTCTTGGTTCAATCTTAGATACAAAGCAAGAGTTTGAGATGATCTCTCTAGATCTTGTAATGATTCCACTGTTAGGATCTCCTATGATGAGTTCCTTAGGATGATCTTTCTGAATTCTGATGGAAGGGTCTTTGTTAGCTTCCTTTGATTCAGATTATGATGAAGTAGTTTTAGGAATATCATCCTTTGAAGTCTCAAAGAATGTCTCAACATCATATGGGATATTTGTTTCCTCATGGTAATCATCAACTATGACATTTATAGATTCCATCATAACTTTGGTCCTGGAATTGAATACCCTATAAGCTCTGCTGTTGGTAGAGTATCCTAGGAATATTCCTTCATCACTTTTAGGGTCCATCTTTCTCCTTTGTTCACGATCTGTCAGAATATAGCATTTGCTTCCAAATACATGGAAGTACTTCACTGTAGGCTTTCTTCCTTTCCAAAGTTCATAAATGGTGGATGATGTTCCCTTTCTCAAGGTGACCCTGTTATGGACATAACAGGTTGTATTCATAGCTTCAGCCCAAAAATGAATAGGAAGTCTTTTGGCATGTATCATTGCTCTGGCAGATTCCTGTATAGTCCTGTTTTTCCTTTCCACAACTCCATTTTGTTGAGGAGTTATGGGTGAAGAGAATTCATGATTAATTCCTTCTGAGGAGCAGAACTCATCAAACTTACTGTTTTCAAATTCCTTGCCATGATCACTTCTGATTCTGACAATGAATCCTTCTTTTTCTCTTTGAATTATTTTGCACAGTTCCTTAAATACTTCAAATACATCAGACTTTTCTCTAATGAAGTTAATCCAGGTGAATCTGGAAAAATCATCCACAACAACATCGGCATATCTTTTTCCACCAAGACTTTCTACCTGCATTGGTCCCATCAGATCCATATGTAGAAGTTCTAACACCTTAGAGGTGGTCAGATGTCTTGACTTTGGATGTGACATTCTAGTCTGCTTTCCAACCTGACATTCACCACAGACTCTCCCTTCATCAATTTGCAGCCTTGGAATCCCTCTGACTGCTTCTATGGATATAATCCTTTTCACTCCTCTTAGATGTAAATGACCAAGTTTTTGGTGCCACAGTTTCACTTCTTTTTCTTCTTTGGCAATAGAGCACACAGAAGAATAATTAGTGTTCTCAGACTCCCATAAGTAGCAGTTGTCTTTAGATCTGACTCCTCTCATTACAACTTCTTGTTTCTCATTAGTTACAAGACATTCATACTTGGTGAAGTTGACCTTGAATCCTAGATCACATAATTGACTGATACTTATAAGATTAGCAGTCAAGCCTTTTACCAGCAATACTTCATTTAGGTTTGGAACTCCAGGGCAGTCCAAGTTTCCAACTCCTTTGATTTCTCCTCTAGCACCATCTCCAAAAGTCACATAACTAGTAGTGTGAGGTTTAACATTATTGAGAAGACTCTTGATTCCAGTCATGTGTTTAGAGCATCCACTGTCAAAGTACCAGTCTTCCTTTACAGAGACTCTAAGGGAGGTGTGAGCTATCAGGGCAGTAGCCTTTTTCTTCCACTGTTGAGTATATGGTGCCTTGTTAGACTTAGGTTTGACAACTGAGGTCTGATTAGGATATCCATATAATCTGAAGCAGAATGGCTTTATGTGACCAAACCTCCCACAATGATGTCATCTCCATCTTTGAGACTTGTTCTTCATATTTCTCTGTTCTCGATGTTGAGTGCTATGTTGTGACATCTGCTTTGACATTTGTTTATCAGGCCTGATCTTCTTCTTGTCTACAATAGATTTCTTTGCTGCCACAAATCCTAGACTAGACTTGTTTCCCAAATTTTGTCCAACCTGAAGGATTTCTTCTAATTTGTCAGTTCCATTTGTCATCATCTTGACAGATTTGGTCATCTGGTCAAGTTTTGAGTTTAGCATTTAAACTTCCCCTTCTAGATGACTTATAGTATCAATGCCTGCCTTCTTCTCAGCCTCCAGATTTACTATGAGTTTTGTTTGTCTCTCATTTTGCTGACAGACTTCAGCACTTCTGATACATAACTTCTTGTAGGAGTCACCAGTTCTTCAAATGTCACTTCCTCATCACTAGAGTCACTATCAGAGTCACAAATACCAGTTAGCGCAGTAACTAGTTTGGCAGATTCTTCTTCAGAATTACTTTCTGAGTCACAGTCATACCAAGTAACATACATTCCTTTCTTTTGTTTCTTAAGAAAGGTTGGACATTCAGCTCGAATGTGCCCATATCCTTCACATCCATGGCATTAAGTTCCTTTGCTTTGATTTCCCTTCTCTTCAGACTTTGGTCTTCTGCTAGAGTCATAGGATCTGTTAATGTCATAAGGAATGTTCTTAACATTTGACCTTGACTTTGGGTCCATTCTCTTGATGAGTTTGTTGAACTGTCTTCCAAGCATGGCTATAGCTTCTGAAATATTTTCTTCTTCATCCTCCTTGTTTTCATCTTCAGTATTAGATACAAGTGCTATGCTCTTGTTTTTCTTGTCAACATTGTCACTGATCCCCATCTCAAAGGTATGAAGAGACCCAATGAGTTCATCCACCTTCAAGTTGCAGATATCCTGAGCTTCCTCTATAGCAGTCACCTTCATTGCAAATCTTTTAGGCAAGGATCTGAGAATCTTTCTCACCAGCTTTTCTTCTGACATCTTTTCTCCCAATGCTCCTGAGGTGTTGGAAATATCCAAGATGTTCATGTGAAACTCATGAATGGTCTCATCTTCCATCATCCTTAGGTTCTCAAATTTGGTAGTCAGCATCTGAAGCCTTGACATTTTTACTTTGGATGTTCCCTCATGGGTAGTTTTGAGAGTGTCCCAAACCTCCTTGGCCAGTTCACATTGATGTACTAGTCTGAATATGTTTCTATCAATTCCATTGAACAAGTCATTTAATGCTTTGGAGTTACCCAGGGCTAACTCATCTTCTTCTTTGCTCCATTCTTCCTCAGGTTTCAGATTGGTTGTCCCATCTTTCCAAGTTATGGTGGGATGGTTCCATCCTTTGTCAGAAGCTCTCCAAGCCTTTTTGTCCAGTGATTTTAAGAAGGCAATCATACGAGGTTTCCAGTAGTCATAATTTGATCCATCCAGAATGGGTGGTCTGTTTCCAAAACCTCATTCTTTGTCCATAGCGCCAGAAAATAATATCCCTAGATCTCACCCAGTAAGACAGGCAGGGTACCCGCTGATCGGGACTTTATAAGTCTATTGGGATACTAACTGCAAGTATACAGTTTAGTCGTTCTAGTTTTAAAAGATTATCGAACCCACAGAGACTGAGGATCAATCGCATACGATCTAATGCTACAGTTTGTCTAACTAAGCGATGAATATTCGATTTTTGGGGGAAACAGTTTAATTAAAAGTAATAGTACTAATTATACCGGTATGTGATAATCGGACTTAGGGAATTCGGTGAATCGCTTGGCCTATAAAGTATTTCGGTAAAAGCTAATTATTTAAAAACCTGAGACATACACTCTCGTGTTTATGAAATAAGTCATGCTACTAAACCTAGCGGATGCACTTTAAATATAATAACACTTTTTGAAAACAATTTGAATTTAATTAATTTATTAAAACACTCTCGTGTATTTAAAAATCAATGCTTCGTTACCACTATCTGGGTTGAACCCCAGCTCTCGCATGCAGGTTCTTGCCTTAATTAATTTCCCACTCTCGTGGCAAAATCGTGTTAATTAACCTCTCACTCTCGTGACAAGGATAGTTAAATTAATCTTGGAAATTGGAAACCAGAAATTTTTTTATAAATATTTTTGGCCAAGGTATCATTGAATTCTTTCAGTTCTTACGGTCACATACCGGTATTAATAATTTAGCCGGACATAATTAACTTAACAGCAATACAGTTCAAAATATAATTCATGGCAATAATTGGCATATTATAAAAACTGAATGAATAATAATTGCAATATAAAAAACCTGGAATCAAAGTTGATATGGTAATCTTGAGGTATTAAAGTAATCCAATCTTCGAGCTTGACTTGCAGTAAATGATTCATGTTAATTCTTGAAAGAAGAATTAACACTTAAAACTATAAACTAAGGCTTTGAATGAAAATTACAAGAAAATGAAAACAGAATTCCAAAACAAGCAAATTGGAAAATAACTGTAAAATAAAATAATATTTGCTCTGAGTAAATTTCTTCGACCCTTGAACTGTGTACTGGTACACATATATATAGCATAAGAAAAATCAGCTGTTTTTTGAATTCTTGATGAAGTCTTCCGTGGAGAAAATACAGGAGCACTAATAGTGGTGGCAAGAAAATAGGGGACTCAGTAGAAAAAGGGAGAACGAGTCTGCCCTTCATGCCCACGTCTCAATCCATGCATAACGTCCACCTTCACGCGCGTGACGGTCGTCACAGGTGGGTGACGGTCGTCACGCGCTGAAGTAGTGCCTTACGCTCGTCAATGGTGTGTGACGAGCGTTTCCTTATGTTGTGGGGTGTTACGCCCGTCACAGGGACGTGACGACCGTCACTGTTCCAGAAGTCCAAACTTTGTATTTTTTATTCTTTTTCTCTTTGTTTATCGCCTAGCCTTCTTCATGTTGTCCTTTTCCATCGGTTTGAGTCGACAAGTGTTATACCTGCAAAAAGACAAATAATCTCGGAATAATCGGGGGTTAGACGACTTAATGAAATATAAAATCGGTAAAAAGCATGGTAATTATATGATATGTTTTCTCGTTATCACCCGCTCTGATGCCAATTGAAATTCTGGATGCAGATACTTAATGTCACAGTGAATGTTATGACACCGTATCTGACACTCTTCAAGACAGTAAATGTAAAAGCAGTAAAGAACACAGTCAATTGTTTACCCAGTTCAATGTGAAACAACACCTACTCTGGGGGCTACCAAGCCAGGGAGGAAATCCACTATAAGAGATATTAATTCAGGAATAAACCAACCAGTTTATCTCCTTCACTTAAGACCTACCCAATGCAACTTCAATCTAAGTTCAACTTAAACCCGAGTTCCTACTCACTCTCCCTCAATCACAGCAGTGATACTAAACAATTGACTAATGAAATTATGAAGACACTCTTCAGAACATACACTTGATTTTTCTTCACAGCTTTTAATCAAGTAACACAAACACTTGTGCTTCAAAGCTTTGAGTGATACACAACCCTAACTTGACTTTGCTTCAAATCTTTAATCAAGTGACACAAACACTCGTGCTTCAAAGCTTTGAGTGATACACAACCCTTACAATCAAATTCTACTCCAAGTCACTTATCACAATTATAATTGCTTGGATTACAGTAGTTACAACTATACAGTCCCTTATTGATCTTCTGTCAAAAGTGTCTTTCACCAATAGTCTTCATGAGGAATATATAGGCTGCTATTCTTCAGTTAGGGCTTCCACGAAAATAGTTAGGGTTAATTAGGGTTAACCTCAAGACTTGGTCATAGGACTTTAACAACCAGATTAGGGTTAAGCAAAGTTACCCTAAGTCCACGTGAGAATCTGATCTGGACTGAATAAACCAGATTCCTGAAAAATCTCAGAATTAACAAATCTGCATTAATGTTAGTTCAGTACAGGATGTCTTAACATTGGTTATGACAACAAGAATCCTGTTTACTGATTTTGGTAGAATTCAATAAATATGATCATTGCATAATGATCAGTTAAACACTCATATTGAGCAGCTCCTGTAAGACATTCTTTTTCTGCAGAATGTACCTTGTATCCCAGAATGTTATGACATCAGTCATGACATTCACACAACTAGTTTTACCAAAAAACATGCCAACAACCAAACACTTACAAAAAGAAAACACCTCTCCAGTAGATTGGCAACCGGGTTTATCTCCCCAACAAACTACAGATTCCCCAACTTGAATTTGCTTCTCAGGCTATTACAAATCAAGGGACCACAACACCTCTTCCTGAGTAGACTCTTATACAATCCCTAGCAAGTTACTGTGAAGCCTGGACACGATCAGATACTAGTTTAACTTCATCCTTTCAAGTAAGTTACGGTGAAGCCTAGACCCGACCAGATATTAGTTCAACTTCATCCTTTCAAGTAAGTTATTGTGAAGCCTGGAGTTCGACTAGATAACAATTAACTTCATCCACCTCAAATATTTTCTTTGAAGTCTGGAATCTGACCAAATAGCAGTTTAATGTTAGTAAGTTGCTGCGAGGCCTGGAATCCGACAAGATAACAGTTTAACTTCACTCTCCCAAGTAATTTTCTGCGAATCCTGGAATGCGACAAGGTAATAGTTAATTTAATCTTCCCTAGTAAGTCGCTACGAAGCCTGGAGTACGACCAGACAACAGTCAACTTCATTATCCTCAACAAATTGCTACCAAGCCTGGATTTTGACCAGATAACAACTAACTTTCCTTTCTCTTCAGTCAGGAATAACTCCCCAGTAGATCAACGAACAACTAAGACTCCTAAACTCTTTTCCCCAAGCAGAAATCAACACTCTCCATATAATTTTTCTTCTCAAGCGAAATCAACATTCCCCAGCAAAGTTCTCCTCAATTAAAAAAACAGGAATCCCCAGCAGAAACATTCTAAAAAACAAGGTATGGAAAGATGTGCATACTCTTCATCCTCAACGAACGTCTGGGATTCAGCTTCCCCGAATTCCCCAACACTTGCCAATGATTTATTTTCCAAGACAAAATTACATTCCAACAACATTTCATACATCATATTTACATACATGATAAATGCATACATCATAATCTCATTTATTTTGAGAAACATCATTACGCCATGCATTTCATCCATCATGACATTGCATACACCTATTTCTTTACCTTTTAGGGAAAATAATAGATAAGTGTTATTAATCTGTAAATTTCTCCAAGACAAAATCAAGCTTGGATTCCTTTATCATCCTCTTGGAGTAGAAATCATTTCAGATTCCTTCATCATCCGCTGAGGTAGTAATCGTCCAAGATTCCCTCGTTATTTGTTGAGGTAGCAATCATCCAAGATTCCTTCATCATCCTTTTGGAGTAGAAATCATCTTAAATTCCTTCATCATCCATTGAGGTAGTAATCGTCTCAGATTCCTTCATCATTCGTTGAGGTAGTAATCGTCCAAGATTCCTTCATCATCCTCTTAGAGTAGCAATCATCTCAGATTCCTTCATTATCCATTGAGGTAGTAATCGTCTCAGATTGCTTCATCATCCGTTGAGGTAGTAATCATTTTAGATTCCTTCATCATCCGCTGAGGTATTAATCGTCCAAGATTCCTTCATTATCGGTTGAGGTAGTAATCATCCAAGGTTCCTTCATCATCTGTTGAGATTAATACCTGAAACCAGACAGGACAATCATCTCAATGACCAGCATTTTCAAGTTCCAGATTAATACATATAACAAGCCAGAAAAACTATCTGTGGACGACTGATTGTAGATTAATACCTGTAACAAGCCAGGAAAACTATCTACATGAAGAGATTGAAGATTAACACTTGTAACAAGCCAGGAAAACTATCTTTCTCTCTCAGGTCAGAGATTAATACTTGAAACTAGACAGGACAACTATCTCAAATGACCAACCTTTCCAAGTTCCATATTAATACTTGTAACAAGCCAGGAAAACTATTTGTGGACGACTGATTGTAGATTAATACCTGTAACAAGCCAGGAAAACTATATGTGGACGACTGATTGTAGATTAATACCTATAACCAGCCAGGAAAACTATCTACATGAAGAGATTTAAGATTAACACTTGTAACAAGCCAGGAAAACTATCTTTCTTTCTCAGGTCAGAGATTAATACTTGAAACCAGATAGGACAACTATCTCAAACGAACAACCTTTCCAAGTTCCAGATTAATACATGTAACTAGCCAGGAAAAGTATCTGTGGACGACTGATTATAGATTAATACCTGTATCAAGCCAGGAAAACTATCTACATGAAGAGATTGAAGATTAACACCTATAACAAGCCAGGAAAACTATCTTTCTTTCCCAGGTCAAAGATTAATCTGAAACCAGACAGGACAACTATCTACATGACCATCATAAAGTAACCCTACCCAGGTTCCTTCTCTTAAATTCCAGATGAAGTTTAACACAGATTCATCATGAAGCAACCCTACGCAGGTTCCTTCTCTTAAATTCTAGATGAAGCTTCACATGGATTCATCTTGAAGTAGCCATACCCAGGCTTCCCCCTCATATGTCTCCTAAAGCAGCCCTTACAAAGGCCCATCATAAATTGAAGAATATCCAAGACCTCTGCAGGTTCAGTTTAAATCGATCAATGGTTTATCCCGATTCCTTTCTGGTAGACACTTTCTCTAGTTCAGATAAATCGCTTCAAAGATTTATTCTGATTATTTTCCAGTTAAAGTCAAATTTAGACTTAGTCTAATTTCTGTCAACAATCACTTTTGGGTGGCATCTATAAGCCCATCTCTGACAACTCTCCATCATATTTCCAAATGGAATATTTATGCCCATCCCTTACACCTCAACCATAATATCATCGAGTGCAAATTTCTGGGCACTTTAGTGTTCAATCATCTTCCACCTTCAGGTCACGAATGGCGGACCCGCCAACCTAACTCTTCAGTTTTAAGAAGATTAAACAGGGGCAGCTGTTGTACCCCAAAATTTTCCCTCTCATTTCTCAAGGGATCATCCTGGACCCTCAGGATTGCTTCTATCAAGTTTCAAGTCTCGGATTACAATTTTCCAAGAAAGTCATTCACAAGGGCAAAATGGTCAAATGCACACTAAAAAGTCAAACTTTGACTTTTTGATCACAATCAAGTTTCAAAAATCATATTTCATCAAGACATGAAGTTGGTTCATCAAGAAAAGCAAAAGTAAAAAATTACTTTGAAAAGTCAAATTTCTAAACACTTAGAAAATTTTCTAAGTGTTAAGAAAATATGATAATAACATAACTTTGGGCCAGATTTTTATCATGATGCAAGATGATTCAATTAAAACTCCTGGCATGAAATTTATAGATCTCAATGAGATCTAAAACATTGCCGAACAGAACTTCTCCTAGAAATGTTGGGATTTCAAGTTATAAATCCCTGAAGACACGTCCATGAAGCTAAAGCACTTAGTAAATTCTAGGCATTTTTAAGTCAGAATTTGGATAGAACTTCTGGGCCAGTTTTCACACAAGTACAATCAAAATTTTCTAAAGTGATTCAAAAAGGGATGACAAAACATGTTACAAGCTTTCTAGAGAACTCCTTCAGATCATGCTGAAGTAGGGAGAATCGAAGGTCATAGGTTTGCTTCGTCCAGAACATGACCCTTCGAATCTCATTCTTCAACATTCAGAATTTCTACTCTTTGATCAGAACATGACCCTTCGAATCTCATTCTTCAATGTATGGAAGTTGTGTTCTTCAATCAGAACATGACCCTTCGAATCGGACTCTTCAACATTCAGAAGTTCTACTCTTCGATCAGAACATGACCCTTCGAATATCATTCTTCAACATATGGAAGTTGTGTTCTTCAATCAGAACATGGCCCTTCGAATCTCACTCCTCAACATGTAGAATCTCTACTATTCGATTGGAACTTTGATTCCCTTTGAATCAGTATCTTTCGAACCCAACTCTGGGCCCTTTCGAAGCAAGTTTTGTTAAAGAACTTTGAGCAAATCTCATAGCCTTACCCTATTTGTCAGGCTATATTGCTTCCAAATATTTATATGATCAGAGGTTTGTACAAAGGTTAGAAGCTTTGTCTATTGGATAATACTATTCTTGGTTAAAATAGCAAAGGCTACGTACCCTTTTTTTTATAGAGAGTACTTTTATCATAAAAGCAGCTTCCAACCCGATACATGTCTATACGAAAAGAAGTGCCAGAAGCACAAGTCCAATCTTCTGCGAACAGGCCCCCACTTGTACTGGAAACGTAGGAACAATGAAAAAAGACTGACTTGTTTCACCCTTAACCAAACCATGGTTTTTCATCATACAAACCTGGTTGCTTCAAACATATTGATTATTTTCTCTATAAATAGAGAAGCATTTGCAAGCTCAAGAGAAGACTTTGAGGCCAAAGGAACAAATCTTCAAATTTCTCAAACACCATAAAGTTCTCAAACACTTAAACACTTGTGAAAACATAAACCCAGAATCCAAACTCTTGTCCCCTTCAAATCTGAAACATCCTTGTACCTTGTTGCCCTTCGAATCCAGCAGGAAGAACCTCATGCTTGTTCTCCTCTTTCGAATCCAGCATCAAAGGCCTAACCTCTGGTCCCTCCCTTCGAATCTAGAAGCAATCAAAGTAATCACTTCAAGGACCAGCACACGCTCCAGCCTCTAGCAAGGTAAGTTATTCTAAACCTTGAACTTTTCGTTTCTTGCATAACATATAAATAAACTTTCTTTTCGTTTCAAACATGTACATACCATTATTCTTCTTTTTGTTTCCATCCTTTTAATATGTTTTCAGAACTACTCCTTTTGTTTTTGCTTCTTGTTTATCTGAACATGCTTTAAGTACTAACCTGATCGTAAGTCAATACTACCATGGCCTTAGGCCATGTTGCTATTCAAGAGTTCAAACGAAAGAAACAGGAAACATGAAGTAGGAAACGAAGCTTCTGGCTTCCACACCAACCTCCAGGTCAAACGAAAGAGGTAGCCAGAAGGCACACCATGCTGATTTCATGCCCAGACAAAAAGCATGCCTACACTGATTCCAGGCCCAGTCGAAAGGCACTCCCTCACTACTTTCAACCCCCATTCAAAGGAAGCAAAAAGGCATATTGCATCTTGCACTGGTTCCAGGCCCAGTCGAAAGGCACAACATGTTGACTTCCAGGCCCCAATCGAAAGGCACAACATGCTGACCCCCATGCCTCAGTTAAAAGTTATGCCTTCACCCTTTTCAGGCCAAATCAAAGAGGGTCATAAAGTGCAGAATCAAAGGGATTGCTGCCCTAAATCGAAAGACCCATTTTTCTTGATTTTGTTTTATTTTTGCCTTTATATTTTCATGCAATTCAATATGGTTGTAATAGTGTAGGATTTTATCTTTCTGCATTTTATTAATTTTGTATGATTGCTTTAAAAAAAGGGTATGTATGGCAAGATGAAAACAACAAGTAGACAACCCCTAATCAAAGACTAAATGCATGCAAATCAAACACACTATTCACACATGCACTTCTAGGGTAATCTCACTTGTTGCCTCGGAAAATAGTCATGTCCCTCGAATATGGGCGTTTTAGCAAAGACCCTCGATAAAAATATCGTAGTCCCTCGATGCCCCTCAATGTTGCCTTCGCTAAACGATATAGTCCCTAAACGATATTGCTAAAATGTCCCATAGTTTGCCTTCTATGACTATACAAATGTCCCACGCTCGTCCCTTCACATCCAATGATGGGGCTTCTTACCAAATCAATGGTAAGATAGTAACATCTAAAGGAGGAGAAAAAGAACATTTAAGACCTTTTTAGTAGGTAGGTTGCTCCTAGTTGCTCGCTTGCTCACAACAAAAACATTTTATACACCAACACTTTCATTTTGAAATATTTTCAAAAGACAAACACTTTGTATGCATTCTTATAGAAACGAGAACCATTACAAAGACACTTTTTCAAAATCACTTTTTAAAAACACATTCCACAAACACTTCTTTGAACTATTTTCAAAATAACACTTTGTACGCGTTCTTATAGAAATGAGAACCATTACAAAGACGTTTTCAAAATACTTTCAAAACCCACACCACAAGCACATTTTCAAACAAAAGCAAGTGATCTAGAATGCAACTAAGAGCCCGTATACCTTCCCTTTTCATAACCTACCCCTTGAACTCAAGAAATAATATCGAAAGGTCTTTCCTGTTCTTTTCAACCTTTCCTTTTTGGATAAAAGAAAAGTTGGTGGCGACTCTTGCTATCCCAACAATTGCGATCAAACGCAAAACACCCAAGTCAGTTCTCCCACCGTATTAAAGAACTAGAGACTCTGATGGGGAATTTTTTTTAAAGTGGGGTCACCTTAGGGATAGATCACCTTTACTTGCTTAACTTGTTTGTTTTACATTATGATTCCTTGTTTGGGCTTGTTTTGATCCTCTTCCCGGATCTGGGACACCTTGTAGGTAAGTAGCAATAAGTGGTGGAAACTGTGTGGAGTATACCGACATGGTCTAAACAATAGATACGTTAGTGTGACACATTTGTGGTGTCATGAAGCACTGACTGATTTTAGAACCTTTACTTGAAAAACTTGGCCTTTAGTAAGTAGTGAGGTAGTCGGCTTTGGTGCAGTCCGAAGTTGGTTGATACTCGATACTATGCTCATTGAGATCAGACTTTTGGGATATTTCAGTCGCCAATAAAGAGGCTTGTGCTGAAATAATGCCCGATGGAGAAAGATCAGTGATATTGAGATCCCCTAGAACCTAATTACTTTCTAGGAGAGGTTGAGCCAAATAAACTTCAAGAGGGTACTTACCTATCAAACTCCATGCAAGCCTAAACCTAAGGACTTTTCTGCTTTGTGTGTATATGACTATTTGTACATAACAACTTGCTTGCTTTGCGTACTTGCACATAACATCATAACATCATGCCATAGCATTTTCAATAACCATTTCAAGGATCTCAAAGGTCTATGATGTAGGGTCATGTTGAACCAGACGCCTATCAAGGAGCAAAAGTATTCATTCTCTAATCAAACACCGTCAAAGACCAAAGCACGGTAACTTGAGTAAAGGGCTTTTACTCACTTGACATGGTGAGTTTTATTCTCGTGTTAGGACATTCAACAATACGAAGGTCTCCAATCAAAGTTGTTGATCAAACTTCAATTTCTAACATCTTCTTGTGTTTACCCCGCGAGATCCTTGAAAATATTGCATCCATATAACATGCATCATATCATGACATGTTTTTCCCACACAGGTCTCTCATCTTCTTAATGTTTATTTCAGTAGAGATGGCTCTAGAATAGACTATCAAGGATATACAGACTCAAAATGCTCAACTTCAGGAAATGTTCTTGAACCTATCCAGGGTGTAAGAAGAGGTGAAGGCACTCTTCACTAGGGGCATGATCATGGGGAATCCTGAGGGCGACAAGGATGACCAGTTGAAGCGGATACAAACTAAGGAAGCCATAATGAAAGTCCAAATGATGGGACAACTGGTGGGTCAGATGACTCTTATCCAAAACTTAGCTCAAGGATAAGAAGATCTAAGGACCCTCATCAACAAACTTCATCAAGACGAATGCAACCAAATGGGGAAAACAGCTAGAGTTGGGGATCAAGTCTCTACTCAGCCTCCCATGAGACAAGAAGCTGGTTAAAGGGAGGACGAATCTTTCTAAATTACCGCTACGTCACATGCTTAACAACGACCTCGTTAACGGGAAAATCAGCAAAGAAAGAGCAAGCCCGAGAGACATTTTACTAACATCAACATGTCCTTGGCTCAATTATTGCAACACATGTTGAAGATGGAGTTGATTATGTTGAGGGATCCTCCTCGGAATCCCAATACCCCCGCTCCTAGCTATCATCCTGATGCAATATGTACATATCATTCGGCAGTCCTTGACATGATACGAATAACTATTTGGCATTTAAAAATAAGATTCAAGACTTGATCGACGAAGGAGTGCTGGAGTTCACACAAGATGGCAGACTCAATTCTTCTGTCTTCCCTCAAAGGCACGTCCTGAAGTGACAAGTTCAGACAAAGAGGCTTTTGTTCATTTGCATTTTTAAGTTGTAATTTTCTTTTTATTGTTCGAACATTTATTTATGTCAAACTTTGTTATTTCATCAATGCATTGCATATGTTTGTCTTGAATTAATTCATTCATTTTCACTCTATTTAAACTATGATTTTTAGTCTCTTTATGACATTCAACTCTTACTAAAAGTTACAAGCCTTTAAAGGGAGGATGACGAAAACAATGCCATAATCTCATACAGTATTCTTTTGAACAGACCCTGCTGACGATGTATAGGCGTTGTTTCAAATCCCAAATAGTGGAGTTATAAGGAAGATAATCCCTAGTCAACCCCCTTGAGCCTTGTAGCGGTAGAAATGTTTAGGACTAAGCCATTGGATTTACTAGACTTATACAGATCAAAATAAAAATCGCCACCGTGCATTATTTTTTCCAAAGGAATGGGAGAAGAGCGAATAACCCAAAAGAGGGGGAAAGATTCAAGGTAAGGGGGTTGGTTATGCAAAAGGAAGGTAATAGCACCCTAAACATCTACGGTACTCCGCAGGAACCTCTTTGTAAAATCTGTATATTTTGGCTATAAAATGTTGTATAAAAATAGATGGTGGAGGTGAGAAAAGAAATATTTTTTTTATAATTTTTTCACCCGACGTAGTTGCGAACCTTTAGTGCCTACGTACCACCTTTCGTGCAATAGGGGATCGGGGTACACGTAGTTCCTCTTTTAAAGATTTTAAAACACAAGTGTGTTAGTTAATTTTTATGAGATAAGACATCATCGTCATTGTCCGTGTGGAAAACATACATACTACCTACAATCATGAGAAAGGAGAATTTGCATCATCTCAAAATGGAGGATATGGCTTGGATTTTAAAATCAACAATTCCTCACTCAACACCCAAGTGGAAAATATCTCATTTCACTACATATTGTAGAAGTATAATTGTTTGCATCACTACAAGGATTGACAAGAGCCCAATCTTTTAAGAAAGTTTTTAAAGTAAAAAGCCAAAGTGGCAAAATGGTTTCTAATGAGATTGATTGACTTTTAGTCTTCTCACAAAAAAATGTCAAGGTATTATTAAGTTGATTAGAGTTTATTTAGAAAAATGTTTTGAAAGTGCATGGACCTATGTCCAAGTTTTTTATGAAAATGGTTCAAGTTTAAAAACAAGAAAAAATTTCAAAGGGAGGGAGAAGATTTTTTAAATTAAAGAAGATGGGAGGAGAAGAAGAGACTATTCTAAAGCATAAGGTAAAATCTAGGGATAAGAACCATCTAACCAACAAGAAGCCAATACTTGACATTATGAGTCAAGATATAATTCCCATTCTTAATATTGAAACCAAACAAGCAAAGATACTAGACCTCTTGAGAGAACCAAACTTCAAGTATATTAAGTCTTCATAAAAATTGGGCAGAGTAACAGTTGTATACGGGTGAATTCCAGATTACAAACAAAGAACGTAATTACAATAACCTGCACACAAAACAAACAAGCAACCCAATGTCTTGAGGTAAACCTCAAGAACTCCAGACAAAATATCAATTAAGATCACAAGGTCTCCAACATAGGCCAAGGTTTCTAATCCTAAGTCCAAAAAGTCCAATACTCTATAATGCCAAGGACAGTAACCAAATAGTCCAAGTATCATTAAAGGGTTTTTTATGGTTCATGTTGATTATTAGGTGTCTTAGAAGAGAAAAGAAAAATCTCAAGTGAGCAAAATAATAATGACATTAAATGTAATGCTTAAAGTAAATGTTACATAAAGCATAAAAAATAAAAGGGCATAAAGTAAAAACAATTTAATAATTAGTGGTTAGTTGGATGACGATCTTGAAACTTACATTTGGAACTCATTAGAGGATTGGTAGAACCAAAGCCTCCACACAACAAGTTGCATTTGCTTTTTGTCAAGTATATCATCCATTTGGAATCCTCAAAAGTACCATTTAATGATCAACGATGTTTAAGTTCTCCGCATTGACCAAAAGTGTTGTAGATACATTAGAGGATTGGTAGAACCAAAGCCTCCGCGCAATGAATCTCAAAGTTATTAGATCAAAGAGATCAAATTAACATACTTGGGCTTGAAAACATAGGTTTGGGCCACTAATGATCATTTATTCGAATGGGGACAAACTTTAGCGCTATGTTAAGCAATCGTAAGTGGACTTATGTAGAAGTCGCACCTATTTTGAGGCCGGTCAATAGCAATCTATGTACTTCATGTTTGGATAAATGATATAGAGATCATCATCCCTTAACATGTAGCATAATCAAAAAAGAGAAAGGGATAAGATGACGAGGGGTGGGGATGAATATACAAACCACATTTGAATTATAATTTAATCGAACTATTATTAAAATCATTCATCCATTTTTGTGGAGTTAGACTCAACACCATGGATCCAATGATGTTAATAAAGTTCATGATCAAAAATTCAACCCCAGATTATCCAGAAAATCATCACAAAATAATATTGCACTTAATATATACATTAAAAAGGTTTTTTTAAAATGTTTTAAAATAGAAATAAAAGAGAAAAATATCAACTATGTTCAAATTAATCTAAAAATTAAAAGTAAGACCATAGAAAAATCAGAAATGAACTAAAATAATTCTATAAAAATTTTGGTAATTTTTTAAAGTCTGAAACTATTTTTAAAATTAAAAGAAATGAGTAAAATAAACCAAAAATGATTAAAAAAATAGCAAATTCAGAAATAAAAAATAAATGAGGTCACCAATATTTGTCACAATATCATTGGATCATTCCATAATTTTTTCAGAATTAAAAAATGCATAAAAGTATTTTTAAACATTTAAAACCAATCAAATAAAGTGAAAATTTATAAAAAAATATTAAAACACAAAATAAAATTGTGAAAAAATAAAAATCAGAAAGAGAAGACTCAAAAATATTTTTCATAATTTTTTCAGATTTTTTTGACTAAAATGAATTTTCTATGGTTTTTTGAAATTTAAAACAATTAAATATAAAAAATCAGAAAAGAAAAATAAAGTAAAAAATATATGGACCATTGGATGAGAGCCAAAACGCGTTAGTAATCAAATCCAAGGGATCTTGCACGCTGTGCATATCATGGTCATTACTAAATATCACACCGGATCCAACAATTTTAAAATAAAACAACTTAAAATGTGGCGCGTTGGATGGAGTCTGACTCACAAAAGTAATCAGATCCAAGGGCTCCTGAGTCACGCTCATGGTAAGGCAATCATATTGTATCCATTTCAAAAAAATAATATGGCCTGATATCATTGGTTGAAGACGGACATGTCATCATCTTCAACCTCCAACCATCTCCAAATTGAATCTTTCAAACTGTAAAATTAGTAAACCAAACTGGTACCATTAGATTCGTCTCTTCAAGACGATTCTAATGGTACCATCACGCCAAATTTATATAAATTATGCAAGGCTGTGTTTGAAGAAAACCAAAAAAAATAGCGAGCACGAAAATATGGGATATCTCACTCAATTCTCAATGAAATTGAAAACTATAAAGAGCACGAGAATCAGAAGAACACAAGGAGTGGATTAGTCTTTCATTTGAATCAATTTGGACAAGAAATCTACCTGAACAAAGTAGTGAGAAGTTGATCCGAAACTGGACTTCTACATATCAATATAGGTCACAATTCTTGAAAGTAATCGTATGGTTAGCTTTAGAGAAGTTCAATAAAGCTAACTGAATGGAGCTTTTGGTGTTTGAAGGTGAGAATGTAAGAAATCAGAAGTTCAAATTCAGAGTTTGTGTGGGATATGAACATGGGTCAATTGGATATCAAAAGCTTTCCCAAATGAGTGAGGGATGATCCTTATTTTTAGATGATCATGATGCAAGGCTCAAGCGTGTGAATTGGAGGCAAAATCAATGAAATCGTGTGGACCTGCTAAGTGTGAAAAGTGTGACTTCACATGGCTCAAGACGCAACAAGATGAATGGTTTAAGGGTTGTTTCTTGTTATGGCAAGTTCCTAAACATGATTAGACACGAAATTGATCTTTAAACAGGCTTGTAATTGGATTTAAACCAACTTTCAAATCTGACTGAACTTGGAATTTCCATTTTATAATGCTACTTTCATAACCATGGTGCCAACAATGTAGGGCACCATATGATGTGATTTTTGAAGCATTTGAAAGATGAAGTCACAAGCTTTATAATGTGCAAGGAGTGAGATCAATTGGATGTTTGAGGAAGAAGTTGTGTTGAGTCAAAGTTGGAAGAAAAGGGTTGACTTTCCACACTTAGAAATATTTCAAGTTTTTCTTCAAAAGTGACCTATAATGTTTTGCATCCAAACATGGCCTTCCACTTGGAATTTGCTCTTTACCAAAAAAGATGGAATGCAATAGACCTATTGAATGACATTTTGAAATTTGAACTGTTCAAAATATCCAAAAATTGAGAGGGTTATGAATTGTTGAAGTTGGCAAATAATCATGAAATGACCTATAATCTTTTGTATCCTTAGGGCATCTCCCATCCATTTTCTCACTTTGCATATAAAAGAAGGGATAAATTTCACATCATCAAGATTATTATGGAAAAATATTGGGCTCAAGGTGATAAAATTGACCAAGTTATGATCATTTGAAGTCACACATGAGAAATTGGGGGGTTCATCTAGAGGACTTGTAATCTTTCTTCATCATCAAGTTTCTTCCACATGAAAACTCCTTGAAACTTTTGAAGTGATTTGTTAATAACCATTTGAATATAAGGGTGTATTTGTAATCACTAAAAAATACCAAAATATGAGCAAGATATACTTCTTTGAAGTTCAAAACCCTAGCTCCTAGATCAAGAAAATGCTTTGAGGAACCTTGACAAATTTGAATCACCTTCTTGTACCAACACTCTTGCTTTATAAATAGAAGTTATTGAGGATAAAAATGAGAATTCATAGCCACCAAAACCACTTACATATCTTGATTATTTAGAGAAATATGAAGTTGTGATCAATGGGAACAAGGCCTTGTCCAACCATGACAACTCCTTCAATCAATCCCTTGCACTTTTAAATAAATATTGATATCTTGGAAATGTAGTGAACCAAAATAACCTTCACATGCCTTCCCTTCCAAAACAACTTCAATGGTGAGGTTTGGACTTCTCAAGCTTTGTTGACTAGGGCATGGAAATAAACTCATGAACCCATGGAGCAACTTGCTAAAACCCATTGCCTTTACCTACATTAGTAACAAGTAAGACAAATCAACATTGAATTTTATTAATTAAAAGAAAAAATCAAGACAAAATATTCACGATCACAAAAGAAAACAAGTCAAAGTGCTTGGTGATTCCTCAAAGAGAAAATCTATAGATAGGGAGGACAACCAAGAATCCTAATTTGATCTTGTTGTGATTAAATCTATATGGTATGATGAAAGGATCTTAGGGGGAAATTTTGGGGTACAACAGCTGTCCTTATTTAAGTTTCTTCTATCCTTAGATGCGAAGGTTAAAAATCTTCGTGTCGACGCGATCGAAGATATTTAAATATAAAACAAACCCTATTTTTGGACCTAAGATGCCATGCAATGCTTATGAGCATGAATTCACATGAACAAAATCAAAGAGACACAAAACACCACTGGGGATGTAAAAAAGGAAATAAAGAAACAAAAGAGAAATCCAACCAGGAAAATAAATCATTGGTGAATCAAAAGACCTGACTTATAGAGGATGATAAAAAGTCAAAGGATACACCAACCTCTACTGAAGGCGAAACTACCAACATTTACTGAAGAGGAAAGAAATAATAACAGTGACGTTTACTAACGGTGAGTGTGATACGGTGGCAGAACCGACTATTTAATACTGGTTTGTGTTTTTTGTTCGCAAAATGTCGCGGTAAGCAATAGTCTCCACCAACTTTTATTTTATCCAATCAGGAAAAGGAAAAAGAATAGAAAAATCCTTTTTTGAGATGTTTCTGAGTACGGGGGGTAGATTATAGAAAGGGAAGGTGTTAGAACCCTTTCTATCCATGGTTTTCCATGGGCTCTTAGGTACTTGCTCATTTTGAAATTGCTTGTGTGTGCTTGTTTTGAAAAGTTTTTTTAACTTTGTTTTAACCCTTATTTATGTCCTCAAGAGTGTTACGAAGTTGTTTTTGAAAACTTTGTTTGAAAAGTGTTTGTGTGAAAACAAATTGTTTGTTTGAGCAAGTACCGAGGAACTAATCTACCTACTCGAAAAAGACTGTTCGTTTTCCTTTTTTAGACAATGCTATGCCATTATTGAGAAATAGGTAGCATCGTCGTTAGAGTTTTTTAGGGACATTCGAAGGGACAAATACGATCACAAAAGAAATGTTAGGAAATGTTAGTAATCATCCTAAAGCCTTAAAGATATTTTTCCGAGGCAACATCCGAATGTGTCATTTTAGATCTTTCGGGGCTAGAGGACGACCACTAACAAACCCTATACTTCATGACCGTTTACCAAAGGCAACCGGAGTGGAGTAAACCCTAGGAGTGAGCATGTGCGAGTGTAATTTTTAGTTAATTTATCTTTGCACAATTAGGGTTTTCTACTGTATTAATTTTCAGTTAGTCTTTCCATTCAATCCTATTAACATTCATCTAAGCAGTTTATAGTTTGCGGAAATAAAATGCGGGAAAGTTAAAGTCCTAGCTATTACAGGGCTTTTGTAGATACAAAATTATTTTGGACTGAAAATAAAAATGCGGAAATATAAAACTCTAATTAATCTATTACAACCTCGAAACAGTTACAATAATAATAAAAGGAAATTAAAAAATGCGCACGGCGAATTAAATGCGAGAATAATTGGAAGACCTAAAAATTTAGTTGAAAAAATATTTAGGTTATTTTTTGAGAAAAGATTAATTAGTTTATGTACAAATTAAACCCTAATTTCTAATTGTTTTAAATTATGAAAAAAAAGGAATTAAATTTTCCTAAATTAAATTAATCTAATTAATTATGGAAATAAAATATTTTATGAAAAAAAATTTTTTGATGTTTTTGTGATCTTTTGATTTAATAAAAAAAATGATTTTTTGTTATTTTGTAAAAAAAAAGAAATTAAGTAAACAATAAAAAATAAGAATTAAAATAAGAAAAGAAAAGAGATGGGCCTGCATTTGCTGAATAAGGGGTGTATCATGAATTATTCAGGCCCAATAGTTGCTGAGCCTACTCTTTGCGTGAGATTCAGTGTTGCCTCTTCCTACTGGTGTACCATGGTCCTCTCTTGCATGGGCGTTGGATTGGTGATGGTGATAATCCATTGGTTGGATTGCTGGAGCACATGGTGGATGTCTTGGATGATGGTGCACGTGATCTGCAGTTAAATATTGAGAAAATTGCAAAACGCTGGGACCTGGGATCGAACCCAGGTCCTTTCGCTTACCAACGTGCGCCTTTGCCACTGGACCGCATGTTCTATTTGTTATAATAATAAAAACAATGAATAATATATGAAAAAAGGTCAATGCAGCACTAAAACGCGCGAAATTCAAATCCACCATTCAGATATTGACACGTCTTCATCCTCTTCCCTATTTCATCGTTTTAGGCAATAGCACCTTTACCAACAGCAATTTCCGTGACTATAGGCTTTAGTGACGGTTTTTGTGTGTTGCTATAGACCTGCAATATCTCAAAACACAAAGCAAGCAATATCAATCAGAACTAAAGACATAAACCCAATAAGAATCTTGTCCTGAGTTCATTGGTATCATCAATCAGTCATAATTTAACCTCTATAGAGAACCCTTAATTTGAAGCTTCCAAACCCTAATAATGGCGTAAGCTTGTTCCTGCACTAGAAATCAAATCCAAGCTATCCAAAAGGTCACAAATATGATTATGAATACATTTATGTAGGAAAATTAGATTAAAAGTACGTAAAACCAAAGGAACAAGTTTGAGTTCAGAGGGTGCAAACCGTAAGGATTATGTGACGATTCCTAGAGCTTTGAGGCGTGCAACTGATTGTATTAGCTTCTAGGAAGGACTAGGAAACGGTTGGGAGTGTTGGAACGGCTTGAATTACCTTCTAGGTCCAAAAACGATCCAGCACTTTTTCCAACTTTTTGAGTTTTGGTATGGCATTTTTCCACTGCAAATCCTTGTTCTTGCGCATGGGTTATGTTCAGCATATATACTAGAACGAATTAGGTTAACAAAAACGCTTTGTATCTTTGAAGATCATCAAGATTTGATTTAGTTTTTCTCTTGTACGATATGTTTCTAAAACAAGCATAATCATGTCAATTTTGATTCAATTTGCCTTGCATGATTTGGATATGATTTTCCAGCCTATTGGATTTGATTCCTACAAAAAATCAGATCAAAAATCAATCTTTTGTATTTTTTTCTATTTATTTGATTTAATTTGAATTTTAAATAATAAAAAAAATAAAAAAAATAATGAAGCAAATAATGTGTAGATGCTGATTTGGGTCGTGGACCATGTCACAAACAAGATTCAATCATGAAAAACTAGGCCCATTTGACAAAAAATGCATTTTTGAGCACATTTTACTTTTGGCAATTTTGCAAAAATGGTCAACTTTGACAAGGCATATCTCCTTCAGTTTTAACCCTAGAGAGGTGTTCCTGGACTTTTTAGAAAGCTCAGGATGTTCTATAAACAACCCTTTTGGTTTCATCTAAATTGGGTCATCCATGTTCATGTAAGAAGCTTTGACCCAAAAGGTGTTTTTGTTAACTTTTCAAAAGGACCTATAATGTAGAAATTCATATCTTTTGATGAGTGCATATTTTGAACTTGTGGGATGAATATGAGTTGTAGGGAATTTCATACTCTTCAAAATGAGACTTGGATGGAAAATTTATGATAAAGCATGAAGAAGTTATGCCTGGTCAAATTTTGGCTGACTTTTCCTAAGAAACCCTAATTTAGCAACTTTTAGGTTTTGATGAATTTGGGGGCACTCCTTGAGGAATCATGATCAACCCTTGATAAAATGATGGATATCTCTTCAAAATGTTGATGTTGACCAAAAATCTTGAAGTTTAACTGTATGTGGGCTACAATTGACTTTTGACTTAGTACAATTGATTTTTAGGCATCTGAGCAGTTGACTGAGCAAACTTCTTGTGCAAGGCATGAAACTTGACATGGATGATATTGAGAACATATTGGTACCATGGAATGCCTTTGGGACCTTTGGAGTTCCCACACCCTGATGAAAATGGAAACCCTATTTTGAGGTACATTGCCTTAGGAGAGAGTTTGTCTGGTAAACTCTTGGGCATCCTTGAGCAAGTTGAGGACCTCAATGGGCATGTGTTGAGTAAAATGAGAGGGAAAATTTTGGGGTAGAATCACTGAAGGTAGAAAAAAGATAACAATCACCAACTTTTACTGAAGGTGGCCTACTAACTTTCACTGAAGGTAGAAAGAGAAAATATATCATAGCACCATCGTTCACTGAAGGTAGCAAAAAGATAACAATCACCAACTTTGACTGAAGGTAGAAAAAAGATAACAATCATCAACTTTTTCTGAAGGTGACCTACCAACTTTCACTGAAGGTAGAAAGAGAAAATATATCATAGCACCGCCGTTTACTGATGATGAACTACCAACATTCACTGAAGGTAGCAAAAAGATAACAATCACCCATTTTCACTGAAGGTGACCTACCAACTTTCACTGAAGGTAGAAAGAGAAAATATCATAGCACCGCCGTTCACTGACGATGAACTACCAACATTCACTGAAGGTAGCAAAAAGATAACAAGCACCAACTTTTACTAAAGGTGACCTACCAACTTTCACTGAAGGTAGAAAAAGAAAATATATCATAGCACCACTGTTCACTGATGATGAACTACCAATGTTTACTGAAGGTAGCAAAAGGATAACAAGTTTTCCCCAAAATTCTAGCATTTCACCTAGAATGGGTCTCAACTTCTTCTTTAATCGAGGCATTCTGCCTGGAAAGGGTAATATATAAGCAATCTCAAATAAAGAGATTACCACTTGCAAAGATTTCACAATGAACTGTCTTTGCGATATTGAAAGTCTTGACATCCACTGGTGTAATTTTGACAACAGACTGCAAACTATCCACTCATAGAGAAGATAGCAAAAAAAGGTTACGTCGACTTTTACAGGGAAGTACAAGTTGCTCAAATAAAGAGACCTGCTACTTGTTGTTATAGGAAGGATTGTAAAAAAAAGGCTTTCGGGGAACACAATATGACTTCCTGGAGAGAACAATATGGCTTCCTGGGGAATGAAATATGACTTCCTGGGGAAATGCCAATGTATTCCTGCTAAGGAGATAAAGTCTTCTCGTGCAAAATAAATGCATATTCTCAAACCAAAACTCGAAGCTTTCAAAAGTCCAAAGTAATAATATTGCTGGGAAACAAAGATTCGATCCAGAAATAAACTGGAGTAAAATAGTCTACCAAAATACATTCTCTGAGAAATGAACTCAAGAGGGAAACCAAAATCATGCAGACAAAGAGTTGTACAGGAAGGCTAAAGCAAAAGTCTTCCACGAGGGACAACTCAGTGGGGAAATTGAAAGAACACACACTTTCTGCTTATGACTGACACTCTATTGGAGAGGGGACAACACAACTCTGTAAAACAGGGTAATACGTCCACAAAATAATAACGAATGTGAATGAGCAATGATTTTCCAAATTTTAACTATGCATGATATATGTATGAATGTATGAGTGTTATCGTGCATATGCTGACAAAACAGACATATAACAATGGGAGTAACCAGGAAAAATCAACTCAGGCACAATCAACACTTGGCTAAATCACATCCAAGATGAACATTCCATAAGAAAAAGTAGGCGCCAACTGAGGAAACAAAACCTACTTCATTGCTTAACTTCACTAGGGAGAAACGTAATTCGGAAGTAAACAAAACACAGCGACAAAACAGTACAAATACAGAGATATAACATCCTTTCACAGCCTTTACCAGGGAATAGCTCTCAAATTTCAACGGGGAAATAAATATTTTCAAAAGTAACAATTCTACTGGGGATTGCAAAATAAATTTCAAGTAAAGCAGATGGACACCAAATCATCAAAACATTCACTGGGGAATTCATGCCCATTCTGAAGGAGGGAAAACATACAAACTTCGCTAAGGAATATAATGTCCCATCATCAAGACATTAACTGGGTATTTCGTGTTGACTTCATTGGGGAGGTCAACACCATATTTTCAAAGGGAAAACCAATATGCGTTCTTTACTGGAGAAATCAGAGACATGTGTTCTTTGAGATTAATTATTGTACCAACTTCTCTGGGAAGAAAGAACTTCTATCAAACAAGCGAAACCTTCACCAAAGAAATCTTGGATCGAATCTTCATATCATGTAAACTCAGAAGAGAATAAAAATGAACCAAAACTTGACCAGGGGTAATGGAGTCACAAACCCAATACAGCGAAAACATCCTGAGATAAACTTCCATGGGAAACAAAACTTCCCAAAACAACTGGAGTTTGTCCATTCATGGGATCACCACTTTTGTTTTTCTCTTGCGTCACAAATTTTAAAGTAAAAGCAAATTGTAAATTCTTTTTGAAAATCAATTTTGTCATTTAATCTTTTTGCTTTGAAAGTTATTATCAATAATAAATGGAGTCTTTGCAAGCTAAATAAAATAAGAAATATAAAGAATTGGGTAAAAGCTCAAATTTCATTGATATAATGGTAGTCTGTGAATGGAGAAACTCCATGGATGATTACAAAGTTCGGAAAATGGTAATGTTGCACCCCAAAATTTTCCCTCCCATTTTCACACCAGATAAACTCCTAGAGATCCTCAATTGCTCAAGTTGACTAAGGATTGGCCAAACAAATCCTCCTCCTAAGACAATGAGCCTCAAACTCGGGTTTCGCTCCTCATCAACATGTTTGAGTTACAAGAGTCATAAGTGGTTTACATTTCCCTAATATATCCTCAAGAGCATCCATGCCAAGTTTCATGCCTTACACGAGAAGTTTGCTTAGTCAACTGCTCAAATGCCTGAAAATCAACTATACTAGGTCAAAAGTCAATTGTAACCCACATACAGTCAAACTTCAAGATTTTTGGTCAACATCAACATTTCGAAGTGATGTCCATCATTTGATCAAGGGTTGATCATGATTCCTCAAGGAATGCTCCTAATTCATCAAAACTCAAAAGTTGCTAAATTAGGGTTCCTATAAGAAAAGTCAACCAAACTTTGACCAAACATAACGTTCTCATACTTTATCGTAAATTTCCCATCCAAGGCTCATTTTGAAGAGGATGAAATTCCCTACAACTCATATTCAGTCCTCAATTTCAAAAAATGCACTCATGAAGAGATATTAATTCAGACATTATAGTTCATTTCAAAAAGTCAACAAAAACACCTTTAGGGTCAAAGCTTCTTACATGAACATGGAAGATCCAATTGAGGTGAAACAAAAAGGGTTGTTTAGAGGACATCCTAAGCTTTCTAAAAAGCCTAAGAACACCCTCTTAAGGTCAAAATTGAGAGATGTGCATTGTCAAAGTTGGCCATTTTTAGAAATTTGCACAAAGTCAACCATGCCCAAAATGCATTTTCTTCAAATGGGCCCAACTTTTTATGCTTGCATCTTGTTCCTAACATGGTCCAAGACCCATGAACCACTCCATGCATCATTTGCTTATTTATTTGATTTATTTTGAGTTTTAATCATTTAAAATCCAAATTTAATCAAATAAATGATATAAAATTATTTTGGGATGATTTTGCATTAAATAATAAGAATACAAGCTGTATGATAGCAAGAAAATCGTGCAAGCTAAGAACAGGCACAAAATATCCACATTTGGAAAATTTTCAAGATTTGATTTCCTCTTAAAGCCATGCCTTTATTCTTTAGATTTAATCCAAATTTGTTAACCTATTTGATGGACATACATATAACAGAGCATTGTAAACCCTAGGCAAGAGATTACAGAGGCGCATCTTGCTCCAAAGAGTCAAACAAAGTTTCAAATTTCTAAAAAAAAGTGCAGATCGGATTTTATCCTACAGGTCAATTCAAGGAATTTTGGAGCATCATGTAATTGCAAGCTTCTCAAGTCATATTTAAAGCATTTGTTTTAATGAAGACAACATGGACATCAACATTCAAAGGATGTGCAAAAAGCTTATCAACATCATATAAAAGTCTTGAAGATTAGAAGAAGAATTATTGAAGAATCATCAAATGTCAAATGGTATAAATAATTCTTAATATTGAATATAGATGTTCACAAATATGCATTCATAATCATATACATATCCAACATGTTTTCATTTAAGAAAAACTTTGTTTAAAATCTCTTTCAAAAAGAATTTTTGAAAATTAACTTTCAGGAACCGGTTCCTCCCTAACAGGGAACCGGGTTCCAAAACTTGTTCAAAAACATGTCCCTGGAATTTGTACCAGGAACCGGGTTGTACCAATAGGGGAACCGGTTCCTGCGTGATATTTTTGAAATCTGACTTATAACATTCACTAAGAACCAGGTTCTGTCAGTGTCGGAACCGGTTCCTAGCGAACCAGTGCAGCTTTTCTTTTGGTTTTTGAACATATTTTAATTGGTATCCTTTCATGAATGCATTGCAACTTTGCATATGAATTGACATGAATGAAGAGGTTCTTGTGACTTTATAAAATGCAGATTTTCAGATTTAAAGAACAAGAATACAATAACATTTTCATACAACAAAAAACCTTCTTCATATTAACAATTTTCTCATTCATTCAAATTTGCACTTAAACTTTCATGTGTTCATAATTTTGTGAAACTTACCATATACACCTTCATTAAGAAATCATTACAAGTTTCATACATACATTGTGAACATTTATATACATTGTTTGAGAATTGTTTTCATCTTGAAGAAGAATATCAATTGAAGATTGATAGTGCTATCCATATATTTCAAATTAATCATTGTATTACATTAAAGAAATTATTCCCTTACTATCCAGGATTGTTGGAAGTAAGTGTTATGATTTGAAGAGGATTGTTCTTCATTCACATTAGTGTTTGTTTGATCTTAAAGGTGTTAAGAACCTTTGGTCACCCTATAGGTTAGATAGTAAGCATAGGTTGTACAATCATTCTAACTATAGTGAACACTCTTTTATGTTGGAAAGGGGACTGGAGTACTCTCGGATTGTGAGGGGAACCAGGATATATCACCGTGTTCTTTACTTTTCCGCTTTTATCGCTTTCATCACCATAATCAAGTAAAAGATAAGATATAATCAAAATCTTCAAACACTTAACCAAAAAATTACTTCAAGTATTCTTATAAAACCGAATAAATTTTTATAGACCTAATTCACCCCCCCCCCCCCCCCTCTTAGGCACTCTGAGACTCACACATCAGTGATCATCCATGATGGTCCTTGAAGTTATTCCAATCACTCTCAAGTCACAAAACATCCAGAATCATAAATATAGGATTCGGTTTTCCAATTTTTCTTGATTTTTTATTACATGCATACATGTGTTTTCAATTAAATTTAACCATTTAGTCTTGTTTATTATAAAGTTTCGATTTTTTAAGAATTATTTAATTGAGTTTTAAGTGCAAGAATCAAAGGATGCCATGGCTAGGGTTCCAAGCTTCAAATCAGGGCTTTCTGATTTAGACATAATTGGGACAAACTGATGCCATCATCGTGTTCAGGGGACCAAAACGAGTTGATTCATAGACTCACCATTAATTTATATTGCATATTTTGAGGATTTTGATTTTAGCAGGGGCTTTAGTGACGCTTAATCTGTTGCTATAAGCTATAGTAACGGATGCAGTCCGTAGGTAAAAGTGTGGCAAAAAACAACAGTTATGGGGAAGAAGACAATTAGGTGGCAGAACCCTATTGGGTAATTTGAATCACGCGCACATTTTTTGGGAAAGACCACTTTGCTTGCTTTATGTGTTATTTGTCTTATCATATTAACGAATGAACAAGCTAGCGCAATTGGTCAAGGAGGAGAGGTTTAAAGCTAACATCCTGGGTTCGATCCCAGGCATGAGCTTTTGTATTTTTTTCATTATTTCTCTACAGATTCAATGTGCTGCATGCCCTGGTCCATACTATGCGCCTTAAGATCCTGCCCACCAGGTCCACCATCAAGCAGATCCAGCGTCCCAGAACTGAAGGTCCACCATGACCCTACAAAGGTGAACCTCATGGGATCACACGCAATCTTTGGTCCAGCAGTCTTGGGCCTAACAAATCCAATTCCTCACAAACCCAGATTACTCAATAGTAACAGGCCCAATGATTTCTTTTCTTTATTTCTTTTAATTATTTGTTAATTATTTTTACAAAAAAACAAAAATCATTTTTAAAAAAAAATCAGAAAATCACAAAAATAGAATTGGGTTTTTTTTTTTATAATTAAAATTAATTTTTGAAAATTAATTATTTTAATTATTTCAACATTGATTATTTTGTTAAATAAAATTAATTATAAAATTAGGTTTAATTTGCAAATTTCAACTATTTTTTTCTCCATTAAAAATACAAAAACATTTTTTTAGTTAATTAGATTCATTAGGATATTTAATTCCCGTGTTCCTCATCGCGCGCATTTACTTATTTATAATTCCAATTATTGTAACTGTTTTGAAGTTTGTAATAGTTTTTAATTAGGGTTTATTTTACCCCTTTTTATTTATTGCCTATTCCCCAAGTTTTGGTTATGTAACCCCCTCCCCGAGGCCTTGTAATAGTTAGGACTTTAATTTCTCGCACTTTTAAACTTCCGCAACTATAAACTGTCTAGATGTATGAATAATAGGCTTGCATGCAAAAGACAAATGCAATTAAAATAGTAGATCACCTTAATTGTGCAAAGATTAAATAAACTGAAATCAAACACATGCACATGCTCACTCCTAGGGTTTGCCTCACTTCGGTTGCCTTCGGCAAACGGTCATGAAGCATAGGGAATTTTAGTGGTCTCCCTCTAGTCTCAAAAGTTAAACAATGACCCATTCGAATGTTGCCTCAGAAATATCTTTAGGAATTTAGGTAACTACTAAGGTTTCCTAACCATTGCTTTTGTGACCGTAATTGTCCCTTCGAATGTCCCTTAAAACTCCTACGATGGGGCTACCTACTCCTTAATAGTAGTATAGCGCTGTCTAAAGGAAACGAGAATGAATAGTCTTTTTTGAGTAGGTAGAAAATCTTAAGTACTTGCTCAAAAGAACAAAAACTTTTGCACAAACACTTTCAAAACAGTTTTCAAAAACAACTTCGTCACACTCTTGAGGATAGATACAAGGGTTACCACGAAGTTAAAACAAAAACTTTTCAAAACATACACAAGAAATTTCAAAATGAGCAAGTACCTAAGATCCCTTGGAAAACCATGGATAGAAAGGGTGCTAACACCTTCCCTTTCTATAATCTATCGCCCGTACTCAGAAACATTTCGAAAAAGGTTTTTTCTGTTCTTTTTCCTTTTCTTTTTCCTTTTCTTTTGTTGGATGAAATAAAAGTCGGTGGCGACTCTTTCTTACTGCGACATTTGCGAAAGAAAGATGAAAACCAATATTAACAGTCGGTTCTGCCACCGTATCACATGTAATATATAATTCAAAAGATACATTGAGATACAATGACCACTATCCCCTCTAATAACTTTTGAAATCCCGAGCAACAACTTCCGTTGAAGTATGGTAAGGATTCAATAAGATTGTTGCTTCAACGATTAAGTCTTGTCTGATGCAGTTACTTACCAAGAAAGTCCCTAACTTTATCCTAAGCTGCCCTTGCGGGTTTTTAACTTAGCGGGAAATTTTATTCTGTTTATGTCTCTAATTTTTGCCTACACCACCCTTTCGGGTTTTCGGCCTACCAAGACGCTCTTTTTTTCCTAAGCCACCCTTTCGGGTTTTCAACTTAGCGAGTTGTTCTTTTATTTCTTTAGGCTAAGTATTTCTTGACTGCGTCAGCATTCATGGGACGTGGGAACTCCTCGCCATCCATAGTTTCAAGAACTAATGCACCACCAGAGAAGGCTTTCTTGACAACATATGGGCCTTCAAAATTAGGAGTCCACTTGCCCCTAGAATCATCGTTAAAAGACATGATCTTCCTGAGCACGAGGCCACCTTCTCTGAATTCAGGAGGTTTAACCTTCTTATCAAAAGCTTTCTTCATTCTCTTCTGATATAACTGACCATGACACAATGTCGTCATTCTCTTCTCTTCAATCAAATTCAATTGGTCAAACCTGTTCTGGACCCATTCAGCCTCTGACAACTTGGTTTCCATTATCACACGCAAAGAGGGAATCTCAACCTCAATTGGGAGTACCGATTCCATTCCGTACACAAGGGAGAACGGGGTTGCTCCTGTTGAAGTGCAGACAGATGTTCGATATCCATGCAAAGCAAAAGGGAGCATTTCATGCCAATCTTTATAAGTAACAACCATCTTCTAGATAATCTTATTGATATTCCTATTAGCAGCTTCAATAGCCCAATTAATCTTTGGTCTGTACGGAGATGAATTGTGATGCACAATCTTGAATTCCTCATAAAGTTCTATCATCATCTTGTTGTTCATATTGTAGCCATTGTTAGTGATAATTCTGCTCGTCACACCATACCGACATATGAGATTATTCTTAATGAAGCGTACAACCACCTGCTTGGTGACGTTAGCATATGAAGCAGCTTCCACCCATTTGGTGAAGTAATCAATTGCTACCTAGATGAAACGGTGTCCATTCGAAGCTTTAGGTTCTATCATCCCAATCATGTCAATACCCCACATAGAGAAAGGCCATGGGGAAGAGATTACATTAAGAAGTGTCGGAGGCACATGAACCTTGTCCGCATAAATATGGCATTTATGACACTTCTTCGCAAATTTGTAACAATCGGATTCCATTGTCAGCCAATAGTAACTTTCCCTTAGCATCTTTTTAGCCATTGAATATCCATTGGAATGCGTGCCAAATGAGCCTTGGTGAACCTCATGCATAAACATGTATGCTTCGTGTCTATCCATGCATTTGAGAAAGACCATGTAATAATTTCTCTTGTACAACACATTTTCACTAAGGAAGAAACTGCCAGCCAATCTTCTCAATGTCTTTCTATATTTATTCGATGCACCAATCGAGTATTCTGAGTTTGGAGAAAATGCTTGATATCATAATACCGAGGTTTCTGATCTGCTACCTCTTCTGTTGTAAACATATGAGCGGGCCTATCCAGTCGTCGAACCATAATTCGAGGTATATCATTCCAAGTGTTCACTTGATACATAGAAGTCAGAGTTTCCAGAGCATCCGCCATTTGATTTTCATCTCTAGGAATGTTATGGAATTCAACTTTATTAAAGAAGGGTAACAACCTTCTAGCATAATCTTTATAAGGGAACAAGCCGGGGTGATGAGTATCCCAATCTCCTTTAATTTGATTTATTACCAAAGCTGAATCACCATACACATCTAGTATTTTAATTTTGAGATCAATAGCTTCCTCGAGACCCATGATGCAAGCCTCATATTCTGCCATATTATTAGTTCAATCAAATGTCAACCTTGCAATAAAAGGAATGCGCGATCCATGTGGAGTGACAATCACATCACCAATTCCTTTACCATAAGCATTCACAGATCCATAAAATATCATACTCCAACGAGATTCAGGATCAGGACCTTCCTTAGGCAATGATTCATCATAATCTTTCACTTTCAGAAGCATCACATCCTCATCGGGAAAGTCATGTATCACAGACTGATAATCATCAACTGGCCGGTGAGCAAGATAATCTGCCAACACGTTGCTCTTAATAGCTTTTTGAGTACAGTATTCGATATCATATTCAGATAACAGCATCTGCCAGCAGGCAATTCTCCCAGTAAGAGCAAGCTTTTCAAAAATGTACTTGATTGGATCCATTTTGGAGATCAACCAAGTAGTGTGATTCAACATATACTGCCGCAAACGTTTCGTTGCCCATGCCAGAGCACAACATGTCTTTTCGAGCATGGAATGCCGCGACTCACAATCAGTAAACTTTTTATTGAGATAATAAATGGCATACTCTTTCTTCCCTATTTCATCTTGTTGTCCCAAAATACAACCCATGGAATTATCTAACACAGTCAGATACATAATCAACGGTCTTCCTTCAACAGGAGGAAGCAAGATAGGAGGTTCAAGCAGATATTCTTTAATACTTTCAAATTCCCTTTGGCAGTCATCTATCCACACACAACCTTGATCTTTCTTTAACAACTTCAAGATTGGTTCACATGTTGCAGTCATGTGAGAAATGATTCTGGAAATATAATTCAAACGCCCGAGGAACCCTCTAACTTGTTTTCCAGTTCTCGACGCTGGCATTTCTTGAATTGCTTTAATTTTATCAGGGTCAACTTCAGTCCCTCTCTGGATAACAATGAAACCCAAAAATTTACCTGACCGAACACTGAAGGTACATTTATTTGGATTCAAGCGGAGACGATACTTCCTCAAACACTGAAACAACTTCAATAAATCTTCTACATGCCCTTCTTCAGTCTGGGATTTAGTAATCATATCATTAACATCTACCTCAATTTCCTTGTGCGTCAGATCATGGAATAGGGTTGTCATAGCCCTCTGGTACGTTGCACCAGCGTTCTTGAACTCGAAAGGCATCACTCTGTAACAGAATGTTCCCCAGGGTGTGATAAACGTTGTTTTTCCATGTCCTCAGGCGCCATCCTTATTTGATTATACCCGAAAAATACGTCCATGAATGAGAAAACTTTGAATTTTGCTGTGCTATCCACTAACATATCAATGTGCAGCAATGGAAAATCATCTTTTGGACTAGCTTTATTTAGATCTCTGTAATCTACGCACATGTGAACTTTTCCATCTTTTTTCGGTACTGGGACAATATTGGAAATCCACTGAGGGTACACCGACGTCACAAGAAAATCGGAATTAATCTTCTTTAGAACTTCCTCTTTGATCTTTCCTGCCATATCTGGGTGAGTTCTTCTCAACTTATGTTTGATTGGCGGACACTCTGGCTTCAACAGAAAACGTTACTCTATAATATATGTATCTAGACCAGGAATATCTTTATAATACCAAGAAAAAATATCCACATACTCTTTCAACAATTAATCAACTTGCTCTTCACATCAGGATGCAGCAACGCTCCGATCTTGACTTCTTTCGGATCTTCTTCTAAACCCAAATTGATTACTTCTGATGGCTCTTTATATGGTTGAATGGCATTTTCCTCGCGCTCAAGCAACCGTGAGACCTCTTATGGAATCTCATCATAGTCTTCTTCTTCGGCCCCATACATAGGACATTCAAAGTTGGGAGATGGTGCAGGGTCATTGTATTCAACGAGTTTTTTAATTAATCTGCACATATGATTTATGATTGCTTTTAGAAACTGACACATATAGCAAGTGATCATGCAGATTGAATTTCAGTTATTATTTATTTTGAAATGTTTTTTCTGATTACCATTTTCTAAGAAAAAGCAGAAAATAAAGACACAATTTGAGAAACAAAGACAACTTTTATTATTGATTTTAAAATTCACATCAAACAGATAAGCCCATACAATATTGATACTTCCACCTTGGGCAGAGTGAAAGCTTTTCAAAAAGATTAACAAAACAAATTACTTTGAAACATGTATGCAAGAGGGAACATCAATGGTGATCCAGTTATGAACCCTAACTTCGTGTGTCACGTAATTTGGCATTTCCGACTCAGCTTCATCTTCCACAATGGAATTAATCCCGGAGACATTTGGATGAAGATAACCCCCGCTATGGAAGATGTCTTGATACTTGCCTGCAACAGACTTCAGCTTCATGCACTTACTTTATTCATTCTTCAAAGAGATCCCCAAGCCAGCTCTGTTCTTGTTTACAGGTGGATCCACAATCTATCCCCATACCTCACTATGACCCTTACGCACAACTTGTTGCGCACCCTTAAGAGAAACCATGGAATTCTCATTTCCCCTTATGTTAACAATGGATAAATATTAGAATTGGGTTCCGACACCAGCTTCATCCGCCTCCACAATGCTGAAAGAGGACAAATGAGATATCAATAATGCCTATTCTCCATTTATAATTACCACTTTTCCTTCACGTACAAACTTCAGCTTCTGGTGTAAAGTCGAAGTGACAGCCCCTGCCTCATGTATCCACGACCTTCCTAGCAAACAGCTATAAACGGGTACAATATCCATGACCTGGAAAGTAATCTGAAACAAATGTGGGCCTATATGAATAGGCAAGTCTACTTCACCAATAACATATTTCCTTGATCCATCAAATGCTTTCACAATAATTCCACTTGGGCGCATGGGCGTTCCTTGATATTTCAATTTCATAAGCGTTCTCCTCGGTATAACGTTCAAAGCGGATCCATTATCAATTAGCACATTGGATAGTGAATCATTCTTGAAATTGATAGAGATGTGGAGGGCCAGGTTGTGATTCCTTCCTTCATATGGCAATTCATCGTCGCAGAAACTCAGATTATTACATGATGTAATGTTCCCTACTACACTGCTGAATTGGTCCATAGGCATGTCACTTTATACAAAAGCTTGATCTAATACTTTCATCAGAGATTCTCTGTGATCTACAATTCTGTAATTGCTCATCTTGATTATCTTCAAAATATCATCCACTTCTTTCTCTAACGTAGCTCCACTAGATTCACCCGTAACCTTCTTGGGTTCAACATTCTCAGCAATTTTCTTTCCAGTGCTAACATCTCCAAGAACAAATGGTGCAAATACACGACCGATGCGGGTCTCTCTACTAGTCTCAGCAATATTTCCAACATCAGGTGTTGTACCCTAAAATTTCCCTCCCATTTTACTCAACATATGTTCATTAAGATACTCAACTTGCTCAAAGATGCCCAAGAGTTAATCAGACAAACTCTCTCCTAAAGCAATGAACCTCCAACTAGGGTGTCCATTTTCATCAAGATGATTGAGTTCCAAGGGCCTCATATGCTCTCCATAGTCCTAAGATGTTCTCAAGACCATTCATGCCAAGTTTTATGCCTTGCACAAGAAGTTTACTCAGTCAATTGCTTAAGTGTTAGAAAATTAACTATATTAGGTCAAAAGTCAATTGTGGCCCACATACAGTCAAACTTCAAGATTTTTGGTCAACATCAACATTTTGAAGTGATATCCATCATTTGATCAAGGGTTGACCATGATTCCCCAAGGAATGCTCCTAATTCATCAAAACTCAAAAATTGCTAAATTAGGGTTTCTCAGGAAAAGTCAACCAACCTTTGACCAAGCATAACTTTCTCATACTTTATCATAAATTTCCCATCCATGGCTCATTTTGAAGGGAATTCAATTCCTTACAACTCATCTTCAGTCATCAAGTTCAAGAAATGCACTCATGGAAGGCTGGGTGAGGACAAGAAAATCGTGCAAGGCATTGGAAAAGGAAAGGATATTCAAAAATGGAAATTTTGGAAACATTTTCAAAGACCATAATGCCATGAGATTATGCCCATTTTTGTTACCCTAATCTTGCCTCATACAAATACACAATCATTCAGAAGCATAAGGGGAGGCGCATCCAGCCAAAAGAAGCTAGCAAAAGTTTCAAAATTGTTCAAGAAAGGTGTAACTCTAAAACACACGATCCAACCTCCTTCAGTCTAAGCCAGGCATTCTATCATCATTTTGAGTATCCCACCATCTCATCTCATCCACCCTTGAAGGACAAAGTACCCTGAATCTCCCTAGCCCGATCTTCTCACGTTGGTAAAATTCTTGATCTCAAAATTCACTTAACTCTTGATATAAATCCTTTTGGCTGCATATTCATAGTACTATTGTTATTTGTGAATTATCTAACTTGTTACATGCAAGGAACAAGGCCATAACTGCAAATCACCATTGCCAGGGTTTAGAGAAGTGCAAGCTTCATTTTTAAGGATGCAGGTCATTTTAGGTTAAACTAACCCCATGGTTGAACTCACAGCCTATGATTTAGGGGGGGTAGGCCAAATTTCTGGATCGGAATCGCGCTATTTTGCAGGTTGGATTTTTGGGATCGCCAGAGACGATGGTGGTCAACCACCGTGAGGGGTGGTTTGACCCTTCCTGTGCAGATGTGGTGGGATAGCAGCCTGTGATTCATTCATTTAAATTACAGGGCCCCACAATTCACGCGTGTTAGGTTGACTCAGCATTAGACATTGCTTTCATATTATATTGATTTTTGTTATTTATATAAACAAATTAATAAACAGCGCAGATGGTTAAGGGTGAAGGGTTTGAAGCAAGCGTCCCGGGTTCGATCCTAGGCGCGTTGCTTTTGCATTTTTATGATTATGTGGTTGCAGATCTAGTGCGCCTCGCTATCCAATGTCCACAATACGTCTCCAAATTCAACCACAAGATCTCATCATATCCAGATCCAACACCCAACATGCACAAGCTCATGATAGACCATTAGAAGATGATCCCACTGGATCAGGCGCAGCAACTGGGCCACCAGCTTTGGGCTTAAGACAATTTCAGTTACACCCCCCTGATCAGCTTTCATCACCAGGCCCAATTTAATTATTTTTAATTTCTTTTATTTGTTTTAAATTATTTGAGTTAATTATTTTTTTTTTTGCAAAACTTTTTTAATTAATCATAAAATCAGTAAATCACAAAAAAATATAGAATTAGGTTTTTATTTAAATTAATTTTATTGAAAATAAATTAGATTAATTAGATTCATTTGATTGCTTTTTAATTAAAATTAATTAGACAAATTAGGTTTAATTTGTAATTAAATTATTTTCTCAATAAAAAAATACAAAAATATTTTTTAATTAATCATGTTTTTTAGGCTTCTAATTTATCCTCGTATTTAAGTCGTCGCGTGCGCCTTTACGTTCTTTTAATTCAAATTATTGTAATTGCTTCAAGTTTGTAATAGTTAATTAGGTTTACTATGTCGCATTTACTATTTCCCCCGGTTTTTGATCATTTAATCCCCCTCCCCAAGGCCTTGTAATAGCTAGGGTTTTAATTTCTCATACTTTACTTTCAGTAACTATTAATTGCCTAGATGTATGAATAATAGGATTGAATAGCAAGACAAATAAATTTAAAATGGTAGAAAACCCTAATTGTGCAAAGATAAAATTAACTAAAATCAAATACTTGCACACGCTCACTCCTAGGGTTTTCTCCACTTCAGTTGCCTTCGATAAACGGTCATGAAGCATAGAGAATTTTAGTGGTTACCCTCCAGTCCAAAAGATCAAAAATGACCCATTCGAATGTCGCCTCAGAAAGATATTTAGGACTTTAGGGTAATTACTAAGGTTTCCTAATCATTGCTTTAGTGATCTTAATTGTCCCTTTCGTCCCTTTCGATTGTCCCTTAAATTCCAATGACGGAGCTACCTACTCCTTAATAGTAGGATAGTGTTGTCTAAAGGAAACGAAAATGAACATACTTTTTTTCGAGTAGGTAGAAAAATCTTAAGTACTTGCTCAAAACAAAAACTTTCCACACAAACACTTTTCAAAAAATAGTTTTCAAAACAACTTCGCAACACTCTTGAGGACCGATACAAGGGTTATCACGAAGTAAACAAACTTTTTCAAAACAAGCACACACAAGCAATTTAAAAATGAGCAAGTACCTAAGAGCCCGTGGAAAACTATGGATAGAAAGGGTGTTAACACCTTCCCTTTCTATGTTGGATGAAATAAAAGTCGATGGCGACTCTTGCTTACCGTAACATTTGCGAACAAAAAATACAAACTAGTATAACAGTCGGTTCTGCCACCGTGTCACAGAACTGGCGACTCTTCTGGGGAAGAACTTTATAAAAGTGGGGGTTACCTTAGGATTTAGGTCATTTTTAAATTTCTTTCTTGTTTGCTTTGCTTGCTTTATCTTTAAGGGCTTTTGCTTGGGTATTGTTAAAGATCCTACACCCGGATCTGGGGCACTTTTTAGGTAAGCAGCAATAGATCGTGGAGACTGTACGGCATAGACCGATATGGTTTAAGCGATGGATGTGTTTGTCTGACACTTTTGTTGGTACCAGTATCCTTCGTGTGGAAACGAGGAGAATACGGGGCCGTCACGTGGTCTCGTGAAGCACTAATGGACCTTAGAACCTTAGTTGAACAAACTTGGCCATTAGAAAGTAGTGAGATAGCCGACCTCGGTATAAAGCTGAGGATTGGTTGATACTCGATGCTACACTCATTGACGTCAGACTTTCGGGATATTTCGGCCGCAAGAAAAGATTGCTTGAGCTGAAACAATGTCCGATAAAGGATGATCAGTGATATTGAGAATCTTTAGAACCCGGTTACTTTTCTAAGACAGGTTTGAAACCAACTAAACTTCAAGATGGTACTTACATTTAACCTCATGCAAGCCTTTGAACTTAAGGTCTATTGTGTGTTTTGCTTGTGTGTGATTTATTCTGTTTGAACATAACATCATGCATCATAACATAGCATCCATTCTTATTACACTAATCATTTCAAGGACCAAGGGAATTTATCTTTGTTCTGTTTTACAGATCATGTCTTTCGCTCGTAGCAACACTATTTGAATCATCTTTGTGAGAATACCTCCCCAACTCAAGGAGCTAGTATAAAGGGTTCCTTAAAATTATGCATTCACTAAGAGACATGGTCCACTTCTCAACCTGGTTACTTCAAACTTTAATGAAAAGATGATGGGTGTACTCTTTCAGTTCTTTGATCTCAAGCACCACTGCTTCACCTTCCTAGACTATCAGTTGGTGCCTACCATGGAAGAGTTCTATCAGTTATTGGATATACCCATTCTTAAACAATTGCCTTTCACAGGTTTAGAAGAGGTTCCTAAGCCAGAATTCATTGCCTCATCCTTGCATCTGAAACGGGCTGACATGGTATCCAATTGGAAAAAAGAAGCGGAGTCAAGGGTTTTCTAGCCAAGTTCCTAATAGACAAGGCCCAACTGTTTTGGGATGGTATGGACTTTCAGGCTTTTGAGGAGGTCTTGGCCCTTCTAATCTATGGGTTAGTACTATTCCCTAATCCAGAATTACTCATAGATGTGAATGCTATCAAGATCTTCCTCTCTCGCAACCCTGTGCCTACCTTGCTCGGAGATATCTTGCACGCTCACCATACTCGTACCATGAAGAGAAGAGGGGTTCTTATGTGCTGCATGCCATTGCTGTCGAGGTGGTTTATTTCTCACCTCCCTAAGTCCGTACTGAAGAATGAAGAAGGTTTGGGTTGGTCACAAAGGATAATTTCACTCGCCCACACGGATATTCTCTGGTATTCCCGAGCTATGGGAGATACTTTTATTATTGACCGCTGCGGGGAGTACCCTAATGTCCCATTAATTGGCATTAGAGGAGGCATAACTTACAATACTTGTTTGGCTCTGCGTCAATTTGGTTATGCTCGAAGGGATGGTCCTCATGAGTTACTTATCGAGGGCATTGTATTTAACTATGAGGATAATGTTCAAGGGTATCGCCAGAGGTTCATACGAGCTTGAAACATGGTAAACAGATCTGACGCCAAGGCTTTGGGGACGAAGGCTTCCATTCCTATGGAACTATTGTACCCCAAAATTTTCCCTCCCATATTCCTCAACAAATGTCATGTGAGGTCCCTAAATTGATCAAGGAAGTTCAAAAGTTGACCAGACAAACTCTCTCTTAAGGCAGTCTACCTCAAATTAGGGTTTCATTTTTCATCAGGATATATGAACCACAAAGGACTCAAATGCTCACCATTGTCCTAATATGTTCTCAAGATCATCCATGTCAATTTTCAAGCCTTGCAGAAGAAGTTTGCTCAGTCAATTGCTCAAAGGCCTGAAAATCGACAGTGCTAGGTCAAAAGTCAATTGTGGCCCACATACAGTCAAACTTCAAGATTTTTGGTCAACATCCTCATTTTGAAGTATTATTCATCATTTGATCAAGGGTTGATCAATATTCCTCAAGGATTGCTCACAAATTCATCAATACCCAAAAGTTGCTAAATTAGGGTTTTGTAGGAAAAGTCAACTCAACTTTGGCCAAGCATAACTTTCTCATACATGAACATTGAAGACTCAATTGAGATGAGACCAAAAGGGTTGCTTAGGGGACATACTAAGCTTTCTAAAAAGTCCAAGAACACCTTTGTAGGGTAAAAATAAAGAGATTTATGCATTGGCCAAGTTGACCTTTTTTGCAAAATTGCCAAAAGACAAATGTGCTCAAATTTGCATTTTTGTGAAATGGGCCTAGTTTTTCATGATTGAATCTTGCTCATGACATGGTCCACGATCCAAATCAGCACCCACACACCTTTTTCTTTATTTATTTATTTTATTTATATTTTTATCATTTAAAAGTCAAATTAAATCAAATAAATAGAAAAAATATCAAAGATTTGTTTGTGATCATATTTTGGGTGGAATCAAATCCAATTATGCTGGCAAATCATATCCAAAGCGTGAAAAACAAATTGAACCAAAATTTGCATGATTTGGCTTGATATAGAAAGATATCATACAAAGATAAAGACCAAATCAAATCTTCATAATGGACCAAGATTCAGCTTGTTTTGTTGACCTAATGTGTTGCATTACATATACAGAACATAGCCAAGGCAAGAGAAGGGGTGAAGCAGTCGTGAAAACACCTAAAGAAAACTGAAAATTTCAAGAAAAAAGTGGGAATTGGTTTTAAACCTACAAGGAGTTTCAAAGCATTTCAAGAGCACCAATCCCTTCCCATACATCCCAGGAAGCGATTCCAATCACTCCCAGGTCTTGAAACACCCAGAATCGTGCTCCACGCCTCCCACGGTTTGTCCAAAAATTTGATTCTGATTTCACTAATTCACGTATCTTTAGCGCTTTTGATTTCTATACTCATGTTTATCATCGTGTTTGCAAGCCAATCGTTCCATTTAATTGCATTTTTGATGACTGTACGTGAAATTGCCATGGTTAGGGTTTTGTGTTCTTGTTTAGGGTTTTTTAATGCAGGCAAAATTGGGCGTTAATTCTGGTACCATGATGCTCGTGAGGATGATACGAGTTGATTGGTACCAGCCATGGTCATTTATCTTGAGCATACATAATTTTGGAGATGGACAAGGTTATACCTATAACAAACGTCTGTAGGTAAAAGCCTGATTTGCTAAAGCGATGGAGGGAGGAAGAAGAAGCTTGTGTGGCAACATGTGACTTGCCCATTTGAATTTTCGCGCTTTTTCTGGTTACACCATGTGATCTGATTATATTGTTTATTTATATTCTATGTACAAACAAATAAAGCAGCTCAGCTGGCAGCATGGTATTGGGAGCGAGCATAAGGACCTGGGTTCGATCCCCAGGTCCCATATTTGTTTCATATTATTTTTCAACAAGTGATCAAGCGTGCTGCATTAGCGTACGTCCACCATATGCCATCAAGATCCAGCCATCAAACGCCTCTCCAGCCTGATCCAATGTCTTTCCATTGAAGGTCCACCATGTACCCCAAGTCAATGTGCACATCAGATCTGGCAAAGTCAAGCAGGCCTTAGCCTCGTTGGGCCTAGAAATTCAGTTTCCACCCCCAGAATTGCTAATGATGCTAGGCCCATTTCTAAATTTTCTTTCTTACTTTTATTCTTTTTATATTTCTTTTAACTATTTTAATTGACAATTAATTACTTTTATCATAAAATCATAAAATCAAAACTTCATAAAAAAAATTAGAATTAGACTTTTTTTATCAAAATTAATTTTGTTAATTTAATTTAATTTAGTTTAACTTAGGGAAATTTTAACTTTTTTATATAATTAAAACTAATTATAAAATTAGGTTAAATTCTTGATCTAATGATTTTATTTTTTCTCAAGTAAATAAAAATACAAAAATAGGTTTTAGATTGAATTTATTATTTTCCTTAATTTAAAATCAATTAGAATTTAGGATTTTCTTTTCAATTTAACTATGCCATTATTTTTTTAAATAAATAAAAACATTTTTTAATCAATCGTCAATAAGTTTAGTCAAGGGTCAAAACCCTAGTCGTTTCGTATTTGATTCATCACGCGTTTGTTATTTTTGCCAATGTTTTTATAATTGTTCATGGTTTGTAATAGTTTAATTTAGGGCCTTTACTTATTGCTTTTCCCCGGGTTTTTTTAGCTATGTAATTAATCCCCCTCCCCGAAGCCTTGTAATAGCATAGATTTACTTTCTCGCATTTTTTTAATTCCCGCAAATATATAACTGTCTAGATGTATGTTAATAGGATTGTATGACAAGAATGCATGACAAATTAATACAGTTAGAAAACCCTAATGTGCAAAGATAAATAACTGAAAACAAATCACTCGCACATATCACTCTTATGGTATACTCTCACTTCGGTTGCCTTTGGTAAACGATCATTAAGCATAAGGTGTCTTAGAGGTTGCCCTCCTATTTAAAAAGATCAAATGTACCATTCGAATGTCGCTTAGGAAATGTTGCCTCGGAAATGTTGCCTCGAATATGATCTTAAGACTCTAGGGTTATTACTAAGGTATCCTAACATTGCTTTAGTAATCGTACGTCCCTTTCGAATTGACCCTTACAAACTCCAACGACGGTGCTACCCATTTCTCAATAGTAGGATAGCGTTGTCTAAAGGAAACAAGAATAGAAACGATCCTTTTTTCGAGTAGGTAGATGCTAGTGGGTACTTGCTCAGATCAAAACTTTTCACACTTACACATTTTAAAACAATTTTCAAAAAAACTTCGTCACACCCTTGAGGACTGATACAAGGGTTATCACGAAGTAAAACATTTTTCAAAACAAAGCACATACACAAGAAATTTTAAAAAGATGAATAAGTACCTAAGAGCCCATGGAAAACCATGGATAGAAAGGGTGATAACACCTTCCCTTTCTATAATCTACCCCCCGTACTTAGAATATCTCGAAAAAGGATTTTGTTTGTACTTTTTTCCTTTCCGGTTGGATGAAATAAAAGTCAGTGGCGAATCTTGCTTACCGCAACATTTGCGAATACAAAACACAAACCAGTATAACAGTAGGTTCTGCCACTGTATCACAGGAACCTTATCTCCAATGGGTACGAGCTTACGCCCAGAAACTTATGATGCCCTACATGGCCGTTTTACCAATGATTGTGGAACCCACTACTGAAGAGGGTATTCCTTACACAGTTCTCCATCCTGATATGCCCACTGATCTTGAAGAACTACAAAGGCCTTGGATTTAGTTGAAGAAAGAGCGGGATACTTATAGGGATCAGTTCTATGCCCAAGAGAGAAAGGTTTTAGAACTCACAAAGCAGTTTCATGAGGAAAGAAGCCTTAATGTCTATCTCGGCACGAAGAGGAAGCATCCATGGGAAATTTGATTTTTTCTAGTTTTTTAGAATTATTTTTAATTGTAACGCCTAAAAGGCAATTGAACCTTGAATTCTGCTAATAAAATCTTTGTTTCATTTTGGTTCGCAAATTTAAATTTCCCAGAGTCCTTGAAATCATTGCATACGCATCCCATCTATAAACACTGCATACACAGGTACCATTACAGGCTTCTCATCTTCTTCGATGTTTATTTTAGCAGAAATGTCTTCTGAACAAAGCATCAAAGATCTTCAGGCACAAAATGCCCAATTTCAACAGATGTTCAAAACTCTGGCGAAAAGGCAGGAGGATCTGAAAGCCCTCATCCTAAAGGAGAAGAAGAAAAAGAAGAAGGTCTCTAGTATTCTCAATATGGGCAGAAGATTCAGGGGGCCATTAAAGAAACCAGTTGATCTAACCTCCTCATCCAAGGAATGGGAGAATCAAGAAAGGGAGACAAGGGAAAAGGACCCCAGTCCTAAAGTTTCTGACAATGATACGGACTACAATGAAGAGCAGTATCCTCCCACTGGGGATATATACAAGCAGTTGGAAGATCGTTTGAGTGCTATGGAAGTCCAGAGGATACCTGGGTTGGATTTCGAAGAACTGATATTGGTGTCGGAAGTGATCATCCCGCGGAAATTTAAGGCTCTAATTTTTGCAAAGTATGATAGGGTGTCTTTCCCTAAGCTCCATCTCCGCTTCTATGTAAGGAAAATCTAGCCCCACACCGCTGATAGAAACTTGTGGGTTCACTTCTTTCAAGATAGTCTGTCAGGGACTTAGCTTGAATGGTTCTACCAATTGGAGAGAACCAATGTCCGAAACTGGGAGGACTTGGCCGCTTATTTTTATAAGCAGTATCAATACAATGCTGACCTTGCCCCCACTCATACTCAACTCCAGAGTATGTCCATGGGTGCAGGTGAATGCTTTAAGGACTATGCGTAGAAGTGGAGAGACTTGGCTGGAAGAGTCCAACCCCCTTTATCTGACAGGGAGTTAGTTGATATGTTTCTTGGGACGTTGTCTGGTCCTTTTTTTAATCATTTGATTGGTAGCTCATCAGCTGGTTTCACCGAGCTAATATTAACAGGAGAAAGGGTAGAAGCTGGGATTTGGAGCGGTAAGATACAGAAAGATGCCTCTTCGAGTTCGGTAAAGAATATTTTCACTGGTAAGAAGGAAGCCAATGCCATCTATAGCCTGAGAGGCCAAAGCAGAGCTGAACACCGTCCGCCGGTAAGTGCTGTAATGATACCTAGGTATGCGGCTGCTCCACAATGCCACAATCAACAAAGGATAGAAAGACCATAAAGGCAGTTTACCCGGATTAACATGACATTAATAGAGGTTCTACCCCATCTACTAAGATCCAACTTGGCAACCTTGAAAGAGGCTCCCAAGAATCCAAATACTACATCTCCTCGATACAATCCAAATTCTCGGTGTGCCTACCATTCTGAGAGTCCTGGCCACGATACAAATGATTGTTGGGCTCCGAGAAATAAGGTACAAGACCTGATCGAAGCCAAAGAGATTGAGTTTGATGCTCTGGAGAAACCCAATGTCATAACTGCTCCCATGCCTAAGCACAATCGTGGAGTTAATGTTGTTGATACCGATCTGTTTGTGACCTCAGTTGATGAAGTTTCTACTCCTCTTATGACTATTAAGAAGAATTTGTTATTGGCTGGTTTATTTCCGGTTTGTGGTGAAGGTTGCCATGTATGTTCATCTCTGCCTTCTGGTTGCTATTTGCTGAAAATAGGTGGCCAAAGCCTGATGGATAGTAGAGAAATTTTGTTCGAGAAAATTGCGAAATTGGTTGATACTCGATACTATGCTCATTGAGATCAGACTTTTGGGATATTTCAGTCGCCAATAAAGAGGCTTGTGCTGAAATAATGCCCGATGGAGAAAGATCAGTGATATTGAGATCCCCTAGAACCTAATTACTTTCTAGGAGAGGTTGAGCCAACTAAACTTCAAGAGGGTACTTACCTATCAAACTCCATGCAAGCCTAAACCTAAGGACTTTTCTGCTTTGTGTGTATATGACTATTTGTACATAACAACTTGCTTGCTTTGCGTACTTGCACATAACATCATAACATCATACCATAGCATTTTCAATAACCATTTCAAGGATCTCAAAGGTCTATGATGTAGGGACATGTTGAACCAAACGCCTATCAAGGAGCAAAAGTATTCATTCTCTAATCAAACACCGTCAAAGACCAAAGCACGGTAACTTGAGTTAAGGGCAATGACCCACTTGACATGGTGAGCTTTATTCTCGTGGAAGGACATTCAACAATACGAAGTTCTCCAATCAAAGTTGTTGATCAAACTTCATTTTCTAACATCTTCTTGTGTTTACCCCGCGAGATCCTTGAAAATATTGCATCCACATAACATGCATCATATCATGACATGTTTTTCCCACACAGGTCTCTCATCTTCTTACTGTTTATTTCAGTAGAGATGGCTCTAGAATAGACTATCAAGCTTATACAGACTCAAAATGCTCAACTTTAGGAAATGTTCTTGAACCTATCCAGGGTGTAAGAAGAGGTGAAGGCACTCTTCACTAGGGGCATGATCATGGGGAATCCTGAGGGCGACAAGGATGACCAGTTGGAGCGGATACAAACTAAGGAAGCCATAATGAAAGTCCAAATGATGGGACAACTGGTGGGTCAGATGACTCTTATCCAAAACTTAGCTCAGGGATAAGAAGATCTAAGGACCCTCATCAACAAACTTCATCAAGACGAATGCAACCAAATGGGGAAAACAACTAGAGTTAGGGATCAAGTCTCTACTCAGCCTCCCATGAGACAAGAAGCTGGTTAAAGGGAGGACGGATCTTTCCAAATTACCGCTACGTCACAGGCTTAACAACGACCTCGTTAACGGGAAAATCAGCAAAGGCAGAGCAAGCCCGAGAGACAGTTTAACATCAACATGTCCTTGGCTCAATTATTGCAACACATGTTGAAGATGGAGTTGATTACGTTGAGGGATCCTCCTCAGAATCCCAATACCCCCGCTCCTAGCTATCATCCTGATGCAATATGTACATATCATTCGGCAGTCCTTGACATGATACGAATAACTGTTTGGCATTGAAAAATAAGATTCAAGACTTGATCGACGAAGGAGTGCTGGAGTTCACACAAGATGGCAGACTCAATTCTTTTGTCGTCCCTCAAAGGCACGTCCTGAAGTAACAAGTTCAGACAAAGAGGCTTTTGTTCATTTGAATTTTTAAGTTGTAATTTTCTTTTGATTGTTCGAACATTTATTTATGTCAAACTTTGTTATTTCATCAATGCATTGCATATGTTTGTCTTGAATTAATTCATTCATTTTCACTCTATTTAAACTATGATTTTTAGTCTCTTTATGACATTCAACTCTTGCTAAAAGTTACAAGCCTTTAGAGGGAGGATAACGAAAACAATGCCATAATCTCATACAATATGCTTTTGAACAGACCCCGCTGACGATGTATAGGCGTTGTTTCAAATCCCAAACAGTGGAGAAATAAGGAAGATAATCCCTAGTCAACCCCCTTGAGCCTTGTAGCGGTAGAAATGTTTAAGACTAAGCCATTGGATTGACTAGACGTATACATATCAAAATTAAAATCGCCACCGTGCATTATTGTTTCCAAAGGAATGGGAGAAGAGCGAATAACCCAAAAGAGGGGGAAAGATTCAAGGTAAGGGGGTTTGTTATGCAAAGGGAAGGTATTAGCACCCTAAACATCTACGGTACTCCGTGGGAACCTCTTTGTAAAATCTGTATATTTTGGCTATAAAATGTTGTATAAAAATAGATGGTGGAGGTGAGAAAAGAAATATTCTTTTTTATAATTTTTTCACCCGACGTAGTTGTGAACCTTTAGTGCCTACGCACCACCTTTCGTGCAATAGGGGATCGGGGTACGCGTAGTTCCTCTTTTAAAGATTTTAAAACAAAAGTGTGTTAGTTAATTTTTATGAGATAAGACATCATCGTCATTGTCCGTGTGGAAAACATACATACTACCCACAATCATGAGAAAGGAGAATTTGCATCATCTCAAAGTGGAGGATATGGCTTGGATTTTAAAATCAACAATTCCTCACTCAACACCCAAGTGGAAAATATCTCATTTCACTACATATTGTAGAAGTATAATTGTTTGCATCACTACAAGGATTGACAAGAGCATAATCTTTTAAGAAAGTTTTTAAAGTAAAAAGCCAAAGTGGCAAAATGGTTTCTAATGAGATTGATTGACTTTTAGTCTTCTCACAAAAAAATGTCAAGGTATTATTAAGTTGATTAGAGTTTATTTATAAAAATGTTTTGAAAGTGCATGGACCTAAGTCCAAGTTTATTATGAAAATGGTTCAAGTTTAAAAACAAGAAAAAATTTCAAAGAGAGGGAGAAGATTTTTTAAATTAAAGAAGATGGGAGGAGAAGAAGAGACTATTCTAAAGCATAATGTAAAATCTATGGATAAGAACCATCTAACCAACAAGAAGCCAATACTTGACATTATGAGTCAAGATATAAATCCCATTCTTTAGATTGAAACCAAACAAGCAAAGATACTAGACCTCTTGAGAGAACCAAACTTCAAGTATATTAAGTCTTCATAAAAATTGGGCAGAGTAACAGTTGTATACGGGTGAATTCCAGATTACAAAAAAAGAACATAATTACAATAACCTGCACACAAAACAAACAAGAAACCCAATGTCTTGAGGTAAACCTCAAGAACTCCAGACAAAATATCAATTAAGATCACAAGGTCTCCAACATAGGCCAAGGTTTCTAATCCTAAGTCCAAAAAGTCCAATACTCTATAATGCCAAGGACAGTAACCAAATAGTCCAAGTATCATTAAAGGGTTTTTTATGGTTCATGTTGATTATTAGGTGTCTTAGAAGAGAAAAGAAAAATATCAAGTGAGCAAAATAAAAATGACATTAAATGTAATGCTTAAAGTAAATGTTACATAAAGCATAAAAAATAAAAGGGCATAAAGTAAAAACAATTTAATAATTAGTGGTTAGTTGGATGACGATCTTGAAACTTACATTTAGAACTCATTAGAGGATTGGTAGAACCAAAGCCTCCACACAACAAGTTGCATTTGCTTTTTGTCAAGTATATCATCCATTTGGAATCCTCAAAAGTACCATTTAATGATCAATGATGTTTAAGTTCTCCGCATTGACCAAAAGTGTTGTAGATACATTAGAGGATTAGTAGAACCAAAGCCTCCGCGCAATGAATCTCAAATTTATTAGATCAAAGAGATCAAATTAACATACTTGGGCTTGAAAACATAGGTTTGTGCCACTAATGATCATTTATTCGAATGGGGACAAACTTTAGCGCTATGTTAAGCAATCGTAAGTGGACTTATGTTGAAGTCACACCTATTTTGAGGCCGGTCAATAGCAATCTATGTACTTCATGTTTGGATAAATGATATAGAGATCATCATCCCTTAACATGTAGCATAATCAAAAAAGAGAAAGGGATAAGATGACGAGGGGTGGGGATGAATATACAAACCACATTTGAATTAAAATTTAATCGAACTATTATTAAAATCATTCATCCATTTTTGTGGAGTTAGACTCAACACCATGGATCCAATGATGTTAATAAAGTTCATGATCAAAAATTTAACCCCAGATTATCCAGAAAATCATCACAAAATAATATTGCACTTAATATATACATTAAAAAGGTTTTTTTTTAAATGTTTTAAAATAGAAAAAAAAAGAGAAAAATATCAACTATGTTCAAATTAATCTAGAAATTAAAAGTAAGACCATAGAAAAATCAGAAATGAACTAAAATAATTCTATAAAAATTTTGGTAATTTTTTAAAGTCTGAAACTATTTTTGAAATTAAAAGAAATGAGTAAAATAAACCAAAAATGATTAAAAAAATAGAAAATTCAGAAATAAAAAATAAATGAGGTCACCAATATTTGTCACAATATCATTGGATCATTCCATAATTTTTTCAGAATTAAAAAATGCATAAAAGTATTTTTAAATATTTAAAACCAATCAAATAAAGTGAAAATTTATAAAAAATATTAAAACACAAAATAAAATTGTGAAAAAATAAAAATCAGAAAGAGAAGACTCAAAAATATTTTTCATAATTTTTTCAGATTTTTTGACTAAAATGAATTTTCTATGGTTTTTTGAAATTTAAAACAATTAAATATAAAAAATCAGAAAAGAAAAATAAAGTCAAAAATATATGGACCATTGGATGAGAGTCAAAACGAGTTAGTAATCAAATCCAAGGGATCTTGCACGCTGTGCATATCATGGTCATTACGAAATATCAAATCGGATCCAACAATTTTAAAATAAAACAACTTAAAATGTGGCGCGTTGGATGGAGTCTGACTCACAAAAGTAATCAGATCCAAGGGCTCCTGAGTCACGCTCATGGAAAGGAAATCATATTATATCCATTTCAAAAAAATAATGTGGCCTGATATCATTGGTTGAAGACGGACATGTCATCATCTTCAACCTCCAGCCATCTCCAAATTGAATCTTTCAAACTGTAAAATTAGTAAACCAAACTGGTACCATTAGATTCGTCTCTTCAAGACGATTCTAATGGTACCATCACGCCAAATTTATATAAATTGTGCAAGGCTGTGTTTGAAGAAAACCAAAAAAAATAGCGAGCACGAAAATATGGGATATCTCACTCAATTCTCAATGAAATTGAAAACTATAAAGAGCACGAGAATCAGATGAACACAAGGAGTGGATTAGTCTTTCATTTGAATCAATTTGGACAAGAAATCTACCTGAACAAAGTAGTGAGAAGTTGATCTGAAACTGGACTTCTACATATCAATATAGGTCACAATTCTTGAAAGTAATCGTATGGTTAGCTTTAGAGAAGTTCAATAAAGCTAAATGAATGGAGCTTTTGGTGTTTGAAGGTGAGAATGTAAGAAATCATAAGTTCAAATTCAGAGTTTGTGTGGGATATGAACAGGGGTCAATTGGCTATCAAAAGCTTTCCCAAATGAGTGAGGGATGATCCTTATTTATAGATGATCATGATGCAAGGCTCAAGCGTGTGAATTGGAGGCAAAATCAATGAAATCGTGTGGACCTGCTAAGTGTGAAAAGTGTGACTTCACATGGCTCAAGACGCAGCAAAATGAATGGTTTAAGGGTTGTTTCTTGTTATGGCAAGTTCCTAAACATGATTAGACACGAAATTGATCTTTAAACAGGCTTGTAATTGGATTTAAACCAACTTTCAAATCTGACTGAACTTGGAATTTCCATTTTATAATGCTACTTTCATAACCATGGTGCCAACAATGTAGGGCACCTTATGATGTGATTTTTGAAGCATTTGAAAGATGAAGTCACAAGCTTTATAATGAGAAAGGAGTGAGATCAATTGGATGTTTGAGCAAGAAGTTGTGTTGAGTCAAAGTTGGAAGAAAAGGGTTGACTTTCCACACTTAGAAATATTTCAAGTTTTTCTTCAAAAGTGACCTATAATGTTTTGCATCCAAACATGGCCTTCCACTTGGAATTTGCTCTTTACCAAAAAAGATGGAATGCAATAGACCTCTTGAATGACATTTTGAAACTTGAACCGTTCAAAATATCCAAAAATTGAGAGGGTTATGAATTGTTGAAGTTGGCAAAAAATCATGAAATGACCTATAATCTTTTGTATCCTTAGGGCATCTCCCATCCATTTTCTCACTTTGCATATAAAAGAAGGGATAAAGTTCACATCCTCAAGATTATTATGGAAAAATATTGGGCTCAAGGTGATAAAAATTGACCAAGTTATGATCATTTGAAGTCACACATGAGAAATTAGGGGGTTCATCTAGAGGACTTGTAATCTTTCTTCATCATCAAGTTTCTTCCACATGAAAACTCCTTGAAACTTTTGAAGTGATTTGTTAATAAACATTTGAATATAAGGGTGTATTTGGAATCACTCAAAAATACCAAAATATGAGCAAGATATACTTCTTTGAAGTTCAAAACCCTAGCTCCTAGATCAAGAAAATGCTTTGAGGAACCTTGACAAATTTGAATCACCTTCTTGTACCAACACTCTTGCTTTGTAAATAGAAGTTATTGAGGATAAAAATGAGAATTCATAGCCACCAAAACCACTTCCATATCTTGAGTATTTAGAGAAATATGAACTTGTGATCAATGGGAACAAGGCCTTGTCCAACCATGACAACTCCTTCAATCAATCCCTTGCACTTTTAAATAAATATTGATATCTTGGAAATGTAGTGAACCAAAATAACCTTCACATGCCTTCCCTTCCAAAACAACTTCAATGGTGAGGTTTGGATTTCTCAAGCTTTGTTGACTAGGGCATGGAAATAAACTCATGAACCCATGGAGCAACTTGCTAAACCCCATTGCCTTTACCTACATTAGTAACAAGTAAGACAAATCAACATTGCATTTTATTAATTAAAAGAAAAAATCAAGACAAAATATTCACGATCACAAAAGAAAACAAGTCAAAGTGCTTGGTGATTCCTCAAAGAGAAAATCTATAGATAGGGAGGACAACCAAGAATCCTAATTTGATCTTGTTGTGATTAAATCTATATGGTATGATGAAAGGATCTTAGGGGAAAATTTTGGGGTACAACAACTGTCCTTATTTAAGTTTCTTCTATCCGTAGATGCGAAGGTTAAAAATCTTCGTGTCGACGCGATCGAAGATAGTTAAATATAAAACAAACCCTATTTTTGGACCTAAGATGCCATGCAATGCTTATGAGCATGAATTCACATGAACAAAATCAAAGAGACACAAAACACCACTGGGGATGTAAAAAAGGAAATAAAGAAACAAAAGAGAAATCCAACCAGCAAAATAAATCATTGGTGAATCAAAAGACCTGACTTATAGAGGATGATAAAAAGTCAAAGGATACACCAACCTCTACTGAAGGCGAAACTACCAACATTTGCTGAAGAGGAAAGAAATAATAACAGCGACGTTTACTAACGGTGAGTGTGATGCGGTGGTAGAACCGATTTTTTAATACTGGTTTGTGTTTTTTGTTCGCAAAATGTCGCGGTAAGCAAGAGTCTCCACCACCTTTTAGTTTATCCAATCAGGAAAAGGAAAAAGAACAGAAAAATCCTTTTTTTGAGATGTTTCTGAGTACGGGGGGTAGATTATAGAAAGGGAAGGTGTTAGAACCCTTTCTATCCATGGTTTTCCATGGGCTCTTAGGTACTTGCTCATTTTGAAATTGCTTGTGTGTGCTTGTTTTGAAAAGTTTTTTTAACTTTGTTTTAACCCTTATTTATGTCCTCAAGAGTGTTACGAAGTTGTTTCTGAAAACTTTGTTTGAAAAGTGTTTGTGTGAAAACAAATTGTTTGTTTGAGCAAGTACCGAGGAACTAATCTACCTACTCGAAAAAGACTGTTCGTTTTCCTTTTTTAGACAATGGTATGCCATTATTGAGAAATAGGTAGCATCTTCGTTAGAGTTTTTTAGGGACATTCGAAGGGACAAATACGATCACAAAAGCAATGTTAGGAAATGTTAGTAATCATCCTAAAGCCTTAAAGATATTTTTCCGAGGCAACATCCGAATGGTTCATTTTAGATCTTTCGGGGTTAGAGGACGACCACTAACAAACCCTATACTTCATGACCGTTTACCAAAGGCAACCGGAGTGGAGTAAACCCTAGGAGTGAGCATGTGCGAGTGTAATTTTTAGTTAATTTATCTTTGCACAATTAGGGTTTTCTACTGTATTAATTTTCAGTTAGTCTTTCCATACAATCCTATTAACATTCATCTAAGCAGTTTATAGTTTACGGAAATAAAATGCGGGAAAGTTAAAGTCCTAGCTATTACAGGGCTTTTGTAGATACAAAATTATTTTGGACTGAAAATAAAAATGCGGAAATATAAAACTCTAATTAATCTATTACAACCTCGAAACAGTTACAATAATAATAAAGGAAATTAAAAAATGCGCACGGAGAATTAAATGCGAGAATAATTGGAAGACCTAAAAATTTAGTTGAAAAAATATTTAGGTTATTTTTTGAGAAAAGATTAATTAGGTTATGTACAAATTAAACCCTAATTTCTAATTGTTTTAAATTATGAAAAAAAGGAAATAAATTTCCCTAAATTAAATTAATCTAATTAATTATGGAAATAAAATATTTTATGAAAAAATAATTTTTGATGTTTTTGTGATCTTTTGATTTAATAAAAAAAATGATTTTTTGTTATTTTGTAAAAAAAAAGAAATTAAGTAAACAATAAAAAATAAGAATTAAAATAAGAAAAGAAAAGAGATGGGCATGCATTTGCTGAATGGGGGGTGTATCATGAATTATTCAGGCCCAATAGTTGCTGAGCCTAGTCTTTGCGTGAGATTCAGTGTTGCCTCTTCCTACTGGTGTACCATGGTCCTCTCTTGCATGGGCGTTGGATTGGTGATGGTGATAATCCATTGGTTGGATTGCTGGAGCACATGGTGGACGTCTTGGATGATGGTGCACGTGATCTGCAGTTAAATATTGAGAAAATTGCAAAATGCTGGGACCTGGGATCGAACCCAGGTCCTTTCGCTTACCAACGTGCGCCTTTGCCACTGGAACGCATGTTCTATTTGTTATAATAATAAAAACAATGAATAATATATGAAAAAAGGTCAATGCAGCAATAAAACACGCGAAATTCAAATCCACCGTTCAGATATTGACACGTCTTCATCCTCTTCCCTGTTTCATCGTTTTAGGCAATAGCACCTTTACCAACAGCAATTTCCGTGACTATAGGCTTTAGTGACGGTTTTTGTGTGTTGCTATAGACATGCAATATCTCAAAACGCAAAGCAAGCAATATCAATCAGAACTAAAGACATAAACCCACTAAGAATCTTGTCCTGAGTTCATTGGTATCATCAATCAATCATAATTTTAGCTCTATAGAGAACCCTTAATTTGAAGCTTCCAAACCCTAATAATGGCGTAAGCTTGTTCCTGCACTAGAAATCAAATCCATGCTATCCAAAAGATCACAAATATGATTATGAATACATTTATGTAGGAAAATTAGATTAAAAGTACGTAAAACCAAATGAACAAGTTTGAGTTCAGAGGGTGCAAACCGTAAGGATTATGTGACGATTCCTAGAGCTTTGAGGCGTGCAACTGATCGTATTAGCTTCTGGGAAGGACTAGGAAACGGTTGGGAGTGTTGGAACGGATTGAATTACCTTCTAGGTCCAAAAACGATCCAGCACTTATTTCCAACTTTTTGAGTTTTGGTATGGCATTTTTCCACTGCAAATCCTTGTTCTTGCGCATGGGTTATGTTCAGCATATATACTAGAACGAATTAGGTTAACAAAAACGCTTTGTATCTTTGAAGATCATCAAGATTTGATTTAGTTTTTCTCTTGTACGATATGTTTCTAAAACAAGCATAATCATGTCAATTTTGATTCAATTTTCCTTGCATGATTTGGATATGATTTTCCAACCTATTGGATTTGATTCCTACAAAAAATCAGATCAAAAATCAATCTTTTGTATTTTTTTCTATTTATTTGATTTAATTTGAATTTTAAATAATAAAAATAAAATAAAATAAATAATGAAGCAAATAATGTGTAGATGCTGATTTGGGTCGTGGACCATGTCACAAACAAGATTCAATCATGAAAAACTAGGCCCATTTGACAAAAAATGCATTTTTGAGCACATTTGACTTTTGGCAATTTTGCAAAAATGGTCAACTTTGACAAGGCATATCTCCTCCAGTTTTAACCCTAGAGAGGTGTTCCTGGACTTTTTAGAAAGCTCAGGATGTTCTATAAACAACCCTTTTGGTTTCATCTAAATTGGGTCTTCCATGTTCATGTAAGAAGCTTTGACCCAAAAGGTGTTTTTGTTAACTTTTCAAAAGGACCTATAATGTAGAAATTCATATCTTTTGATGAGTGCATATTTTGAACTTGTGGGATGAATATGAGTTGTAGGGAATTTCATCCTCTTCAAAATGAGCCTTGGATGGAAAATTTATGATAAAGCATGAAGAAGTTATGCCTGGTCAAATTTTGGTTGACTTTTCCTAAGAAACCCTAATTTAGCAACTTTTAGGTTTTGATGAATTTGGGGGAACTCCTTGAGGAATCATGATCAACCCTTGATCAAATGATGGATATCTCTTCAAAATGTTGATGTTGACCAAAAATCTTGAAGTTTGACGGTATGTGGGCTACAATTGACTTTTGACTTAGTACAATTGATTTTTAGGCATTTGAGCAGTTGACTGAGCAAACTTCTTGTGCAAGGCATGAAACATGACATGGATGATATTGAGAACATATTGGTACAATGGAATGCCTTTGGGACCTTTGGAGTTCCCACACCCTGATGAAAATGGAAACCCTATTTTGAGGTACATTGCCTTAGGAGAGAGTTTGTCTGGTAAACTCTTGGGCATCCTTGAGCAAGTTGAGGACCTCAATGGGCATGTGTTGAGTAAAATGAGAGGGAAAATTTTGGGGTAGAATCACTGAAGGTAGAAAAAAGATAACAATCACCAACTTTTACTGAAGGTGACCTACCAACTTTCACTGAAGGTAGAAAGAGAAAATATATCATAGCACCGCCGTTCACTGAAGGTAGCAAAAAGATAACAATCACCAACTTTGACTGAAGGTAGCAAAAAGATAAAAATCATCAACTTTTTCTGAAGGTGACCTACCAACTTTCACTGAAGGTAGAAAGAGAAAATATATCATAGCACCTCCATTTACTGACGATGAACTACCAACGTTCACTGAAGGTAGCAAAAAGATAACAATCACCCACTTTCACTGAAGGTGACCTACCAACTTTCACTGAAGGTAGAAAGAGAAAATATCATAGCACCGCTGTGATACGGTGGGAGAACTGACTAGTGTTTTGCGTTCGTATTCGCACTTGTGCGGTTGAGCAAGAGTCGCCACTGACTTTTTATTTTATCCTAAAGGAAAGGTTAAAAAAAGCACAGCAAAAACCTTTTGAGATATTTCGTGGGTCCGGGGGGTAGATTATGAAAAGGGAAGGTATTAGCACCCTTTTCATCCATGGTTATCCATAGGCTCTTAGTTACTTGGTTTTTTAGATCACTTGCCTTGATTTTCGATTGCTTGAAATTGTGGTGTGTGTGTGTGTGTGTGTTTTGAAAATGTTTTGGAAGAAGATGCCTTGTTTTAGGCTAACCTTGTAACAATTCTTTACTCGAATATTTTACAAAGGCGTGTATCTTTTCGAAAAGATGTTTCAAAAATGTTTTGAGAGTTTGTTTTGAAAGTGCTTGTGGAATGTGGTTTTTGAAAAGAAGGCAAGTGGTTTTGCAAGTTGATCTCAAGTAACTAAAGTTTTGTCTACCCTATTGTACTCAAAGGTTTTCTCTATGTTTTCAACCCTTTTGAACAATTTTGTTCCACCATTGAATTTGGTGGACAATCTTGCGTTTAGGAAGTTTGTTCGGGACGGGCGCGGGTCATCGTATGGACCATGAATGCAATGGTGCCAAGTGTCTTTGGCAATTTGTTTTGAAGGGACTATGATCATTCCGTTTAGGCAACATTCGAAAGCGTCATCGAGGGACTTATGATCATTTGAATTTGTTTTGCCAAAGATACTCGACGTGCAAGCATGGCCCATTTTGGAAGGCAACAAGTGGAATACCCTAGGGGGTGCAAGTGTGATTGTGTATTGATTTCATGTATTTGTATTGTATTAGGTTATCTAGCGTTTGATTTTATGTACATGCAAACCCTAGGTCTAACCATGGTATAATTGAAAGCGGTAAATTGCGGGAATGTAAAGTCTATGCTATTACAGAATAAGTATCCGGGAGTGGGGGTACAATATTCACAAATAGGGATGAGACTTATAGTATCCAATAAGTTACAACCAAATCGAATTTGCGATCAAATGTAAATATCGAACATACAAATATAAGATAAACAAATGTGTATAGGGCTATGTGAATGTATTTGTATTGTGTAAGTGTGAGATGTATATGCATATGTGATTATTTACATGTGCGAAATGTGAAATTTGAACATGTATTAAATATTGTTTAATTATTGATCTTGTATTTCTTTTAATATGTACGAAAGAAATGTTTTAATCAAATGTTTAAGCTCTAATTAAATTATGACAATGATGTTTTAAGAAAGTATTTCTAGGTGTTAATTATGTATACAAAAAGTATTTTTCATTTGTTATGTACAAATAATATTTTAATCAAGAGAAAGGAAAGAAAGTTTTCAATTTTAATTACATGGTGTAAAAATGTTTTTTTTTGTAGTTTGTGTTCAATATGTACAAAAAAATATCCTCATTAAATGCTAGGGATTTAAATTGTGTAAAAAAGTGTATTGTTATTTATTATGTACAAAAAGAATATTTAAAAGAAAAAGGTATTTTTAATATTCATTATAAACAAATTAAATGACAATTAATTTCAATATTTATTATGGTGCAATAAAATGTATTTTATTATTTATGTGTTTAATATTTCAATATATATTAAAATGTTTTCAAATTAATTGAATTAAGTATATAGAAAAGTGTTTTAATTATATGCTTAAAGAAAAGATGTATTTTTTTTATTAAATGATATATATTAATTAAGAGTGTGTTTTTATTAAAAATATATTAGGTTAGAAAATAAATATATTGTTTATATAAAAAAAAGAAGTTAATATTAATGTTTTGTTAGAAAAGAAGAAGCATTTTAATGGGCTTAGGCATGCAGAATGGGCAAGGCCCACGTTGAACTCAGAACATTTTTAGGGTTGTTGAATGTTTTCATTTGGAGGCAAGGTTTTAGGGTTTGCACAACGGCGCATTCATGGGTTTCGTCTTCTTCGCTTTCCTCACGCATGTCCCCGTACCTCCTCAGTCCAAGGCCACCAGCTTTCCATTCCCCCCCTTCTTCCAATGACAGCGTCAAAGCGACAGAAATAGGTAACCGTTTTGATTCGTTAGGGTTTGCATTTCGTCATTGTCTAATCCATTGATTTTAATTTCGTTTGTATGATTGTCAAGGTATTATGAAAAAGGGAAAGGGAGAAACTACCTGGAGAAGGAGGGAGGAAAGTGAGGCGAGCTAGGAGGCCGGGACGGCGAGGTGAACGGCGGAGGCGCACCTTGAGACCCTGGTATTTTGGTATTTTCTTACGCTTTATGATGTTCTGAGCTGAAAGCTTCTTGTTGGCGTATTCCTTCTTTTTATCTTCTTTCCTACTGTATGCACGTTGCCTACGTTGGTTGCCTCTTGAACTTTTGAACGTATTTTTTGCTTGCCCAATGATGTTTTACTGAGGGCTTTATGTTGCCTTTGTTGCCTTGAACTTTTTTCTCTTCTTCTGACTTTCTTCTGATTTGTTACCTCGAGTGTTGGTCGTATGCTTGCGTATGTTGCACCCTATGATGATGTAAATCTGAGGGTTTGGTATTTGGATGGTATTATGTCATGAGGATTGCAGGTTTGAGGCTTTTATGGTTAAAGCTTTATCAGTCTAAGGCTTGGTTTGGTCTTGTGGCCTTTGAGGGTAAAGCTTAATGCAGGTTCAAGTTTGACAGTAGGTTTGGTGTTTGACAGGTGAGGCTTCAGGCTGGATGAGGTCTTGAGGCTTCAACTGGTTATTATTTTTTTGTCTTTTGAGTTATTGACAGGTTGTGTTTTATGAGGCTCAGCAGGTGTTATGCTTAGGCCAGTTGGACTGGTTTTGTTGTGGGTTTAGGCTTATCATTTTAGGCTTTGCAGGTTATTTGCTTCTGGTTGTTTTTGAAATAGCAGGTTATGGTTGTTTGACGTATGGTTTCAGCAGGTGAGCTTGGCCTGGTTTTGATGCTTATCAGGTTTTAAGGCTTAAAGGTACAGGCTTGGTGTTTCTTCTTGATGGCCTTGGCCAGGTTTTCGGTTAAGTAGTAGGCAAGTTGTGCTTTTGGCTTTGGGTTGAATGTAGACAGTTTGTATATTTCTTTTTCTTTGGTAAAGAGTTCTGCTTCTCCCCTTGAACTGTGTTGTTCTTTTGTATATTTTTTTCTTCCTATCTATCCTCCCTAAGCCTAAAGCCTGAACCCTGCTTCTTATCTCCCTTCTTTCTTTCTCTTTGTACAGTTAAAAGAATTTTAAAATGTTTTTTGCTGTACTTTCTGAAGGGGCCACCCTTGTTGGGAAATGATGGAAGGAAATGTATGCATATTTTTTTATCTTTCTTTGACAGCTTGGGTAGATTTTGTATTTTCCATATCTTTGCCAAATCTTCTTTTGACAGCTTGGGTAGATTTCTTGACATTTTTGACAGTAAGTTTGTACCTTTTGGATTTTGATAGAAAGTGGGAGTTTGGATTTTTGTTGGGTTTGAACTTGGAGTTGGAGATTGAGTTTTTGACATTTTGAACTTATGCATTTTTGGCATTTTGCATTCATGATTTAAATAAGATTCTTCCCTCTTTGTGAACCGGGAGAAATCCCGTGATTTGCAGATAGGGTTAACTGATCCCAATCAGTGGCCCCTAGTGATGAATTTCTTCTGTCTGTATTTATTTTATCTGCTTTTTGACTTTCTTTTTTCTTTTGCAGGTGAATAATTGGATGGAGAGGAATAAAGTGAAGCATGAAGAATTAGAAATAAATAGGATAGTTTTTCCTTTTATTTAATATTTGAATTAATGTAAACCATTGTTTGTAATTAAATTATAACAATAATTGTACAAATAATTTCAAATATCAATAAAAGTCTTTATTATCCAACCAATTCTATTTTCTCTTTCTTTATTGTTTATTTATTCATTTAAAACTCTTTGAATTAAAATGATTGAAAAAATAAATTTCAATCACTTAATTTAGAATAATAAATAATTTAAATAAAACAATGTTTTAGTAATTGACCAATTAAACCTGTCCTTTCCAATATCCAAAGCAAAGCAGCAGTTAACCAAAATAAACTGATCAAGCGCATTCATTTTTCACTGATTCTTTGCCAAGCACTGTAATTCCAAACTGCATATTCTTATTCTTTGACTGGTGAATTCAAATCAACTGCCTCCTCTTACTGATTAAATTAAAAACAATGCGAATTCGACCCGAATCTCGGAGTGACTTGCAAAGTGCTGTGGAATTTTAACCTTTCTGAGAATATGCCCAAAAAACCCTTAATTCTCGATTAAATGCCAAATAACGTTCGTCTGACCAAAATTGAGCCAAGATCAACCAAAACCCTAAGCCAACTGTTTGAAGCAATCCAGAGTCCTAAAAATCAATAAAACCCTAATTTTTGTTTAACTGACGAGAAAAGTCCGTTTGTCCGATTCTTGAGCCAGTTTGAAAAGTCAGGAAATGCCTGAAGCTGAGATTGCTGGTGGTAAGACGCGAGGGCAAATTTTAGGGTATAACAGTTGCCCCTGTTCAATCTTCTTGGACCTGAAGAGTTAGATAGGCAAGTTTGCCTTTCGCGACTTGTAGGTAAAAGAAGATTGGACACTAAAGTGCCCAGAAAATTTGCACTCGGCGATATGATGGTAGAGGTGAATGGGCTTAAAGATGCCATTTGGTGATGGGCTTAAAGATGCCATCTGGTGCGATAGAATCTTGTCGGGGAATGGGCTTAGAGATGCCATTTGGTGATGGGCTTAAAGATGCCATCTGGTGACTGCTGGTAGGAGGATGGGCTTATAGATGCCATCTGGACATGTTGAACTGTATGTCAAAAGTGAGTGGACAAGTGTCAGAAGGGCCTCCATGTTTCGGAACATCTCTGAATTGGGGTCCGAACAAGCAACAGATTGACGTCCACGTTTCGGAGAATCCGTAAACTATTTTCAGGAGTTGGGAAGAGTCTAAACAAGTTGGTAGATTGACATCCGTTGTAGGGAAGAATCCGTAAACTATTTTCAGAAGTTGAGAAGTTGAAGAGGAACCGGTGTAGGGTTTCCTGATGATGCGTCTGAATGAATCTGGAATAAGTATCAGAATGTCGCCGTGTCCGGGTAACATCTGAACTATTTCTGGATGAATCTCGGAAGATGATCTGTGTCGGTCGACTGCTCTTACCTGAAAAGGAAAAGGGTTAGTTGTATGCAATGTTATGATGCATGATGCAATGTATGTGACATCAATGTTTATGACATGAATGTGATGAGTGCGCAGGTAAGCTGATGAGTTAATCTTGCTGAGGATAAATGAATCCGAGATGGCTGAAGATAAAAGCATCTTGACTGCTGCCGGGGAAAATAAATCCTTAGCTGCTGCTGGGGAAGAGAATTCCTGACGACCTCTACTGGGGGGTTCCAAACTAGTAGACTCATGTTGGGGAGGTCAGATTGAGAATCTTCAGCTTGATGGGAAGTAACTCTAGCGACTTCACTGAGGAACTCAAGATTTGTCCTCTCCAAAGCTCTGTGGGGAGAAGGTTCAATGGTCTGGCTCCGCTGGGGATTGATAATTTGAAGTTTTAGCTTTGCTGGGGATAAATGAAGCTTGACTCTGAGTGGAGCTGGCTTCGAGAAGAGTCTGAACAAGTGATAGGTTGACATCCGTTTACTTGGAGAACCCGTGAACTGTTTTCAGAAATCTTGAGATTGAATAAGCAACAGAGCCGCATCCGTTGTTGGGAAGCGTCCGTAAACTAATTTCAAAGGTTGCATCTGAACAAGCTGATAGATTAACATCCGTTGTTGGGAAGAATCCATAAACTGTTTTCAGAAGTCTTGAAGTTGAATCAGCAATAGAGCCGCATCCGTTGTTGGGAAGCGTCCGTAAACTAATTTCAAAGGTTGCATCTGAACAAGCTGATAGATTAACATCCGTTGTTGGGAAGAATCCATAAACTGTTTTCATAAGTCTTGAAGTCGAATCAGCAATAGAGCCGCATCCGTTGTTGGGAAGCGTCCGTAAACTAATTTCAAAGGTTGAGAAGAGTCTGAACAAGTCAGTAGATTGACATCCGTTGTTGGGAAGAATCTGTAAACTGTTTTCTGAAATCTTGAAGAGGAACCGGTGTAGGGTTTCCTGATGATGAGCTCGTGTAAAACTGCATTAGTTTTTGAACACTTTTGACATTCGAATGCCCCAAGTGGTGATGTAGATAAATTCCTGGCTTATTACAGGTGTTGGTCTACAATCGGTCGTTCACAGATGTTTCCTGGGTTGTTACAGGTGTTGATCTGGAATTCTTCAGACATGCCCTGGCTGGATACAGGAATCGAATCTGGAAAGGTGATAGTTGATAGATATGCCCTGGCTGGATACAGGAATCGAACCTTCAAACTCTTCAGACGTGCCCTGGCTAGATACATGAATCGAGTCTGGAAATGTGGTCAACAGATATGCCCTGGCTGGATACAGGAGTCGAATCTGGAACTGTTGTAGTTGATTTGTTGAACACTTTTGACATTCGAATGCCCCAAGTGGTGGTGAAGGAGTCTTGAATCAGATTACTCTGCATATTGAGAGATTTCTTGAAATCTTGACTGGACTGCCCCAGGTTAACTGAACTTTGAAAGATCTGTTGGACCTTGACTGGACTACCCCAGGTTAATTGAATTTTGAAAGATCCGTTGGACCTTGACTGGACTGCCCCAGGTTAATTGAATTATGATATGTCATGCCCCTTGTTGATAGGAGATTTGATGGAAGTGTTATCCTCTTGAAGTGATATTGACTTACTGAGAGAGTTTCCGTTCCTCCGAACACTCGCTGTATGAATTTCTTCGCTGTCAAACAAAAAGGTCAAATACAGACAGTGATATTCGAATAATGCAAAGTTTATGTTTGTCTCGAAGTTTTGAAAAATGCGTTTTTAGCAGAAAACTTTTCATAAGACAAGTTAACACAAGATTAGAGTAAAGCCTTACAGGAGTCAGGATACCTTTTGTAACAGTATGCTTTCGAACTAACCCATGCTTCAATTAGGACTTTTGAAGGGTTGTAACGTGGCCTGGTTCGCGGTTTAAGAAACAAAGGATAAAGGCTCAAAATATATTTGTACCCACCCGCTCTTCGTGATGTCCTTCAACCTAAGCTCAGTTAATTGCGTCACACTCTGTTTTGAGTTTGGAACGACTTTTGGGCGATGGTTCACCAGTTTGAATTTTGGGAGACAGTCATTATCTCCTTTTTCTTTTTCAACACTTTTCGTGTTGTTGAGGATTTTGTAATGACCTCACTATTTTGATTTTGATTTGTTATCCCTAACTTTTGCCTGACTGTTACCGTTTTCCGGGATTACAGTCAGCGGGATGCCCCAGCTTTCTTAAGCCTCCTTTATAGGTTTTGGCTCAGTGGGCTTTTCTCTTTTGAGAGATTGACTGTCTATGTGATAGGGAACCACCCTTGTCTTTTGATTCCAAAGGAATGTTTTCTTCTTTTTTTTTGACATTGTTCGTTGTATTACGAACTGAGAGTTCGCGATTTCAATGCGCGTTTTCTTTTGAATTAACTGAGATACTACCCTGCCCCAGGTTTACATCAAGGGTTTTGATCGTTTCAGAACAGGAAACTCCTACTTCTTTGGCTCGAAGGGGTTGACTAGGGATTAATTTCCTTATAACTCCAGTGTTTGGGATTTGAAAGAAATGCCTGTACATCATCAGCAAGGTCTGTTCAAAAGCATACTGTATAAGATCATGGTATTGTTTCGTCATCCTCCCTCTAAAGGCTTACAGCTTTTTATCAAGAGTCAAATATCATAAAGAAAAGCATAAGAGTAGTGAAACGAATGGATGAATTCAAGACAAACATATGCAATGCATTAATGAAAACAGAGTTTAACATCAACAAATAATTGTTTGACAGCAAAAGAAATTACAACTTTGAAAATTCAAAAAGAAGCAAAAGTCTTTTAGTTTGAGCTTCGTCACTTCAAGTGGAGAACCCTTTAACGGAAGATTTTCATCTCGCCGTCTGGCATGAATTCCAGCACCCCAATGTCGATCAGATCTTGAATCTTGTTCTTCAAGGCCCAACAGTCGTTGGTGTCGTGTCCTGGGCTGTAGGAGTGGTAAACACAGAATGCGTCGGGATGATAGTGAGGAGAGGAGATATTGGGCTTCTAAGGAGGGTCCTTTACGGTAAGCAAGTTGACCTCCAACAGACGCTTCAGTATGAAGAATGATGGTATTTCAGTCTCCGTGAACTGTCTTCCTGACTTTTCTTGCTTACGCTGATTAACCCGTTGACGCTGGCGAGGTTGTTGATGGGATTGTGACCCTGAAGCAAGTAAAGGAGCTTTCCCTTTGTCTTCTTGAATGGATGGAGGCTGAGCGGTGACTTGCTCTTCGACCTCAGATGTTTGCCCCAGTTGGTTGGTTGGAAGCAGTTGGCGGACAAGAACTATGAGTTCCTCTTGTCTTTGAGACAGGACTTGGATGAGAGCCATCTGGCCCACCAACTGTCCCATCACTTGGGTCCTCAGGGTGGTCAGATCAAACTGCAGCTCCGCAATCTGATCACTCCTGGCTTTGTTGGAATTCCCCAAGCCCTTGGTGAGGAGAGCTTTCATCTCTTCTTGCCTCAGCGACAAGTTCAGGAACATCTCCTGCAGCTGAGCAGTCTGGTCTTGGATGTCTTTGACAGACCTTTCTAGAGCCATCTCTTGCTGAAATAAACAGCAGGAGAGTAAGGAAATCTGAAAAAGGAAAAATTGTCAAAATGCAATGCATGATATGCGGATGCATGCTTTCAAGGATCTCTTGGGGTAAACACAAGAAAATGTTAGAGGTTGAACTCTGCTCTTGGATTGGAGATCTCTGCACCGGTGGACGTCCTTCCACGAGAATCAAGCTCACCATGTCGAGTGGGTCATAGCCACTGATTCAAGTCGTTGCACTTGATCTTTGATTGGAGAGCTTTGTATCGGTGGATGTCCTTCCACGAGAATCAAGCTCACCATGTCAAGTGGGTCATAGCCACTGATTCAAGTTTTTGTTCTTGAACTTTGATTGATATTGGTTAGAGGAGAAACCTCTTGCCCCTTGGTAGATGTCTGGTTCAACGTAACCCTGCATCAACAGAACCCTCGAGATCCTTGAAATGGTTATTGAAAATGCTATGGTATGATGTCATGATGTTATGTACATGTATGCAAAAAGCAAGGGAGTGTATATACAGACAAACATATTCACACAAAGCAAACAAGTCCTTAGGTTTAGGCTTGCATGAGGTTCAGGAACTACCCTCTTTAAGTTTGTTGGTTAGAACCTGTCCTATCAAAAGTAACCGGGTTCTAAGGGTCCCAATATCACTGAATTGCTTTCATTGTTCATTGTTTCGATTTAGCCACTGAACTGGCGACCGAAATATTCCAGGAAAGCGACCCTCAATTGAGTGTAGTATCGAGTATCAACCAACCTCGGACTGCACCAAAGTCAGTTATCTCACTACCCTAAAAAGGCCAAGATGGTTCAGTTAAGGTTCCTAAGGTCAGTTGATGCTTCACGACACCACGCGGCGGCCCCGTACTCTCCTTGACTGAACTCAAGGGTTACCGGTACACACCAAAGTGCCACATCAATGTAGCAGACTGTTTCAACCATGTCGGTATACCCCGCACAGTTCCCTCACAGCCTTGTTGCTACTTTCTAAGAAGGTATCCCCAGATCCGGGTTAGGATCTATAAAACTCCGATACAAAGCCCACAAATGTAAAAGCAAACAAAGCAATCAATTGAAAACAAAGGTGATCTAAACCCTAAGGTAACCCCACTTTTAAGTATCTCCCCAGCAGAGTCGCCAGTTCTGTGATACGGTGGGAGAACTGACTAGTGTTTTGCGTTCGTATTCGCACTTGTGCGGTTGAGAAAGAGTCGCCACCGACTTTTTATTTTATCCTAAAGGAAAGGTTAAAAAAAGCACAGCAAAAACCTTTTGAGATATTTCGTGGGTCCGGGGGGTAGATTATGAAAAGGGAAGGTATTAGCACCCTTTTCATCCATGGTTATCCATGGGCTCTTAGTTACTTGGTTTTTTAGATCACTTGCCTTGATTTTCGATTGCTTGAAATTGTGGTGTGTGTGTGTGTGTGTTTTGAAAATGTTTTGGAAGAAGATGCCTTGTTTTAGGCTAACCTTGTAACAATTCTTTACTCGAATATTTTACAAAGGCGTGTATCTTTTCGAAAAGATGTTTCAAAAATGTTTTGAGAGTTTGTTTTGAAAGTGCTTGTGGAATGTGGTTTTTGAAAAGAAGGCAAGTGGTTTTGCAAGTTGATCTCAAGTAACTAAGAGTTTTGTCTACCCTATTGTACTCAAAGGTTTTCTCTATGTTTTCAACCCTTTTGAACAATTTTGTTCCACCATTGAATTTGGTGGACAATCTTGCGTTTAGGAAGTTTGTTCGGGACGGGCGCGGGTCATCGTATGGACCATGAATGCAATGGTGCCAAGTGTCTTTGGCAATTTGTTTTGAAGGGACTATGATCATTCCGTTTAGGCAACATTCGAAAGCGTCATCGAGGGACTTATGATCATTTGAATTTGTTTTGCCAAAGATACTCGACGTGCAAGCATGGCCCATTTTGGAAGGCAACAAGTGGAATACCCTAGGGGGTGCAAATGTGATTGTGTATTGATTTCATGTATTTGTCTTGTATTAGGTTATCTAGCGTTTGATTTTATGTACATGCAAACCCTAGGTCTAACCATGGTATAATTGAAAGCGGTAAATTGCGGGAATGTAAAGTCTATGCTATTACAGAATAAGTATCCGGGAGTGGGGGTACAATATTCACAAATAGGGATGAGACTTATAGTATCCAATAAGTTACAACCAAATCGAATTTGCGATCAAATGTAAATATCGAACATACAAATATAAGATAAACAAATGTGTATAGGGCAATGTGAATGTATTTGTATTGTGTAAGTGTGAGATGTATATGCATATGTGATTATTTACATGTGCGAAATGTGAAATTTGAACATGTATTAAATATTGTTTAATTATTGATCTTGTATTTCTTTTAATATGTACGAAAGAAATGTTTTAATCAAATGTTTAAGCTCTAATTAAATTATGACAATGATGTTTTAAGAAAGTATTTCTAGGTGTTAATTATGTATACAAAAAGTATTTTTCATTTGTTATGTACAAATAATATTTTAATTAAGAGAAAGGGAAAGAAAGTTTTCAATTTTAATTACATGGTGTAAAAATGTTTTTTTTTTTTGTAGTTTGTGTTCAATATGTACAAAAGAATATCCTCATTAAATGCTAGGGATTTAAATTGTGTAAAAAAGTGTATTGTTATTTATTATGTACAAAAAGAATATTTAAAAGAAAAAGGTATTTTTAATATTCATTATAAACAAATTAAATGACAATTTATTTCAATATTTATTATGGTGCAATAAAATGTATTTTATTATTTATGTGTTTAATATTTCAATATGTATTAAAATGTTTTCAAATTAATTGAATTAAGTATATAGAAAAGTGTTTTAATTATATGCTTAAAGAAAAGATGTATTTTTTTTATTAAATGATATATATTAATTAAGAGTGTGTTTTTATTAAAAATATATTAGGTTAGAAAATAAATATATTGTTTATATAAAAAAAAAGAAGTTAATATTAATGTTTTGTTAGAAAAGAAGAAGCATTTTAATGGGCTTAGGCATGCAGAATGGGCAAGGCCCACGTTGAACTCAGAACATTTTTAGGGTTGTTGAATGTTTTCATTTGGAGGCAAGGTTTTAGGGTTTGCACAGCGGCGCGTTCATGGGTTTCGTCTTCTTCGCTTTCCTCACGCATGTCCCCGTACCTCCTCAGTCCAAGGCCACCAGCTTTCCATTTCCCCCCTTCTTCCAATGACAGTGTCAAAGCAACAGAAATAGGTAACCGTTTTGATTCGTTAGGGTTTGCATTTCGTCATTGTCTAATCCATTGATTTTAATTTCGTTTGTATGATTGTCAAGGTATTATGAAAAAGGGAAAGGGAGAAACTACCTGGAGAAGGAGGGAGGAAAGTGAGGCGAGCTAGGAGGCCGGGACGGCGAGGTGAACGGCGGAGGCGCGCCTTGAGACCCTGGTATTTTGGTATTTTCTTACGCTTTATGATGTTCTGAGCTGAAAGCTTCTTGTTGGCGTATTCCTTCTTTTTCTCTTCTTTCCTACTATATGCACGTTGCCTACGTTGGTTGCCTCTTGAACTTTTGAACGTATTTTTTGCTTGCCCAATGATGTTTTACTGAGGGCTTTATGTTGCCTTTGTTGCCTTGAACTTTTTTCTCTTCTTCTGACTTACTTCTGATTTGTTACCTCGAGTGTTGGTCGTATGCTTGCGTATGTTGCACCCTATGATGATGTAAATCTGAGGGTTTGGTATTTGGATGGTATTATGTCATGAGGATTGCAGGTCTGAGGCTTTTATGGTTAAAGCTTTATCAGTCTAAGGCTTGGTTTGGTCTTGTGGCCTTTGAGGGTAAAGTTTAATGCAGGTTTAAGTTTGACAGTAGGTTTGGTGTTTGACAGGTGAGGCTTCAGGCTGGATGAGGTCTTGAGGCTTCAACTGGTTATTATTTTTTTGTCTTTTGAGTTATTGACAGGTTATGTTTTATGAGGCTCATCAGGTGTTATGCTTAGGCCAGTTGGACTGGTTTTGTTGTGGGTTTAGGCTTATCATTTTAGGCTTTGCAGGTTATTTGCTTCTGGTTGTTTTTGAAATAGCAGGTTATGGTTGTTTGACGTATGGTTTCAGCAGGTGAGCTTGGCCTGGTTTTGATGCTTATCAGGTTTTAAGGCTTAAAGGTACAGGCTTGGTGTTTCTTCTTGATGGCCTTGGCCAGGTTTTCGGTTAAGTAGTAGGCAAGCTGTGCTTTTGGCTTTGGGTTGAATGTTGACAGTTTGTATATTTCTTTTTCTTTGGTAAAGAGTTATGCTTCTCCCCTTGAACTGTGTTGTTCTTTTGTATATTTTTTTCTTCCTATCTATCCTCCCTAAGCCTAAAGCATGAACCCTGCTTCTTATCTCCCTTCTTTCTTTCTCTTTGTACAGTTAAAAGAATTTTAAAATGTTTTTTTGCTGTACTTTCTGAAGGGGCCACCCTTGTTGGGAAATGATGGAAGGAAATGTATGCATATTTTTTTATCTTTCTTTGACAGCTTGGGTAGATTTTGTATTTTCCATATCTTTGCCAAATCTTCTTTTGACAGCTTGGGTAGATTTCTTGACATTTTTGACAGTAAGTTTGTACCTTTTGGATTTTGATAGAAAGTGGGAGTTTGGATTTTAGTTGGGTTTGAACTTGGAGTTGGAGATTGAGTTTTTGACATTTTGAACTTATGCATTTTTGGCATTTTGCATTCATGATTTAAATAAGATTCTTCCCTCTTTGTGAACCGGGAGAAATCCCGTGATTTGCAGAGAGGGTTAACTGATCCCAATCAGTGGCCCCTAGTGATGAATTTCTTCTGTCTGTATTTATTTTATCTGCTTTTTGACTTTCTCTTTTCTTTTGCAGGTGAATAATTGGATGGAGAGGAATAAAGTGAAGCATGAAGAATTAGAAATAAATAGGATAGTTTTTCCTTTTATTTAATATTTGAATTAATGTAAACCATTGTTTGTAATTAAATTATAACAATAATTGTACAAATAATTTCAAATATCAATAAAAGTCTTTATTATCCAACCAATTCTATTTCCTCTTTCTTTATTGTTTATTTATTCATTTAAAACTCTTTGAATTAAAATGATTGAAAAAATAAATTTCAATCACTTAATTTAGAATAATAAATAATTTAAATAAAACAATGTTTTAGTAATTGACCAATTAAACCTGTCCTTTCCAATATCCAAAGCAAAGCAGCAGTTAACCAAAATAAACTGATCAAGCGCATTCCCTTTTCACTGATTCTTTGCCAAGCACTGTAATTCCAAACTGCATATTCTTATTCTTTGACTGGTGAATTCAAACCAACTGCCTCCTCTTACTGATTAAATTAAAAACAATGCGAATTCGACCCGAATCTCGGAGTGACTTGCAAAGTGCTGTGGAATTTTAACCTTTCTGAGAATATGCCCAAAAAACCCTTAATTCTCGATTAAATGCCAAATAACGTTCGTCTGACCAAAATTGAGCCAAGATCAACCAAAACCCTAAGCCAACTGTTTGAAGCAATCCAGAGTCCTAAAAATCAATAAAACCCTAATTTCTGTTTGACTGACGAGAAAAGTCCGTTTGTCCGATTCTTGAGCCAGTTTGAAAAGTCAGGAAATGCCTGAAGCTGAGATTGCTGGTGGTAAGACGCGAGGGCAAATTTTGGGGTATAACAACCGCCGTTCACTGACGATGAACTACCAACATTCACTGAAGGTAGCAAAAAGATAACAAGCACCAACTCTTTCTAAAGGTGACCTACCAACTTTCACTGAAGGTAGAAAAAGAAAATATATCATAGCACCATTGTTCACTGATGATGAACTACCAATGTTTACTGAAGGTAGCAAAAGGATAACAAGTTTTCCCCAAGATTCTAGCATTTCACCTAGAATGGGTCTCAACTTCTTCTTTAACTGAGGCATTCTTCCTGGAAAGGGTAATATATAAGCTATCTCAAATAAAGAGATTACCACTTGCAAAGATTTCACAATGAACTGTCTCTGCGATATTGAAAGTCTTGACATCCACTGGTGTAATTTTGACAACAGACTTCAAACTATCCACTCATAGAGATGATAGCAAAAAAAGGTTACGTTGACTTTTACAGGGAAGTACAAGTTGCTCAAATAAAGAGACCTGCTACTTGTTGTTATAGGAAGGATTGTAAAAAAAAGACTTTCGGGGAACACAATATGACTTCCTGGAGAGAACAATATGGCTTCCTGGGGAATGAAATATGACTTCCTGGGGAAATGCCAATGTATTCCTACTGAGGAGATAAAGTCTTCTCGTGCAAAATAAATGCATATTCTCAAACCAAAACTCGAAGCTTTCAAAAGTCCAAAGTAATAATATTGCTGGGAAATAAAGATTCGATCCAGAAATAAACTGGAGTAAAATAGTCTACCAAAATAAATTCTCTGAGAAATGAACTCAAGAGGGAAACCTAAATCATGCAGACAAAGAGTTGTACTGGAAGGCTAAAGCAAAAGTCTTCCACGAGGGACAACTCAATGGGGAAATTGAAAGAACACACACTTTCTGCTTATGACTGACACTCTATTGGAGAGGGGACAACACAACTCTGTAAAACAGGGCAATACGTCCACAAAACAATAACGAATGTGAATGAGCAATGATTTTCCAAATTTTAACTATGCATGATATATGTATGAATGTATGAGTGTTATCGTGCATATGCTGACAAAACAGACATATAACAATGGGAGTAACCAGGAAAAACCAACTCAGGCACAATTAACACTCGGCTAAATCACATCCAAGATGAACATTCCATAAGAAAAAGTAGGCGCCAACTGAGGAAACAAAACCTACTGCATGGGTTAACTTCACTGGGGAGAAACGTAATTCAGAAGTAAACAAAACACAGCGACAAAACAGTACAAATACAGAGATATAACATCATTTCCCAGCCTTTACCAGGGAATAGCTCTCAAATTTCAACGGGGAAACAAATATTTTCAAAAGTAACGATTCTACTGGGGATTGCAAAATAAATTTCAAGTAAAGCAGATGGACACTGTTGTACCCCAAAATTTTCCCTCTCTCTTTTCCACAAGAAATCACAGCTTCGGGTTTTCCCTGACTTTTCAGATTGGCGTAAGAATCAGTCAAACAGACTTTTTCTTATCAGTCTATCCAAATTAGGGTTTTCATGGACTCTGGAACAGTTCAAGCAGATTATTAGGGTTTGGTTGAGTTTGGCTCAGGGTTTGATCAGGCAGGCGCTTTTGTGAAAATTAAATCAAGAACTAGGGTTTTTATGCACATTTTCAAAAGAATTTGAATCCACAGTGTCTTAATTGACTGTCACATGGTTTTGACGTTTGTTCAAGATTTCTGTCTAAACACCTGGGATAAAAGCTGAAGCATTTGAATTGAGAACTTGCAGTGTTTGGCTTAATCAGTAAAAGGAAAGGACATATGGGAATTTATTGTGATTGACTGTGCAATACTTTTGATTATTCGGAACGCCGGTCATTTATTGATTATTTATCATTTCTAAGTTAAAATTATTGGATATTTTCCAGTTATTATAATTTAAGAAATATAAATAATTAAATAAACAATTGAAGAAGAATTAAAAGAGATATCTGACAATAAAAAGACTTTTATTTATTTTTAATTATTTGTACAAAGTGTTATTTAAATACAATAATTATTTACAAGTATTTATAATAATATTTATTACAATGATTAAAAGTAAAATAAAATTGCATCCTAATTTTCCTAAGTCTTCATCTTCTACTGATGCTCCCCATTGCTCAATTAATTTTTATCTGCAAAAACAAAGAAAAAGAAAGAAGTCAAATGCAGATGAAATAAAAGGGCAGACAGATATTTAAAACTCATCATTAAAAGTGATTGGCCGGAATCAGTTGTTCACCCTCTCTGCAAATCACAAGAAATATTCTTGGTTCACAAAGAGGGATAGAAAATGTATGCAAGCATGAACTAATACAAAGCTGCATAGTTCATAATTCCAAGTTTTCAACCAAAGAGGCAAGCCAATTAAAAGTGGGCAAACAAGCTGCATAAAATGCATTGTCAACATGAACAAACAATGCACAAAGGAAAACTGAACTGTCACAAATTGCAAAACTGGAAAATGCCTAACCAAGTCCAATGTCAACTAAATTGTCCAAAAGTTGTCCAAAGAAGATATGGAAAGATATCAAAAGCCAAAAGCTGTCAACAAGTACACAAATGGCAGAAAATCTGGAAAAGAAGATAAGAGATATGCAGAGCAAAACTAATATGCAAGCAAACAATTCAAAATCACATCATTTTCCAGCCAATCACTTTTTCAGAAAGTACAGATTTAAACAATATAATATGTTTTCTCTGTGGAGAGAGAGAAGAGAGAGAGAAGAGGCTTACAGTGGGAAGGCTTAGGCTTAAGAGATATATAAAACAAAAGATATACCAGTACAAAAAAAGGAGGCAGAATACACCAAGCTCTCAACCTGTAATCTCAAACAAAAAGCCTAAAACTACAAACTGTTGCATAACACAAAGAGCCTGCCTCAAGCCTTAACCTGCTTCAAACAAACCAAAGTCCTGAAACCTGGTTCAAGACACAAACCTCAAAGCTTGTAAACTCTCAAACTTGCCTTAAACTTATTCAAACACGAGACCTAAACCCCCACAAATCAAAACTGTTCAGACCAAAAACAAGCCAAAGCCTAAAGATCCATACAAACATTCAACTACAAAATTGTGTCAAAGATTCAAACGACACAAAACCAGAAAAAGCTTTCAAGCCTGTAACACAAGCCTTAACCTACTAAGCCTCAAACTACCAGCCTGTTTTCAAGCTCATACCAAAAACCAGCATATGAACATGCCTGCTTGAACAACAAATAAAATCTTGTTCATTTTCAAAACCTGCACAATACCAGTTGCAGGTATCCAAATATACAGAATCCCAACACCCTCAGAGCAACCTCATCATAGGGTCAACAACAACATAAACATACTCAGATTCCAAACATCATCATCACAGAGAGAAACTCACTTAATGCCAAAGAGAGGGAAAGCAATACTGAAACTATCTCAGAACTATCATCATTGATAAGAAGGAAGAAGAAAAAGTCAATAACAACTAAGCAATCTCAGAATCAAATTATCATTGAACAAAAAAGGCAAGCAAGCAGAAGATATCAAAGCAACATCTTCAGTATCAACATTTCAACATACAGAAGCAAAAGCCAACATTCAAGAGAGGAAAAGAAGCGAGCAAGCAAAGGTTTTCAGTATTCATCACTAAACCACAAAAGCAAGATACGTGGTTACCAAAGCAAGCTAGCATCATACCCCCTCGCCTTCAGCTGTCTGAGACACGCCTCCAGTCCACCTCTCCTCCTCTCCAAGCAACGAACCCCAAAGGTAGTACCTCTTCCCTTTCTTTTCCACACGTCATACAAAAACAGATAGCACATAAAGAATCAATACATGAAAAGTTAAAAACATGCAAAGCTTGAAACCCTAAAGCATAAGACGGACAGAACTGTGAGGTCATTAACTTATAACATCGCCTGGATACAAACGTGGAGAGAGGGAAGATGGAAGAAGGCGTCTGGTAGTTGAGGCGAAGGGAGGAGGTCAGAATCCATGGCTCAAGGAGAACGAAGGAGACGATGAAGGAAACTGCGCCGCTCTAGCCTCTGTAACCCTGATTCCAAAGTGAAACAAAACAATGAAAACCCTAAGAAAAATGTTGTGAAACGCGTTCTGGGCCTTGCCCCATCCAAAAAACCCTCAAGCCCAATGATTTTGGCACTTGACCCCTCCTGGCGCGTTACACCCCCCCCCCCCTTTGTTTGTCTCAATCTGCATTGGGCTTGCCATGTACATGATGCCTAGGCCCATTTAACTCTTTCTTATTTTTCTTTTCTTATGATTATAAATCATTTTTTTAAATCAACACCTGTCTTTTTAAATTTCATAACCTAATTCTCTTTTGATTAAATAATACATTAATTTCTTTTTATAAAAATCTTACTAATATTGTTTATCACACTTTAAATATAAATATTAGATTTTTTTTATTAGGTTTAAACGATTTTCTCTTTAGAACTTTTTTTAATTAAAAACTTTTGTATATAAACTAAAATACATAAGCATTAATTTTTCTTAAAACTTAAAACATTTTTCCTTTCTTTTAATTAAAACTTTTGTTTATATATAAAATTAACAAAAAATACAAAAAAATAATATTAATACTTAATAAATACATATTTGCATCACGAGTAAATAATCACATACAGTTTCACAAATACTTTTGACACATTGCTTTTATGCTTATACATTGCTACATTTTACATTGAGAATATGACGATTCAATTTGGTTATAAATATTATTCAGACACTACTATCCTGATAAGTCTCATTCCCATTTGTAAATATTTGTACCCCCATTCCCGGATACTTATTTGTAATAGCTTAGACTTTAAATTCCCGCAATTTATCGCTTTCATATACCGTATAGTAATTAGGGTTTGTATGCAAAGATTCAAAATCAACCGCTAGATAACCTAATACAAAGACAAATGCATGACAATCAATACACAATTCACACTTGCACCCTTAGGGTAATCCCGCTTGTTGCCTTCCAAAATGGGCCATGCTTGCATGTTGAGTTTCTTTGGCAAAACAAAAACGAATCAAATGATCATAGTCCCTCGATGACGCTTTCAAAGTTGCCTAAAAAATGATCAAGTCCCTTAAAGGAAAATTGCTAAAGACACTTGGCACCATTGCATTCATGGTCTAAACAATGACCCGTGCCCGTCCCGTTAACATCCTAACACAAGATTGTCCACCAAATACAATGGTGGAACAATACTGTTAAAAGGGTTAAAACATGAGAAAAATCTTTGAGTAAATTTAGGGGTAGACAACTCTTAGTTACTTGATCAAACTTGCAAAACACACTTGCCTACTTTCAAAACACACTTCACAACACAACTTTCAAAAACAAATTTCAAAACCTTGAAACATCTTTTCAAAAAGACACACACCTTTTGTAAAACATTCGAGTAAAGAATTGTTACAAGGGTTGCCTAGACAAGGCATCTTTTTCAAAGAATTTTCAAAACACACACACACACACACACCACCATTTCAAGCAATTGAAAATCAAAGGCATGTGATCTAAAACAAGTAACTAAGAGCCCATGGATAACCATGGATAGAAAGGGTGCTAATACCTTCCCTTTCTATAATCTACCCCTCGAACCCACGAAAACATCTCAAAGGTTTTTCCTGTGCTTTTTAACCTTTCCTTTAGGATAAAATAAAAAGTCGGTGGCGACTCTTGCTAAACCAAACAAGTGCGAATACAAACGCAAAACCTCAAGTCAGTTCTCCCACCGTATCACAGAACTGGCGACTCTGCTGGGGATTCTAAAACTTACCTCTAAGGGGAATTAAGTTCTGGAAGACTCTCTTAGCTGGGGAAATCAAAAGGGCAAGAGGTTTCTCCTCTAAACAAATGCCATCAAAGATCAAGTGCAACAACTTGAATCAGGGGCTATGACCCACTCGACATGGTGAGCTTGATTCTCGTGGAAAGACATCCACCGATACAAAGTTCTCCAATCAAAAATCGAAGTTCAACCTTTAACATTCTCTTGTGTTTACCCTGAGAGATCCTTGAAAACATGCATCCACATATCATGCATTACATCATAACAATTTTAACTTTTCAGGTTTCCTTATTCTCCTACTGTTTATTTCAGTAGAGATGGCTCTGGAGCAGAATATCAAGGGCATCCAAGCTCAAAATGCTCAACTTCAAGAGATGTTCCTGAACCTATCCAGGGGGCAGGAAGAGTTGAAAGTACTCCTCGCTAGGAACCTGGCCGAGAAAAATTCGGAAGACGATAAGGACCAACAGTTGGAACAACTGCAAACTGAGGTTGAAGCATTGAGAACCCAGGTGCTAGGGCAGATGGCTCTTATCCAAGGCCTAGCCCGAAGACAAGAAGAGCTGGGAACCATTATCAATCAATTTCGTCAAGACAGTTGCAGCCGTATGGGGCAAACAATCAGGATTGGAAATCAAGGCCTTTCTCAGCTTCCCATGAGACAAGGAACCAGTTTAAAAGAGAGAATACCTTCTCACTTTGCTTCCACATCACGAGCCCAACAACGACCTCGTCAACATCAACCGGATAATCATCCAAAGGTCACACCTAAAAGACAATTCACTCAAATCAACATGCCATTGTCACAAGCATTGCAGCACATGTTGAAGATGAATCTGATTTCGGTGATAAACCCTCATCCGAACCCCAAAACTTTTTCTCCCAGCTACAATCCAGATGCCAGGTGTGCCTATCATTCTGATGGTCCTGGACATGATACAAACGATTGTTGGGCGTTGAAGTATAAAATTCAAAACCTGATCGACGAAGGAATGCTGGAGTTCACACACGATGGCCAGACTGAATTCTTCTGCCAAGGGTTCTCCACTTGAAATGACAAAGCTCAAACTGAGAGACTTTTGTTCCATTTGAATTTTCAAAGTTGTAACTCATTTTGTTATTCAAACAATTATCTGTTGATGTCAAACTCTGTTTCATTAATGCATTGCATATGTTTGTCTTGAATTCATCCATTTGTTTTCACTACTCTTACGCTTTCCTTATGATATGTAACTCTTGATAAAAAGCTGCAAGCCTTTAGAGGGAGGATGATGAAACAATACCATAATCTTATACAGTATGCTTTTGATTAGACCTTGCTGATGATGTACAGGCATTTCTTTCAATTCCCAAACACTGGAGTTATAAGGAAGATAATCCCTAGTCAACCCCTTCGAGCCAAAGAAGTAGGAGTTTTCTGTTCTAAACAAATTAAAACCTTTGATATAAACCTGGGGTAGGGTAGTATCTCAGTTAATTCAAAAAAAGATGTGCATTGAAGTCGCAAACTCTCAGTTCGTAATACAACGAACGACATAAAAAAAAAGACATTCCTCTGGAATCAAAAGACAGTGGTGGTTCCTTATTTCATAGGCAGTCATTACCTCTCAAAAGAGAAAAGCCCACTGAGCCAAAACCTACAAAGAAGGCTTAAGAAAGCTGGGGCATCCCGCTGACTGTAATCTCGAAAACAGGAACAGTCAAGCAAAAGTTAGGGATAACAAATCAAAAGAACGAGGTTGTTACAAATCCTCAACAACAAAAAAAAATGTTGCAAAAAATGATGACTGCCTTCCCAATAAATTCAATTGGTGAACCATCACTCAAAAGTCATTCCAAACTCGAATAGAGTGCGACGCACAATTAAGTGAGTCTAGGGTTGAAGAACATCACGAAGAGCGGGTGGGTACAAATATACTTTGAGCCTTTATCCTTTGTTTCTTAAACCGTGAACCAGGCCATGTTACAACCCTTCAAAAGTCCTAATTGAAGCATGGTTTAGTTCAAAAGCATACTGTTTCAAAAGGTATCCTGACTCCTGTAAGGCTTTGCCCTAAATCTTGCGTTGAATTTGTCTTATAAAAAGTTTTCTGCTAAAAAACGCATTTTTTAAAACTTCGAGACAAGCATAAACTTTGCATCATTTGAATATCGTTGTTTGCACACAGTTATTTGTTTGACAGCGAAGAAATTCCTACAGCGAATGTTCGGAGGAACGAAAACTCTCTCAGTGAGTAAAATCACTTCAAGAAGGATGACACTTCCATTGACAAATCTCCTATCAACAAGGGGGCATGACATGTCGCTATCCAATTAACCTGGGGCAGTCCAGTCAAGGTTTCAACAAAACCTTTCAAAGTTCAATTAACCTGGGGTAGTCCAGTCAAGATTTCAACAAAATCTCTCAATTGCAGGTTAACCTGGGGCAAGTCTCCGTCACCATCACTTGGGGCATTCGAATGTCAATCACCAAGGTCATCAAAATTCCTTCATCTTTTGAAGTAGTAATCATCAAAGGTTCCTTCATCTTTTGAAGTAGTAATCGTCAAAGATTCCTTCATCTTTTGGAGTAGTAATCAAAGATTCCTTCATCTTTTGGAGTAGTAACCATCAAAAATTCCTTCATCACCTGCTGGAAGTTACAACCACCAATAGAATAACGGACAATTGAAGCTCCTAAAAATCTGTTTCTATCAAGAATGAAGACTCTCATCCTTAAAACCTTAGAAGATTGGTATACTCCCAATTTCTAACCGTTAACAGAATGAAGACTCTCATCCTTAAAACCTTAGAAGATTGGTATACTCCCAATTTCTAACCGTTAACAGAATGAAGACTCTCATCCTTAAAACCTCAGAAGATTTGTATACTCCCAATTTCTAACCGTTAACAGAATGAAGACTCTCATCCTTAAAACCTCAGAAGATTGGTATACTCCCAATTTCTAACCGTTAACAGAATGAAGACTCTCATCCTTAAAACCTTAGAAGATTGGTATACTCCCAATTCCTGACTGTTAACAGAATGAAGACTCTCATCCTTAAAACCTTAGAAGATTGGTATACTCCCAATTTCTAACCGTTAACATAATGAAGACTCTCATCCTTAAAACCTCAGAAGATTGGTATACTCCCAATTTCTAACCGTTAACAGAATGAAGACTCTCATCCTTAAAACCTCAGAAAATTGGTATACTCCCAATTTCTAACCGTTAACAGAATGAAGACTCTCATCCTTAAAACCTCAGAAGATTGGTATACTCCCAATTTCTAACCGTTAACAGAATGAAGACTCTCATCCTTAAAACCCCAGAAGATTGGTATACTCCCAATTTATAACCGTTAACAGAATGAAGACTCTCATCCTTAAAACCTCAGAAGATTGGTATACTCCTGATTTCTGACTGTTAACAGAATGAAGACTCTCATCCTTAAAACCCCAGAAGATTGGTATGCTCCCAATTTCTGACCCCCAACAGAATGAAGATTCTCATTCTCAAAGTGGCGTATAACCCAAGTTCCAGATTAATACCTATAGCAAGCCAGGAAAATATATGTGGACGACTGATTATGGATTAATACCTGAAACCAGCCAGGAAACCATCTACATGAAGAGATTGAAGATCAACACCTGTAACAAGCTAGGAAAACTATCTTTCTTTCTCAGGTCAGAGATCAATACCTGAAACCAGCCAGGACAGTATCTCCTTGACCAACCTTTCTTAAGTTCCAGATTAATACCTGTAGCAAGCTAGGAAAATATCTGTGGACGACTGATTGTGGATTAATACCTGAAACTAGCTAGGAAACCATCTACATGAAGAGATTGAAGATCAACACCTGTAACAAGCCAGGAAAACTATCTTTCTTTCTCAGGTCAGAGATCAATACCTGAAACCAGCCAGGACAGTATCTCTTTGACCAACCTTTCTTAAGTTCCAGATTAATACCTGTAGCAAGCCAGGAAAATATCTGTGGACGACTGATTGTGGATTAACACCTGAAACCAGCCAGGAAATCATCTACATGAAGAGATTGAAGATCAATACCTGTAACAAGTCAGGAAAACTATCTTCCTTTCTCAGGTCAGAGATCAATACCTGAAACCAGCCAAGACAACTATCTCACCGACCAACCTTTTCAGGATCCCATATCAATACCTGCAGCAATCAAAAGATTCTTGCAATCCCCAGCGGAGCTAAAACTCCCAACTATCAATCCCCAAGCAGAATGGAGACTCTCATTCTCAGTTCCTCATAGGATATTCGAATATTCTCTAGTGAAGATCCCCTCAAGACAGGAATCCCCAGCAGATTGGCATACAACCCAAGCTCCTGATTCCCCAACAGTGGTCCCAGGACTTCTCATTTTCAACAATCAAAAGATTTTCAACCCCCTGCAGCAGTCAAAGATTCACTTTCCACGACAGTAGTCAAGATTCTTTTATCTCCAGCTATCCAGGATTCGTCTTCCTCAGCAAGACAGCTCATCAGCCTACATGCGCATTCATTACATTCATATCATAAACATTGATATAACATACATTGCATCATACATTTCATGCAACATGACTTTGTGTTTCAGCTAATATCTTACCCTTTTTCAGGATAAAGATTAATAAGCTTCAGACTCGACTTCTGAAAACAGTTCACGGGTTCTCCAGTAACGGATGTTAACCTATCGCTTGTTCAGATTCCAAGACTTCTGAAAAAAGTTTACGGGTTCTCCAGTAACGGATGTTAACCTATCGCTTGTTCAGATTCCAAGACTTCTGAAAACAGTTCACGGGTTCTCCAGTAACGGATGTTAACCTATCGCTTGTTCAGATTCCAAGACTTCTGAAAACAGTTCACGGGTTCTCCAGTAACGGATGTTAACCTATCGCTTGTTCAGATTCTTCAACTTCTGAAAACAGTTTATGGATTCTCCAAACACGGAGGTTAATCTATCGCTTGTTCAGACTCAACTTTTGAAAACTGTTTACGGACGCTTCCCAACATGGATGCTGATCTATTGCTTATTCATCTCCAAGACTTCTGAAAATAGTTTACGGACGCTTCCCAACATGGATGCTGATCTATTGCTTATTCAACTTCAACTCCTGAAAACAGTTTACGGATTCTCCAAACATGGATGTCAATCTATTGCTTGTTCAGACCCCCAGTTCAGAGATATTCCAAAACATGGATACCTTTCTGATACTCGTCCACTCATCAACGACATACAGTTCAACAAACATTTCCAGATGGCATCTATAAGCCCATCCTCATACCGACAATTTCCAGATGGCATCTCTAAGCCCATCCCCCGACAAGATTCTGTCACATTTCCAGATGGCATCTATAAGCCCATCCTCCTACCAACAACTTCCAGATGGCATCTCTAAGCCCATCCCCCGACAAGATTCTGTCACATTTCCAGATGGCATCTCTAAGCCCATCCTCCTACCAACAATTTCCAGATGGCATCTCTAAGCCCATCCCCCGACAAGATTCTGTCACATCCCTAGATGGCATCTTTAAGCCCATTCCCTCTACCATCACATCACCGAGTGCAAATTTTTTGGGTACTCTAGTGTCCAATCTCCTTTTACCTTTGAGTCGCGAATGGCAAACTTGCCAATCTAACTCTTCAGGTTCAAGAAGATTGAACAGGGGCAACTGTTGTACCCCAAAATTTGCCCTCTCTCTTTTCCACAAGAAGTCACAGCTTCGGGTTTTCCCTGACTTTTCAGATTAGCGTAAGAATCAGTCAAACAGACTTTTTCTTATCAGTCTATCCAAATTAGGGTTTTAATGGACTCTGGAATAGTTCAAGCAGATTATTAGGGTTTGGTTGAGTTTGGCTCAGGGTTTGATCAGGCAGGCGCTTCTGTGAAAATTAAATCAAGAACTAGGGTTTGTATGCGCATTTTCAGAAAAATTTGAATCCACAGTGTCTTAATTGACTGTCACATGGTTTTGACGTTTGTTCAAGATTTCTGTCTAAACACCTGGGATAAAAGCTAAAGCATTTGAATTGAGAACTTGCAGTGTTTGGCTTAATCAGTAAAAGGAAAGGACATATGGGAATTTATTGTGATTGACTGTGCAATACTTTTGATTATTCGGAACGCCGGACGTTTATTGATTATTTATCATTTCTAAGTTAAAATTATTGGATATTTTCCAGTTATTATAATTTAAGAAATATAAATAATTAAATAAACAATTGAAGAAGAATTAAAAGAGATATCTGACAATAAAAAGACTTTTATTTATTTTTAATTATTTGTACAAAGTGTTATTTAAATACAGTAATTATTTACAAGTATTTATAATAATATTTATTACAATGATTAAAAGTAAAATAAAATTGCATCCTAATTTTCCTAAGTCTTCACCTTCTACTGATGCTCCCCATTGCTCAATTAATTTTTATCTGCAAAAACAAAGAAAAAGAAAGAAGTCAAATGCAGATGAAATAAAAAAGCAGACAGATATTTAAAACTCATCATTAAAAGTGATTGGCCAGAATCAGTTGTTCACCCTCTCTGCAAATCACAAGAATTTTTCTTGGTTCACAAAGAGGGATAGAAAATGTATGCAAGCATGAATTAATACAAAGCTGCATAGTTCATAATTCCAAGTTTTCAACCAAAGAGGCAAGCCAATTAAAAGTGGGCAAACAAGCTGCATAAAATGCATTGTCAACATGAACAAACAATGCACAAAGGCAAACTGAACTGTCACAAATTGCAAAACTGGAAAATGCCTAACCAAGTCCAATGTCAACTAAACTGTCCAAAAGTTGTCCAAAGAAGATATGGAAAGATATCAAAAGCCAAAAGCTGTCAACAAGTACACAAAGGGCAGAAAATCTGGAAAAGAAGATAAGAGATATGCAGAGCAAAACTAATATGCAAGCAAACAATTCAAAATCACATCATTTTCCAGCCAATCACTTTTTCAGAAAGTACAGATTTAAACAATATAATATGTTTTCTCTGTGGAGAGAGAGAAGAGAGAGAGAAGAGGCTTACAGTGGGAAGGCTTAGGCTTAAGAGATATATAAAACAAAAGATATACCAGTACAAAAAAAGGAGGCAGAATACACCAAGCTCTCAACCTGTAATCTCAAACAAAAAGCCTAAAACTACAAACTGTTGCATAACACAAAGAGCATGCCTCAAGCCTTAACCTGCTTCAAACAAACCAAAGTCCTTAAACCTGGTTCAAGACACAAACCTCAAAGCTTGTAAACTCTCAAACCTGCCTTAAACTTATTCAGACACGAGGCCTAAACCCCCACAAATCAAAACTGTTAAGACCAAAAACAAGCCAAAGCCTAAAGATCCATACAAACATTCAACTACAAAACTGTGTCAAAGATTCAAACGACACAAAACAAGAAAAATCTTTCAAGCCTGTAACACAAGCCTTAACCTACTAAGCCTCAAACTACCAGCCTGTTTTCAAGCTCATACCAAAAACCAGCATATGAACATGCCTGCTTGAACAACAAATAAAATCTTGTTCATTTTCAAAACCTGCATAATACCAGTTGCAGGTATCCAAATATACAGAATCCCAATACCCTCAGAGCAACCTCATCATAGGGTCAACAACAACATAAACATACTCAGATTCCAAACATCATCATCACAGAGAGAAACTCACTCAATGCCAAAGAGAGGGAAAGTAATACTGAAACTATCTCAGAACTATCATCATTGATAAGAAGGAAGAAGAAAAAGTCAATAACCACTAAGCAATCTCAGAATCAAATCATCATTGAACAAAAAAGGCAAGCAAGCAGAAGATATCAAAGCAACATCTTCAGTATCAACATTTCAACATACAGAAGCAAAAGCCAACATTCAAGAGAGGAAAAGAAGCGAGCAAGCAAAGGTTTTCAGTATTCATCACTAAACCACAAAAGCAAGATACGTGGTTACCAGAGAAAGCTAGCATCATACCCCCTCGCCTTCAGCTGCCTGAGACACGCCTCCAGTCCACCTCTCCTCCTCTCCAAGCAACGAACCTGTTGTACCCCAAATTTTGACCTAAGATACAATCTCCCATCTGCATCATTACATTGCAAGGGTTTTGACATATTTTTATCAATTTTCAAAGCAGTTTTAAAATTCATAACTTTTTCCAGTCAAGAGCTGTTTATTTTGAACGCTAAATTTATTAATTGATCAATGCTAAAATGATGTTTATTAATTATTTATTATCTTAAATTTAAATAATTGGAATTTATTTTCAGTTATTATATAATTTAAAGATTTATAAATAATAAAATAAATATTTGAAAAGAAGGTTTTTATTTGATCAATGATGTTTATTTAATTATTTATCATTCTAAATTTAAATAATTGGAATTGATTTTCAGTTATTATATAAATTAAAGAGTTATAAATAATGAAGTAAATAATTGAAGAAAAGTTAATTGATCAATGAGGTTTATTTAATTATTTATCATTCTAAATTTAAATAATTGAAACTGGTTTTCAGTTATTATATAATTTAAAGAATTATAAACGATAAATAAACAATTGGAAAAAAGGAAAAGAATTAATTGGTAAATAATAGAATTTTTATTCATCTTTATTCTAATTATTACAATTGTTGTTTAAATACTATTGTACAAAGTATTTATAATGACAATTACATAAAAAGTTTAAAGTAAAATAAAAAAACTATTTTTCCTAAGTTCTAAATCTTCATCTTCTATCCAATGCTCATTTGATTTTTACCTGCAAATAATTAAAAGAAAAAAGTCAGAAATAAATAAATAATGAAAAGCAGAAAAATTAATTTTAGTGTTCATCATTAAAAGCAAACGGCTGGAATCAGTTTTACCCTTTTTGCAAATCACGGGATTTCTCCCGGTTCACAAAAAGGGATGAATTTTTATTGACAAATATGAATGCACAAATTTAAATATGCACAAATTCACTCTTGTCAAAATTGCATTTCAAAATAAACTGCACAAGTTAAAAATATGCATAAACTCAATTTTTTAAAATCCACTGCACAAGTTAAAACCATATGCACAAAACTACATATTTCAAACAGCATACAAAATTCAACAGCATATGCAAGTTTCCAAAGCATTGCAACGTAAACATGCCACAATATAGGAAGAGGCCAAAAATCAAAGGCTCCCATGCAGTAGACAAAGAGAAATGTGCAGTTAAAACCATATATGCAAGCAATATATTTTCTTTTTCATCATTTTCCAACACTGTGCTTTTTCAGAGCAAGTAAAGTACACAACATTTTAATGTTTCATTTGTACTTAAGAGAGAGAAGAGAGGAAGAGTGTTTTTACAGGTTTTTGGCTTAGGCAGGAATTGGATAGCAAACAAATCAGCAGTAATACAGTAGAGAAAAGATAAGCATGAAAAAGGGATAGAAAACAAACTGATGTAGCAGCATATGTGCAGAGAGAAGGCAGAAGTATAGTAAAATGTACAACATGTAACGTAAACCTCAAGGGAGGAAGGCCAGCAACTGATATAACATTACCAAACCCCTTCAAAACATAGAGAGAGTTCACAACCTATAGAAAAGTTTTCAAAAAAACGAAAATTGTCAAATACAAAAACCATTTTCTCCAAGCCTCAATCAAATATGGCCTAAACCATAAAACCTGTTATTTATCAAAGTCCAAACCTGCTTAAGTTTGGAACCAGCATAAACAAATATGGCCTAAAACCATAAAACCTGTGAGCCATTTCAAAACCTGCTATCTCAAACCAAAAACCAGTTCAACTATTTCCAAAACTAGCATAAACACCATCAAACATTAAACCATGGCCTAAACCAGTAAAACCAATATGAACCTAAAACCATAACTTCTCCAACCTGGTTACCCTCCTAAAACCCTCATACCAACCAACATTCAAAGCCAAAAATCAGAAAAACCAGAACAACGCAAACCTACATGAAACTGTCCAAACCATAAGGCCTCAGAAGTAATCATCATTGGCCATTTAAGCATACAGAAGTAAAGCAAAAGGAAGAAGTCAAGCTAATCAAAACAAACATGTTTCAACAATAGCATCATTCAAATCTCAGCATACAACAAAGCATCTCAACGACAGCATATTCAAGCATAAGGCCTCAGTATTCATCATAGGCCATTAGAAAGGCAACCGGAGCAAGTCAAAAGGAAGAAGAAGGAAAGCCAAATCAAAACGAAAATGTTCCAACAACAAATGTTCAAGGCAACGCGAAAAGCATCAGAATATTCATCATTGGCCAACAATACAAAGGCAACAGAATCACAGTGAAGAAGAAGAGAAAAAGTATACAACGAAGGCAACTCAGAGGCAAATTCAAGGCAACTAAGAGAAGAGGAAAGATACAAATACAGAGTACCAGGCAACTGAAGCAAGCATCACGCATTTTCTTCCGCCCTTGTCCTCCTACGCACACCCAACCTCCCTCCTCCATCTCCAAGGGTAACTTTTCTCTTTCTCTCAAAAATACCTCAAATAATAACCATTAATTTCGAAGTCAGAATCGCGAAATGGATGAAAAATCATAGCATGCAAATCGTAACCAAACACTAACGAATAAGAAAACAAAATTTACCGTGAATCTGTTGCCCAAGCATCTTATTGGAGGGAAGAGGGAGATCAAGGTACCGGTGGCCATGGACAAAGGCAAGTCAGAAGCGAGCAACACGAAGAAGACGAAGACGAAGAATGAACAAGCGAACGGCGCAAAAACCCTAATCCCTTTCTCTCAAAACTAAAACACGTTTAACCCTAAAAACAAATTATGAAACATGATTGGACCTTAACCCCTTTTTCTGCCTTAAGCCCAGCGAACTTCTTTCACACCCCCCATTTATGTTCCTGATTGGGCCCCTTTGAGACTTTTGGCCCATGCTTAGTTTTTGTCTATCCCTTTATTCTTGTTACACCTTTTTTTTTCTATTTTTACTTTCTCTTAGCTTTTTTTTGCATTTTATTAATTTAGTAATCATAAGACTTAATCAAAGAAAAGATTTAATTAAAACAATTTTATATAATTGGATCATTTTTATTAAGTTTAGCTTTAGGTTTAATTTAGTAATTTTTTAGTATTATTTCTAATTAGGTAAATTAAATAGCTTTTAAGTTTTAATTTAGTGTAGATTTATTTAATAACTCTTAAAAATAATACTTTTATTAATGTTAAAAAAGACATAAAAACATAAACTTAAGAAAACATTTTATTTCATTTAATTAATTCCCTCGCTTTAGTTAATACTAATACAAAAACATAAAAAATAGAAACATATAAAAGCCTTAAAAAAAAACATTTTATTTTTCTTAATTAATTCTCTTGCGTTATTAATATTAAACAAATATAAAAAAAGGCATGTTCGCACATTTAGTGTTTTATTTAATTGTTGTATATCGTTATCTATTTAATTTTTCTGTTTAATTATTTTTGTCGTTACATGATTATTCTGTTTAATTCTAAATCCAAAGGAAAAAATGATCAAACTGGACGACTTCATGTCCTCGAGTCTAATCACGCGAATATTTTGCATTTCATTAAAACTTAAGACAATTTTTCCCCAAATATTCAATCTTTTCAAAAGTTATACCTTTTAAGCCAAAACTTCGACATTAGGTCGTCGCGTCTTTAAAAACCCTTCCGTACCCCTTTTCGGCCAAAACAATTTATTTTTAAATCAAACGAACATTTTAATAAACAGATATTTCAAAAGGTTCCTATAGAGTACTATAGATACATTGGGTGCTAATACCTTCCGACTGTATAACCAACCCCCGAACCATAGATCTCTTTTCAAAAACGCCTTGTATTTTTATTACTTTTAAAAAGTATTATTTCACATTGCATATTTAGGCTTTTATTTCGCTCTTTCCCCTTTTCCCTTGGAAATAATAAAGCGCGGTGGCGACTCTTGCTTTTGTAAGGCGAATTAATCAATAATTCGATCTCCGATTTACCCCGCTACATTTTTTATCGCTACAGAATTGGCGACTCTGCTGGGGAAAGATTGACCTCTTGCTGGTCCATCCCTAAGTGGGTTAAGCCTAATTTGTTTTATCTGTTTTATTATTATTTGATTTATTTGATTATGTGTTTAAAATTGGGGTTGTTTGGGTTTTTTGCAAAGGACGAATCCTATACCCGGATTAAGTTACACTTAAGAATAGGACGGGCGGTACAGTCATGTTAACTTTGAGGGAGTAATTCCGAAGAAGGAGGCATGAGATCCCCCACTCAATGGAAGGCCCTCTTGAACTTAATATTTGTTTACCGAGTAATCGGGAAGACATTCTTATTTTTGACCTAGGAGCCAGAGAAATTGAGGACCGTAGAACCCTAACCCATCTTGGCCTTTTAGGTGTAGCGCGGAGACTATAATGGAGTAATTCGAAAGTAGTTGTTACGCGATGCTACGCTCGGATGAGTTTCTCTTGAGAATATTGCTAATTATTGAGTAATCAAGACGTTGGCAATATCCGAAGGAGGAATGTAGACTCTGGGGAACTCTTAGAACCTTGTCTTACAGGTGTGATTGAACCGTTAGTACATACCTTTGGGTGGGCTTTACCCTCGACTCCATGCTGAAACGTTGAACCTTTGAACCCCATGTTTGCGAACTTGTGTGTAACTGTTGCATTATCATTCATTCATGCATTCATCAACATTTTTGTAAAAAAAAAACTTGTTTTTCAAGTTGCTTAGGAATGATTTTTGCAGACATCTCAGGTACTATGGAATTTGGAAGGAGAAACACTCTAAGTTTTAGTTTTAAGGAGCCCGAGATCGAAGAACTGAAGAGTTTAATTCCTGAGATCAAGAACCCGACGGATTTTCAGAAAAAGTATGGGTCCATTATACCTCTCATGAAGCGCAAGATGAAGGAAGGCATCCTTAATACATTGGTCCAATTCTACGATCCTTTGTACCAATGTTTTACTTTTCCAGATTACCAGTTAATGCCCACCTTAGAAGAGTACTCCTACATACTTGGTTTGCCGATCACCGACTGTGTTCCTTTTTCTGGATTAGAAGAGGAGCCCAAATCTCACGAGATAGAGACCATCACCCACTTGAAGAAATCTGAGATAGAGGAGAACATGACTACAAAAGGGGGAATCCGAGGTTTGTCTGCGCAGTTTTTGTTGAGGAAAGCTCGTCATTTCGCTGAGATAAAAGATACTATTGCCTTTGAAGACGTCTTTGCTTTACTCGCTTATGGTCTTTTCTTGTTCCCTAACGTTGATAAGTTTGTGGATATCAACGCCATCAGAATTTTCTTGATTGGAAATCCGGTCCCTACGCTGTTAGGAGATACCTACTACTCCATCCATCTTCGAAACTCTTATCAAGGAGGGATGATTATTTGTTGTGCACCGTTGCTGTATCAGTGGTATGTTTCTCATCTACCTAGGTCTGATGTTTTATGGGATCTCGAGAAGGAGCCGCGATGGGCGCCAAAAATTATGGCTCTCACTCATTTCAACATTGATTGGTATAATCGAGTTTACTATAACGTGAAGATCATCGATAGCTGTGGTGCTTTTCCTAACGTGCCCCTTCTTGGTACGAAGGGTGGAATCAACTATAACCCTGTTCTCGCGCGCCGTCAGTTTGGATACCCGATGAGGGACAAGCCAAACAACATCCATGTGAGTGGTTTCTTTTTACAAGAAGGACAAGATCACCAGGCATCTAAGAAGGAGATCGAAGGAGCTTGGCGCCATATCCATAGGAAAGGGAGAGATATGTTAGGACATAGAGGTGTCGTTTCTTTGGAGCCTTACCTACAATGGGTCCGTGCTAGGGCTTGTGCTCTCAAGATGCCCTATAAACCTGAGAAACCTTTATTCCCTACCGTTGCATCATCATCTGTTGATAACCCTATCGAGAATATGGGAGAATACCAAGGAAATCTGGCTAGGATGAAGTCCGAGAGAGATGCTTGGAAAGAAAAGTATAATATGTCTGAATATGAGAATCGGGTCCTGGCTCGACAGCTAAAGGAAAAGGAGGACTTTCTCTTTATTCAAGACGGCTGGTTCATTGATCATGATGAGAAACTTCGTCAAAAGGATGCTTTATTGAAGAAGTATGCTAGTGAAAGGAAGAGAAAGAAGGAAGGTTCGGTAAGCGTTTCTCTTGTTCCCAATCTGCAGAAGGAAATCATTGATCGACTGGTAGCTGAGAAGAAAGAGATGGAAGACTTTTATGAAGAGAAGATCAGGAAGCTCCGGTTACAGTTGGCATTTGGTCCTTCATCTGATGATTCTGAGTGATCTTTAGTTCTTAGTTTTATTTTATTGATGTCATTTTGTAAAACTTTGTAAAAGGGCTTCATGTTCCGAAGTTGTAATTTACTGCTTTTATTATGGGCTTCATACTCCGAAGTTGTAATTTATTACTTTTATTATGGGCTTCGTGCTCTGAAGTTGTAATTTATTACTTTTATTATGGGCTTCATGTTCCGAAGTTGTAATTTACTGCTTTTATTATGGGCTTCATGCTCCGAAGTTGTAATTTATTACTTTTATTATGGGCTTCATGTTCCGAAGTTGTAATTTACTGCTTTTATTATGGGCTTCATGCTCCGAAGTTGTAATTTATTACTTTTATTATGGGCTTCATGTTCCAAAGTTGTAGTTTACTGCTTTTATTATTGGGTTGTTATCCCACAGTTATATTTCATTGTTTTATTGTTCCAAAGTTGTAAGTTGTAATTTACCGCTTTTGATTAATGGATTGAGTTTTTGTTGTTCCAAATTCCTTTACCATTGATGTGTGCAAAATTATTGAAGGTCCTTGAAAAACTATTAAAATGAATCATCATTTGCATCACACATCATGCATCATGCAACATTCCACTTCACATGTTTTCTAGAGTCTTATCCTTGTTTCTTTTGCCACTCCGAGGGTTGTCAAGCTGTCTCATCGATACGATACTCGAGCCAATCGACAGAGAAAGATGGAAGATCTGGAACAGGAAAACCATGAGCTTTGTGAGGAGGTCTCTACCCTTCGTATCAATATGGAAAAGTTAACTGCGCTAGTGGAAAGTTTGATGGCTGCTCAGAATCAGCCATCGACTACAGCTGCTGAGATTCAGACTTCAACTATTGTGGTTTCCGAGATTGTCACCGTTCCAACATCTGTGACTCAAATCAACTCTCCGCTTCAGCATTAGATGCCGAAAGGTTTTCCGTGGGGAATGCCTTACAACTTTGTTCCAGAGGGGTATCAGCCTGTCGTACAACCTTTGTTTCAACCTGCTTTGTCTCTTCCTCAGCCAGAGACAACTGCCATGCCGCCAGTAATCCCGCCTGTGACACCTTTTCCGCAACCAGTAATGACAATTGTCGCTCCTGTGGTTCACTCCGTGCCATACTTGAATGAACCTACTTATCCTGCCGAGCCTGCTAAAAGTTTGGGTCTTTTTGATAGAATGGAAGAATTTCAAGACCAATTCCAAGAAATGCAGAAGGAGCTCAGAGCGTTAAAGGGGAAGGATTTGTTTGGGAAGAACACTCATGACCTCTGTTTAGTTCCGTATGTCAAGATTCCAGCAAAATTCAAAGTGCCAGACTTTGAGAGGTATAAGGGTGATTCGTGTCCTCGAAGTCACTTGACTATGTACGTGAGAAAGATGTCTACGTATTCTGATGATCATGACTTATTGATTCATTATTTTCAAGATAGTTTGACGGGTGCTGCTCTAAAGTGGTATATGGGTTTAGACAGCATTCGGATCTGCAACTTCAACGATCTTAGCGAAGCCTTTGTTCACCAGTATAAGTACAATGTTGACATGGCGCCGGATAGGGATCAACTCCGGGCGATGTCGTAGAGAGACAGAGAATCTTTTAAGGAATATGCCCAGAGGTGGCGTGAAATAGCTGCTCAAATCTATCCTCCTCTTGAGGAGAAAGAGATGACGAAGATATTCTTGAAGACTTTAGGTTCCTTTTACTATGAGAGAATGATTGCCAGCGCACCCAGTGACTTCACCGAAATGGTAAGCATGGGCATGTGGTTAGAGGAAGGGATTCGTGAAGGGCGTTTGGTTAAAGAAGGAAGTCCGTCTAGCAGTACTAAGAAGTTTGGAAGTGTTTTCCCGAAAAGAAAAGAGCAGGATGTCAGCGTATTGTTCCCAGGGAGACCGAGGAGAGGTTACTCTCACGTCGCGGCAGTCACTCCGGCTGTCCGCCCAGCTTTGATGACCCTAGCTCATCAAACCCCACCAACTCAACAACGGCCATTTCAGCAGCAGCCTCGACAACAGGCTTATCCATTCAACAACCAGAATCGTTCACCAAGAAAACTGCAATTCAATGCCATTCCTATGACTTATACTGAATTGTTCCCTGCTCTTATCAGAAAGAACCTCATAATGATGAAGCCTCCTCCTGTCGCACCGAATAGTACTTCTCCGTGGTATAAGGTGGATCAGTTTTGTGAATATCATCAAGGGTCGCCGGGGCACAACCTTGAGAATTGTTTTGCTCTAAAGGCGGACGTGCAGAGGTTGATTAAGAATGGTATCTTGTCTTTCAAGGATGTTAACCCAAATGTTAGAGATAATCCTTTGCCTCGACATGGGGCAGCATTAGTGAATATGGTAGAAGGTTGTCCGGGAAAGTTTCGAGTTTTTCAAGTTGAACACATAAGGGAGTCGTTGATCAGGTTACATCAGAGTTTGAGAAGACTTGCCTTTGTTAGGAATCAGCACGATTATGACGTTTGTGAGTTTTGTTCAAGAGAGGTTGATTGCCCTATTGTGAAGGAGGATATTCAAAAGTTGTTAGACCAGAGGGTTATCACTATTACATATGACAGAAATCCGGAGGATGAAGTGAATGTTATAATACCACAATTCAATTTGCCTGAATCAATAGAGATTGTTTATGACAGTCAGACTGCACCTGTTGATCCTTTGATCATTTACCCACCTTGTCCTGTGCCTTACAACTCAGACCAAGTTGTACCGTACAAGTATAATGCCACCATGATTGAGAATGGGGTAGAAGTCCCTATACCGACAAGGCCATCTTTTGTTAACATCGCAGATGTGAGTAGAGTCACGAGGAGTGGACGTGTCTTTGCAGCAGTACCTTTGAAGAGACCAGAAGTTCAAGTCAGGAGGCCCGTACCGACAGAAATTCCAGTGGGAAATGTTGAACCAAGGGTTGAGATAGGCCGATCCAATGAACCTATCCCACACCTTGAGGATGATGAGATTCTGAAGCTTATCAAGAGAAGTGAATATAAGATTGTGGACCAACTTTTGAAAACTCCTTCCAAGATTTCTTTGCTTGCTTTACTAAGAGATTCTAGTGCCCATAGAGAAGCTTTGATGAAGGTCTTGGACCAGGCGTTCATGGATCATGATGTGACGGTTGACCAATTTGATGGAATTGTGGGAAATATTACTTCGTGTAACAATCTTGGTTTCAGTGATGAGGAGCTTCCGGAGGAGGGAAGGAACCATAATATGGCTTTGCATATCTCAGTAAGTTGCGGAAATGATACTTTATCAAGTGTGTTGGTAGATACAGGTTCGTCGTTAAATGTAATGCCCAAAACTACATTATCTCGACTCTCATATCCAGGTGCTCCCATGAGACCCAGTGGAGTAATTGTTAAAGCGTTTGATGGTTCTAGGAAGACTGTCATTGGTGAAGTGGATCTTCCTATAGTAATTGGTCCTCATACTTTTCAGATCACTTTTCAAGTAATGGATATTCGTGTTGCCTACAGTTGCCTATTGGGTCGTCCATGGATCCATGATGCAGGGGCAGTCACTTCCACGCTCCATCAGAGATTGAAGTTTGTAAGACATGGAAAGCTGGTAATGATTGGTGGAGAGCAGACTATGGTGGTAAGCCATTTGTCATCTTTCTCTTTTATTGACGCTGATGAGGATGTTGGAACCCAATTCCAAGCTCTATCTGTTTCCAAGAATGAAGCGAAGAAGCAAGGGACGTCTATTTCTTCTTTTGAGGATGCGCGACGAGTGGTTGAAAGTGGTTCGGCTGAAGGTTGGGGCCAGGTGTTGACTTTGCCCGAGAACAAGTCTGGAGAAGGTCTTGGTTTTCGTCCCGCGTCTGCGAGAGTCAAGCAGGAAGTAGTTACTCGTCCAATTCAAGAGGTTTTCCGAAGTGCAGGTTTCATCCATCCGACTCCTCCTGAGGTTGATGCCATAATAGGAGACGATTCTGAAGAGGATTTACCCGATTTTGTAACGCATGGAGTGGCTTGCCAGAATTGGATAGCTGTTGATGTTCCTGTTGTGATGCACATTTCTGAGTAATGTTTTGTTTTATTTTTGAAAAAAAATTCGCTCTGCCCAAGGCGAAAAGTATTTGTGTCGGGCTATGATGAAAATAAATCCTTTTGCTCTGCCCAAGGCAAAAGAGAAATGTATGGGCTCTTTGTTTCAAGTATTTCCCTTCATGAATAAAAATGTTATTTTGTCCACTACTGTTTTATTTTTCACCTTTTCTGGGAAATAGTAACGAAAATTAATTGGTAGTAATAGGAAAATATAATAATATTTTGTTTCATTTGTACAACATTCATATTAATCGATTTCTAAAATAAAGCATAATCATATGTGCAGATTAATCAATGACTTAACCATTGAAAACAATGATCCTATGCCCTCTCCCAACTTTGAATTCCCTGTGTTCAGAGCCGAAGAAGAGGATAATGAAGAGATTCCTGTTGAAATTTCCCGTTTGCTTGAGCATGATGAAAAGATTATTCAACCGTTTGAAGAACCTGTAGAGTTGATCAATTTGGGTGATGAAGAAGATAAAAAGGAAGTCAAGGTCGGAGCATTGCTTATCCCAGAGGTTAAAGAGAAAATGTTGGAGCTTCTCAAAGAGTATGTTGATGTGTTTGCTTGGTCCTACCAAGATATGCCAGGTTTGGACAACAATATTGTGGAGCATCATTTACCGTTGAGACCTGAATGTCCACCGATCAAGCAGAAGTTGAGAAAGACTCGTCCCGATATGGCTGACAGGATCAAAGAAGAAGTTCAGAAACAGATTAATGCAGGTTTCCTTGTTACATCGGTCTATCCTCAATGGTTAGCCAATATAGTGCCTGTTGCTAAGAAAGATGGCAAAGTTCGGATGTGTGTAGACTATAGAGATCTGAACAGAGCTAGCCCAAAGGATGACTTCCCATTACTGCACATTGATGTTTTGGTCGACAGTACCGCAAAGTTCAAAGTCTTTTCTTTCATGGATGGTTTCTCTGGTTACAATCAAATCAAGATGGCACCGGAAGATATGGAGAAGACAACTTTCATTACACCTTGGGGAACATTTTGTTATCGGGTTATGCCGTTTGGTTTGAGGAATGCTGGTGCAACATACCAAAGGGCCATGACAGCTTTGTTCCATGACATGATGCATAAAGAGATAGAGGTGTATGTAGATGACATGATTGCCAAATCACAAACTGAAGAAGATCATTTGGAACATTTATTGAAGTTATTCCAGCGTTTGAGAAAGTATAAACTCCGTCTGAATCCCAACAAGTGCACTTTTGGTGTTTGTTCAGGAAGACTTCTGGGCTTCATTGTTAGTCAAAAAGGTATTGAGGTAGATCCTGATAAAGTCAAAGCTATTCGGGAAATGCCCGCACCCAAGACGGAAAAACAAGTAAGAGGATTCCTTGGGAGACTGAACTATATTTCTAGATTTATATCTCATATGACTGCTACCTGTGGGCCGATTTTCAAGCTTCTCCGAAAGAACCAAGAATGTGTGTGGACAGAAGATTGTCAGAAAGCTTTTGATAGCATCAAAGAATATTTGCTTGAACCTCCCATTTTTATTCCTCCAGTGGAAGGAAGACCTTTGATTATGTACCTGACTATATTGGAAGATTCCATGGGATGTGTGCTTGGTCAACAAGATGAGACTGGAAGAAAGGAACATGCCGTCTATTATCTGAGTAAGAAATTCACAGACTGTGAGTCTCGATACTCATTGCTTGAGAAAACATGTTGTGCTTTAGCGTGGGCTGCTCGTCGTCTGCGCCAGTATATGATTAACCATACCACTTGGTTGATCTCCAAAATGAATCCGATCAAGTATATCTTTGAGAAGCCCGCCTTATCTGGAAGAATAGCCCGTTGGAAGATGTTGTTATCTGAATATGACATTGAGTATCACACTCAGAAAGCAATCAAAGGGAGTATTTTAGCCGACCATTTGGCTCACCAACCAATTGACGATTATCAATCCATCAAGTTTGAGTTCCCAGATGAAGATGTTATGTACTTGAAAGCTAAAGATTGTGAAGAGCCGTTACCTGAAGAAGGACCTGATCTCGAATCGCATTGGGGTTTGATATTTGACGGAGCTGTGAATTCTTATGGAAATGGAATTGGGGCAATCATCATCACTCCCCGAGGTACTCATATCCCGTTCACGGCGAGATTGAAGTTTGACTGCACGAACAACATGGCTGAATATGAGGCATGTATTATGGGTCTCGAAGAAGCAGTGGATCTAAGGATTAAGATTCTTGATATTTACAGAGATTCGGCATTGGTAATTAATCAAATCAAAGGAGAATGGGAGACTCGTCATCCTGGTTTGATCCCTTACAGAGACTATACTAGAAGATTGTTAACTTTCTTCAACAAAGTGGAATTACATCATATCCCTAGAGATGAAAACCAAATGGCTGATGCTTTAGATACTTTGTCTTCAATGTTTCAAGTGAATGGTTGGAACGATGTGCCTACAATCCGGGTTATGCGCCTTGACAGACCTGCTCATGTGTTCTCAGTAGAAGAGGTTACCGACGACAAACCGTGGTTCTATGACATTAAACGTGTTCTTCAAACTCAAGAGTACCCGCCTGGGGCATCCAATAAAGATAGGAAGATGTTGAGAAGATTAGCAAGCAGTTTCTTCCTCAATGAAGAAGTTTTGTATAAGAGGAATTACGACATGGTCTTGCTCAGATGTGTAGACAGACGTGAAGCAGACATGCTGATGCAAGAAGTACATGAAGGATCCTTTGGCACTCATGCCAACGGACATGCAATGGCTAAAAAGATGTTGAGAGCTGGTTACTATTGGATGACAATGGAATCTGATTGCTGCAAATATGTGAAGAAATGTCATAAATGCCAGATTTATGCGGACAAGATGCATGTGCCACCGACCCTCCTCAATGTTATATCTTCACCTTGGCCTTTCTCTATGTGGGGCATTGATATGATTGGAATGATTGAACCCAAAGCTTCAAATGGTCATCGTTTCATCTTGGTAGCGATCGATTATTTTACTAAATGGGTGGAAGCAGCATCTTATGCTAATGTAACCAGACAGGTGGTAGTCTGATTTATCAAGAATCAGATCATTTGTCGATACGGCATCCCGAGCAAGATCATCACTGATAATGGTTCGAATTTGAATAACAAGATGATGAGAGAGCTTTATGAAGAGTTCAAGATCGAACATCATAATTCTTCTCCTTACAGACCGAAGATGAATGGGGCTGTTGAAGCTGCTAACAAGAATATCAAGAAGATTGTCCAGAAGATGGTGGTAACTTATAAAGATTGGCATGAAATGCTTCCGTTTGCTTTACATGGATACCGTACTTCAGTTCGAACTTCAACAGGTGAAACCCCATTTTCCCTAGTTTATGGTATGGAAGTGGTACTCCCCGTGGAGGTTGAGATTCCGTCTATGAGAGTGTTGATGGAGCTAAACTTTCTGAGGCTGAATGGTGTCAAAGTAGATATGATCAGTTGAATTTAATTGAGGAAAAGAGATTGACAGCTTTATGTCACGGTCAATTGTATCAGCAGAGAATGAAGAAGGCTTTTGATAAGAAGGTTCGACCACGCGAGTTCAGAGAAGGTGACCTTGTGCTCAAGAAGATATTATCTTTCCAACCTGATTCTAGGGGCAAGTGGGCTCCGAATTATGAAGGACCGTATGTCGTTAAGAAGGTTTTCTCTAGAGGTGCTTTGATTCTCACAAATATGGACGGTGAAGAGCTCCCGCGCTCCATGAACGCCGATGCAGTCAAGAAGTATTTCGCCTAGATTCGAGTTGACAGTTTGTTAAGTTGAAAACCCGAAAGGGCGGCTTAGGCAAGCTTTTTGGTCAGACCAGTCTTGGCATTTGAGCACATTTCGGAATTCGAAGTTGTTAGGGAGAATATTGATCATTGTTTTTGTGTAACCCTTTCTTTCATGTACTATTTCCCAAGCTTTTGTAAACCGTTGGAGTCGCATTGTTAGCGAACTACCATCTTATTAATGAAATTTGAGCATTTACCTTTTGTGGGCAAAATTTTAATTTTACGGAAATATTTGAAACAAAGTTATTTAAAATATTCTTATTTTAAAAATGTGTAATGAAAGGAATATTAACAGTTGTTCCAAGGATGGTCAAGCCATGAAATGCAAAACAATACAGTAATTTATCCTTGCATGATGAACATGTTTTATTTCAAAATCGTCATGAGGTGTTGGTTGTGTAAACTTGTGTTTCTAGTGGTACTAAGTTTGGTGACTCCCCAGTTGTTCCAGTTAAGCGTTGTTTTGGCTACCTTTATTTGGGCAATTTCTGAAGTGTGGTACGCTTTGTCTCATGCCAGTGGTCTATTGGTATTAGAAGATTGGATTTGGATGCTTTTCTCCTAAGAAGACTTGAACCTTGTAGCGTGATACGCTCCGACGTTGCTTTGTGTTTCCAGTTCCATTTATCTTCCGTCTTTTTTAAGATTGGTCGAGTATCTATCTTGTCGTGACATCTTATCGTCTTCAAGATATTCCATCTGTTCGTTTTGTCAGCATAACATTCATTTATTCATTTACACTTACATCAGTATGCATATTCACATTTGCCTTTGATTTTGGGTTGTACTTTGTTTATTCAAACAGCGTACATGTTTCTTTCCAAGTAGAAAGTTAGCTTAGGCAGAAAATGTGCTTCCTTTCTAAATTCCCCAATTGAGCTAATCCTCGTGGATGATTTTTGATCTAGCCTACCTTGTCCATTTCTGGATAGGATGAATCCCCAATCGAGTTACTTTTTCATTGGGTGGAGTCTTGTTTGACTGTTTTCTCTCTAGTTTATCCCTGGATGAAGTTGTTGTCTCTTGCATAGGCTATCTCATGATTTTCCAGTGAAGTCGCAACCTAGACGAATGGTGCATTTATTTTGCACATTTAAATATGTGATCTCCTAGGGAAGGATTGATTCATGATTCTCTTTGACGAAGATTTTATTCTCTGCCAGTGACATCGCAATTTCCTTCTGAGTTATTCTTCGGAAAACAGCAAGCGGCAGCTCTTCACGAGCAACTTGTGCGTTATCATCATTGGAAAACGACAAGCGGCAGCTCTTCACGAGTAACTTGTGCGTTATTATTATTGGAAAACAACAAGCGGCAACTCTTCACGAGCAACTTGTGCGTAACAACAAGCGGCAGCTCTTCATGAGCAACTTGTGCGTTATTATTATTGGAAAACGACAAGCGGCAGCTCTTCATGAGCAACTTGTGCATTATTATTATTGGAAAACGACAAGCGGCAGCTCTTCATGAGCAACTTGTGCGTTATTATTATTGGAAAACGACAAGCGACAGCTCTTCATGAGCAACTTGTGCGTTATTATTATTGGAAAACGACAAGCGGCAGCTCTTCATGAGCAACTTGTGCGTTATTATTATTGGAAAACGACAAGCGGAAGCTCTTCACGAGCAACTTGTGCGTTATTATTATTGGAAAACGACAAGCGGCAGCTCTTCACGAGCAACTTGTGTGTTATTATTATTGGAAAACTACAAGCGGCGGTCTCTTCATGAGCAACTTGTACGTTATTATTTTGAAAAAACTACAAGCGGCGGTCTCTTCATGAGCAACTTGTATGTTAGAGACATCGTTAGAAGATCGCAAGCGGCGGTCTCTTTATTTGAGTAACTTGTACGTTATTATTTTTCTGGAATACAGCAAGCGGCAGCTTCTTTATTTGAGCAGCTTGTATGTTATTGGTATTTTCCTGGACGACAGCAAGTGGCCCCCTCTTTATTTGAGCAGCTTGTATGTTATAGTATTTTTGGAAGACAGCAAGTGGCGGCTTCTTTATTTGAGCAGCTTGTATGTTATTGACACCCCTGGACGACAGCAAGTGGCAGCCTCTTTATTTGAGCAGCTTGTATGTCATAATATTTTTTGGGAAGACAGCAAGTGACAGCTTCTTTATTTGAGCAACTTGCGTATCTAGAATCTTATTATATCTCAGCATTAATTGGTATATCTCCGGAAATCTCGAAGAGAAGTTTGTTGTGAATCTTTACCTTCAGAAGTTGGTAGTCCATCATCAACAAAATTTGATACTCTCTGTCTATCTTTGACCTTGAGTTGTGAACTCACTATTATTTTGGGTCAATAATCTGTTTTATGGCCTATGCAAGATGCCTTCTTTGTTAGGGTCAGGTCGTATTCCTTCAATTTTATTCGCCGTCAAGAGTCTGTCATTTGAAATCCATGGCTCGTTTCCCCAGTAGTGTATAATCTACGTCTCTGTGTTTTGTTGGTGTTTGATTCCTCCAGCATTGTCTTGTCTCATACAATATCTTTCTCTGTGAATTCAATCACTACATTCATATCAAACATGATGGCGGTATCTTAGGGCAAAAATTTGCGTATTATGTATTTAAGTACCTTCAATCTCGTCGAGACAAAGATTTTAATCTTCATATCTCCGGATAGAAGAAACTTAAATAGGGGCAGTTGTTGTACCCCAAATTTTGACCTGAGATACCATCTCCCATCTGCATCATTACATTGCAAGGGTTTTGACATATTTTTATCAATTTTCAAAGCAGTTTTAAAATTCATAACTTTTTCCAGTCAAGAGCTGTTTATTTTGAACGCTAAATTTATTAATTGATCAATGCTAAAATGATGTTTATTAATTATTTATTATCTTAAATTTAAATAATTGGAATTTATTTTCAGTTATTATATAATTTAAAGATTTATAAATAATAAAATAAATATTTGAAAAGAAGTTTGTTATTTGATCAATGATGTTTATTTAATTATTTATCATTCAAATTTAAATAATTGGAATTGATTTTCAGTTATTATATAAATTAAAGAGTTATAAATAATGAAGTAAATAATTGAAGAAAAGTTAATTGATCAATGAGGTTTATTTAATTATTTATCATTCTAAATTTAAATAATTGAAACTGGTTTTCAGTTATTATATAATTTAAAGAATTATAAACGATAAATAAACAATTGGAAAAAAGGAAAAGAATTAATTGGTAAATAATAGAATTTTTATTCATCTTTATTCTAATTATTACAATTGTTGTTTAAATACTATTGTACAAAGTATTTATAATGACAATTACATAAAAAGTTTAAAGTAAAATAAAAAACTATTTTTCCTAAGTTCTAAATCTTCATCTTCTATCCAATGCTAATTTGATTTTTACCTGCAAAGAATTAAAAGAAAAAAGTCAGAAATAAATAAATAATGAAAAGCAGAAAAATTAATTTTAGTGTTCATCATTAAAAGCAAACGGCTGGAATCAGTTTTACACTTTTTGCAAATCACGGGATTTCTCCCGGTTCACAAAAAGGGATGAATTTTTATTGACAAATATGAATGCACAAATTTAAATATGCACAAATTCACTCTTGTCAAAATTGCATTTCAAAATAAACTGCACAAGTTAAAAATATGCATAAACTCAATTTTTCAAAATCCACTGCACAAGTTAAAACCATATGCACAAAACTGCATATTTCAAACAGCATACAAAAATCAACAGCATATGCAAGTTTTCAAAGCATTGCAATGTAAACATGCCACAATATAGGAAGAGGCCAAAAATCAAAGGCTCCCATGCAGTAGACAAAGAGAAATGTGCAGTTAAAACCATATATGCAAGCAATATATTTTCTTTTTCATCATTTTCCAGCACTGTGCTTTTTCAGAGCAAGTAAAGTACACAACATTTTAATGTTTCATTTGTACTTAAGAGAGAGAAGAGAGGAAGAGTGTTTTTACAGGTTTTTGGCTTAGGCAGGAATTGGATAGCAAACAAATCAGCAGCAATACAGTAGAGAAAAGATAAGCATGAAAAAGGGATAAAAAACAAACTGATGTAGCAGCATATGTGCAGAGACAAGGCAGAAGTATAGTAAAATGTACAACCTGTAACGTAAACCTCAAGGGAGGAAGGCCAGCAACTGATATAACATTACCAAACCCCTTCAAAACATAGAGAGAGTTCACAACCTGTAGAAAAGTTTTCAAAAAAACGAAAACTGTCAAATACAAAAACCATTTTCTCCAAGCCTCAATCAAATATGGCCTAAACCATAAAACCTGTTATTTATCAAAGTCCAAACCTACTTAAGTTTTGAACCAGCATAAACAAATATGGCCTAAAACCATAAAACCTGTGAGCCATTTCAAAACCTGCTATCTCAAACCAAAAACCAGTTCAACTGTTTCCAAAACCAGCATAAACACCATCAAACATTAAACCATGGCATAAACCAGTAAAACCAATATGAACCTAAAACCATAACTTGTTCAACCTGGTTACCCGCCTAAAACCCTCATACCAACCAACATTCAAAGCCAAAAATCAGAAAAACCAGAACAATGCAAACCTACATGAAACTGTCCAAACCATAAGGCCTCAGAAGTAATCATCATTGGCCATTTAAGCATACAGAAGTAAAGCAAAAGGAAGAAGTCAAGCTAATCAAAACAGACATGTTTCAACAATAGCATCATTCAAATCTCAGCATACAACAAAGCATCTCAACGACAGCATATTCAAGCATAAGGCCTCAGTATTCATCATAGACCATTAGAAAGGCAACCGGAGCAAGTCAAAAGGAAGAAGAAGGAAAGCCAAATCAAAACGAAAATGTTCCAACAACAAATGTTCAAGGCAACGCGAAAAGCATCAGAATATTCATCATAGGCCAACAATACAAAGGCAACAGAATCACAGTGAAGAAGAAGAGAAAAAGTATACAACGAAGGCAACTCAGAGGCAAATTCAAGGCAACTAAGAGAAGAGGAAAGATACAAATACAGAGTACCAGGCAACTGAAGCAAGCATCACGCATTTTCTTCCGCCCTTGGCCTCCTACGCACACCCAACCTCCCTCCTCCGTCTCCAAGGGTAACTTTTCTCTTTCTCTCAAAAATACCTCAAATAATAACCATTAATTTCGAAGTCAGAATCGCGAAATGGATGAAAAATCATAGCATGCAAATCGTAACCAAACACTAACGAATAAGAAAACGAAATTTACCGTGAATCTGTTGCCCAAGCATCTTATTGGAGGGAAGAGGGAGATCAAGGTACCGGTGGCCATGGACAAAGGCAAGTCAGAAGCGAGCAACGCGAAGAAGACGAAGACGAAGAATGAACAAGCGAACGGCGCAAAAACCCTAATCCCTTTCTCTCAAAACTAAAACACGTTTAACCCTAAAAACAAATTATGAAACATGATTGGACCTTAACCCCTTTTTTTGCCTTAAGCCCAGCGAACTTCTTTCACACCCCCCCATTTCTGTTCCTGATTGGGCCCCTTTGAGACTTTTGGCCCATGCTTAGTTTTTGTCTATCCCTTTATTCTTGTTACACCTTTTTTTTTTCTATTTTTACTTTCTCTTAGCTTTTTTTTGCATTTTATTAATTTAGTAATCATAAGACTTAATCAAAGAAAAGATTTAATTAAAACAATTTTAAATAATTGGATCATTTTTATTAAGTTTAGCTTTAGGTTTAATTTAGTAATTTTTTAGTATTATTTCTAATTAGGTAAATTAAATAGCTTTTAAGTTTTAATTTAGTGTAGATTTATTTAATAACTCTTAAAAATAATACTTTTATTAATGTTAAAAAAGACATAAAAACATAAACTTAAGAAAACATTTTATTTCTTTTAATTAATTCCCTCGCTTTAGTTAATACTAATACAAAAACATAAAAAAAATAGAAACATATAAAAGCCTTAAAAAAACATTTTATTTTTCTTAATTAATTCTCTTGCGTTATTAATATTAAACAAATATAAAAAAAGGCATGTTCGCACATTTAGTCTTTTATTTAATTGTTGTATATCGTTATCTATTTAATTTTTCTGTTTAATTATTTTTGTCGTTACATGATTATTCTGTTTACTTCTAAATCCAAATGAAAAAATGATCAAACTGGTCGACTTCATGTCCTCGAGTCTAATCACGCGAATATTTTGCATTTCATTAAAACTTAAGACAATTTTTCCCCAAATATTCAATCTTTTCAAAAGTTATACCTTTTAAGCCAAAACTTCGACATTAGGTCGTCGCGTCTTTAAAAACCCGTCCGTACCCCTTTTCGGCCAAAACAATTTATTTTTAAATCAAACGAACATTTTAATAAACAGATATTTCAAAAGGTTCCTATAGAGTACTATAGATACATTGGGTGCTAATACCTTCCCACTGTATAACCAACCCCCGAACCGTAGATCTCTTTTCAAAAACACCTTGTATTTTTATTACTTTTAAAAAGTATTATTTTACATTGCATATTTAGGGTTTTATTTCGCTCTTTCCCCTTTTCCCTTGGAAATAATAAAGCGCGGTGGCGACTCTTGCTTTTGTGAGGCGAATTAATCAATAATTCAATCTCCGATTTACCCCGCTACATTTTTTATCGCTACAGAACCCCAAAGGTAGTACCTCTTCCCTTTCTTTTCCACACCTCACACAAAAACAGATAGCACATAAAGAATCAATACATGAAAAGTTAAAAACTTGCAAAGCTTGAAACCCTAAAGCATAAGACGGACAGAACTGTGAGGTCATTAACTTACAACATCGCCTGGATACAAACGTGGAGAGAGGGAAGATGGAAGAAGGCGTCTGGTAGCTGAGGCGAAGGGAGGAGGTCAGAATCCATGGCTCAAGGAGAACGAAGGAGACGATGAAGGAAACGGTGCCGCTCTAGCCTTTGTAACCCTGATTCCAAAGTGAAACAAAACAACAAAAACCCTAAGAAAAATGTTGTGAAACGCGTTCTGGGCCTTGCCCCATCCAAAAAACCCTCAAGCCCAATGATTTTGGCACTTGGCCCCTCCTGGCGCGTTACACCCCCCCCCTTTGTTTGTCTCAATCTGCATTGGGCTTGCCATGTACATGATGCCTAGGCCCATTTAACTCTTTCTTATTTTTCTTTTCTTATGATTATAAATCATTTTTTTTAAATCAACACCTTTCTTTTTAAATTTCATAACCTAATTCTCTTTTGATTAAATAATACATTAATTTATTTTTATAAAAATCTTACTAATATTGTTTATCAGACTTGAAATATAAATATTAGATTTTTTTTATTAGGTTTAAACGATTTTCTCTTTAGAACTTTTTTTAATTAAAAACTTTTGTATATAAACTAAAATACATAAGCATTAATTTTTCTTAAAACTTAAAACATTTTTCCTTTCTTTTAATTAAAACTTTTTTTTATATATAACATTAACAAAAAATACAAAAAAATAATATTAATACTTAATAAATACATATTTGCATCACGAGTAAATAATCACATACAGTTTCACAAATACTTTTGACACATTGCTTTTATGCTTATACATTGCTACGTTTTACATTGAGAATATGACGATTCAATTTGGTTGTAAATATTATTCGGACACTACTATCCTGATAAGTCTCATCCCCATTTGTAAATATTTGTACCCCCATTTTCGGATACTTATTTGTAATAGCTTAGACTTTAAATTCCCGCAATTTATCGCTTTCATATACCGTATAGTAATTAGGGTTTGTATGCGAAGATTCAAAATCAACCGCTAGATAACCTAATACAAAGACAAATGCATGACAATCAATACACAATTCACACTTGCACCCTTAGGGTAATCCCGCTTGTTGCCTTCCAAAATAGGCCATGCTTGCATGTTGAGTTTCTTTGGCAAAACAAAAACGAATCAAATGATCATAGTCCCTCGATGACGCTTTCAAAGTTGCCTAAAAAATGATCAAGTCCCTTAAAGGAAAATTGCTAAAGACACTTGGCACCATTTCATTCATGGTCTAAACGATGACCCGTGCCCGTCCCGTTAACATCCTAACACAAGATTGTCCACCAAATACAATGGTGGAACAATACTGTTAAAAGGGTTAAAACATGAGAAAAATCTTTGAGTAAATTTAGGGGTAGACAACTCTTAGTTACTTGATCAAACTTGCAAAACACACTTGCCTACTTTCAAAACACACTTCACAACACAACTTTCAAAAATAACTTTCAAAACCTTGAAACATCTATTCAAAAAGACACACACCTTTTGTAAAACATTCGAGTAAAGAATTGTTACAAGGGATGCCTAGACAAGGCATCTTTTTCAAAGCATTTTCAAAACACACACACACACCACCATTTCAAGCAATTGAAAATCAAAGGCAAGTGATCTAAAACAAGTAACTAAGAGCCCATGGATAACCATGGATAGAAAGGGTGCTAATACCTTCCCTTTCTATAATCTATCCCCCGAACCCACGAAAACATCTCAAAGGTTTTTCCTGTGCTTTTTAACCTTTCCTTTAGGATAAAATAAAAAGTCGGTGGCGACTCTTGCTAAACCGAACAAGTGCGAATAAAAACGCAAAACCTCAAGTCAGTTCTCCCACCGTATCACAGACACCAAATCATCAAAACATTCACTGGGGAATTCATGCCCATTCGGAAGGAGGGAAAACATACAAACTTCGCTAAGGCATATAATGTCCCATCATCAAGACATTAACTGGGTATTTCGTGTTGACTTCATTGGGGAGGTCAACACCATATTTTCAAAGGGAAAACCAATATGCGTTCTTTACTGGAGAAATCAGAGACATGTGTTCTTTGAGAGTAATTATTGTACCAACTTCTCTGGGAAGAAAGAACTTCTATCAAACAAGTGAAACCTTCACCAGAGAAATCTTGGATCGAATCTTCATATCATGTAAACTCAGAAGAGAATAAAAATGAACCAAAACTTGACCAGGGGTAATGGAGTCACAAACCCAATACGGCGAAAACATCCTGAGATAAACTTCCCTGGGAAACAAAACTTCCCAAAACAACTGGAGTTCGTCCATTCATGGGATCACCACATTTGTTTTTCTCTTGCGTCACAAATTTTAAAGTAAAAGCAAATTGTAAATTCTTTTGGAAAATCAATTTTGTCATTTAATCTTTTTGCTTTGAAAGTTATTATCAATAATAAATGGGGTCTTTGCAAGCTAAATAAAATAAGAAATATAAAGAATTGGGTAAAAGCTCAAATTTCATTGATATAATGGTAGTCCGTGAATGGAGAAACTCCATGGATGATTACAAAGTTCGGAAAATGGTAATGTTACACCCCAAAATTTTCCCTCCCATTTTCACACCAGATAAACTCCTAGAGATCCTCAATTTCTCAAGTTGACTAAGGATTGTCCAAACAAATCCTCCTCCTAAGACAATGAGCCTCAAACTAGGGTTTCTCTCCTCATCAACATGTTTGAGTTACAAGAGTCATAAGTGGTTTACATTTCCCTAATATATCCTCAAGAGCATCCATGCCAAGTTTCATGCCTTACACAAGAAGTTTGCTCAGTCAACTGCTTAAATGCCTGAAAATCAACTGTACTAGGTCAAAAGTCAATTGTAACCCACATACAGTCAAACTTCAAGATTTTTTGTCAACATCAACATTTCGAAGTGATATCCATCATTTGATCAAGGGTTGATCATGATTCCTTAAGGAATGCTCCTAATTCATCAAAACTCAAAAGTTGCTTAGTTAGGGTTCCTATAGGAAAAGTCAACCAAACTTTGACCAAACATAAGGTTCTCATACTTTATCATAAATTTCCCATCCAAGGCTCATTATGAAGAGGATGAAATTCCCTACAACTCATATTCAGCCCTCAAATTCAAAAAATGCACTCATGAAGAGATATTAATTCAGACATTATAGTTCATTTCAAAAGGTCAACAAAAACACCTTTAGGGTCAAAGCTTCTTACATGAACATGGAAGATCCAATTGAGGTGAAACAAAAAGGGTTGTTTAGAGGACATCCTAAGCTTTCTAAAAAGTCTAAGAACACCCTCTTAAGGTCAAAATTGAGAGATGTGCATTGTCAAAGTTGGCCATTTTTAGAAATTTGCACAAAGTCAACCATGCCCAAAATGCATTTTTCTTCAAATGGGCCCAACTTTTTATGTTTGCATCTTGTTCCTAACATGGTCCAAGACCCATGAACCACTCCATGCATAATTTGCTTATTTATTTGATTTATTTTGAGTTTTAATCATTTAAAATCCAAATTTAATCAAATAAATGATATAAAATTATTTTGGGATGATTTTGCATTAAATAATAAGAATACAAGTTGTATGATAGCAAGAAAAACGTGCAAGCTAAGAACATACACAAAATATCCACATTTGGAAAATTTTCAAGATTTGATTTCCTCTTAAAGCCATGCCTTTATTCTTTAGATTTAATACGAATCTGTTAACCTATTTGATGGACATACATATAACAGAGCATTGTCAACCCTAGGCAAGAGATTACAGAGGCGCATCTTGCTCCAAAGAGTCAAACAAAGTTTCAAATTTCTAAAGAAAAGTGCAAGTCGGATTTCATCCTACAGGTCAATTCAAGGAATTTTGGAGCATCAGTGATCATCCATGAAGGTCCTTGAAGTTATTCCAATCACTCTCAAGTCACAAAACATCCAGAATCGTAAGATATAGGATTCGGTTTTCCAATTTTTCTTGATTTTTTATTACATGCATACATGTGTTTTCAATGAAATTTAACCATGTAGTCTTGTTTATTATAAAGTTTTGATGCTTTATGAATTATTTGATTGAGTTTTAAGTGCAGGAATCAAAGGATGCCATGGCTAGGGTTCCAAGCTTCAAATCAGGGCTTTCTGATTTAGACATAATTGGGACAAACTGATGCCATCATCGTGTTCAGGGGACCAAAACGAGTTGATTCATAGACTCACCATTAATTTATATTGCATATTTTGAGGATTTTGATTTTAGCAGGGGCTTTAGTGACGCTTAATCTGTTGCTATAAGCTATAGTAACGGATGCAGTCCGTAGGTAAAAGTGTGGCAAAAAACAACAGTTATGGGGAAGAAGACAATTAGGTGGCAGAACCCCATTGGGTAATTTGAATCACGCGCACATTTTTGGGAAAGACCACTTTGCTTGCTTTATGTGTTATTTGTCTTATCATATTAACGAATGAACAAGCTAGCGCAATTGGTCAAGGAGGAGAGGTTTAAAGCTAACATCCTGGGTTCGATCCCAGGCATGAGCTTTTGTATTTTTTTCATTATTTCTCTACAGATTCAATGTGATGCACGCTCTGGTCCATACTATGCGCCTTAAGATCCTGCCCACCAGGTCCACCATCAAGCAGATCCAGCGTCCCAGAACTGAAGGTCCACAATGACCCTCCAAAGGTGAACCTCATGGGATCACACGCAATCTTTGGTCCAACAGTCTTGGGCCTAACGAATCCAATTCCTCACAAACCCAGGTTACTCAATAGTAACAGGCCCAGTGATTTCTTTTCTTTATTTCTTTTAATTATTTGTTAATTATTTTTACAAAAAAAAACAAAAATCATTTTTAAGAAAAAATCAGAAAATCACAAAAATAGAATTGGGTTTTTTTTTATAATTAAAATTAATTTTTGAAAATTAATTATTTTAATTATTTCAACATTGATTATTTTGTTAAATAAAATTAATTATAAAATTAGGTTTAATTTGCAAATTTCAACTATTTTTTCTCCATTAAAAATACAAAAACATTTTTTTAGTTAATTAGATTCATTAGGATATTTAATTCCCGTGTTCCTCATCGCGCGCATTTACTTATTTATAATTCCAATTATTGTAACTGTTTTGAAGTTTGTAATAGTTTTTAATTAGGGTTTATTTTACCGCTTTTTATTTATTGCCTATTCCCCAAGTTTTGATTATGTAACCCCCTCCCCGAGGCCTTGTAATAGTTAGGACTTTAATTTCTCGCACTTTTAAACTTCCGCAACTATAAACTGTCTAGATGTATGGATAATAGGCTTGCATGCAAAAGACAAATGCAACTAAAATAGTAGATCACCTTAATTGTGCAAAGATTAAATAAACTGAAATCAAACACATGCACATGCTCACTCCTAGGGTTTGCCTCACTTCGGTTGCCTTCGGTAAACGGTCATGAAGCATAGGGAATTTTAGTGGTCTCCCTCTAGTCTCAAAAGATAAACAATGACCCATTCGAATGTTGCCTCGGAAATATCTTTAGGACTTTACGTAACTACTAAGGTTTCCTAACCATTGCTTTTGTGACCGTAATTGTCCCTTCGAATGTCCCTTAAAACTCCTACGATGGGGCTACCTACTCCTTAATAGTAGTATAGCACTGTCTAAAGGAAACGAGAACGAATAGTCTTTTTTGAGTAGGTAGAAAATCTTAAGTACTTGCTCAAAAGAACAAAAAATTTTGCACAAACACTTTCAAAACAGTTTTCAAAAACAACTTCGTCACACTCTTGAGGACAAATACAAGGGTTACCACGAAGTTAAAACAAAAACTTTTTAAAAAATACACAAGAAATTTCAAAATGAGCAAGTACCTAAGATCCCTTGGAAAACCATGGATAGAAAGGGTGCTAACACCTTCCCTTTCTATAATCTATCGCCCGTACTCAGAAACATCTCGAAAAAGGTTTTTTCTGTTCTTTTTCCTTTTCTTTTGTTGGATGAAATAAAAGTCAGTGGCGACTCTTGCTTACTGCGACATTTGCGAAAGAAAGATGCAAACCAATATTAACAGTCGGTTCTGCCACCGTATCACAGGTAATATATAATTCAAAAGATACATTGAGATACAATGACCATTATCCCCTCTTAACAACTTTTGAAATCCCGAGCAACAGCTTCCGTTGAAGTATGGTAAGGATTCAATAAGATTGTTGCTTCAACGATCAAGTCTTGTCTGATGCAGTTACTTACCAAGAAAGTCCCTAACTTTTTCCTAAGCTGCCCTTGCGGGTTTTTAACTTAGCAGGAAATTTTATTCTGTTTATGTCTCTAATTTTTGCCTAGACCACCCTTTCGGGTTTTCGGCCTACCAAGACGCTCTTTTTTTCCTAAGCCTCCCTTTCGGGTTTTCAACTTAGCGAGGTGTTCTTTTATTTCTTTAGGCCAAGTATTTCTTGACTGCATCAGCATTCATGGGACGTGGGAACTCCTCGCCATCCATAGTTTCAAGAATTAATGCACCACCAGAGAAGGCTTTCTTGACAACATATGGGCCTTCAAAATTGGGAGTCCACTTGCCCCTAGAATCATCGTTAAAAGACATGATATTCCTGAGCACGAGGCCACCTTCTCTGAATTCAGGAGGTTTAACCTTCTTATCAAAAGTTGTCTTCATTCTCTTCTGATATAACTGACCATGAGACAATGTCGTCATTCTCTTCTCTTCAATCAAATTCAATTGGTCAAACCTGTTCTGGACCTATTTAGCCTCTGGCAACTTGGTTTCCATTATCACACGCAAAGAGGGAATCTCAACCTCAATTGGGAGTACCGATTCCATTCCGTACACAAGGGAGAATGGGGTTGCTCCTGTTGAAGTACGGACAAATGTTCGATATCCATGCAAAGCAAAAGGGAGCATTTCATGCCAATATTTATAAGTAACAACCGTCTTCTAGATAATCTTCTTGATATTATTATTAGCATCTTCAATAGCCCCATTAATCTTTGATCTGTACGGAGATGAATTGTGATGCACAATCTTGAATTCCTCACAAAGTTCTATCATCATCTTGTTGTTCATATTGTAGCCATTGTTAGTGATAATTCTGCTCGGCACACCATACCGACATATGAGATTATTCTTAATGAAGCGCACAACCACCTGCTTGGTGATGTTAGCATATGAAGCAACTTCCACCCATTTGGTGAAGTAATCAATTGCTACCAAGATGAAACGGTGTCCATTCGAAGCTTTAGGTTCTATCATCTCAATCATGTCAATACCCCACATAGAGAAAGGCCATGGGGAAGAGATCACATTAAGAAGTGTCGGAGGCACATGAACCTTGTCCGCATAAATATGGCATTTATGACACTTCTTCGCAAATTTGTAACAATCGGATTCCATTGTCAGCCAATAGTAACTTGCCCTTAGCATCTTTTAACCATCGAATGTCCATTGGAATGTGTGCCAAATGAGCCTTGGTGAACCTCATGCATCAACATGTATGCTTCGTGTCTATCCATGCATTTGAGAAAGACCATGTCATAATTTCTCTTGTACAACACATTTTCACTAAGGAAGAAACTGTCAGCCAATCTTCTCAATGTCTTTCTATATTTATTCGATGCACCAATCGGGTATTCTGAGTTTGGAGAAAATGCTTGATATCATAATACCGAGGTTTCTGATCTGCTACCTCTTCTGTTGTAAACATATGAGCGGGCCTATCCAGTCGTCGAACCATAATTCGAGGTATATCATTCCAAGTGTTCACTTGATACATAGAAGTCAGAGTTTCCAGAGTGTCCGCCATTTGAATTTCATCTCTAGGAATGTTATGGAATTCAACTTTATTAAAGAAGGGTAACAACCTTCTAGCATAATCTTTATAAGGGAACAAGCCGGGGTGACGAGTATCCCAATCTCCTTTAATTTGATTTATTACCAAAGCTGGATCACCATACACATCTAGTATTTTAATTCTGAGATCAGTAGCTTCCTCCAGACCCATGATGCAAGCCTCATATTCTGCCATATTATTAGTTCAATCAAATGTCAACCTTGCAATAAAAGGAATGCGCGATCCATGTGGAGTGACAATCACATCACCAATTCCATTACCATAAGCATTCACAGCTCCATCAAATATCATACTCCAACGAGATTCAGGATCAGGACCTTCCTTAGGCAACGATTCATCACAATCTTTCACTTTTAGAAGCATCACATCCTCATCGGGAAAGTCATGTATCACAGACTGATAATCATCAACTGGCCAGTGAGCAAGATAATCTGCCAACACGTTGCTCTTAATAGCTTTTTGAGTACAGTATTCGATATCATATTCAGATAACAGCATCTGCCAGCGGGCAATTCTCCCAGTAAGAGCAAGCTTTTCAAAAATGTACTTGATTGGATCCATTTTGGAGATCAACCAAGTAGTGTGATTCAACATATACTGCCGCAAACGTTTCGTTGCCCAGGCCAGAGCATAACATGTCTTTTCGAGCATGGAATGCCGCGACTCACAATCAGTAAACTTTTTATTGAGATAATAAATGGCATACTCTTTCTTCCCTATTTCATCTTGTTGTCCCAAAATACAACTCATGGAATTATCTAACACAGTCAGATACATAATCAACGGTCTTCCTTCAACAGGAGGAAGCAAGATAGGAGGTTCAAGCAGATATTCTTTAATACTTTCAAATTCCCTTTGGCAGTCATCTGTCTACACACAACCTTGATCTTTCTTTAACAACTTAAAGATCGGTTCACATGTTGCAGTCATGTGAGAAATGAATCTGGAAATATAATTCAAACGCCCGAGGAACCCTCTAACTTGTTTTCCAGTTCTCGACGCTGACATTTCTTGAATTGCTTTAATTTTATCAGGGTCAACTTTAGTCCCTCTCTGGATAACAATGAAACCCAACAATTTACCTGACCGAACACTGAAGGTACATTTATTTGGATTCAAGCGGAGACGATACTTCCTCAAACATTGAAACAACTTCAATAAATCTTCTACACGCCCTTCTTCAGTCTGGGATTTAGCCAATCATATCATCAACATATACCTCAATTTCCTTGTGCGTCAGATCATGGAATAGGGTTGTCATAGCCCTCTGGTACGTTGCACCAGCGTTCTTGAACTCGAAAGGCATCACTCTGTAACAGAATGTTCCCCAGGGTGTGATAAACGTTGTTTTTCCATGTCCTCATGCGCCATCCTTATTTGATTATACCCGAAAAATACGTCCATGAATGAGAAAACTTTGAATTTTGTTGTGCTATCCACTAACATATCAATGTGCAGCAATGGAAAATCATCTTTTGGACTAGCTTTATTTAGATCTCTGTAATCTACGCACATGTGAACTTTTCCATCTTTTTTCGGTAATGGGACAATATTGGAAATCCAATGAGGGTACACCGACGTCACAAGAAAACTGGAATTAATCTGCTTTAGAACTTCCTCTTTGATCTTTCCTGCCATATCTGGGTGAGTTCTTCTCAACTTCTGTTTGATTGGCGGACACTCTGGCTTCAACGGAAAACGTTACTCTATAATATATGTATCTAGACCAGGAATATCTTTATAATACCAAGCAAAAATATCCACATACTCTTTCAATAACTTAATCAACTTGCTCTTCACATCAGGATGCAGCAACGCTCCGATCTTGAATTATTTCGGATCTTCTTCTAAACCCAAATTGATTACTTCCAATGGCTCTTTATATGGCTGAATGGAATTTTCCTCGCGCTAAAGCAACCGTGAGACCTCTTATGGAATCTCATCATAGTCTTCTTCTTCGGCCCCATACACAGGACATTCAAAGTTGGGAGATGGTGCAGGGTCATTGTATTCAACGAGTTTTTTAATTAATCTGCACATATGATTTATGATTGCTTTTAGAAACTGACACATATAGCAAGTGATCATGCAAATTGAATTTCAGTTATTATTTATTTTGAAATGTTTTTTCTGATTACCATTTTCTAAGAAAAAGCAGAAAATAAAGACACAATTTGAGAAACAAAGACAACTTTTATTATTGATTTTAAAAGTCACATCAAACAGATAAGCCCATACAATATTAATACTTCCACCTTGGGCAGAGTGAAAGCTTTTCAAAAAGATTAACAAAATAAATTACTTTGAAACATGTATGCAAGAGGGAACATAAATGGTGATCCAGTTCTGAACCCTAACTTCGTGTGTCACGTAATTTGGCATTTCCGGCTCAGCTTCATCTTCCACAATGGCATTAATCCCGGAGACATTTGGATGAAGATAACCCCCGCTATGGAAGATGTCTTGATACTTGCCTGCAGCAGACTTCAGCTTCATGCACTTACTTTTTTCATTCTTCAAAGAGATCCCCAAGCCAGCTCTGTTCTTGTTTACAGGTGGATCCACAATCTATCCCCATACCTCACTATGACCCTTACGCACAACTTGTTGCGCACCCTTAAGAGAAACCATGGAAATCTCATTTCCCCTTATGTTAGCAATGGATAAATATTAGAATTGGGTTCCGACAGCAGCTTCATGTATCCACGGCCTTCCTAGCAAACAGCTATAAGCGGGTACAATATCCATGACCTGGAAAGTAATCTGAAACAAATGTGGGCCTATATGAATAGGCAAGTATACTTCACCAATAACATATTTCCTTGATCCATCAAACGCTTTCACAATAATTCCACTTGGGAGCATGGGCGTTCCTTGATATTTCATTTTCATAAGCGTTCTCCTCGGTATAACGTTCAAAGCGGATCCATTATCAATTAGCACATTGGATAGTGAATCATTCTTGAAATTCATAGAGATGTGGAGGGCCAGGTTGTGATTCCTTCCTTCATATGGCAATTCATCATCGCAGAAACTCAGATTATTACATGATGTAATGTTCCCTACTACACTGCTGAATTGGTCCATAGGCATGTCACTTTATACAAAAGCTTGATCTAATACCTTCATCAGAGATTCTCTGTGATCTACAATTCTGTAATTGCTCATCTTGATTATCTTCAAAATATCATCCACTTCTTTCTCTAACGTAGCTCCACTAGATTCACCCGTAACCTTCTTGGGTTCAATATTCTCAGCAATTTTCTTTCCAGTGCTAACATCTCCACGAACAAATGGTGCAAATACACGACCGATGCGGGTCTCTCTACTAGTCTCAGCAATATTTCCAACATCAGGTGTTGTACCCTAAAATTTCCCTCCCATTTTACTCAACATATGTTCATTAAGATACTCAACTTACTCAAAGATGCCCAAGAGTTAACCAGACAAACTCCCTCCTAAAGCAATGAACTTCCAACTAGGGTGTCCATTTTCATCAAGATGATTGAGTTCCAAGGGCCTCATATGCTCTCCATAGTCCTAAGATGTTCTCAAGACCATTCATGCCAAGTTTTATGCCTTGCACAAGAAGTTTACTCAGTCAATTGCTTAAGTGTTAGAAAATTAACTATATTAGGTCAAAAGTCAACTGTGGCCCACATACAGTCAAACTTCAAGATTTTTGGTCAACATCAACATTTTGAAGTGATATCCATCATTTGATCAAGGGTTGACCATGATTCCCCAAGGAATGCTCCTAATTCATCAAAACTCAAAAATTGCTAAATTAGGGTTTCTCAGGAAAAGTCAACCAACCTTTGACCAAGCATAACTTTCTCATACTTTATCATAAATTTCTCATTCAAGGCTCATTTTGAAGGGAATTCAATTCCTTACAACTCATCTTCAGTCATCAAGTTCAAGAAATGCACTCATGGAAGGCTGGGTGAGGACAAGAAAATCGTGCAAGGCATTGGAAAAGGAAAGGATATTCAAAAATGGAAATTTTGGAAACATTTTCAAAGACCATAATGCCATGAGATTATGCCCATTTTTTTTACCCTAATCTTGCCTCATACAAATAAACAATCATTCATAAGCATAAGGGGAGGCGCAGCCAGCCAAAAGAACCTAGAAAAAGTTTCAAAATTGTTCAAGAAAGGTGTAACTCTAAAACACACGATCCAGCCTCCTTCAGTCTAAGCCAGGCATTCTATCATCATTTTGAGTATCCCACCATCTCATCTCATCCACCCTTGAAGGACAAAGTACCATGAATCTCCCTAGCCTGATCTTCTCACGTTGGTAAAATTCTTGATCTCAAAACTCACTTAACTCTTGATATAAATCCTTTTGGCTGCATATTCATAGTACTATTGTTATTTGTGAATTATCTAACGTGCTACATGCAAGGAACAAGGCCAGAACTGCAAATCACCATTGCCAGGGTTTAGAGAAGTGCAAGCTTCGTTTTTAAGGATGCAGGTCATTTTAGGTTAAACTAACCCCATGGTTGAACTCACAGCCTATGATTTAGGGGGGGTAGGCCAAATTTCTGGATCAGAATCACGCTATTTTGCAGGTTGGATTTTTGGGATCGCCAGAGACGATGGGGGTCAACCACCGTGAGGGGTGGTTTGACCCTCCCTGTGCAGATGTGGCGGGATAGCAGCCTGTGATTCTTTCATTTAAATTACAGGGCCCCACAATGCACGCGTGTTAGGTTGACTCCGCATTAGACATTGCTTTCATATTATATTGATTTTTGTTATTTATATAAATAAATTAACAAACAGCGCAGACGGTTAAGGGTGAAGGGTTTGAAGCAAGCGTCCCGGGTTCGATCCTAGGCGCGTTGCTTTTGCATTTTTCTGATTATGTGGTTGCAGATCTAGTGCGCCTCACTATCCAATGTCCACAATGTGTCTCCAAATTAAACCACAAGATCTCATCATATCCAGATCCAACACCCACTTTGCACAAGCTCATGATAGACCATTAGAAGATGATCCCACTGGATCATACGCAGCAACTGGGCCACCAGCTTTGGGCTTAACACAATTTCAGTTACACCCCCCTGATCAGCTTTCATCACCAGGTCCAATTTAATTCTTTTTAATTTCTTTTATTTGTTTTAAATTATTTGAGTTAATTATTTTTTTTTGCAAAACTTTTTTAATTAATCATAAAATCAGTAAATCACAAAAAAATATAGAATTAGGTTTTTATTTAAATTAATTTTATTGAAAATAAATTAGATTAATTAGATTCATTTGATTGCTTTTTTAAAATTAATTAGACAAATTAGGTTTAATTTGTAATTAAATTATTTTCTCAATAAAAAATACAAAAATATTTTTTAATTAATCAGGTTTTTTAGGCTTCTAATTTATCCTCGTATTTAAGTCGTCGCGTGCGCCTTTACGTTCTTTTAATTCAAATTATTGTAATTGCTTCAAGTTTGTAATAGTTAATTAGGTTTACTATGTCGCATTTACTATTTTCCCCGGTTTTTGATCATTTAATCCCCCTCCCCAAGGCCTTGTAATAGCTAGGGTTTTAATTTCTCGTACTTTACTTTCTGTAACTATTAATTGCCTAGATGTATGAATAATAGGATTGAATAGCAAGACAAATAAATTTAAAATGGTAGAAAACCCTAATTGTGCAAAGATAAAATTAACTAAAATCAAATACTTGCACACGCTCACTCCTAGGGTTTTCTCCACTTCAGTTGCCTTCGGTAAACGGTCACGAAGCATAGGGAATTTTAGTGGTTACCCTCCAGTCCAAAAGATCAAAAATGACCCATTCGAATGTCGCCTCAGAAAGATATTTAGGACTTTAGGGTAATTACTAAGGTTTCCTAATCATTTCTTTAGTGATCGTAATTGTCCCTTTCATCCCTTTCGATTGTCCCTTAAATTCCAATGACGGAGCTACCTACTCCTTAATAGTAGGATAGTGTTGTCTAAAGGAAACTAAAATGAACATACTTTTTTCGAGTAGGTACAAAAATCTTAAGTACTTGCTCAAAACAAAAACTTTCCACAAAAACACTTTTCAAAAAATAGTTTTCAAAACAACTTCGCAACACTCTTGAGGACCGATACAAGGGTTATCACGAAGTAAACAAAATTTTTCAAAACAAGCACACACAAGCAATTTAAAAATGAGCAAGTACCTAAGAGCCCGTGGAAAACCATGGATAGAAAGGGAGTTAACACCTTCCCTTTCTATGTTGGATGAAATAAAAGTCGATGGCGACTCTTGCTTACCGTAACATTTGCGAACAAAAAACGCAAACCAGTATAACAGTCGGTTTTGCCACCGTGTCACAGAACTGGCGAATCTGCTGGGGAAGAACTTTATAAAAGTGGGGTTTACCTTAGGATTTAGGTCATTTTTAAATTGCTTTCCTGTTTGCTTTGCTTGCTTTATCTTTAAGGGCTTTTGCTTGGGTATTGTTAAAGATCCTACACCCGGATCTGGGGCACTTTTTAGGTAAGCAGCAATAGATCGTGGAGACTGTACGACATAGACCGATATGGTTTAAGCGATGGATGTGTTCGTCTGACACTTTTGTTGGTACCAGTATCCTTCGTGTGGAAACGAGGAGAATACGGGGCCGTCACGTGGTGTCGTGAAGCACTAATGGACCTTAGAACCTTAGTTGAACAAACTTGGCCATTAGAAAGTAGTGAGATAGCCGACCTCGGTATAAAGCTGAGGATTGGTTGATACTCGATGCTACACTCATTGATGTCAGACTTTCGGGATATTTCGGCCGCAAGAAAAGATTGCTTGAGCTGAAACAATGTCCGATAAAGGATGATCAGTGATATTGAGAATCTTTAGAACCCGGTTACTTTTCTAAGACAGGTTTGAAACCAACTAAACTTCAAGATGGTACTTACCTTTAACCTCATGCAAGCCTTTGAACCTAAGGTCTATTGTGTGTTTTGCTTGTGTGTGATTTATTCTGTTTGAACATAACATCATGCATCATAACATAGCATCCATTCTTATTACACTAATCATTTCAAGGACCAAGGGAATTTATCTTTGTTCTGTTTTACAGATCATGTCTTCTGCTCGTAGCAACACTATTTGAATCATCTTTGTGAGAATACCTCCCCAACTCAAGGAGCTAGTATAAAGGGTTCCTTAAAATTCTGCATTCACTAAGAGACATGGCCGACTTCTCAACCTGGTTACTTCAAACTTTGATGAAAAGATGATGGGTGTACTCTTTCAGTTCTTTGATCTCAAGCACCACTGATTCACCTTCCTAGACTATCAGTTGGTTCCTACCATGGAAGAGTTCTATCAGTTATTGGATATACCCATTCTTAAACAATTGCCTTTCACAGGTTTAGAAGAGGTTCCTAAGCCAGAATTCATTTCCTCATCCTTGCATCTGAAACGGGCCGACGTGGTATCCAATTGGAAAACAAGAAGCGGAGTCAAGGGTTTTCTAGCCAAGTTCCTAATAGACAAGGCCCAGCTGTTTTGGGATGGTATGGACTTTCAGGCTTTTGAGGAGGTCTTGGCCCTTCTAATCTATGGGTTAGTACTATTCCCTAATCCAGAATTACTCATAGATGTGAATACTATCAAGATCTTCCTCTCTCTCAACCCTGTGCCTACCTTGCTCGGAGATATCTTGCACGCTCACCATACTCGTACCATGAAGAGAAGAGGGGTTCTTATGTGCTGCATGCCATTGCTGTCGAGGTGGTTTATTTCTCACCTCCCTAACTCTGTACTGAAGAATGAAGAAGGTTTGGGTTGGTCACAAAGGATAATGTCACTCGCTCACACGGATATTCTCTGGTATTCCCGAGCTATGGGAGATACTGCTATTATTGACCGCTGCGGAGAGTACCCTAATGTCCCATTAATTGGCATTAGAGGAGGCATAACTTACAATCCTTTTTTGGCTCTGCGGCAATTTGGTTATGCTTGAAGGGATGGTCCTCATGAGTTACTTATCGAGGGCATTGTATTTAACTATGAGGATGATGTTCAAGGGTATCGCCAGAGGTTCATACGAGCTTGAAGCATGGTAAACAGATCTGACGCCAAGGCTTTGGGGACGAAGGCTTCCATTCCTATGGAACTGTTATACCCCAAAATTTTCCCTCCCATATTCCTCAACAAATGTCATGTGAGGTCCCTAAATTGATCAAGGAAGTTCAAGAGTTGACCAGACAAACTCTCTCCTAAGGCAGTCTACCTCAAATTAGGGTTTCATTTTTCATTAGGATATATGAACCACAAAGGACTTAAATGCTCACCATTGTCCTAATATGTTCTCAAGATCATCCATGTCAAGTTTCAAGCCTTGCAGAAGAAGTTTGCTCAGTCAATTGCTCAAAGGCCTAAAAATCGATAGTGCTAGGTCAAAAGTCAATTGTGGCCCACATACAGTCAAACTTCAATATTTTTGGTCAACATCCTCATTTTGAAGTATTATTCATCATTTGATCAAGGGTTGATCAAGATTCCTCAAGGATTGCTCACAAATTCATCAATACCCAAAAGTTGCTAAATTAGGGTTTTGTAGGAAAAGTCAACTCAACTTTGACCAAGCATAACTTTCTCATACATGAACATGGAAGACTCAATTGAGATGAGACCAAAAGGGTTGCTTAGGGGACATACTAAGCTTTCTAAAAAGTCCAAGAACACCTCTGTAGGGTAAAAATAAAGAGATTTATGCATTGGCCAAGTTGACCTTTTTTGCAAAATTGCCAAAAGACAAATGTGCTCAAATTTGCATTTTTGTGAAATGGGCCTAGTTTTTCATGATTGAATCTTGCTTATGACATGGTCCACGATCCAAATCAGCACCCACACACCTTTTGCTTTATTTATTTATTTTATTTATATTTTTATCATTTAAAAGTCAAATTAAATCAAATAAATAGAAAAAAATATCAAAGATTTGTTTATGATCATATTTTGGGTGGAATCAAATCCAATTATGCTGGCAAATCATATCCAAAGCGTGCAAAACAAATTGAACCAAAATTTGCATGATTTGGCTTGATATAGAAAGATATCATACAAAGATAAAGACCAAATCAAATCTTCATAATGGACCAAGATTCAGCTTGTTTTGTTGACCTAATGTGTTGCATTACATATACAGAACATAGCCAAGGCAAGAGAAGGGTGAAGCAGTCATGAAAACACCTAAAGAAAACTGAAAATTTCAAGAAAAAAGTGGGAATTGGTTTTCAACCTACAAGGAGTTTCAAAGCATTTCAAGAGCACCAATCCCTTCCCAGACATCCCAGGAAGCGATTCCAATCACTCCCATGTCTTGAAACGCCCAGAATCGTGCTCCACGCCTCCCACGGTTTGTCCAAAAAATTAATTCTGATTTCACTAATTCACATATCTTTAGCGCTTTTGATTTCCATACTCATGTTTATCATCGTGTTTGCAAGCCAATCGTTCCATTTAATTTCATTTTTGATGATTGTACGTGAAATTGCCATGGTTAGGGTTTTGTGTTCTTGTTTAGGGTTTTTTAATGCAGGAAAAATTGGGCGTTAATTCTGGTACCATGATGCTCGTGAGGATGATACGAGTTGATTGGTACCAGCCATGGTCATTTATCTTGAGCATACATAACTTTGGAGATGGACAAGGTTATACCTACAACAAACGTTTGTAGGTAAAATCCTGATTTGCTAAAACGACGGAGGGAGGAAGAAGAAGCTTGTGTGGCAACATGTGACTTGCCCATTTGAATTTTCACGCTTTTTCTGGTTACACCATGTGATCTGATTATATTGTTTATTTCTATTCTATGTACAAACAAACAAAGTAGCTCAGCTAGCAGCGTGGTATTGGGAGCGAGCATAAGAACCTGGGTTCGATCCCCAGGTCCCATATTTGTTTCATATTATTTTTCAACAGGTGATCAAGCGCGTTGCATTAGCGTACGTCCACCATATGCCATCAAGATCCAACCATCAAACGCCTCTCCAGCCAGATCCAATGCCTTTCCATTGAAGGTCCACCATGTACCCCAAGTCAACGTGCGCATCAGATCTGGCAAAGTCAAGCAGGCCTTAGCCTCGTTGGGCCTAGAAATTCAGTTTCCACCCCCACAATTGCTAATGATGCTAGGCCCATTTCTAAATTTTCTTTCTTACTTTTATTATTTTTATATTTCTTTTAACTATTTTAATTGACAATTAATTACTTTTTTCATAAAATCAAAACTTCATAAAAAAAATTAGAATTAAACTTTTTTTATCAAAATTATTTTTGTTAATTTAATTTAATTTAGTTTAACTTAGGGAAATTTTAACTTTTTATATAATTAAAACTAATTATAAAATTAGGTTAAATTCTTGATCTAATGCTTTTATTTTTTCTCAAGTAAATAAAAATACAAAAATAGGTTTTAGATTGAATTTATTATTTTCCTTAATTTAAAATCAATTAGAATTTCGGATTTTCTTTTCAATTTAACTATGCCATTATTATTTTAAATAAACAAAAACATTTTTTTAATCAATCGTCAATAAGTTTAGTCAAGGGTCAAAACCCTAGTCGTTTCGTATTTGATTCATCGCGCGTTTGTTATTTTTGCCAATGTTTTTGTAACTGTTCATGGTTTGTAATAGTTTAATTTAGGGCTTTTACTTATTGCTTTTCCCAGGGTTTTTTTTAGCTATGTGATAATCCCCCTCCCCGAAGCCTTGTAATAGCATAGATTTACTTTCTCGCATTTTTTTAATTCCCGCAAATATATAACTATCTAGATGTATGTTAATAGGATTGTATGACAAGAATGCATGACAAATTAATACAGTTAGAAAACCCTAATGTGCAAAGATAAATAACTGAAAACAAATCACTCGCACATATCACTCTTATGGTATACTCTCACTTCGGTTGCCTTTGGTAAACGATCATTAAGCATAAGGTGTCTTAGAGGTTTCCCTCCTATCTAAAAATATCAAATGTCCCATTCGAATGTCGCTTCGGAAATGTTGCCTCGGAAATGTTGCCTCGAATATGATCTTAAGACTCTAGGGTTATTACTAAGGTATTCTAACATTGCTTTAGTAATCGTACGTCCCTTTCGAATTGACCCTTACAAACTCCAACGACGGTGCTACCCATTTCTCAATAGTAGGATAGCGTTGTCTAAAGGAAACAAGAATAGAAACGATCCTTTTTTCGAGCAGGTAGATGCTAGTAGGTACTTGCTCAGATCAAAACTTTTCACACTTACACATTTTAAAACAATTTTCAAAAAAACTTCGTCACACCCTTGAGGACTGATACAAGGGTTATCACAAAGTAAAACATTTTTCAAAACAAAGCACATACACAAGAAATTTTAAAAAGATGAACAAGTACCTAAGAGCCCATGGAAAACCATGGATAGAAAGGTTGCTAACACCTTCCCTTTCTATGATCTACCCCCCGTACTCAGAATATCTCGAAAAAGGATTTTTTTCTGTACTTTTTTCCTTTCCGGTTGGATGAAATAAAAGTCGGTGGCGAATCTTGCTTACCGCAACATTTGCGAATACAAAACGCAAACCAGTATAATAGTAGGTTCTGCCACTGTATCACAGGAACCTTATCTCCACTGGGTACGAGCTTGCGCCCAGAAACTTATGATGCCCTACATGGCCGTTTTACCAATGATTGTGGAACCCACTACTGAAGAGGGTATTCCTTACACATTTCTCCATCCTGATATGCCCACTGATCTTGAAGAACTACAAAGGCCTTAGATTTAGTTGAAGAAAGAGCGGGATACTTATAGGGATCAGTTCTATGCCCAAGAGAGAAAGGTTTTAGAGCTCACAAAGCAGTTTCATGAGGAAAGAAGCCTTAATGTCTATCTCGGCACGAAGAGGAAGCATCCATGGGAAATTCGATTTTTTCTAGTTTTTTAGAATTATTTTTAATTGTAACGCCTAAAAGGAAATTGAACCTTGAATTCTGCTAATAAAATCTTTGTTTCATTTTGGTTCGCAAATTTAAATTTCCCAAAGTCCTTGAAATCATTGCATACGCATCCCATCCATAAAAACTGCATACACAGGTACCATTACAGGCTTCTCATCTTCTTCGATGTTTATTTTAGCAGAAATGTCTTCTGAACAAAGCATCAAAGATCTTCAGGCACAAAATGCCCAATTTCAACAGATGTTCATAACTCTGGCGAAAAGGCAGGAGGATCTGAAAGCCCTCATCCTAAAGGAGAAGAAGAAAAAGAAGAAGGTCTCTAGTATTCTTAATATGGGCAGAAGATTCAGGGGGCCATTAAAGAAACCAGTTGATCTAACCTCCTCATCCAAGGAATGGGAGAATCAAGAAAGGGAGACAAGGGAAAAGGACCCCAGTCCTAAAGTTTCTGACAATGATACGAACTACAATGAAGAGCAGTATCCTCCCACTAGGGATATATACAAGCAGTTGGAAGATCGTTTGAGTGCTATGGATGTTCAGAGGATACCTGGGTTGGATTTCGAAGAACTGATATTGGTGTTGAAAGTGATCATCCCGCGGAAATTTAAGGCTCCAATTTTTGCAAAGTATGATAGGGTGTCTTTCCCTAAGCTCCATCTCCGTTCCTATGTAAGGAAAATCTAGCCCCACACCGCTGATAGAAACTTGTGGGTTCACTTATTTCAAGATAGTCTGTCAGGGACTTAGCTTGAATGGTTCTACCAATTGGAGAGAACCAATGTCCGAAACTGGGAGGACTTGGCCGCTTATTTTTATAAGCAGTATCAATACAATGCTGACCTTGCCCCACTCGTACTCAACTCCAGAGTATGTCCATGGGTGCAGGTGAATGCTTTAAGGACTATGCGTAGAAGTGAAGAGACTTGGCTGGAAGAGTCCAACCCCTTTTATCTGACAGGGAGTTAGTTGATATGTTTCTTGGGATGCTGTCTGGTCCTTTCTTTAATCATTTGATTGGTAGCTCATCAGCTGGTTTCACCGAGCTGATATTAACAGGAGAAAGGGTAGAAGCTGGGATTTGGAGCGGTAAGATACAGAAAGACGCCTCTTCGAGTTCGGTAAAGAAGATTTTCACTGGTAAGAAGGAAGCCAGTTCCATCTATAGCCTGAGAGGCCCAAGCAGAGCTGAACACCGTCCGCCGGTAAGTGCTGTAATGATACCTAGGTATGCGGCTGCTCCACAATGCCACAATCAACAAAGGATAGAAAGACCATAAAGGCAGTTTACCCGGATTAACATGACATTAACAGAGGTTCTACCCCATCTACTAAGATCCAACTTGGCAACCTTGAAAGAGGCTCTCAAGAATCCAAATACTACATCTCCTCGATACAATCCAAATTCTCGGTGTGCCTACCATTCTGAGAGTCCTGGCCACGATACAAATGATTGTTGGGCTCTGAGAAATAAGGTACAAGACCTGATCGAAGCCAAAGAGATTGAGTTTGATGCTCTGGAGAAGCCCAATGTCATAACTTCTCCCATGCCTAAGCACAATCATGGAGTTAATGTTGTTGATACCGATCTGTTTGTGACCTCAGTTGATGAAGTTTCTACTCCTCTTATGACTATTAAGAAGAATTTGTTATTGGCCGGTTTATTTCCGGTTTGTGGTGAAGGTTGCCACGTATGTTCATCTCTGCCTTCTGGTTGCCATTTGCTGAAAACAGGTGGCCAATGCCTGATGGATAGTAGAGAAATTTTGTTCGAGAAAATTGCGAAATTGGTTGATACTCGATACTATGCTCATTGAGATCAGACTTTTGGGATATTTCAGTCGCCAATAAAGAGGCTTGTGCTGAAATAATGCCTGATGGAGAAAGATCAGTGATATTGAGATCCCCTAGAACCTAATTACTTTCTAGGAGAGGTTGAGCCAACTAAACTTCAAGAGGGTACTTACCTATCAAACTCCATGCAAGCCTAAACCTAAGGACTTTTCTACTTTGTGTGTATATGACTATTTGTACATAACAACTTGCTTGCTTTGTGTACTTGCACATAACATCATAACATCATACCATAGCATTTTAAATAACCATTTCAAGGATCTCAAAGGTCTATGATGTAGGGTCATGTTGAACCAGACGCCTATCAAGGAGCAAAAGTATTCATTCTCTAATCAAACACCGTCAAAGACCAAAGCACGGTAACTTAAGTTAAGGGCTATGACCCACTTGACATGGTGGGCTTTATTCTCGTGGAAGGACATTCAACAATACGAAGTTCTCCAATCAAAGTTGTTGGTCAAACTTCAATTTCTAACATCTTCTTGTGTTTACCCCGCGAGATCCTTGAAAATATTGCATCCACATAACATGCATCATATCATGACATGTTTTTCCTACACAGGTCTCTCATCTTCTTACTGTTTATTTCAGTAGAGATGGCTCTAGAATAGACTATCAAGGATATACAGACTCAAAATGCTCAACTTCAGGAAATGTTCTTGAACCTATCCAGGGTGTAAGAAGAGGTGAAGGCACTCTTCACTAGGGGCATGATCATGGGGAATCCTGAGGGCGACAAGGATGACCAGTTGGAGAGGATACAAACTAAGGAAGCCATAATGAAAGTCCAAATGATGGGACAACTGGTGGGTCAGATGACTCTTATCCAAAACTTAGCTCAGGGATAATAAGATCTAAGGAACCTCATCAACAAACTTCATCAAGACGAATGCAACCAAATGGGGAAAACAGCTAGAGTTGGGGATCAAGTCTCTACTCAGCCTCCCATGAGACAAGAAGCTGGTTAAAGGGAGGACGGATCTTTCCAAATTACCGCTACGTCACAGGCTCAACAACGACCTCGTTAACGGTAAAATCAGCAAAGGCAGAGCAAGCCCGAGAGACAGTTTACTAACATCAACATGTCCTTGGCTCAATTATTGCAACACATGTTGAAGATGGAGTTGATTATGTTGTGGGATCCTCCTCGGAATCCCAATACCCCCGCTTCTAGCTATCATCCTGATGCAATATGTACATATCATTCGGCAGTCCTTGACATGATACGAATAATTGTTTGGCATTGAAAAATAAGATTCAAGACATGATCAACAAAGGAGTGCTGGAGTTCACACAAGATGGCAGACTCAATTCTTCAGTCGTCCCTCAAAGGCACATCCTAAAGTGACAAGTTCAGACAAAGAGGCTTTTGTTAATTTGAATTTTTAAGTTGTAATTTTCTTTTGATTGTTCGAACATTTATTTATGTCAAACTTTGTTATTTCATCAATGCATTGCATATGTTTGTCTTGAATTAATTCATTCATTTTCACTCTATTTAAACTATGCTTTTTAGTATCTTTATGACATTCAACTCTTGCTAAAAGTTACAAGCCTTTAGAGGGAGGATGACGAAAACAATGCCATAATCTCATACAGTATGCTTTTGAACAGACCCCACTGACGATGTATAGGCGTTGTTTCAAATCCCAAACAGTGGAGTTATAAGGAAGATAATCCCTAGCCAACCCCCTTGAGCCTTGTAGCGGTAGAAATGTTTAAGACTAAGCCATTGGATTGACTAGACTTATACAGATCAAAATAAAAATCGCCACCGTGCATTATTGTTTCCAAAGGAATGGGAGAAGAGCGAATAACCCAAAAGAGGGGGAAAGATTCAAGGTAAGGGGGTTGGTTATGCAAAGGGAAGGTAATAGCACCCTAAACATCTATGGTACTCCGCGGGAACCTCTTTGTAAAATCTGTATATTTTGGCTATAAAATGTTGTATAAAAATAGATGGTGAAGGTGAGAAAATAAATATTTTTTTTAATAATTTTTTCACCCGACGTAGTTGCGAACCTTTAGTGCCTACGTACCACCTTTCGTGCAATAGGGGATCGGGGTACACGTAGTTCCTCTTTTAAAGATTTTAAAACACAAGTGTGTTAGTTAATTTTTATGAGATAAGACATCATCGTCATTGTCCGTGTGGAAAACATACATACTACCCACGATCATGAGAAATGAGAATTTGCATCATCTCAAAGTGGAGGATATGGCTTGGATTTTAAAATCAACAATTCCTCACTCAACACCAAAGTGGAAAATATCTCATTTCACTACATATTGTAGAAGTATAATTGTTTGCATCACTACAAGGATTGACAAGAGCCCAATCTTTTAAGAAAGTTTTTAAAGTAAAAAGCCAAAGTGGCAAAATGGTTTCTAATGAGATTGATTTACTTTTAGTCTTCTCACAAAAAAATGTCAAGGTATTATTAAGTAGATTAGAGTTTATTTAGAAGAATGTTTTGAAAGTGCATGGACCTAAGTCCAAGTTTATTATGAAAATGGTTCAAGTTTAAAAACAAGAAAAAATTTCAAAGGGAGGGAGAAGATTTTTTAAATTAAAGAAGATGGGAGGAGAAGAAGAGACTATTCTAAAGCATAAGGTAAAATCTATGGATAAGAACCATCTAACCAACAAGAAGCCGATACTTGACATTATGAGTCAAGATATAATTCCCATTCTTTGGATTGAAACCAAACAAGCAAAGAGACTAGACCTCTTGAGTGACCCAAACTTCAAGTATATTAAGTCTTCATAAAAATTGGGCAGAGTAACAGTTGTATACGGGTGAATTCCAGATTACAAACAAAGAACGTAATTACAATAACCTGCACACAAAACAAACAAGCAACCCAATGTCTTGAGGTAAACCTCAAGAACTCCAGACAAAATATCAATTAAGATCACAAGGTCTCCAACATAGGCTAAGGTTTCTAATCCTAAGTCCAAAAAGTCCAATACTCTATAATGCCAAGGACAGTAACCAAATAGTCCAAGTATCATTAAAGGGTTTTTTATGGTTCATGTTGATTATTAGGTGTCTTAGAAGAGAAAAGAAAAATCTCAAGTGAGCAAAATAAAAATGACATTAAATGTAATGCTTAAAGTAAATGTTACATAAAGCATAAAAAATAAAAGGGCATAAAGTAAAAACAATTTAATAATTAGTGGTTAGTTGGATGACGATCTTGAAACTTACATTTGGAACTCATTAGAGGATTGGTAGAACCAAAGCCTCCACACAACAAGTTGCATTTGCTTTTTGTCAAGTATATCATCCATTTGGAATCCTCAAAAGTACCATTTAATGATCAACGATGTTTAAGTTCTCCGCATTGACCAAAAGTGTTGTAGATACATTAGAGGATTGGTAGAACCAAAGCCTCCATGCAATGAATCTCAAAGTTATTAGATCAAAGAGATCAAATTAACATACTTGGGCTTGCAAACATAGGTTTGGGCCACTAATGATCATTTATTCGAATGGGGACAAACTTTAGCGCTATGTTAAGCAATCGTAAGTGGACTTATGTAGAAGTCGCACCTATTTTGAGGCCGGTCAATAGCAATCTATGTACTTCATGTTTGGATAAATGATATAGAGATCATCATCCCTTAACATGTAGCATAATCAAAAAAGAGAAAGGGATAAGATGACGAGGGGTGGGGATGAATATACAAACCAAATTTGAATTAAAATTTAATCGAACTATTATTAAAATCATTCATCCATTTTTGTGGAGTTAGACTCAACACCATGGATCCAATGATGTTAATAAAGTTCATGATCAAAAATTCAACCCCAGATTATCCAGAAAATCATCACAAAATAATATTGCACTTAATATATACATTAAAAAGGTTTTTTTTAAATGTTTTAAAATAGAAATAAAAGAGAAAAATATCAACTATGTTCAAATTAATCTAGAAATTAAAAGTAAGACCATAGAAAAATCAGAAATGAACTAAAATAATTCTATAAAAATTTTGGTAATTTTTTAAAGTCTGAAACTATTTTTAAAATTAAAAGAAATGAGTAAAATAAACCAAAAATGATTAAAAAAATAGCAAATTCAGAAATAAAAAATAAATGAGGTCACCAATATTTGTCACAATAAACATTTAAAACCAATCAAATAAAGTGAAAATTTATAAAAAAATATTAAAACACAAAATAAAATTGTGAAAAAATAAAAATCAGAAAGAGAAGACTCAAAAATATTTTTCATAATTTTTTCAGATTTTTTTGACTAAAATGAATTTTCTATGGTTTTTTGAAATTTAAAACAATTAAATATAAAAAATCAGAAAAGAAAAATAAAGTCAAAAATATATGGACCATTGGATGAGAGCCAAAACGCGTTAGTAATCAAATCCAAGGGATCTTGTACGCTATGCATATCATGGTCATTACGAAATATCACACCGGATCCAACAATTTTAAAATAAAACAACTTAAAATGTGGCGCGTTGGATGGAGTCTGAGTCACAAAAGTAATCAGATCCAAGGGCTCCTGAGTCACACTCATGGTAAGGCAATCATATTGTATCCATTTCAAAAAAATAATGTGGCCTGATATCATTGGTTGAAGACGGACATGTCATCATCTTCAACCTCCAGCCATCTCCAAATTGAATCTTTCAAACTGTAAAATTAGTAAACCAAACTGGTACCATTAGATTCGTCTCTTCAAGACGATTCTAATGGTACCATCACGCCAAATTTATATAAATTGTGCAAGGGTGTGTTTGAAGAAAACCAAAAAAAATAGCGAGCACGAAAATATGGGATATCTCACTCAATTCTCAATGAAATTGAAAACTATAAAGAGCACGAGAATCAGAAGAACACAAGGAGTGGATTAGTCTTTCATTTGAATCAATTTGGACAAGAAATCTACTTGAACAAAGTAGTGAGAAGTTGATCCGAAACTGGACTTCTACATATCAATATAGGTCACAATTCTTGAAAGTAATCGTATGGTTAGCTTTAGAGAAGTTCAATAAAGCTAACTGAATGGAGCTTTTGGTGTTTGAAGGTGAGAATTTAAGAAATCAGAAGTTCAAATTCAGAGTTTGTGTGGGATATGAACAGGGGTCAATTGGATATTAAAAGCTTTCCCAAATGAGTGAGGGATGATCCTTATTTATAGATGATCATGATGCAAGGCTCAAGCGTGTGAATTGGAGCCAAAATCAATGAAATCGTGTGGACCTGCTAAGTGTGAAAAGTGTGACTTCACATGGCTCAAGACGCAACAAAATGAATGGTTTAAGGGTTGTTTCTTGTTATGGCAAGTTCCTAAACATGATTAGACACGAAATTGATCTTTAAACAGGCTTGTAATTGGATTTAAACCAACTTTCAAATCTGACTGAACTTGGAATTTCCATTTTATAATGCTACTTCATAACCATGGTGCCAACAATGTAGGGCACCATATGATGTTATTTTTGAAGCATTTGAAAGATGAAGTCACAAGCTTTATAATGTGCAAGGAGTGAGATCAATTGGATGTTTGAGGAAGAAGTTGTGTTGAGTCAAAGTTGGAAGAAAAGGGTTGACTTTCCACACTTAGAAATATTTCAAGTTTTTCTTCAAAAGTGACCTATAATGTTTTGCATCCAAACATGGCCTTCCACTTGGAATTTGCTCTTTACAAAAAAAGATGGAATGCAATAGACCTATTGAATGACATTTTGAAACTTGAACTGTTCAAAATATCCAAAAATTGAGAGGGTTCTGAATTGTTGAAGTTGGCAAAAAATCATGAAATGACCTATAATCTTTTGTATCCTTAGGGCATCTCCCATCCATTTTCTCACTTTGCATATAAAAGAAGGGATAAATTTCACATCCTCAAAATTATTATGGAAAAATATTGGGCTCAAGGTGATAAAAATTGACCAAGTTATGATCATTTGAAGTCACACATGAGAAATTGGGGGGTTCATCTAGAGGACTTGTAATCTTTCTTCATCATCAAGTTTCTTCCACATGAAAACTCCTTGAAACTTTTGAAGTGATTTGTTAATAACCATTGGAATATAAGGGTGTATTTGGAATCACTCAAAAATACCAAAATATGAGCAAGATATACTTCTTTGAAGTTCAAAACCCTAGCTCCTAGATCAAGAAAATGCTTTGAGGAACCTTGACAAATTTGAATCACCTTCTTGTACCAACACTCTTGCTTTGTAAATAGAAGTTATTGAGGATAAAAATGAGAATTCATAGCCACCAAAACCACTTCCATATCTTGAGTATTTAGAGAAATATGAACTTGTGATCAATGGGAACAAGGCCTTGTCCAACCATGACAACTCCTTCAATCAATCCCTTGCACTTTTAAATAAATATTGATATCTTGGAAATGTAGTGAACCAAAATAACCTTCACATGCCTTCCCTTCCAAAACAACTTCAATGGTGAGGTTTGGACTTCTCAAGCTTTGTTGACTAGGGCCTAGAAATAAACTCATGAACCCATGAAGCAACTTGCTAAACCCAATTGCCTTTACCTACATTAGTAACAAGTAAGACAAATCAACATTGCATTTTATTAATTAAAAGAAAAAATCAAGACAAAATATTCACGATCACAAAAGAAAACAAGTCAAAGTGCTTGGTGATTCCTCAAAGAGAAAATCTATAGATAGGGAGGACAACCAAGAATCCTAATTTGATCTTGTTGTGATTAAATCTATATGGTATGATGAAAGGATCTTAGGGGGAAATTTTGGGGTACAACAACTGTCCTTATTTAAGTTTCTTCTATCCGTAGATGCGAAGGTTAAAAATCTTCGTGTTGACGCGATCGAAGATAGTTAAATATAAAACAAACCCTATTTTTGGACCTAAGATGCCATGCAATGCTTATGAGCATGAATTCACATGAACAAAATCAAAGAGACACAAAACACCACTGGGGATGTAAAAAAGGAAATAAAGAAACAAAATAGAAATCCAACCAGGAAAATAAATCATTGGTGAATCAAAAGACCTGACTTATAGAGGATGATAAAAAGTCAAAGGATACACCAACCTCTACTGAAGGCGAAACTACCAACATTTACTGAAGAGGAAAGAAATAATAACAGGGACGTTTACTAACGGTGAGTGTGATACAGTGGCAGAACCGACTGTTTAATACTGGTTTGTGTTTTTTGTTCGCAAAATGTCGCGGTAAGCAAGAGTCTCCACCGACTATTATTTTATCCAATCAGGAAAAGGAAAAAGAACAGAAAAATCCTTTTTTGAGATGTTTCTGAGTACGGGGGGTAGATTATAGAAAGGGAAGGTGTTAGAACCCTTTCTATCCATAGTTTTCCATGGGCTCTTAGGTACTTGCTCATTTTGAAATTGCTTGTGTGTTCTTGTTTTGAAAAGTTTTTTTAACTTCGTTTTAACCCTTATTTATGTCCTCAAGGGTGTTGCGAATTTGTTTTTGAAAACTTTGTTTGAAAAGTGTTTGTGTGAAAACAAATTGTTTGTTTGAGAAAGTACCGAGGAACTAATCTACCTACTCGAAAAAGACTGTTCGTTTTCCTTTTTTAGACAATGCTATGCCATTATTGAGAAATAGGTAGCATCGTCGTTAGAGTTTTTTAGGGACATTCGAAGGGACAAATACGATCACAAAAGCAATGTTAGGAAATGTTAGTAATCATCCTAAAGCCTTAAAGATATTTTTCCGAGGCAACATCCGAATGGGTCATTTTAGATCTTTCGGGTCTAGAGGACGACCACTAACAGACCCTATACTTCATGACCGTTTACCAAAGGAAACCGGAGTGGAGTAAACCCTAGGAGTGAGCATGTGCGAGTGTAATTTTTAGTTAATTTATCTTTGCACAATTAGGGTTTTCTACTGTATTAATTTTCAGTTAGTCTTTCCATACAATCCTATTAACATTCATCTAAGCAGTTTATAGTTTGCGGAAATAAAATGCGGGAAAGTTAAAGTCCTAGCTATTACAGGGCTTTTGTAGATACAAAATTATTTTGGACTGAAAATAGAAATGCGGAAATATAAAACTCTAATTAATCTATTACAACCTCGAAACAGTTACAATAATAATAAAAGGAAATTAAAAGATGCGCACAGCGAATTAAATGCGAGAATAATTGGAAGACCTAAAAATTTAGTTGAAAAAATATTTAGGTTATTTTTTGAGAAAAGATTAATTAGGTTATGTACAAATTAAACCCTAATTTCTATTTGTTTTAAATTATGGAAAAAAAGGAATTAAATTTCCCTAAATTAAATTAATCTAATTAATTATGGAAATAAAATATTTTATGAAAAAATAATTTTTGATGTTTTTGTGATCTTTTGATTTAATAAAAAAAATGATTTTTTGTTATTTAAAAAAAAAAGAAATTAAGTAAACAATAAAAAATAAGAATTAAAATAAGAAAAGAAAAGAGATGGGCCTGCATTTGCTGAATGGGGGGTGTATCATGAATTATTCTGGCCCAATAGTTGATGAGCCTAGTCTTTGCGTGAGATTAAGTGTTGCCTCTTCCTACTGGTGTACCATGGTCCTCTCTTGCATGGGCGTTGGATTGGTGATGGTGATAATCCATTGGTTGGATTGCTGGAGCACATGGTGGATGTCTTGGATGATGGTGCACGTGATCTGCAGTTAAATATTGAGAAAATTGCAAAATGCTGGGACCTGGGATCGAACCCAGGTCCTTTCGCTTACTAACGTGCGCCTTTGCCACTGGACTACATGTTCTATTTTTTATAATAATAAAAAACAATGAATAATATATGAAAAAAGGTCAATGCAGCAATAAAACGCGCGAAATTCAAATCCACCGTTTAGATATTGACACGTCTTCATCCTCTTCCCTATTTCATCGTTTTAGGCAATAGCACCTTTACCAATAGCAATTTTCGTGACTATAGGCTTTAGTGACGGTTTTTATGTGTTGCTATAGACCTGCAATATCTCAAAACGCAAAGCAAGCAATATCAATCAGAATTAAAGACATAAACCCACTAAGAATCTTGTCCTGAGTTCATTGGTATCATCAATCAGTCATAATTTTACCTCTATAGAGAACCCTTAATTTGAAGCTTCCAAACTCTAATAATGGCGTAAGCTTGTTCCTGCACTAGAAATCAAATCCAGGCTATCCAAAAGATCACAAATATGATTATGAATACATTTATGTAGGAAAATTAGATTAAAAGTACGTAAAACCAAAGGAACAAGTTTGAGTTCAGAGGGTGCAAACCGTAAGGATTATGTGACGATTCCTAGAGCTTTGAGGCGTGCAACTGATCGTATTAGCTTCTGGGAAGGACTAGGAAACGGTTGGGAGTGTTGGAACGGCTTGAATTACCTTCTAGGTCCAAAAATGATCCAGCACTTTTTTCCAACTTTTTGAGTTTTGGTATGGCATTTTTCCACTGCAAATCCTTGTTCTTGCGCATGGGTTATGTTCAACATATATACTAGAACGAATTAGGTTAACAAAAACGCTTTGTATCTTTGAAGATCATCAAGATTTGATTTAGTTTTTCTCTTGTACGATATGTTTCTAAAACAAGCATAATCATGTCAATTTTGATTCAATTTGCCTTGCATGATTTGGATATGATTTTCCAGCCTATTGGATTTGATTCCTACAAAAAATCAGATCAAAAATCAATCTTTTGTATTTTTTTTCTATTTATTTGATTTAATTTGAATTTTAAATAATAAAAAAAAATAAAAAAAATAATGAAGCAAATAATGTGTAGATGCTGATTTGGGTCGTGGACCATGTCACAAACAAGATTCAATCATGAAAAACTAGGCCCATTTGACAAAAAATGCATTTTTGAGCACATTTGACTTTTGGCAATTTTGCAAAAATGGTCAACTTTGACAAGGCATATCTCCTCCAGTTTTAACCCTAGAGAAGTGTTCCTGGACTTTTTAGAAAGCTCAGGATGTTCTATAAACAACCCTTTTGGTTTCATCTAAATTGGGTCTTCCATGTTCATGTAAGAAGCTTTGACCCAAAAGGTGTTTTTGTTAACTTTTCAAAAGGACATATAATGTAGAAATTCATATCTTTTGATGAGTGCATATTTTGAACTTGTGGGATGAATATGAGTTGTAGGGAATTTCATCCTATTCAAAATGTGCCTTGGATGGAAAATTTATGATAAAGCATGAAGAAGTTATGCCTGGTCAAATTTTGGTTGACTTTTCCTAAGAAACCCTAATTTAGCAACTTTTAGGTTTTGATGAATTTGGGGGCACTCATTGAGGAATCATGATCAACCCTTGATCAAATGATGGATATCTCTTCAAAATGTTGATGTTGACCAAAAATCTTGAAGTTTGACTGTATGTGGTCTACAATTGACTTTTGACTTAGTACAATTGATTTTTAGGCATCTGAGCAGTTGACTGAGCAAACTTCTTGTACAAGGCATGAAACTTGACATGGATGATATTGAGAACATATTGGTACCATGGAATTCCTTTGGGACCTTTGGAGTTCCCACACCCTAATGAAAATGGAAACCCTATTTTGAGGTGCATTGCCTTAGGAGAGAGTTTGTCTGGTAAACTCTTGGGCATCCTTGAGCAAGTTGAGGACCTCAATGGGCATGTGTTGAGTAAAACGAGAGGGAAAATTTTGGGGTAGAATCACTGAAGGTAGAAAAAAGATAACAATCACCAACTTTTACTGAAGGTGACCTACCAACTTTCACTGAAGGTAGAAAGAGAAAATATATCATAGCACCGCCGTTCACTGAAGGTAGCAAAAAGATAACAATCACCAACTTTGACTGAAGGTAGCAAAAAGATAACAATCATCAACTTTTTCTGAAGGTGACCTACCAACTTTCACTGAAGGTAGAAAGAGAAAATATATCATAGCACCGCCATTTACTGACGATGAACTACCAACGTTCACTGAAGGTAGCAAAAAGATAAGAATCACCCACTTTCACTGAAGGTGACCTACCAACTTTCACTGAAGGTAGAAAGAGAAAATATCATAGCACCGTTGTTCACTAACGATGAGCTACCAACATTCACTGAAGGTAGAAAAAAGATAACAAGCACCAACTTTTACTAAAGGTGACCTACCAAATTTCACTGAAGGTAGAAAAAGAAAATATATCATAGCACCACTTTTCACTGATGATGAACTACCAATGTTTACTGATGGTAGCAAAAGGATAACAAGTTTTCCCCAAAATTCTAGCATTTCACCTAGAATGGGTCTCAACTTCTTCTTTAACCGAGGCATTCTGCCTGGAAAGGGTAATATATAAGCTATCTCAAATAAAGAGATTACCACTTGCAAAGATTTCACAATGAACTCTCTGCGATATTGAAAGTCTTGACATCCACTGGTGTAATTTTGACAACAGACTGCAAACTATCCACTCATAGAGAAGATAGCAAAAAAAGGTTACGTCGACTTTTACAGGGAAGTACAAGTTGCTCAAATAAAGAGACCTGCTACTTGTTGTTATAGGAAGGATTGTAAAAAAAAAGACTTTCGGGGAATACAATATGACTTCCTGGAGAGAACAATATGGCTTCCTGGGGAATGAAATATGACTTCCTGGGGAAATGCCAATGTATTCCTGTTGAGGAGATAAAGTCTTCTCGTGCAAAATAAATGCATATTCTCAAACCAAAACTCGAAGCTTTCAAAAGTCCAAAGTAATAATATTGCTGGGAAACAAAGATTCGATCCAGAAATAAACTGGAGTAAAATAGTCTACCAAAATACATTCTCTGAGAAATGAACTCAAGAGGGAAACCCAAATCATGCAGACAAAGAGTTGTACAGGAAGGCTAAAGCAAAAGTCTTCCACGAGGGACAACTCAGTGGGGAAATTGAAAGAACACACACTTTCTGCTTATGACTGACACTCTATTGGAGAGGGGACAACACAACTCTGTAAAACAGGGCAATACGTCCACAAAATAATAACGAATGTGAATGAGCAATGATTTTCCAAATTTTAACTATGCATGATATATGTATGAATGTATGAGTGTTATCGTGCATATGCTGACAAAACAGACATATAACAATGGGAGTAACCAGGAAAAACCAACTCAGGCACAATCAACACTCGGCTAAATCACATCCAAGATGAACATTCCATAAGAAAAAGTAGGCTCCAACTGAGGAAACAAAACCTACTGCATGGCTTAACTTCACTGGGGAGAAACGTAATTCGAAAGTAAATAAAACACTGCGACAAAACAGTACAAATATAGAGATATAACATCCTTTCCCAGCCTTTACCAGGGAATAGCTCTCAAATTTCAACGGGGAAACAAATATTTTCAAAAGTAACGATTCTACTGGGGATTGCAAAATAAATTTCAAGTAAAGCAGATGGACACCAAATCATCAAAACATTCACTGGGGAATTCATGCCCATTCTGAAGGAGGGAAAACATACAAACTTCGCTAAGGCATATAATGTCCCATCATCAAGACATTAACTGGGTATTTCGTGTTGACTTCATTGGGGAGGTCAACACCATATTTTCAAAGGGAAAACCAATATGAGTTCTTTACTGGAGAAATCAGAGACATGTGTTCTTTGAGAGTAATTATTGTACCAACTTCTTTGGGAAGAAAGAACTTCTATCAAACAAGCGAAACCTTCGCCGGAGAAATCTTGGATCGAATCTTCATATCATGTAAACTCAGAAGAGAATAAAAATCAACCAAAACTTGACCAGGGGTAATGGAGTCACAAACCAATACAACGAAAACATCCTGAGATAAACTTCCCTGGGAAACAAAACTTCCCAAAACAACTGGAGTTCGTCCATTCATGGGATCACCACTTTTGTTTTTCTCTTGCGTCACAAATTTTAAAGTAAAAGTAAATTGTAAATTCTTTTTGAAAATCAATTTTGTCATTTAATCTTTTTGCTTTGAAAGTTATTATCAATAATAAATGGAGTCTTTGCAAAGCTAAATAAAATAAGAAATATAAAGAATTGGGTAAAAGCTCAAATTTCATTGATATAATGGTAGTCTGTGAATGGAGAAACTCCATGGATGATTACAAAGTTCGGAAAATGGTAATGTTGCACCCCAAAATTTTCCCTCCCATTTTCACACCAGATAAACTCCTAGAGATCCTCAATTGCTCAAGTTGACTAAGGATTGGCCAAACAAATCCTCCTCCTAAGACAATGAGCCTCAAACTAGGGTTTCGCTCCTCATCAACATGTTTGAGTTACAAGAGTGATAAGTGGTTTACATTTCCCTAATATATTCTCAAGAGCATCCATGCCAAGTTTCATGCCTTACACAATAAGTTTGCTCAGTCAACTGCTCAAATGCCTGAAAATCAACGGTACTAGGTCAAAAGTCAACTGTAACCCACATACAGTCAAACTTCAAGATTTTTGGTCAACATCAACATTTCAAAGTGATATCCATCATTTGATCAAGGGTTGATCATGATTCCTCAAGGAATGCTCCTAATTCATCAAAACTCAAAAGTTGCTAAATTAGGGTTCCTATAGGAAAAGTCAACCAAACTTTGACCAAACATAACGTTCTCATACTTTATCATAAATTTCCCATCCAAGGCTCATTTTGAAGAGGATGAAATTCCCTACAACTCATATTCAGCCATCAAATTCAAAAAATGCACTCATGAATAGATATTAATTCAGACATTATAGTTCATTTCAAAAAGTCAACAAAAACACCTTTAGGGTCAAAGCTTCTTACATGAACATGGAAGATCCAATTGAGGTGAAACAAAAAGGGTTGTTTAGAGGACATCCTAAGCTTTCTAAAAAGTCTAAGAACACCCTCTTAAGGTCAAAATTGAGAGATGTGCATTGTCAAAGTTGGCCATTTTTAGAAATTTGCACAAAGTCAACCATGCCCAAAATGCATTTTTCTTCAAATGGGCCCAACTTTTTATGCTTGCATCTTGTTCCTAACATGGTCCAAGACCCATGAACCACTCCATGCATCATTTGCTTATTTATTTGATTTATTTTGAGTTTTAATCATTTAAAATCCAAATTTAATCAAATAAATGATATAAAATTATTTTGGGATGATTTTGCATTAAATAATAAGAATACAAGCTGTATGATAGCAAGAAAATCGTGCAAGCTAAGAACAGACACAAAATATCCACATTTGGAAAATTTTCAAGATTTTATTTCCTCTTAAAGCCATGCCTTTATTCTTTAGATTTAATCCAAATTTGTTAACCTATTTGATGGACATACATATAACAGAGCATTGTCAACCCTAGGCAAGAGATTACAGAGGCGCATCTTGCTCCAAAGAGTCAAACAAAGTTTCAAATTTATAAAGAAAAGTGCAGATCAGATTTCATCCTACAGGTCAATTCAAGGAATTTTGGAGCATCAGTGATCATCCATGAAGGTCCTTGAAGTTATTCCAATCACTCTCAAGTCACAAAACATCCAGAATCGTAAGATATAGGATTCGGTTTTCCAATTTTTCTGGATTTTTTATTACATGCATACATGTGTTTTCAATGAAATTTAACCATGTAGTCTTGTTTATTATAAATTTCGATGCTTTATGAATTATTTGATTGAGTTTTAAGTGCAGGAATCAAAGGATGCCATGGCTAGGGTTCCAAGTTTCAAATCAGGGCTTTCTGATTTAGACATAATTGGGACAAACTGATGCCATCATCGTGTTCAGGGGACCAAAACGAGTTGATTCATAGACTCACCATTAATTTATATTGCATATTTTGAGGATTTTGATTTTAGAAGGGGCTTTAGTGACGCTTAATCTGTTGCTATAAGCTATAGTAACGGATGCAGTCCGTAGGTAAAAGTGTGGCAAAAATTAACAGTTATGGGGAAGAAGACAATTAGGTGGCAGAACCCCATTGGGTAATTTGAATCACGCGCGCATTTTTTGGGAAAGACCACTTTTCTTGCTTTATGTGTTATTTGTCTTATCATATTAACGAATGAACAAGCTAGCGCAATTGGTCAAGGAGGAGAGGTTTAAAGCTAACATCCTGGGTTCGATCCCAGGCATGAGCTTTTGTATTTTTTTCATTATTTCTCTACAGATTCAATGTGCTGCACGCCCTGGTCCATACTATGCGCCTTAAGATCCTGCCCACCAGGTCCACCATCAAGCAGATCCAGCGTCCCAGAACTGAAGGTCCACCATGACCCTCCAAAGGTGAACCTCATGGGATCACACGTAATCTTTGGTCCAGTAGTCTTGGGCCTAACGAATCCAATTCCTCACAAACCCAGATTACTCAATAGTAACAGGCCCAATGATTTCTTTTCTTTATTTCTTTTAATTATTTGTTAATAATTTTTACAAAAAAACAAAAATCATTTTTTAAAAAAAATCAGAAAATCACAAAAATAGAATTGGGTTTTTTTTTATAATTAAAATTAATTTTTGAAAATTAATTATTTTAATTATTTCAACATTGATTATTTTGTTAAATAAAATTAATTATAAAATTAGGTTTAATTTGCAAATTTCAACTATTTTTTTCTCCATTAAAAATACAAAAACATTTTTTTAGTTAATTAGATTCATTAGGATATTTAATTCCCGTGTTCCTCATCGCGCGCATTTACTTATTTATAATTCCAATTATTGTAACTGTTTTGAAGTTTGTAATAGTTTTTAATTAGGGTTTTTATTTATTGCCTATTCCCCAAGTTTTGGTTATGTAACCCCCTCCTCGAGGCCTTGTAATAGTTAGGACTTTAATTTCTCGCACTTTTAAACTTCCGCAACTATAAACTGTCTAGATGTATGGATAATAGGCTTGCATGCAAAAGACAAATGCAATTAAAATAGTAGATCACCTTAATTGTGCAAAGATTAAATAAACTGAAATCAAACACATGCACATGCTCACTCCTAGGGTTTGCCTCACTTCGGTTGCCTTCGGTAAACGGTCATGAAGCATAGGGAATTTTAGTGGTCTCCCTCTAGTCTCAAAAGATAAACAATGACCCATTCGAATGTTGCCTTGGAAATATCTTTAGGACTTTAGGTAACTACTAAGGTTTCCTAACCATTGCTTTTGTGACCGTAATTGTCCCTTCGAATGTCCCTTAAAACTCCTACGATGGGGCTACCTACTCCTTAATAGTAGTATAGCGCTGTCTAAAAGAAACGAGAACGAATAGTCTTTTTTGAGTAGGTAGAAAATCTTAAGTACTTGCTCAAAAGAACAAAAACTTTTGCACAAACACTTTCAAAACAGTTTTCAAAAACAACTTCGTCACACTCTTGAGGACAGATACAAGGGTTACCACGAAGTTAAAACAAAAACTTTTCAAAACATACACAAGAAATTTCAAAATGAGCAAGTACCTAAGATCCCTTGGAAAACCATGGATAGAAAGGGTGCTAACACCTTCCCTTTCTGTAATCTATCGCCCGTACTCAGAAACATCTCAAAAAAGGTTTTTTTCTGTTCTTTTTCCTTTTCTTTTGTTGGATGAAATAAAAGTCGGTGGCGACTCTTGCTTACTGCGACATTTGCGAAAGAAAGATGCAAACCAATATTAACAGTCGGTTCTGCCACCGTATCACAGGTAATATATAATTCAAAAGATACATTGAGATACAATGACCATTATCCCCTCTAACAACTTTTGAAATCCTGAGCAACAGCTTTCGTTGAAGTATGGTAAGGATTCAATAAGATTGTTGCTTCAACGATCAAGTCTTGTCTGATGCAGTTACTTACCAAGAAAGTCCCTAACTTTTTCCTAAGCTGCCCTTGCGGGTTTTTAACTTAGCGGGAAATTTTATTCTGTTTATGTCTCTAATTTTTGCCTAGACCACCCTTTCGGGTTTTCGGCCTACCAAGACGCTCTTTTTTTCCTAAGCCGCCCTTTCGGGTTTTCAACATAGCGAGTTGTTCTTTTATTTCTTTAGGCTAAGTATTTCTTGACTGCATCAACATTCATGGGACGTGGGAACTCCTCTCCATCCATAGTTTCAAGAATTAATGCACCACCAGAGAAGACTTTCTTGACAACATATGGGCCTTCAAAATTGGGAGTCCACTTGCCCCTAGAATCATCGTTAAAAGACATGATCTTCCTGAGCATGAGGCCACCTTCTATGAATTCAGGAGGTTTAACCTTCTTATCAAAAGCTTTCTTCATTCTCTTCTGATATACCTGACCATGACACAATGTCGTCATTCTCTTCTCTTCAATCAAATTCAATTGGTCAAACCTGCTCTGGACCCATTCAGCCTCTGACAACTTGGTTTCCATTATCACACGCAAAGAGGGAATCTCAACCTCAATTGGGAGTACCGATTCCATTCCGTACACAAGGGAGAACGGGGTTGCTCCTGTTGAAGTGCGGACAGATGTTCGATATCCATGCAAAGAAAAAGGGAGCATTTCATGCCAATCTTTATAAGTAACAACCATCTTCTAGATAATCTTCTTGATATTCTTATTAGCAGCTTCAATAGCCCCATTAATTTTTGGTCTTTACGGAGATGAATTGTAATGCACAATCTTGAATACCTCACAAAGTTCTATCATCATCTTGTTGTTCATATTGTAGCCATTGTTAGTGATAATTCTGCTCGGCACACCATACCGACATATGAGTTTATTCTTAATGAAGCGCACAACCACCTGCTTGGTGACGTTAGCATATGAAGCAGCTTCCACCCATTTGGTGAAGTAATCAATTGCTACCAAGATGAAACGGTGTCCATTCGAAGCTTTAGGTTTTATCATCCCAATCATGTCAATACCCCACATAGAGAAAGGCCATGGGGAAGAGATCACATTAAGAAGTGTCAGAGGCACATGAACCTTGTCCGCATAAATATGGCATTTATGACACTTCTTCGCAAATTTGTAACAATCGGATTCCATTGTCAGCCAATAGTAACTTTCCCTTAGCATCTTTTTAGCCATCGAATGTCCATTGGAATGCGTGCCAAATGAGCCTTGGTGAACCTCATGCATCAACATGTATGCTTCGTGTCTATCCATGCATTTGAGAAAGACCATGTCATAATTTCTCTTGTACAACACATTTTCACTAAGGAAGAAACTGCCATCCAATCTTCTCAATGTCTTTCTTTATTTATTCGATGCACTAATCGGGTATTCTGAGTTTGTAGAAAATGCTTGATATCATAATACCGAGGTTTCTGATCTGCTACCTCTTCTGTTGTAAACATATGAGAGGGCCTATCCAATCGTCGAACCATAATTCGAGGTATATCATACCAAGTGTTCACTTGATACATAGAAGTAAGAGTTTCCAGAGCGTCCGCCATTTGATTTTCATCTCTAGGAATGTTATCGAATTCAACTTTATTAAAGAAGGGTAACAACCTTCTAGCATAATCTTTATAAGGGAACAAGCCGGGGTGACGAGTATCCCAATCTCCTTTAATTTGATTTATTACCAAAGCTTAATCACCATACACATCTAGTATTTTAATTCTGAGATCAATAGCTTCCTCGAGACCCATGATGCAAGCCTCATATTCTGCCATATTATTAGTTCAATCAAATGTCAACCTTGCAATAAAAGGAATGCGCGATCCATGTGGAATGACAATTCCATCACCAATTCCTTTACCATAAGCATTCACAGCTCCATCAAATATCATACTCCAACGAGATTCAGGATCAGGACCTTCCTTAGGCAACGATTCATCACAATCTTTCACTTTCAGAAGCATCACATCCTCATCGGGAAATCCATGCATCACAGACTGATAATCATCAACTGGCCAGTGAGCAAGATAATCTGCCAACACGTTGCTCTTAATAGCTTTTTGAGTACAGTATTCGATATCATATTCAGATAACAGCATCTGCCAGCGGGAAATTCTCCCAGTAAGAGCAAGCTTTTCAAAAATGTACTTGATTGTATCCATTTTGGAGATCAACCAAGTAGTGTGATTCAACATATACTGCCGCAAACGTTTCGTTGCCCAGGCCAGAGCACAACATGTCTTTTCGAGCATGGAATGCCGCGACTCACAATCAGTAAACGTTTTATTGAGATAATAAATGGCATACTCTTTCTTCCCTATTTCATCTTGTTGTCCCAAAATACAACCCATGGAATTATCTAACACAGTCAGATACATAATCAACGGTCTTCCTTCAACAGGAGGAAGCAAGATAGGAGGTTCAAGCATATATTCTTTAATACTTTCAAATTCCCTTTGGCAGTCATCTGTCCACACACAACCTTGATCTTTCTTTAACAACTTAAAGATCGGTTCACATGTTGCATTCATGTGAGAAATGAATCTGGAAATATAATTCAAACGCCCGAGGAACCCTCTAACTTTTTTTCCAGTTCTCGACGCTAGCATTTCTTGAATTGATATAATTTTATCAGGGTCAACTTCAGTCCCTCTCTGGATAACAATGAAACCTAACAATTTACCTGACCGAACACTGAAGGTACATTTATTTGGATTCAAGCGGAGACGATACTTCCTCAAACACTGAAACAACCTCAATAAATCTTCTACATGCCCTTCTTCAGTCTGGGATTTAGCAATCATATCATCAACATATACCTCAATTTCCTTGTCCGTCAGATCATGGAATAGGGTTGTCATAGCCCTCTGGTACGTTGCACCAGCGTTCTTGAACTCGAAAGGCATCACTCTATAACAGAATGTTCCCCAAGGTGTGATAAACGTTGTTTTTCCATGTCCTCAGGCGCCATCCTTATTTGATTATACCCGGAAAATACGTCCATGAATGAGAAAACTTTGAATTTTGTTGTGCTATCCACTAACATATCAATGTGCAGCAATGGAAAATCATCTTTTGGACTAGCTTTATTTAGATATCTGTAATCTAAGCACATGTGAACTTTTCCATATTTTTTCGGTACTGGGACAATATTGGAAATCCACTGAGGGTACACCGACGTCACAAGAAAACCAGAATTAATCATCTTTAGAACTTCCTCTTTGATCTTTCCTGCCATATCTGGGTGAGTTCTTCTCAACTTCTGTTTGATTGGCGGACACTCTGGCTTCAATGGAAAACGTTACTCTATAATATATGTATCTAGACCAGGAATATCTTTATAATACCAAGCAAAAATATCCACATACTCTTTCAACAACTTAATCAACTTGCTCTTCACATCAGGATGCAGCAACGCTCCGATCTTGACTTCTTTCGGATCTTCTTCTAAACCCAAATTGATTACTTCCAATGGCTCTTTATATGGCTGAATGGCATTTTCCTCGCGCTCAAGCAACCGTGAGACCTCTTATGGAATCTCATCATAGTCTTCTTCTTCGGCCCCATACACAGGACATTCAAAGTTGGGAGATGGTGCAGGGTCATTGTATTCAACTAGTTTTTTAATTAATCTGCACATATGATTTATGATTTCTTTTAGAAACTGACACATATAGCAAGTGATCATGCAGATTGAATTTCAGTTATTATTTATTTTGAAATGTTTTTTCTGATTACCATTTTCCAAGAAAAAGCAGAAAATAAAGACACAATTTGAGAAACAAAGACAACTTTTATTATTGATTTTAAAAGTCACATCAAACAGATAAGCCCATACAATATTAATACTTCCACCTTGGGCAGAGTGAATGCTTTTCAAAAAGATTAACAAAACAAATTACTTTGAAACATGTATGCAAGAGGGAACATCAATGGTGATCCAGTTCTGAACCCTAACTTCGTGTGTCACGTAATTTGGCATTTCCGGCTCAGCTTCATCTTCCACAATGGCATTAATCCCGGAGACATTTGGATAAAGATAACCCCCACTATGGAAGATGTCTTGATACTTGCCTGCAGCAGACTTCAGCTTCATGCACTTACTTTTTTCATTCTTCAAAGAGATCCCTAAGCCAGCTCTGTTCTTGTTTACAGGTGGATCCACAATCTATCCCCATACCTCACTATGACCCTTACGCATAACTTGTTGCGCACCCTTAAGAGAAACCATGGAATTCTCATTTCCCCTTATGTTAACAATGGATAAATATTAGAATTGGGTTCCGACAGCAGCTTCATCCGCCTCCACAATGCTGAAAGAGGACAAATGAGATATCAATAATGCCTATTCTCCATTTATAATTACCACTTTTCCTTCACGTATAAACTTCAGCTTCTGGTGTAAAGTCGAAGTGACATCCCCTGCTTCATGTATCCACGGCCTTCCTAGCAAACAGCTATACGCGGGTACAATATCCATGACCTGGAAAGTAATCTGAAACAAATGTGGGCCTATATGAATAGGAAAGTCTACTTCACCAATAACAGATTTCCTTGATCCATCAAACGCTTTCACAATAATTCCACTTGGACGCATGGGCGTTCCTTGATATTTCAATTTCATAAGCGTTCTCCTCGTTATAACGTTCAAAGCGGATCCATTATCAATTAGCACATTGGATAGTGAATCATTCTTGAAATTCATAGAGATGTGGAGGGCCAGGTTGTGATTCCTTCCTTCATATGGCAATTCATCGTCGCTGAAACTCAGATTATTACATGATGTAATGTTCCCTACTACACTGCTAAATTGGTCCATAGGCATGTCACTTTATACAAAAGCTTGATCTAATACCTTCATTAGAGATTCTCTATGATCTACAATTCTGTAATTGCTCATCTTGATTATCTTCAAAATATCATCCACTTCTTTCTCTAACGTAGCTCCACTAGATTCACCTGTAACCTTCTTGGGTTCAACATTCTCAGCAATTTTCTTTCCAGTGCTAACATCTCCACGAACAATTGGTGCAAATACACGACCGATGCGGGTCTCTCTACTAGTCTCAGCAATATTTCCAACATCAGGTGTTGTACCCTAAAATTTCCCTCCCATTTTACTCAACATATGTTCATTAAGATACTCAACTTGCTCAAAGATGCCCAAGAGTTAACCAGACAAACTCTCTCCTAAAGCAATGAACCTCCAACTAGGGTGTCCATTTTCATCAAGATGATTGAGTTCCAAGGGCCTCATATGCTCTCCATAGTCCTAAGATGTTCTCAAGACCATTCATGCCAAGTTTTATGCCTTGCACAAGAAGTTTACTCAGTCAATTGCTTAAGTGTTAGAAAATTAACTATATTAGGTCAAAAGTCAACTGTGGCCCACATACAGTCAAACTTCAAGATTTTTGGTCAACATCAACATTTTGAAGTGATATCCATCATTTGATCAAGGGTTTACCATGATTCCCCAAGGAATGCTCCTAATTCATGAAAACTCAAAAATTGCTAAATTAGGGTTTCTCAGGAAAAGTCAACCAACCTTTGACCAAGCATAACTTTCTCATACTTTATCATAAATTTCCCATCCAAGGCTCATTTTGAAGGGAATTCAATTCCTTACAACTCATCTTCATTCATCAAGTTCAAGAAATTCACTCATGGAAGGCTGGGTGAGGACAAGAAAATCGTGCAAGGCATTGGAAAAGGAAAGGATATTCAAAAATGGAAATTTTGGAAACATTTTCAAAGACCATAATGCCATGAGATTATGCCCATTTTTGTTACCCTAATCTTGCCTCATACAAATAAACAATCATTCATAAGCATAAGGGGAGGCGCAACCAGCCAAAAGAACCTAGCAAAAGTTTCAAAATTGTTCAAGAAAGGTGTAACTCTAAAACACACGATCCAGCCTCCTTCAGTCTAAGCCAGGAATTCTATCATCATTTTGAGTATCCCACCTGTTGTACCCCAAAATTTTCCCTCCCATATTCCTCAAGATTGGTCAAGAATGATTTTCAAATTGCTCAAGGGTTGTACAGTCAAATCACCTCCTAAGGCAGTCAATTCAAAACTAGGGTTTTGGTTCTTTCAAGGAAGTTGGGGTTTTCAATGGTTCAATCAAGTCTCATAGGCCTATATACATTCTCAAGCACCTACATGCCAAGTTTCAAGACTCACAGTGCCAATTTGCACAGTCAAAAGCTCCATTTGATCTACAGTCAACTGCAACGGCAAAATGGTCATTTTGCAGTCAAAAGTCAGAATTTTTGGTCAACATATTATTTTGAGTTCACAATCATCATTTGATCAAGTCTTGATCATGATTCATCAAGAATAGCTCAAAAATCATCAAGATTCAAAAGTTACTATTTTTGGACAGCAGAAAAGTCAACTGTACTTTGACCAGGGCATAACTTTTTCATGGTTTGTCAGAAAAATTCCATCCAAAGCTCATTTTGAAGAGGATGCAATTTCCTACAATCCATCTTCACACTCCAAGATCATATAATTCCTTCATAAAAAGTTACCAATTTTTACATTATAGGTCAATTTCAAAAGTCAACAAAAGTACACTTTGAGTCAAAGGCCATAACTTGAGATTGGTAAATCCAAATGACATGGGACCAAAGGAATTGGTTAGAGGACTTCAAGAGCTTTCCAAAATGTCCAAGAACATGGTTATATGATCAAAATTGAGCAAGTTGTGCATTGGAGAAGTTGGGAAATTTTCATGAATTTGCAAAAGTCAACTTTACTCAAAACACCTTCTTTTTGCTAATGGGCCTCAAATCTCTTCTTGAAACTTCACCCATGACCTATGCACGACCCACCAAGCTAAATGGGATTTATTTTCTTATTTTTATTGATTAATTGGATTTCTAATACATATTAATTCATTTAATTAATTTAAATCATAAGAAAATACAAGATTTGATTTTTAAATCAATTTGTGAACCAAATATGATCAAAACATGCTGGCAAATTCGTGCACAAGTCAAAGATGCAAAAAAATCCAATTTTGGCAACTTTGTTCAATCATGAAAAATCAAGAATATTTGATTATCAATCAAAGATTTAAACATCAATGCACATGGATTTTTGCCCAGCTCTTGACCTAAATTGATTCTCCTATATGTATGCAAGCAAACCCTGACCTAGGACACGTGAAAAAGATGCAGAAACGGCCATAGCAAATTCAAGAAATTCCTAGAAAACTCAAAACTTGTTCTTGCATTCTAGGCAAATTCAAGGCGTTTTGTTCATCCAAATACATTGTAGGAGGTCCCAGGAACATTTTGCAATCAAATTCCAGCATCAAAGCTCAAGGAATCGCTCCATATAGTTTCACGGTTTGCACTTCCTATTCAAAATCATATCTCTTAATTCATGCGCATTTAACATGTTTTTGTGATTGTTTTGCATTGCTAGAGATCATACAAAGCTAATGGCATGATTGAATTGAACTGTAACGCCCTGAATCGAAAGATACCATGACTGAATTTCTAGGGTTCTTGAGCTTTTAAATGGGGCTTTTCAATCCAGGAAAAATTGGGACTAATAGGATACATGGTTGAAATCGTGAGGCCAAGACGATTCCAACCCACACCTCGCGAAACATTTATGATTGTTGTGTGCCTAATTGCTATTTTTCCTTGCAGGAAGTAGTGGGGGTTAAAAACCCCCGCTATCTGATTCTAATTATGCAGGACAAATGAAGAAGATGATGACGTGTGGGCATATGATTCGTGTGTTTGAAAAAAAGCGCGCGTTTTGTTTTTATTTACAGCATATTGAGTTGTTTGCATATATAATAATTGCTTATTATCCAAATAATAAAAAGATGCAGGTGGTTGAGTGGTAAACGTGTTGGCCTATGAGCGTTGGGACCTGGGTTCGAATCCCAGGTCCCCCAAAAGAATTATTTGATTTTTTCTGCAGGTGATCCCATGTACTCTCCGACGCGTGATCCACCATACACCTCAGAGATCCACACGCCAAGTGGCTCCTGGCCAAATCTGAAGGCTAGGATTGAAGGACTATCATACTCCCTGGTCAACATATGTGTGGACGATCCAGAAAAGTCAAAAAGGCTTGCAGCAATTGGGCCTTGAGAATTCCAAATACACCTCCAAACTTGGCCCAACACCCCCTGGGTTTGCCTTTTATTTTCTTTCATTTATATTTTTTTATTTACTTGATTTAATTACTAACAAAATAGTTAACATTTTCATAATAAAAATCAAAAAATACAAAAACATTATTTTTATTAAATTCATCACTTTTATTATTTTTTTAAATAAATAATTTAATTGATTTAGTTTTTAATTAGGCATAATTTTAACCTTTTTTCACAAAATAAAATTAATTAGAATATTAGGTTTTAATGATTTTGACCATTTTATATTTATTTCCTTAAACATTCAAAAACCCAAAAATGTTTCTCTTTTTAATTAATTAATTAATTAGCCTAGGTTTAATTAAATTAAATGCAAAATGACAAAAACCTCTTTCTTTCTCAAAAAAGGGTCAAAACCCTAAAAACTCTCCGATTCAATTTTTCTCGCGCATATTATTTTTATTCCATATAATTGTATCTGCTTCGAGGATGTAATAGCTTTAATTAGGACCCTCTTTATCGCTTTCATTTACTTCCCGCAATTTACTTTTCAAGGGTTTGTTTTTGGCGATGTAAATACCCGACGCCTTGTAATAGCTTAGTTTTATTTTCCGCAACCATTAACTGCTAGATGTATGATAATAGGCTATGCATGACAAGACTTATCTTAAATTTAAAATCAATCGTAGCTCACCATGACATGTACAAAGATAACATAACTGAAACCGGACACACTTGCACATGCCACTCCTAGGGTACGCCTCACTTGGTTGCCTCGACGTGGTCATTGAGTATAGGGTGTTTTAGAGGTCGCCCTCCTGTCTAAAGATCAAAGTTGCCTCAAAACGGTTGCCTCGATAAAAAACGATCTAAGACATTAGGGTTACCTCTAAGGCGTCCTACCATTGCTTTAGTGACCTCACATGTCCCTTAATCGAATTGACCCGAAAACTCTAACGACGGTGCTACCTACTTCTCAATAGTGGGATGTCACTGTCTAAAGGACATTTACACAGCTTAATTTCTTTTGAGTAGGTAGAAGTTCTCAGGTACTTGCGCTTTCAAAACAAAAATACTTTTCGCACTTACACTTTTTGAATAAAGTTTTCAAACAAATACTTCATACACTCTTGAGGACAGATACAAGAGTTAAATCGAAGTTTTCAAACAAAACTCTTTTCAAAACCCACAAACGCAAGAAGAGCAAAACTTTTTGAAAACATAATGAGCAAGTACCTAAGAGCCCGTGGATAACCACAGATAGAAAGGTTGCTAACACCTTCCCTTTCTATAATCTACCTCCCGAACCCGAGAAACATCTCGAAAAGGAATTTTTCTGTGCTTTTGTCCTTTCCTTGTTGGATAAAATAAAAGACGATGGCGACTCTTGCTTACCGCGACATTTTGTAAAAACAAACGCGAACCAGCATTCCAAAACAGTCAGTTCTATTTCCACCGATCACACCACCATCTCATCTCATCCACCCTTGAAGGACAAAGTACCCTAAATCTCCCTAGCCCGATCTTCTCACGTTGGTAAAATTCTTGATCTCAAAACTCACTTAACTCTTGATATAAATCCTTTTGGCTGCATATTCATAGTACTATTATTTGTGAATTATCTAACGTGTTACATGCAAGGAACAAGGCCAGAACTGCAAATCACCATTGCCAGGGTTTAGAGAAGTGCAAGCTTCGTTTTTAAGGATGCAGGTCATTTTAGGTAAAACTAACCCAATGGTTGAACTCACAGCCTATGATTTAGGGGGGGGGGGGGGGGTAGGCCAAATTTCTGGATCGGAATCGCGCTATTTTGCAGGTTGGATTTTTGGGATCGCCAGAGACGATGGTGGTCAACCACCGTGAGGGGTGGTTTGACCCTCCCTGTGCAGATGTGGTGGGATAGCAGCCTGTGATTCGTTCATTTAAATTACAGGGCCCACAATGCACGCGTGTTTGGTTGACTCATCATTAGACATTGCTTTCATATTATATTGATTTTTGTTATTTATATAAACAAATTAACAAACAGCGCAGACGGTTAAGGGTGAAGGGTTTGAAGCAAGCATCCCGGGTTCGATCCTAGGTGCGTTGCTTTTGCATTTTTCTGATTATGTGGTTGCAGATCTAGTGCGCCTCACTATCCAATGTCCACAATGTGTCTCCAAATTCAACCACAAGATCTCATCATATCCAGATCCAACACCCAACATGCACAAGCTCATGATAGACCATTAGAAGATGATCCCACCGGATCAGGCGCAGCAACTGGGCCACCAGCTTTGGGCTTAACACAATTTCAGTTACACCCCCCTGATCAGCTTTCATCACCAGGCCCAATTTAATTCTTTTTACTTTCTTTTATTTTTTTTAAATTATTTGAGTTAATTATTTTTTTTTTTGCAAAACTTTTTTAATTAATCATAAAATCAGTAAATCACAAAAAAATATAGAATTAGGTTTTTATTTAAATTAATTTTATTGAAAATAAATTAGATTAATTAGATTCATTTGATTGCTTTTTTAATTAAAATTAATTAGACAAATTAGGTTTAATTTGTAATTAGATTATTTTCTCAATAAAAAAATACAAAAATATTTTTTAATTAATCAGGTTTTTTAGGCTTCTAATTTATCCTCGTATTTAAGTCGTCGCGTGCGCCTTTAAGTTCTTTTAATTCAAATTATTGTAATTGCTTCAAGTCTGTAATAGTTAATTAGGTTTACTATGTCGCATTTACTATTTTCCCCGGTTTTTGATCATTTAATCCCCCTCCCCAAGGCCTTGTAATAGCTAGGGTTTTAATTTCTCGTACTTTACTTTCTGTAACTATTAATTGCCTAGATGTATGAATAATAGGATTGAATAGCAAGACAAATAAATTTAAAATGGTAGAAAACCCTAATTGTGCAAAGATAAAATTAACTAAAATCAAATACTTGCACACGCTCCCTCCTAGGGTTTTCTCCACTTTAGTTGCCTTCGGTAAACGATCATGAAGCATAGGGAATTTTAGTGGTTACCCTCCAGTCCAAAAGATAAAAAATGACCCATTCGAATGTCGCCTCAGAAAGATATTTAGGACTTTAGGGTAATTACTAAGGTTTCCTAATCATTGCTTTAGTGATCGTAATTGTCCCTTTCGTCCCTTTCGATTGTCCCTTAAATTCCAATGACGAAGCTACCTACTCCTTAATAGTAGGATAATGTTGTCTAAAGGAAACGAAAATGAACATACTTTTTTTCGAGTAGGTAGAAAAATCTTAAGTACTTGCTCAAAACAAAAACTTTCCACACAAACACTTTTCAAAAAACAGTTTTCAAAACAACTTCACAACACTCTTGAGGACCGATACAAGGGTTATCACGAAGTAAACAAAATTTTTCAAAACAAGCACACACAAGCAATTTAAAAATGAGCAAGTACCTAAGAGCCCGTGGAAAACCATGGATAGAAAGGGTGTTAACACCTTCCCTTTCTATGTTGGATGAAATAAAAGTCGATGGCGACTCTTGCTTACCGTAACATTTGCGCACAAAAAACGCAAACCAGTATAATAGACGGTTCTGCCACCGTGTCACAGAATTGGCGACTCTGTTGGGGAAGAACTTTATAAAAGTGGGGTTTACCTTAGGATTTAGGTCATTTTTAAATTGCTTTCCTGTTTGCTTTGCTTGCTTTATCTTTAAGGGCTTTTGCTTGGGTATTGTTAAAGATCCTACACCCGGATCTGGGGCACTTTTTAGGTAAGCAACAATAGACCGTGGAGACTGTACGACATAGACCGATATGGTTTAAGCGATGGATGTGTTCGTCTGACACTTTTGTTGGTACCAGTATCCTTCGTGTGGAAACAAGGAGAATACAGGGCCGTCACGTGGTGTCGTGAAGCACTAACGGACCTTAGAACCTTAGTTGAACAAACTTGGCCATTAGAAAGTAGTGAGATAGCCGGCCTCGGTATAAAGCTGAGGATTGGTTGATACTTGATGCTACACTCATTGACGTCAGACTTTCGGGATATTTCGGCCGTAAGAAAAGATTGCTTGACTTGAAACAATGTCCGATAAAGGATGATCAGTGATATTGAGAATCTTTAGAACCCGGTTACTTTTCTAAGACAGGTTTGAAACCAACTAAACTTCAAGATGGTACTTACCTTTAACCTCATGCAAGCCTTTGAACCTAAGGTCTATTGTGTGTTTTGCTTGTGTATGATTTATTTTGTTTGAACATAACATCATGCATCATAACATAGCATCCATTCTTATTACACTAATCATTTCAAGGACCAAGGGAATTTATCTTTGTTCTGTTTTACAGATCATGTCTTTCGCTCGTAGCAACACTATTTGAATCATCTTTGTGAGAATACCTCCCCAACTCAAGGAGCTAGTATAAAGGGTTCCTTAAAATTCTGCATTCACTAAGAGACATGGTCGACTTCTCAACCTGGTTACTTCAAACTTTGATGAAAAGATGATGGGTGTACTCTTTCAGTTCTTTAATCTCAAGCACCACTGCTTCACCTTCCTAGACTATCAGTTGGTGCCTACCATGGAAGAGTTCTATCAGTTATTGGATATACCCATTCTTAAACAATTGCCTTTCACAGGTTTAGAAGAGGTTCCTAAGCCAGAATTCATTGCCTCATCCTTGCATCTGAAATGGGCCGACATGGTATCCAATTGGAAAACAAGAAGCGGAGTCAAGGGTTTTCTAGCCAAGTTCCTAATAGACAAGGCCCAGCTGTTTTGGGATGGTATGGACTTTCAGGCTTTTGAGGAGGTCTTGGCCCTTCTAATCTATGGGTTAGTACTATTCCCTAATCCAGAATTACTCATAGATGTGAATGCTATCAAGATCTTCCTCTCTCGCAACCCTGTGCCTACCTTGCTCGGAGATATATTGCACGCTCACCATACTCGTACCATGAAGAGAAGAGGGGTTCTTATGTGCTGCATGCCATTTCTGTCGAGGTGGTTTATTTCTCACCTCCCTAAGTCCGTACTGAAGAATGAAGAAGGTTTGGGTTGGTCACAAAGGATAATGTCACTCGCTCACACAGTTATTCTCTGGTATTCCCGAGCTATGGGAGATACTGTTATTATTGACCGCTACGGGGAGTACCCTAATGTCCCATTAATTGGCATTAGAGGAGGCATAACTTACAATCCTTGTTTGGCTCTGCGACAATTTGGTTAAGCTCGAAGGGATGGTCCTCATGAGTTACTTATCGAGGGCATTGTATTTAACTATGAGGATGGTGTTCAAGGGTATCGCCAGAGGTTCATACGAGCTTGAAGCATGGTAAACAGATCTGACGCCAAGGCTTTGGGGACGAAGGCTTCCATTCCTATGGAACTGTTGTACCCCAAAATTTTCCCTCCCATATTCCTCAACAAATGTCATGTGAGGTCCCTAAATTGATCAAGGAAGTTCAAGAGTTGACCAGACAAACTCTCTCCTAAGGCAGTCTACCTCAAATTAGAGTTTCATTTTTCATCAGGATATATGAACAACAAAGGACTCAAATGCTCACCATTGTCCTAATATGTTCTCAAGATCATCCATGTCAAGTTTCAAGCCTTGCAGAAGAAGTTTGCTCAGTCAATTGCTCAAAGGCCTGAAAATCGACAGTGCTAGGTCAAAAGTCAATTGTGGCCCACATACAGTCAAACTTCAAGATTTTTGGTCAACATCCTCATTTTGAAGTATTATTCATCATTTGATCAAGGGTTGATCAAGATTCCTCAAGGATTTCTCACAAATTCATCAATACCCAAAAGTTGCTAAATTAGGGTTTTGTAGGAAAAGTCAACTCAACTTTGACCAAGCATAACTTTCTCATACATGAACATGGAAGACTCAATTGAGATGAGACCAAAAGGGTTTCTTAGGGGACATACTAAGCTTTCCAAAAAGTCCAAGAACACCTTTGTAGGGTAAAAATAAAGAGATTTATGCATTGGCCAAGTTGACCTTTTTTGCAAAATTGCCAAAAGACAAATGTGCTCAAATTTGCATTTTTGTGAAATGGGCCTAGTTTTTCATGATTGAATCTTGCTTATGACATGGTCCACGATCCAAATCAACACCCACACACCTTTTTCTTTATTTATTTATTTTATTTATATTTTTATCATTTAAAAGTCAAATTAAATCAAATAAATAGAAAAAAATATCAAAGATTTGTTTGTGGTCATATTTTGGGTGGAATCAAATCCAATTATGCTGGCAAATCATATCCAAAGCGTGTAAAACAAATTGAACCAAAATTTGCATGATTTGGCTTGATATAGAAAGATATCATACAAAGATAAAGACCAAATCAAATCTTCATAATGGACCAAGATTCAGCTTGTTTTGTTGACCTAATGTGTTGCATTACATATACAGAACATAGCCAAGGCAAGAGAAGGGGTGAAGCAATCGTGAAAACACCTAAAGAAAACTGAAAATTTCAAGAAAAAAGTGGGAATTGGTTTTTAACCTACAGGGAGTTTCAAAGAATTTCAAGAGCACCAATCCCTTCCCAGACATCCCAGGAAGCGATTCCAATCACTCCCAGGTCTTGAAACGCCCAGAATCGTGCTCCACGCCTCCCGCGGTTTGTCCAAAAATTTGATTTTGATTTCACTAATTCACGTATCTTTAGCGCTTTTGATTTCCATACTCATGTTTATCATCGTGTTTGCAAGCCAATCGTTCCATTTAATTGCATTTTTATGACTGTACGTGAAATTGCCATGGTTAGGGTTTTGTGTTCTTGTTTAGGGTTTTTTAATGCATGCAAAATTGGGCGTTAATTATGGTACCATGATGCTCGTGAGGATGATACGAGTTGATTGGTACCAGCCATGGTCATTTATCTTGAGCATACATAATTTTGGAGATGGACAAGGTTATACCTACAACAAACGTCTGTAGGTAAAAGCCTGATTTGCTAAAGCGACGGAGGGAGGAAGAAGAAGCTTGTGTGGCAACATGTGACTTGCCCATTTGAATTTTCACGCTTTTTCTGGTTACACCATGTGATCTGATTATATTGTTTATTTCTATTCTATGTACAAACAAACAAAGTAGCTCAGCTAGCAGCGTGGTATTGGGAGCGAGCATAAGAACCTGGGTTCGATCCCCAGGTCCCATATTTGTTTCATATTATTTTTCAACAGGTGATCAAGCGCGTTGCATTAGCGTACGTCCACCATATGCCATCAAGATCCAACCATCAAACGCCTTTCCAGCCAGATCCAATGCCTTTCCATTGAAGGTCCACCATGTACCCCAAGTCAACGTGCACATCAGATCTGGCAAAGTCAAGCAGGCCTTAACCTCGTTGGGCCTAGAAATTCAGTTTCTACCCCCAGAATTGCTAATGATGCTAGGCCCATTTCTAAATTTTCTTTCTTACTTTTATTCTTTTTATATTTATTTTAACTATTTTAATTGACAATTAATTACTTTTTTCATAAAATCATAAAATCAAAACTTCATAAAAAAAAATTAGAATTAGACTTTTTTTATCAAAATTAATTTTGTTAATTTAATTTAATTTAGTTTAACTTAGGGAAATTTTAACTTTTTTATATAATTAAAACTAATTATAAAATTAGGTTAAATTCTTGATCTAATGCTTTTATTTTTTCTCAAGTAAATAAAAATACAAAAATAGGTTTTAGATTGAATTTATTATTTTCCTTAATTTAAAATCAATTAGAATTTAGGATTTTCTTTTCAATTTAACTATGCCATTATTTTTTTAAATAAACAAAAACATTTTTTTAATCAATCGTCAATAAGTTTAGTCAAGGGTCAAAACCCTAGTCGTTTCGTATTTGATTCATCGCGCGTTTGTTATTTTTGCCAATGTTTTTGTAACTGTTCATGGTTTGTAATAGTTTAATTTAGGGCTTTTACTTATTGCTTTTCCCCGGGTTTTTTTAGCTACGTAATTAATCCCCCTCCCCGAAGCCTTGTAATAGAATAGATTTACTTTCTCGCATTTTTTTAATTCCCGCAAATATATAACTGTCTAGATGTATGTTAATAGGATTGTATGACAAGAATGCATGACAAATTAATACAGTTAGAAAACCCTAATGTGCAAAGATAAATAACTGGAAAAAAATCACTCGCACATATCACTCTTATGGTATACTCTCACTTCGGTTGCCTTTGGTAAACGATCATTAAGCATAAGATGTCTTAGAGGTTGCCCTCCTATCTAAAAATATCAAATGTCCCATTCGAATGTCGCTTCGGAAATGTTTCCTCGGAAATGTTGCCTCGAATATGATCTTAAGACTCTAGGGTTATTACTAAGGTATCCTAACATTGCTTTAGTAATCGTACGTCCCTTTCGAATTGACCCTTACAAACTCCAACGACGGTGCAACCCATTTCTCAATAGTAGGATAGCGTTGTCTAAAGGAAACAAGAATAGAAACGATCCTTTTTTCGAGTAGGTAGATGCTAGTAAGTACTTGCTTAGATCAAAACTTTTCACACTTACACATTTTAAAAATTTTCAAAAAAACTTCGTCACACCCTTGAGGACTGATACAAGGGTTATCACGAAGTAAAACATTTTTCAAAACAAAGCACATACACAAGCAATTTTAAAAAGATGAACAAGTACCTAAGAGCCCATGGAAAACCATGGATAGAAAGGGTGCTAACACCTTCCCTTTCTATAATCTACCCCCCGTACTCAGAATATCTCGAAAAAGGATTTTTTTCTGTACTTTTTTCCTTTCCGGTTGGATGAAATAAAAGTCGGTGGCGAATCTTGCTTACCGCAACATTTGCGAATACAAAACACAAACCAGTATAACAGTAGGTTCTGCCACTGTATCACAGGAACCTTATCTCCAATGGGTACGAGCTTGCACCCAGAAACTTATGATGCCCTACATGGCCGTTTTACCAATGATTGTGGAACCCACTACTGAAGAGGGTATTCCTTACACAGTTCTCCATCCTGATATGCCCACTGATCTTGAAGAACTACAAAGGCCTTAGATTTAGTTGAAGAAAGAGCGGGATACTTATAGGGATCAGTTCTATGCCCAAGAGAGAAAGGTTTTAGAGCTCACAAAGCAGTTTCATGAGGAAAAAAGCCTTAATGTCTATCTCGGAACGAAGAGGAAGCATCCATGGGAAATTTGATTTTTTCTAGTTTTTTAGAATTATTTTTAATTGTAACGCCTAAAAGGCAATTGAACCTTGAATTCTGCTAATAAAATCTTTGTTTCATTTTGGGGTTCGCAAATTTAAATTTCCCAAAGTCCTTGAAATCATTGCATACGCATCCCATCCATAAACACTGCATACACAGGTACCATTACAAGCTTCTCATCTTCTTCGATGTTTATTTTAGCAGAAATGTCTTCTGAACAAAGCATCAAAGATCTTCAGGCACAAAAAGTCCCAATTTCAATAGATGTTCATAACTCTGGCGAAAAGGCAAGAGGATCTGAAAGCCCTCATCCTAAAGGAGAAGAAGAAAAAGAAGAAGGTCTCTGGTATTCTAAATATGGGTAGAAGATTCAGGGGGCCATTAAAGAAACCAGTTGATCTAACCTCCTCATCCAAAGAATGAGAGAATCAAGAAAGGGAGACAAGGGAAAAGGACCCCAGTCCTAAAGTTTCTGACAATGATACGAACTACAATGAAGAGCAATATCCTCCCACTGGGGATATATACAAGCAGTTGGAAGATCGGTTGAGTGCTATGGAAGTCCAGAGGATACCTGGGTTGGATTTCGAAGAACTGATATTGGTGTCGGGAGTGATCATCCCGCGGAAATTTAAGGCTCCAATTTTTGCAAAGTATGATAGGGTGTCTTTCCCTAAGCTCCATCTCCGTTCCTATGTAAGGAAAATCTAGCCCCACACCGCTGATAGAAACTTATAGGTTCACTTCTTTCAAGATAGTCTGTCAGGGACTTAGCTTGAATGGTTCTACCAATTGGAGAGAACCAATGTCCGAAACTGGGAGGACTTGGCCGCTTATTTTTATAAGCAGTATCAATACAATTCTGACCTTGCCCCCACTCGTACTCAACTCCAGAGTATGTCCATGGGCGCAGGTGAATGCTTTAAGGACTATGCGTAGAAGTGGAGAGACTTGGCTGGAAGAGTCCAACCCCCTTTATCTGACAGGGAGTTAGTTGATATGTTTCTTGGGATGCTGTCTGGTCCTTTCTTTAATCATTTGATTGGTAGCTCATCAACTGGTTTCACCGAGCTGATATTAACAGGAGAAAGGGTAGAAGTTGGGATTTGGAGCGGTAAGATACAGAAAGACGCCTCTTCGAGTTCGGTAAAGAATATTTTCACTGGTAAGAAGGAAGCCAGTGCCATCTATAGCCTGAGGGGCCAAAGCAGAGCTGAACACCGTCCGCCGGTAAGTGCTGTAATGATACCTAGGTATGCGACTGTTCCACAATGCCACAATCAACAAAGGATAGAAAGACCATAAAGGCATTTTACCCGGATTAACATGACATTAACAGAGGTTCTACCCCATCTACTAAGATCCAACTTGGCAACCTTGAAAGAGGCTCCCAAGAATCCAAATACTACATCTCCTCGATACAATCCAAATTCTCGGTGTGCCTACCATTCTGAGAGTCCTGGCCACGATACAAATGATTGTTGGGCTCTGAGAAATAAGGTACAAGACCTGATCAAAGCCAAAGAGATTGAGTTTGATGCTCTGGAGAAGCCCAATGTCATAACTGCTCCCATGCCTAAGCACAATCATGGAGTTAATGTTGTTGATACCGATCTGTTTGTGACCTTAGTTGATGAAGTTTCTACTCCTCTTATGACTATTAAGAAGAATTTGTTATTGGCCGGTTTATTTCTGGTTTGTGGTAAAGGTTGCCACGTATGTTCATCTCTTCCTTCTGGTTGCCATTTGCTGAAAACAGGTGGCCAACGCCTGATGGATAGTAGAGAAATTTTGTTCGAGAAAAATTTGATTCCAACTGTTCCATGTGAAGATATTGCAATTATAACCATTTCCTCCAATCTTTCTAAGGTCTCCTCGAGAAGACTTGTTAGGATTACATCTGCTCCAAGAGTCGCTCCGTTAATAATCACCCTTCCTGGTCCTGTCCTATACGCCTCAAACAAAGATGTCCATTGGCATTATGGTGCCAATGTCTACTATCATGGCGTTAAACAAGACCTGAAGAATGAAGAGGCTGATCCCGATGTTAGTAACATTGTCGGGACCAGTAAGATCACCAGAAGTGGAAGGTTTTCTCTCCCGAGATTTCCCCAAAGACTGTCAATAAACCTGTCGTTATTTCGCCCGCTATTCCTATTGGTGCTTCAACTACTACTCTTATTCTTACTCCAATTGTTACCCCTGCCGTCGAGTCATCTGGTACTCGAGGTAAAGAAGCTATAAGTGAGCCTTCCCGGACAGAGTAACCTAGAAAAATTGTCGTAGAAGCCTCTAAGCAAGAGATAGAGGAAATATTAAAAATAATTAAAAAGAGTGACTACAATGTGGTCGAGCAGTTGGGGCATACCCCCTCAAAGATATCCATGGTATCTCTGATGTTGTGTTCTGAGGCCCATGCGAAGGCTTTGATCGCATTCCTCAAGACCGTGCATGTGCCGCAAGAGACCCCAGTTGATCAATTCATAGATTGTGTGGCCAGTCTGACTGCTGACAATGGGCTAGGTTTTTCAGATGCCGATTTGACACCGAAAGGGAGGAAGCATAATGATACTCTGCATGTCTCGATCGAATGCAGGGGCACCACTATGGCTCATGTGCTTGTAGGTACTGGGTCTTTACTGAATGTCCTGCCGAAGAAGGCTCTTGACCGACTAGATTGTGAGGGCTTGACCTTAAAGCATAGTAGAATTGTGGTAGGGGATTTTGACGGGTCAAAGAGAATGGTGCATGGGGAGGTGGACATCCCTGTTGTGATACGGTGGGAGAACTGACTTGAATGTTTTGCGTTTGGTCGCAAATGTTGTGGTTAGCAAGAGTCGCCACCGACTTTTCTTTTATCCAAATGGAAAGGTGAAAAAGCACAGGAAAGACCTTTGAGATTATTTCTTGAGTTCGGGGGGTAGATTATGAAAATGGAAGGTATTAGCACCCTTTTCATCCATGGTTTTCTATGGTCTCTTAGTTACTTGCTAGATCACTTGATTTTTTTTGAAATTGTGCTTTGTATGGTTTTTGAAAGTATTTTTTAAAGAGGCCATTGTTTAGGCAAACTTTGTAATGATTCTCGTTTGTAAGAATGTATCAAAGTGTTTGATCTTTTGAAAATGTTTTCAAGTTTGTGAGATGTTTTGAAAGTTTGGGTGTTTGTTTTGAAAATAGCAAGGATGTTTGTTTGAAATTGAGCAAGTAATTAGGAGCATTCTACCTACTCAAAATTCTTTCTTGTTCATTTTATTTTCCTTTGACATTGTTATCATACCATTGACTTGGTAAGTAACCCTATCTTTAGATGTAAACGGGATGGGCGTGGGTCATCGTATAACCATGATTAGCAATATTGAGAGGTATTTTAGCATTCTTTTTTAGGGACTAAGATCATTTGAAAGGCAACTTAGATAGCGTCATCGAGGGACTACGATCTTATATTTGCTTTGTTTTTGCTAAGATACTTCACATGTGTAATATGGCCATTTTGTAAGGCAACCAAGTGGATTTACCCTAGGGGTGCTTGTGTGCAAGTGTATTGTTTTCATGCTTGATTTTGTCTTGGATTAGGGTTTTCTAAGTATTGGTTTTAGTCTTTCCATACAAATCATAATTACTAGCATGTTTAATATAAAGCGATAAATTGCGAAATTTAAAGTTACTACGCTATTACAACACTTGTGGGAGGGGGTGTACAAATTGTAAATGGGGATTGCAAGAATATAAATCTAATTAATCTATTACAATCAAATTGAATTTGTACAAGAATTGAAATAAATAATATACAAGATGAATAAATGTTCAAGAATATAAATGTGAAGAAAATGGATATTTTTGTTTGGATTTTTTAGGAAAAGTGAATTTGTTTTAACCTAATTAATTAAAAGAAAATAATTAATTAAAATAATAAAAGTAAACCTAATTTAATAAGAAAATATTTTAAATAAAATCCTAAGTCTATTAATTGATTAAAATAAATTAAGTTTAAGAAAAGTATTTTTTTGTATTTTTGTCTTGAAAATAAATTATAGTATTATAAGATATTTTTGGCCTTTTTTATATATAAAATAATATATTTTAATTAGTGTAAAAGAAAATAAATAATAACCTAGTTTTAATTAAATTTACAAGAATAATTAGTAAAATAAATAAAGTGTGGTTAAGAAAATAATTTTTTGTGTGAGAAAAATAAATAAACTATGTCAAAATGTAAATCTATTATTTTTTGTATTTTGTAATATTTTTTTAATATTAGAAAATATATTAAGAAAATAAATAAAATAAAAATAAGAAAATAAAATAAACTGGGTTAGGGGTGTGTAAATGGAATAGGGGGTTAATAAGTAAAAATAAAAACAAAAAGGGCCCAAGGAGGCCCAACGCCCTGCAAAAAAGAGGAAATCAGAATGCAAAAATGTATGAAAAATCAAAAGGGTACCACTGGGGCTCGAACCCAGGTCCCAAAGGTTACAAGCACGCGCTTCTACCACTGGGGTGGCTATACATCCGTTAACATAAGCAAATCAATAAATATATGATACAAAATGCGCCCTTATTACTTCATCTTCAACCTCCAGCCAGACCAACTGTAACTTGTTCATTTCTTATCAAAAATGAAAACTGTAAACATGAAACTTGTAACAAATTTCCTCACGGTTTCAAAAATGTTAAGCATTAAAACTACATATCAAAGATAAGCATGAATTTTATTGGCCCTAATCTGAACCCTACAAATCTCAGAAACTTCAATCTTAAAATTCTCTAAGCTCAAGCAAAATTAATGGAAACTATGAACATGATTAGCTTTAGGGCAATGATATCTACATGTTTTATTCACAAATAAATAATTGATGATGCCTGTATGGAAAGTTCTAAAGTTAGAAAACTTGCCTTGCAAGAGGGTACCGGGTTTGAAGTTTGAGTATCTTTCAAGGAGTTCCAATGGTTGGGTTAGCTTCCTCAAGTTCCCAGGAAGCTAATGGAATGCTTAGCTTGAGCTGAAAGGGCCTGAGGAGTTCTGGAGAAGTCTAAGTGCAAAGCTCTATTTTTTAAAATGGAGGATGGTGATAATGGTGTTACAGTTCTGTAACAGGGTGTAGGATCAGTTCTAAATGATGTTTAGAAGCTTTAGGAACCAAAAGGCTTGAAAACACACGAGGGAGTTATGAGTTTCAAGGTTTTGGTCAGTTTGTGTGAAAATGGAGGTATGAGATGTGATTTTGAGTTCTAGCTGTCTTTAGGGCTTGAGCATTCGTGTCTTTGGTGAAAATAGTTTGTGTATCTATAAGCAAAAGGATTGGAGTGCATTGGTAAGTCAGAAGTACAAGTTACAAGCTTTTGGCTAAGTTACTTGATTTTCAAGAAAAGAGGGAAACCGAGTTTCAATGTGAGGTAAACGCATAAGCTAAGTGATTGTAAGTGTCTAAAACTATTTCTAATGAGTTATAGGACTTGTTTGATCAGAAGAGAACAAGTGCAAGGCTCAAGAACAAGTTTTGTGTAAAAAGTCACTTTATCAAAATAGCAATGTAACATTTCTTCCGAAAATGGATATAAAGCATGTCCATGCATTGAATGCTTGAAATGAGACCTCTAAGAGATGTGAAAGCAATTAATTATGGAGTTAATAAAAAGTTTGAGGACTACAAAGTAGAGTTTATGCAACATAACTTTGAATTTGAATTTTGTTCATCACTAAATGCCTTGTAAATCAAGTGATAAAACCCTAACTTCATCTCTTCGATTCTCCCTACTCAAGAATGATCTCAATGAGTTATTGGACATTTTGGAAATATTTTAATGTGCTTTACAACCCATCTTTGAATTGATTTTGAAGATTCCCCTTGTAACTACATGAAAAAGTGCCATGAAGTTGGGTCAAAATCCTGACCAAATTAGGGCAAAATTTCTCCAAGTGTTTTGTATCATGACCACATGTTCTTAAAATTATAACCTGATATCTAAGCACTTTTGGAAGAAGTTGTGTGAAGAAAAGTTATATATTTTATGGAGATCTACAACTTTCATGTTGTAAGTTTCTCTTGAATCATCTTGCATCATGGTGAAAATTTTGCTCAAAGTTATGAAAAAATAAGAAATTTCCAACACTTAGAAAAATTTCTAAGTTTAGAAATTTTGACTTTTCAAAATGAAATCTTGACTTTTTGATTTCTTGATGAATAAGTTTCATATTATGACATGTTTTGATTAATTGTGATCTTTGGAATTTGATTTTGACCAAAAAGTCAAAGTTTGACTTTTTAGTATATAGTTGACTTTTGATCAGTTGGCTGAAAATTCATCTGTCAATCCTTTAGACTTGAGCAATGTTTTGAGCCATGTAATTAGGTAAAAATTATGAAATTGTAATCTTGAGATCATGCCTTAAACCAATTGATCATTTTCTAGGTCAAAAATCAGAAATTGCCCTTTCCCAATCAAAACCCTAATTTTGACCATTTTGCCCCATTGGAGATTTGATCAAATTTCTTGAGGAATTATGGTCCAAACTTGATCAAATGATACATATGATTTTAAAATTTTGATATGGATCAAAAATTATGAAGTTTGACTATAAATTGGCCATAGTTGACTTTTTCCCCAATATAGCTGATTTTTAGGTCAATTGCTCAATTGATTGAGCAAAAGTGTGATCCAAAGCTTGAAACTTGACATGAGTGATCTTAGGGGTCCATTATGATCCATGAAATTCATATGGGGAATTGGAAGTTCAAAAATCCTTGTGCAAACTCAAACCTTAATTTTGGTCATCAGTGCTTAAGGAGATCATCAGTGCTTAATTTTGGTGTCCTGAGCTGATCAAACCCTAATGCAGTCTTGAGTCAAAGGAGATCTTGTGAGCAAATTCTTGATAAATGAGAGAGAAAATTTTTGGGTACAACAGCTGCCCCTTTTCAATCTTCTTAAGGCTGAAGAGTTAGATTGGCGAGTTTTACCATTCGTGACTCAAAGGTGGAAGATGATTGGACACTAGAGTGCCCAGAAATTTGCACTTGGTGATGTGATGGTAGAGGGAATGGGCTTAAAGATGCCATTTGGAGAGATGATAGAAAGTTGTTGGAGATGGGCTTGTAGATGCCATCTAGAAATTATTGCTAAACTGAATCTATAAGCTGAAATTGCATGAGTATCATAATGGCGTTCGTGTCTGGAGCGATCTGAACTGTATCTGAAAATTGAATCTGAATGAGTATCAGGATGGCATCCGCGTCTGGAGCGTATTTGAACTGTATCTTAAAATAAATATGAATGAGTATCAGAATGGCATCCGTGTCTAGAGTGTATCTGAACTGTATCTAAGAGTTGAATGAGTTTCAGGATGGCATCCGTGTCTAGAGCGTATCTGAACTGTATCTGAAGATTGAATCTAAATGAGTATCAGGATGGCATCCTTGTTTGGAGCGTATTTGAACTATATCTGAAGATTGAATCTGAATGAGTATCAGGATGGCATCCGTGTCTGGAGCGTATCTGAACTGTATTTGAAGATTGAATCTGAATGAGTATCAGGATGGCATCCGTGTCTGGAGTGTATCTGAACTATATCTGAAGATTGAATCTGACTGAGTATCAGGATGGCATCCATGTCTGAAGCGTATTTGTACTGTATCTGAAGATTGAATCTGAAAGAGTATCAGAATGGCATCCGTGTCTGGAGCGTATCTGAACTATATCTGAAAGCTGAATCTGAATGAGTATCAGAATGGCATCCGCGTCTGGAGCGCATTTGAACTGTATCTGAAAGCTGAATCTGAATGAGTATCAGAATGGCATCTGTGTCTGGAGCGTATCTGTACTGTATCTGAAAATCCTTTGAACATTGTTAATGGTAGCTGTTGATTAACCTTATCCTGAAAAGGGTAAAATGTTAGCTAATATGCAATGTCATGTTGTATGAAATGTATGACATAAGGAGATTGTGATACATCCGTTCGTGTTATCAATGCTTATGATATATGAATGCGATGTATGCTATGTGAGTTAATCTTCTGCACTGCTTGTTGGTTTAGGGAAAATAAATCCCTGACTGCTGCTGAGGATAAGGAGTGTAAATCTTCACGTTGAAGTTGAAGAATTTCCACTTAGAGAAATAAAATCTGTTGTAAGGGGAATGTCGTGTACTGCTTGTAAAATCCGACTTCTACTGGGGATTGATAATTGAAAGTTTTGTTCTTCTGGGGATTAAACTTCACACTACGGGGGATTTTATGGAAACAACTTGGAGAAATTTCCCTACCTCTTAAAGCCATCGGTGATTGTCTTTTATTTTGTTCATTTGTAAATGGTAATTATGTTCAAATGCATATGTTCAAAAATAAATCATTGGATGTTTTTGTAAACAAAACACAAGAGTAAAGAAAAACAAATAGTTTTTGCACTTTCAAAGGGATATCTTTGTTTTGACTTTGAGTAAGTATTTTTGTACAAAGAGACAAACATTCTAGTAAGAAAATGTTGTCGTAAAAATGAGAATTTGATACAAAGAAAAGATAGCTATGTGAAATAATCCCATGGGGTTCCCATTCTGTTATAGCCTTCACGTCTCTGAGCATCTTGTCTATTTGTTGCCTTGTCCGAAGCTGATTAGATTGATCAGAACCTATGAGTTTGCAGGTTGTCTGTAAGGTGATCCAACAGGACATAATCATATGCTTTAATTCCCTATCTTTTGCCTGGACCGCCCTTTCGGGTTTTTAGTCCACCAGGAAACCCTTTTTTGCCTAAGTCGCCCTTTCGGGTGTACAACTTTTTTTTATCCCTAATTTTTTCCCGAACCTTTTTTTGTTCACCGGGATGCCCTTGTTTTGCCTAGGTGTGTCAACCTAGTGGGTCTCCTATGCGTAGTATCTTTTGACTATGTCTGCGTTCGCAGGGTACGGCAGGTCTTCGCCATCCATGGTGGTCAAGATCATTGCTCCACCAGAGAATATGTTTTTTATTACAAATGGTCCTTCGTATGTAGGAGTCCACTTGCCCCTGGGATCACCTTGCGGCAGTATGATAAGTTTGATCACCAGATCCCCGACTTGATACACTTGGCGTCTGACCTTTTTGTTGAAAGCCTTGATCATCTGTTTTTGATGCATTTAACCATGACACACAGCAGTAAGCCTTTTCTCATCAATCAAGTTCAGTTGATCAAGTCGAGTTTGGACCCAATCATCTTTATTCAGACCTGCATCCTTCATAATTCTCAGAGAGGGGATCTGGACCTCAATAGGAAAGACAACCTCCATGTCGTATACCAGAGAGTATGGTGTTGCCCCGGTTGATGTGCGTGTCGTGGTACGATACCCATGGGGAGAGAATGTTCGCATCTCATGCCAGTCTTTGTATGTGACTATCATTTTCTGTATGATCTTTTTGATATTCTTATTTGCAGCTTCGACAACACCATTCATCTTTGGCCGGTAAGGGGAAGAATTGTGATGCTGGATCTTAAACTACTCACACAGGGCGGTGATCATAGTATTATTTAGATTTGTACCATTTTCTGTGATGATCCTCTCCGGGATACCGTAACGGCAAATGATTTTTTTAATGAACTGGGCTACAACATTCTTGGTCATAGAAGCGAAAGAGGTTGCCTCAACCCACTTTATAAAATAGTCAATGGCCACTAAGATGAAGCGGTGTCCATTTGATGCTATTGGTTTGATTTCCCTAATCATATCAATGCCCCACATAGCAAAGGGCCAAGGATTCGTCAAGACATTCAGAGGAACCAGAGGTACATGCACCTTGTCAGCATGAATCTAACACTTGTGGAAGGTTCGAGAGTGTTGATACCAGTCTGCTTCCATGGTAGACCAGTAATAGCCTTCTCGTAGGATTTTCTTTGCCATCGTATGCCCACTGGAATGGGTGCCAAAGTGCCTTCATGTAACTCAGCCATGATCCTTTCTTCTTCAACCTTGTCTAAGCACCGAAGTAATAGAAAGTCATGGTTGCGTTTGTAGAGAATTCCATTACTAAGAAAGAACTTAGCAGAGAATCTCCTTAAGAACTTCTTATCATTTACTGAAGCTCCTTCTGGATATTCTTGAGCCTTGAGATACCTCTTGACTTCGTGAAACCAAGGTTGGTCCACTACTTCTTCAGTATTAATCTCGTGACAGTGAGCTAGTTCATCCATTCGTTCAATGGTGATATAGGGAGCTTAGTTATCCCATTTAAGTTTAAACATGGATGACATTGTGGCTAGTGCATCTGCTAGATGATTTTCTTCTCGCGGGAAATGCTCGAAGGTAATCTTCTCAAAATGTGGGAGCAATGTCAAAACATGTTCTTTGTAGGGGATAAGGTTGGGGTGTTTGGCGTCCCATTACCCTTTGATCTGGCTGATGACCAAAGCTGAATCTCCGAATACATTTAAGGATTTGATCCCCAAATCTATGGCAACTTTAAGACCAAAAATGCACGCTTCGTATTCTGGCATGTTGTTTGTACAATTGAAGCAGAGCCTTGCTATAAATGGAGTATGACACCCGTCAGGAGATATGAGTACAACACCAATACCATTGCCGAGTGCGTTAGATGCCCCATCAAAAACCAGGGTCCATCGGGATCCTTGTTTAGGTCCATCATATGGGCTGAATTCATCACAGTTGTTTACCATCATGATGTCTTCATCTGGGAATTCGAACTTCATGGACTGGTAATCTTCCACAGCTTGGTGAGCAAAGTGATCATCTAGTACACTGCCCTTTATTGCTTTCTGAGTAGTATACTGTATGTCATATTATGTCAGGATCATCTGCCATCTCGCTATTCTCCCAGAGAGGGCAGGTTTCTCGAAGATGTATTTTATTGGATCCATTTTGGATATTAATAAGGTAGTATAGGTCAGCATATACCGTCTTAGCCGGCGAGCAGCCCATGCCAGAGCACAACAAGTTTTCTCGAGCAGTGAATATCTTGTTTCACAGCCGGTAAACTTTTTGCTCAGGTAATAAATAGCATGCTCTTTTCGGCCAGACTCGTCATGCTGCCCCAACACACACCCCGTTGAATTTTCCAAAATAGTCAGATACATGACCAATGGTCTTCCCTTGACCGGTGGCATCAAAATAGGAGGCTCTTGTAAGTACTCTTTGATCTTGTCGAAAGAAGTTTGGCACTCATCATTCCATTTGACTACTTGATCTTTCTTCAGTAATTTTAAGATTGGTTCACAAGTAGCTGTCAGGTGAGAAATGAATCTGGCAATGTAGTTCAAACGTCCCAAGAATCCTCTGACTTCCTCCTCAGTACGAGGATAAGGCATCTCTTGTATTGCTTTCACCTTGGCAGGGTCCACTATAATACCTTTATCGCTGATGATAAAGCCTCGGAGTTTACCAGACCTCACCACAAATGTGCATTTATTTGGGTTCAACCTCAGCTTGTACTTCTTTAGCCTCTCAAACAGTTTCTGTAAATGATCAAGATGCTCTTCTTCTGTTTGAGATCTAGCTATCATGTCGTCCATATGGACCTCTATTTCATGATGTTCATGTCGTGAAACAAGGCTACCATGGCACGCGGAAAGGTTGCCCCAGCATTCTTCAGTTTGAATGGCATAAACTTGTAGCAGAATGTGCCCCACTGTGTGACAAAGGTTATTTTCTCCATGTCCTCAGGCATCATTTTGATTTGGTTGTAGCCTGAGAAACCGTCCATGAAGGAAAAAACTTTGTGTTGTGTCGTATTGTCAACTAGAATATCAATGTGGGGAAGTGGGAAATCATCCTTAGGGCTTTCCCTATTCAAATCTCTGTAGTCCACGCAGATTCGCACTTCTCCGTCCTTTTTGGGTACGGGAACAACATTGGCAACCCATTGCGGATAGGAGGTGACGGCCAAAAATCCAGCATTGAATTGCTTCATGACTTCAGCTTTAATCTTCTCCGACTTATTTGGTCGCATGCGACGGACCTTTTGTTTTACCAGTGGACAGTCTTCTTTTGTTGGTAGACGATGTACCACGATATCTGCATCAAGTCCTGGCATGTCTTCATACGACCAGGAAAAGATCTCAACATACTCGTGTAGAAACTGAATCACACGTTATTTGAAACCTGGTTCTAGATTGGCACCCATCTTGACTTCTCTTTTGTCTTCTTCAGTACCTAGGTTGATCGTGTCCACTAGTTCCTCGTGGGGCTGAATGGTCCTCTCTTCTTGTTGTAGTAACCTGGCAAGTTCCCCGGGTACTTCACAATCTTCTTCACCTTCGTCTTCAGCTTGGTAGATTAGACTTTCAGAGTCACAAAAGGCCAAAGCAGAATCGTTACCCATGGGATCCCGAATAGATGTAGATCTGCATTGTGAGTGTGAGTGTGTGTAAGAGTATATCTATCTTTGAAAGAAATCAAAATGTAAAAAATAAAAACAATGAGCATAAAGTTTGTATGCAAAAACATCCATGATTCATTGATGTCATATGGAAATGAGATAATAACCCTTACAAATGGACCATTGTGCCTCGGGTAAGACACGAGGTTTTAAGAGTCTGAATTGTTTTAATATTACATATCCAACAAAATGTAAAGACAAATTATTGTGGGATAAAAGTGATTGGGACAAAATCTCTAGCCTCCCAGTTGTTGTGCCCTCCACAGATAGTTGGAAAGATCCAATCCTCCAGGTTGTAGCTATCTTCATCATCCTCCACGGTGTTGACTTCATGGTTGCTGATCTTCAAGGGTGGTCCTCCAGCACGAGCGTGGCGTACATCCTTCTGGGCACCTGAAGTAAAACCCAGACCAAATTTGTCAGATTTGTATGGGATATCTGGGAGTTGTCCCCAAATAGTGCACCCACCTTCTTCTATCACTGCCTTGGCATCCTTTAAAGATGACATCTTGAGTGGAGGCCTTGTGATCTTGGGAATTTGAGACACAACCTTGGTCACTGCCACATCTTGCGGGACTTCTTCAAAGTGTTGGAATGGAGTTTCAATAAATTCACCATCTAGTTCAACATATCTGAAGGAATTTAGATGGCTGATCATATACTCTTCTTCTCCATGAACGGTGATGATCTTCCCTTGAATTGGGTATTTTAGCATTTGGTGCAACGTAGAAGTAACAGCGCCATCATTATGGATCCATGGGCGGCCTAATAAGCAGGAATATGAAGGGAGAATATCCATTACATAAAAAGTTGAATCAAATGTTTGGGTTCCAACTTTTATGGGGATGTCCACTTCCCCATGCACCATCCTTTTTTAGCCTTCAAAGGCCCTCACTACTATGTTGCTTGGTTTCAATGTCAATCCCTCACAGTCAAGCCTATCAAGAGCCTTTTTAGGCAACACATTCAGAGACGAGCCAGTGTCCACCAAAACATGACCCAAGGTTGTGCCCCTGCATTCAACTGAGACATGCAACGCCTCATTATGCTTCATCTCCCTTGGCGTTAAATCAGCATCCAGAAAACCTAAACCATTATCTACAGTCAAGCTGGCTATGCAGTCTTGGAACTGATCGGAAGATGTTTCTTGGGGTACATGGGCAGTTTTCAGGAATTTTACCAAGGCCTTTGAATGAGCCTCGGAACATATTAATAAAGCCAGCATGAAAATTTTTGATGGAGTTTGCCCCAGCTGCTCGACTATAATGTAGTCGCTTCTTTTTATGATCTGTAGAATTTCCTCCATCTCTTTCCGGGAGGTCTCGGGGATAGCCACTGATTGTGCCTTCGTTCGGACAGGCTCAATCAGAATACCTTTACCTCGAGTCTCGGTTGACTCGGCAGCAGGAATGTCAGTAGGAGTGATAACATGGATTATATTAGCTTTGTCAGTTGGAGTACTAACAGAGATGATTGTAGGACTCGAAATAGTCTTTGGAGGAGTAACATCAACAAGAATGATTACGGGTCCAGAAACAGCTTTTGGAGGAGCAATTTCTGGAGAGAAAATCCTTCTGCTTCGAGTTATCTTACTAGTCCCTGCGATATTACTGATATCGGAGTCAACTTTTTCAGAACTTGAATCTTCAGCAGCTGGCCAATCTTGCTTGATACTGTGGTAGTAGACATCCCCTCCATAATTCCATGGTACGGTTTTGTCTGATGAATACGGGATTGGTCCAGGCATTGTAATTATCAAAGAAGCTACTTTAGGAGCTTATGTGATTCTAACGGGTCTTTTGGTGGAGACCCTGGAAGAATTGGCGGAAATGGTCACGATGGAAACATCATTATAAGAAACAGTTGGAGTAGAAGTCTTCTCGAATAAAATATCCTTGTTATCTATTAGGAATTGAACGCCTGCTTTTAACAAATGACACTTGGTTGGTGAGGACAAATAGAAATGACAGCCTTCATCACAGCCTGGGAATACACCGGCATTCAATAAGTTCTTTTTTATAGTTAGGAGTGGGGTCACAATTTCATCAATTGAAGTAACAAACATATCTTCCTAAATGGCATTGGTATTATGGCCATGTTTGGGCATAGGGGCAGAAATGACATTGGGCTTTTCTGGTGCATTGAATTCAATCTCTTTGGCTTCAAGAAGATCTTGTACCTTGTTCTTTAGAGCCCAACAGTTGTTACTTTCATGGCCGGGAATCTCTGAATGATATGCATAATAGGCGTTAGGATGATAGTGAGGAGAGGTTGTGTTAGGGTTCTTTGGAGCTTCTTTCAAAGTCACTAGGTTGGGTCTTAACAAATGTGGCAATACTTGAGATAGAGTCATGTTAATTCTGGTGAATTGTCTGACTGGTCTTTCCATTCTTAGCTGGTTGCTTCTTTGTTGAGCAGGTGCAGCTTTAAGAATCATGACAGCCCCCACCATTAGACGATGTTCATCCCTATCTTGATTTCTCTGAGGATATACAACAACCACCTCTTTCTTTCTGATGAATGGTTTCCTTACAGTAGCAAATGATGCATCTTTTTGAATTTTCCCATTCTTTATCCCGGCTTCCACCCTTTCTCCGGTCAATATTAATTCGGTAAAATCTGCCGATGAACTCCCAATTAAGTGATTAAAGAAGGGACCAGACAAGGTTCCCAAAAACATATCAACTAATTCTCTTTCAGATAAGGGAGGTTGGACTCTTCCTGCTAAATCCCTCCATTTTTGCGCATAGTCCTTGAAGCCTTCACTTTAAACCATGGCCATACTCTAGAGTTGAGTAAGGGTAGGCGGAAGATCAGTGTTGTATTGGTATTGTTTGTAAAAGGCGGCGGCCAGATCTTCCTAGTTATGAACATTAGCTCTTTCTAACTAATAAAACCAATCAAGTTGAGTTCCAGACAGACTGTCTTGGAAGAAGTGTACCCATAAATCCTTGTCAGCGGTATGAGGTTGTATTTTCCTCACATAGGACCGGTGCATTCTGGGACATGAAACTTCGTCATATTTGGCGAACACCAGTGCTTTGAATTTTGGAGGAATAACAATCCCTGATACTAACCCCAATTCCTCAAAGTCCAATCCAGGCACTTTTTGGATTTCCATTTCACTTAACTGTTCTTCTAGATGCTTATACTTGTCGTCGGCTAGAGGGTATTGTTCTTCAGAATAGTCTTCTTCTTCCTCTTCCTCTTCTGACTCGGATTGGACAACTGTTTCCTTGCCTTTCCTGTTTTGATTGTCTTTCTCACCAGATGACGTTGCAAAGTCTAGGGTCCTTCTTGCTTGCCCTTGAAATCTTCTTCCCATGTTTAGAACTCCAGTTATTTTCTTTTTTCTTCTTTTTCTTATCCTCAACCAGCAAGGTCTTCAACTCTTCTTGTCCTTTGGATGGATTTAAGAACAACTGTTGAAACTGTGCATTCTGAGCTTGGAGGTCCTTCACCGTTTGCTCGAGATCCATCTTACTGAAATGAATAGTAGAAAGATGAGGAGACTAGTTGCAAGAAACCTTCTTATGTTATGATGAATGGTAAATGCATATGCAATGATTTCAAGGATTTCAAAGATTCAATTTTGTTTTAGACAAAAAGGAAACACACGTTATATTAATAAGTTAAAGCTTGAGTACATCAATGCCTTTTTGGGAAAAATAACAAAAAACTCTAAGGTAAAAAGTAGTACGCATCCTCTTTGGTGTGATGTAGGAATTCAGAGTCTGCTCTTCATGAAGTAGCCTAGTGAGTTCTAAAACCTTCTTCTCGCTTGCGTAGAATTGGGCTTTGAAAGTATCTCGCTCCCTCTTGATTTGTATCTAATCTCTTTGTAAGTCTTCAAGAGATGTGGGCATGTCAGGATGTAGGATAGTGTGTGGAACATCTCCTTCCATAACAGGCTCATTGATTACCGGGAGAATGGAGGGATAAGGCATCATAAGGTTTTGAACACGAGTTTGTACCCGTTTGAGGTAAGGCTCAAGAGGGATGGAATTCTTGTTCCCCAAAGTCTTTCTATCTACCTTGTTCAACATCCTCCAAGCTCGGATAAATCTTTGGCGAAGACCTTGATCGTCGTTCTCATAGTCAAATACCAAACCTTGAATCAGTAGCTCATGTGGGCCATCCCTTCGGGAGTAACCAAACTGTCTTAAGGCTAAGCAGGGATTGTAGGTGATACCTCCCCTTATGCGGAGAAAAGGGACATTAGGAAATTCTCCATAACGGCCGATAATAGTAACATTCTCTATGGATCGGGAGCACCAATGAGTGTCTGAATGTTTGAGCGTCATCAACCTTTGTGACCACCTTGAACCTTGCTCATTCTTTAATACAGATTGGGGAAGATGCAAAATGAACCATCTTGCCAAGAGAGGATTGCAACACATAAGGACACCTTTTTTCCTCATTGTGAGAGTGTGAAAAGAGTGTAGGATATCTCCTAGCAAAGTAGGCACCGGGTTGCGGGATATGAATATTTTGACGGAGTTCACATATATGAGTTGGTTAGGATTTGGAAACAAAACTATCCCATAGATTAGGAGAGCCACAATTTCCTCAAAAGCTTGCAGATCCAAAGAATTCCAACAGTTTTGGGCTTTCTGAAACAAGAACTTTCCTAGGAAACCCTTGACACCATTCCTTGTCTCCCAATGAGTTGTGACATTAGATGATTGCAAATGTAGAGCTTGAGAAATCTCTTCTGGCTTTGAGTCTCTTTCCGTACCGTTGAAAGGTAGTTGATTGAGAATGGGAATCCTCAAGAGTCCAGAGAATTCTTCCAAAGTAGGCACAAGTTGATAATCGGGAAATGTGAAGCAATGGTGTAAAGGATCAAAGAACTGAAAGAGCACCTTCATCATGTCTTCATCTGTGTTGGAGGTGACCAAGTTGAGTAGGCGGCCATGTCTCTCGGTGAATGGAGAATTTTCTGGAATCCTTGAAGCTAGCTCCTTGAGTTGAGGATGGATTCTTACAAGATTGACTTGAATAGTTTTCCTGCAAATAGAGTCCATGTACTACAAACAGAACAAAGATAAATCCCAAAATCCTTGAAATGGTTAGTGAATGTGTATGATGTTATGATGTTCATGATGTTATGTACAAGTAATGTATATACAAACAAAGAAAACAAGTCCTTAGGTTTAGGCTTGCATGGAGTCTCATAGGTAAGTACCCTCTTGAAGTTTAGTTGGCTCAAACCTGTCCTGGTAATTGTAATCGGGTTCTAAGGAGCTCAATATCACTGGTTTGTTTCCTTGGTCATTGTTTCAGCACAAGCCTCTTTAATGGCGACCGAAATATCCCAAGAAACCAAACCTCAATTAGTGTAATATCGAGTATCTACCAACTTCGGGCTGCACCAAAGTCGGTCATCTCGCTACGTCCTAAAGGCCAAGTTGGTCAAGTAAAGGTTCTAGAAGTTCATTAGTGCTTCATGACATCACTCATCGGCCCTTTATTCTCTTTGATTAACTCAAAGGCTACCGGTACCCACAAATATGTCACACTATCATAGATATTTCTTAGACCATGTCGGTGTACCCCGCACAGTTTCCACAACGTATTGCTACTTAACTATAAGGTATCCCAAATCCGGGTAGAGGATTCAAAGCCAAACAAAGAAACTTAATGTAAAGCAAGCAGTTCAAACAATTGAAAGCAAGTAAATGTGATCTAACCCTAAGGTAACCCCACTTTTAGAATTGTCCCCAGCAGATTCGCCAGTTCTGTGATACAGTGGGAGAACTGACTTGAAAGTTTTGCGTTTGATTGCAAATTTTGCGGTTAGCAAGAGTCGCCACTAACTTTTCTTTTATCCAAAAGGAAAGGTGAAAAATCACAGGAAAGACCTTTGAGATTATTTCTTGAGTCCGGGGGGTAGATTATGAAAAGGGAAGGTATTAGCACCCTTTTCATCCATGGTTTTCCATGGGCTCTTAGTTGCTTGCTAGATCACTTGCTTTTGTTTGAAATTATGCTTTGTGTGGTTTTTTAAAATATTTTGTAAAGAGGCCATTGTTTAGGAAAACTTTGTAATGATTTTCGTTCATAAGAATGTATACAAAGTGTTTGATCTTTTAAAAATGTTTTCAAGTTTGTGAGATGTTTTGAAAGTGTGGGTGTTTGTTTTAAAAATAGCAAGGATGTTTGTTTGAAATTAAGCAAGTAATTATGAGCACTCTACCTACTCAAAAGTCTTTCTTGTTCATTATCTTTTCCTTTGACATTGTTATCTTACCATTGATTTCATAAGTAACCCTATCTTTGGATGTAAACGGGACGGGCGTGGGTCATCGTATAACCATGATTAGCAATGTTGCGAGGTATTTTAGCATTCTTTTTTAGGGACTAAGATAATTTGAAAGGCAACTTAGATAGCGTCATCAAGGGACTCCGATCTTATATTTGCTTTGTTTTTGCTAAGATACTTCACATGTGTAATATGGCCATTTTGTAAGGCAACCAAGTGGATTTACCCTAGGGGTGCTTGTGTGCAAGTGTATTGTTTTCATGCTTGTTTTTGTCTTGGATTAGGGTTTTCTAAGTATTGGTTTTAGTCTTTCCATACAAACCATAATTACTAGCATGTTTAATATAAAGCGATAAATTGTGAAATTTAAAGTTACTACACTATTAAAACACTTGTGGGAGGGGGTGTACAAATTGTAAATGGGGATTGCAAGAACATAAACCTAATTAATCTATTACAACCAAATTGAATTTGTACAAGAATTGAAATAAATAATGTACAAGATGAATAAATGTTCAAGAATATAAATGTGAACAAAATGGATATTTTTGTTTGGATTTTTTAGGAAAAGTGAATTTGTTTTAACCTAATTAATTAAAAGAAAATAATTAATTAAAATAATAAAAGTAAACCTAATTTAATAAGAAAATATTTTAAATAAAACCCTAAGTCTATTAATTGATTAAAATAAATTAAGTTTAAGAAAAGTATTTTTTTTGTATTTTTGTCTTGAAAATAAATTATAGTATTATAAGATATTTTTGGCCTTTTTTATATATAAAATAATATATTTTAATTAGTGTAAAAGAAAATAAATAATAACCTAGTTTTAATTAAATTTACAAGAATAATTAGTAAAATAAATAAAGTGTGGTTAAGAAAATAATTTTTTGTGTGAGAAAAATAAATAAACTATGTCAAAATGTAAATCTATTATTTTTTGTGTTTATATTATTTTTTAATATTAGAAAATATATTAAGAAACTAAATAAAATAAAAATAAGAAAATAAAATAAACTGAGCCAGGTGTGTGTAAATGGAATAGGGGGTTAATAAGTAAAAATAAAAACAAAAAGGGCCCAAGGAGGCCCAACGCCCTGCAAAAAAGAGGAAATCAGAATGCAAAAATGTATGAAAAATCAAAAGGGTACCACTGGGGCTCGAACCCTAGCCCCAAAGGTTACAAGCGCGCACTTCTACGACTGGGGTGGCTATAAATCCGTTAACATAAGCAAATCAATAAATATATGATTCAAAATGCACCCTGATTACTTCATCTTCAACCTCCAGCCATACCAACTGTAACTTATTCATTTCTTATTAAAAATGAAAATTGTAAACATGAAACTTGTAGCAAATTTCCTCACGGTTTCAAAAATGTTAAGCATTAAAACTACAGATCAAAGATAAGCATGAATTTTATTGGCCCTAATCTGAACCCTAAAAATCTCATAAACTTCAATCTTAAAATTCTCTAAGCTCAAGCAAAATTAATGGAAACTATGAACATGATTAGCTTTAGGGCAATGATATCTACATGTTTTATTCACAAATAAATCATTGATGATGCCTGTATAGAAAGTTCTAAAGTTAGAAAACTTACCTTGCAAGAGGGTATCTGGTTTGAAGTTTGAGCAACTTTCAAGGAGTTTCAATGGTTAGGTTAGCTTCCTCAACTTCCCAGGAAGCTAATGGAATGCTTAGCTTGAGCTGAAAGGGCCTGAGGAGTTCTGGAGAAGTCTAAGTGCAAAGCTCTGTTTTTGAAAATGGAGGATGGTGTTAATGGTGTTACAGTTCTGTAACAGGGTGTAGGATCATTTCTAAATGATGTTTAGAAGCTCTAGGAACCAAAAGGCTTGAAAACGCACGAGGGAGTTATGAGTTTCAAGTTTTTGGTTAGTTTGTGTGAAAATGGAGGTATGAGATGTGATTCTGAGTTCTAGCTGTTTTCCGGGCTTGAGATTCGTGTCTTTGGTGAAAATAGTTTGTGTATTTATAAGCAAAAGGATTGGAGTGCATTGGTAAGTCAGAAGTACAAGTTACAACCTTTTGGCTAGGTTACTTGATTTTCAAGAAAAGAGGGAAACCAAGTTTCAATGTGAGGTACAAGCATAGGCTGAATGATTGTAAGTGTCTAAAACCATTTCTCATGAGTTATTGGACTTGTTTGATCAGAAGAGAACAAGTGCAAGGCTCAAGAACAAGTTTTGTGCAAAAAGTCACTTTATCAAAATAGCAATGTAACCTTTCTTCCAAAAATGGATATAAAGCATGTCCATGCATTGAATGATTGAAATGAGACCTCTAAGAGCTGTGAAAGAAATTAATTATGGAGTGCCTAACAAGTTTTAGGCCTACAAAGTAGAGTTTATGCAGCATAACTTTGAATTTTGTTCATCACTAAATGCCATGTAAATCAAGTGATAAAACCCTAACTTCATCTCTTCGATTCTCCCTACTCAAGAATGATCTCAAGGAGTTCTTGGACATTTTGGAAATATTGTAATGTGATTTACAACCCATATTTGAATTTCTTTTGAAGATTCTCCTTGGAACTACATGAAAAAGTTCCATGAAGTTGCGTCAAAATCCTGACCAAATTAGGGCAAAATTTCCTTAAGTGTTTTGTTTCATGACCACATGTTCTTAAAATTATAACTTGAGATCCAAGCACTTTTGGAAGAAGTTGTGTGAAGAAAAGTTGTAGATTTAATGGAGATCTATAACTTTCATGTTGTAAGTTTCTCTTGAATCATCTTGCATCATCGTGAAAATTTTGCTCAAATTTATGAAAAAATAAGAAATTTCTAACATTTTGAAAAATTTCTAAGTTTAGAAATTTTGACTTTTCAAAATGAAATATTGACTTTTTTATTTCTTGATGAATAAGTTTCATATTTTGACATGTTTTGATGAATTGTGATCTTTGGCATTTGATTTTGACCAAAAAGTCAAAGTTTGACTTTTCAGTATACATTTGACTTTTGATCAGTTGGATGAAAATTCATTTGTCAATCCTTTAGACTTGAGCAATGTTTTGAGACATGTCATTAGGTCAAAATGATGCAATTGGAATCTTTAGATCATGCCTTAAACAAATTTATCATTTGCTAGGTCAAAATCAGAAATTGCCCTTTCCTAGTCAAAACCCTAATTTTGACCATTTTCCCCTTTGGAGATTTGATCAAATTTCTTGAGGAATTATGGTCCAAACTTGATCAAATGATACATATGAGTTTAAAATTTTGATGTGGATCAAAAATTATGAAGTTTGATTGTAAATTGGCCATAGTTGACTTTTCCCCAATACAGTTGATTTTTAGGTCAACTGCTCAATTGACTGGGCAAAAGTGTGATCCAAAGCTTGAAACTTGACATGAGTAATATTGGGTGTCCATGATGATCCATGAAATTCATATGGGGCATTGGAAGTTCAAAAATCCTTGTGCAAACTCAAACCCTAATTTTGGTCATCGGTGCTTAAGGAGTTGTCTTGAGCTGATCAAACCCTAATGCAGTCTTGAGTCAAAGGAGATCTTGTGATCAAATTATTGATAAGTGAGAGGGAAAATTTTGGGGTACAACACCTGTTAAGGTAGGTTCTCAGACCTTTGAGTCCACTTTCTATGTAATGGACATCCGTTCGCCATACTCTTGTTTGTTCGGTCGTCCTTGGATCCATGAAGATGGGGTTATTACTTCTACACTGCACCAAATGCTGAAGTATCCAGTGAAGGGGAAGATTGTCACTGTACGTGGAAAAGAGGAGTATATGGTGAGCCACCTCAACTCCTTCAGGTACGTAGAGATGGACAGGGAATTCATAGAGACTCCTTGCCAAAACATTGAAGAGGTTCCCCAAATCTTGGCATCGACTAAGACCACTACCGACACCAAACCTCCTCTAAAGATGGCTTTTCTCAAAGACGCCAGAGCAGCGGTTGAAGAAGGTGGGTATACCAACTGGGGACAACTCCCTGATTTTACTCACAAAACTGACAAGTTTGGTTTGGGCTTTACTTCAGGAGCTCAAAGGGATGTTAGACGTGCTCGAGCTGGAGGACCTCCCCTACGCATCAGCAATCGGGGAATTAATGCCATTGAAGACAGTGAGGAAGACTCTGACATTGATAACTGGATCTATCCAACTACCAACGGTGGACCGAGTAATTGGACTGCCAGAGATTTTATACTAGTTTCTTTTATTCCGCAGTAATTGTCTTACTTGTTTCCCAAGATTTTAATAAAAAATTTAAACTCTACAGCCTTGTGTCTTGCCCGAGGCACATTGGTTTTGTTTGTGAGGGATATTATGTGTCATTTCATATATCATCAATAAAACATTGGATGTTCCTTGCATACAAATTTTGCGCTCTTTGTTTTTTCTTTTCTGCTTTCACTTTATCAAAATAGCTATACTCTTACACACACTCACATATCATATTACAGATCCATATCCACTCTGGATCCCATTGACAACAGTTCTGCTACTGCCGGTTATGACTTCGAAAATCCGATCAACCAAGCCGAGGACGAAGGTGAGGACGATTGTGAGGTACCTGGAGAGCTTTCTAGACTGTTACAGCGAGAATAAAGGGCTATACAACCTCATGAAGAGCCAGTTGATACAATAAACTTGGGCACAGAGGTGGACAGAAAGGAAGTTAAGATTGGCGTAAATTTGGAAGCTAAGGTCAAACAACGGTTGATACAGATGTTGCACGACTTCTTCGCCTGGTCATATGAAGACATGCCTGGTTTAGACATCGATATTGTGGTACATCGTCTGCCGCCTAAAGAAGATTACCCTCCGGTTAAATAGAAGGTTCGCCGTATGCATACTGAAATGTCAGAGAAAATTAAGGCAGAGGTCATGAAGTAGTTTAATGTTGGGCTCCTAGCTGTCACCTCCTATCCGTAGTGGGTTGCTAACATCGTTCCGGTACCTAATAAGGACGGCAAGGTACGGATGTGTGTGGATTACAGGGACCTGAATAAGGCAAGCCCCAAGGATGACTTCCCGCTTACACACATTGATGTTCTGGTTGACAACACCGTGCAGCACAAAATCTTCTCCTTCATGGATGGTTTCTCTGACTACAACCAGATCAAGATGGCTCCTGAAGACATGGAGAAGACAACCTTCATCACACAATGGGGAACCTTCCGTTATAAGGTGTCTCCTTGTTCCATAATATGATTCACCACGAGATAGAGGTTTATGTTGGTGACATGATACCCAGGTCTCAAACCGAGAAAGAGCACCTTGATCATCTACAAAAGTTGTTCGACAGGTTGAAGACATACAAGCTGAGGTTGAATCTGAACAAGTGCACCTTCGGGGTAAGGTCTGGTAAGCTTTTGGGTTTCATCGTCAGTGACAAAGGTATTCAAGTAGACCATGCGAAGGTAAAGGCCATACAAGAGATGTCGGCTCCCCATACAGAGAAAGAAGTTAGAGGTTTCTTGGGACGCTTGAATTATATCGCCAGGTTCATTTCACATCTAACTGCTACTTGTGAGCCCATCTTCAAGCTTCTGAAGAAAGATCAAGTGGTAAATTGGAATGACGAATTCCAGACAGCCTTTGAAAGAATCAAAGAATACCTTCAAGAGCCACCAATTCTGATGCCTCTGGTTGAAGGAAGACCTTTGATACTGTACTTAACAGTACTAGACAATTCAATGAGGTGTGTGATGGGGAAGCATGACGAGTATGGTCGAAAAGAGAATGAAATATACTACCTTAGCAAAAAATTTACCGACTGTGAGACAAGATACTCACTGCTCGAGAAAACTTCCTGCGCTTTGGCATGGGCTGCTCACCGACTAAGACAGTATATGCTGACCCACACTACTTTGTTGATATCTAAGATGGATCCAATCAAGTACATCTTCGAGAAACCAGCTCTCTCCGGAAGAATAGCAAGACGGAAGATGATCTTAACTGAATACGATATACTATATACAACTCAGAAAGCAATCAAGGGGAGTGTATTAGCTGATCATTTGGCTCATCAGGCCGGGGATGACTACCAGTCCATGAATTTATAGTTTCCGGATGAGAATATTATGTTGGTGACTGACTACGAAGAACCTGGACTGGATGAAGGACCCGAGGAGGGATCGCGATGGACTATGGTTTTTGACGGAGCTTCAAACGCACTTGATAATGGCATCGGCACGGTAATCATATCTCCTGAGGGCTGTCATACTCCTTTCACTGCTCGACTATGTTTCAACTGCACTAACAACATGGCGGAGTACGAAGCCTGCATCATAGGTCTCAAAGCCGCTATTGACCTCAGGATTATGTTCTTGGACGTTTTTGGGGATTCAGCCTTAGTGATAAGTCAGATTAAAGGTGAATGGGATATGAAGCATCCGAATCTCATCCCATACAAAGAGCACGTGCTGAAATTGATCCCACGCTTTGGGGATGTAACCTTTGAACATTTCCCGCGAGAGGAGAATCAGTTAGCAGACACGCTAGCTAGCATGCCTTCTATGTTCAAAGTCAGCGCACTGTTGAATGAACCAGTGCACTGTTGTGAGATTGATACCGAAGAGGTGGCAGACAAACCTTGGTTTCATGAAGTGAAGAAGTACCTCGAGACTCAGGAGTATCCCGAAGGGGCATCTGTCAATGATAAGAAGTTTCTGAGAAGGTTCGTTGCGAAATTCTTCCTCAGTAATGGAATCCTCTACAAGCACAATCATGACTCTACCTTACTGCGGTGTGTAGATAAGAGCGAAGTAGAGAGGATTATGACAGATCTACATTAAGTTACCTTTGGATCCCATTCAAGTGGACATATCATGGCTAAGAAGATCCTACGAGCAGGATACTACTGGTCCACTATGGAAGCAGATTGTTATCAGCACTCCCGAACTTATCATAAGTGCCAAATCTACGCTGATAAGGTGCATGTGCCTCCGGTTCCTTTGAACGTCTTAACAGCTCCGTTGCCTTTTGCAATGTGGGGTATTGACATGATCAGAGAAATCAGGCCTACCACTTCCAATTGACATCACTTCATCCTGGTGGCCATAGATTACTTCACAAAATAGGTTGAGGCGGCCTCTTTTGCTACTGTGACCAAGAACGTTGTGGCGCGGTTTATTCGACATAATCTGATCTGTCGGTATGGTGTGCCAGAGAGAATTATTACTGACAATGGTACGAATATCAACAACACGATGATCACCGAGCTCTGTAAGCAATTCAAGATACAACATCATAACTCTTCTCCTTACCGGCTGAAGATGAATGGCGTTGTTGAAGCGGCTAACAAGAACATCAAGAAGATTATACAGAAGATGACAGTGACATATAAAGACTGGCATGAGATGTTACCATTCGCTCTTCATGGATACCGTACCTCAGCACGGACGTCGACAGGGGCAACACCATACTCTCTGGTATATGGCATGGAGGCAGTCCTACCCATCGAGGTCTAGATACCTTCTTTCAGGATTATGAAGGATGCGGGTTTGAACGAAGACGACTGGATCCGGACTCAACTTGATCAACTAAATTTGATCGATGAGAAGAGACTTATTGCTATTTTTCACAGTCAGACATATCAAAAGCGAATGATCAAGGCTTTTAACAAGAAAGTCAGACGTCAAGAATATCAAGTAGGGGATCTGGTAATCAAGTGCATCATACTGCCGCAAGGTGATCCAAGGGGTAAATGGACTCCCACATACAAAATACCATTTGTAGTTAAAAAAAATTTCTCGGGTGGAGCTATGTTTCTAACCACCATGGATGGTGACGACCTTCAACACCCTGTCAATGGGGACATAGTGAAAAGATACTAAGCATGATAAAAGACCCGTTAGGTTGACTGGCCTAGGCAAAAATAAGGGCTTCCCGGCGAACCAAAAGGGTTCGGGCAAAAGTAAGGGATGAAAACAAAAAAATCTGTACACCCGGCAAGTCGAAAACTTGAAAAGGCGACTTGGGCAAAAAGGGGTATCCTGGTGGACTGAAAACCCGAAAGGGAGGTCCAGGAAAAAGTTAGGGATGTAAAGTGTATCACTATGTCCCATTGGATCACCTTGTGACCAGACCTCAGTATCAACTGTCAAGCTTGAACGACACCAATCAATCTAATCAACTTCGGACAAGTAGCATAGTGATGAGATGCTCGAAGACATAGGGGCAATAGCAGACTTGGAACCCAGTGGGATTGTTGTACATAGTTATTATCTTCTTTACATGATATTGTATAGCTTCCATTTTTACGGCGGTGTTCTCTTACTAGAGCGCCAGCTTCCTTGTAAAAGAACGCCTATTATAGGCCATCTTCGAAAATCAATACAAATCATTTTTACAAAAACTATTTGTTTTTTTTGTTTTTTTGTTTTGTTTTACAAGAACGTCCAATGGTTTATTATTGACATATGAATTTGAATATGATTGTTGTTCACAAATATTCACATTCACATAAGAAACGGAAAGACAATTGCTCATAACTTAAGAAACATGGGCAAAACAAAAGCTAAAAAATGTCAAACTCGACAGTTACTCTGTCTAGTAGGTACCGGTGCGCAGACAGCTTTGAAGTACAGTCATCAGTAGATACGACCTCGTGACATCTACACTCCCCACAGGGTAAAAGCAATCAAGGCCTTTGATATCAGCTTTCCCAAAACAGGAAGTAACCTCCCCAGCCAGGGTCTTTCAGAAACCTGATAGCTATACCCCATCCGAGTTTCATAATCGCGAGTGAATCATCATAATTTTTATCTCTCCAAGCAGAGTTTATTTCTCTGAGTACAGACTCTCAATCCCCGACAGAGCCTATTAATTTAGCTACAGAAATTTACCTTCCAAATTATTCCCCGCAGAGCTACTCTCAAACAGAGTCTCTCCCTGATGGAATATTCACAAACAACAAAGAGTAAATCTTCAGCACAATCATTTCCATTCACCATCCCCAGCAAAAGTGGAAGAACCACAATCCTCTACAACAGTCAGGAATCCTATACTCTCCAGCAGTAGTCATGGATTTATTTTCCCAGACTCGGACATGTCCCCAATAGCATTTCATGTACATACATCATGACATGCACATACACATCATATACAGCATAATCTCATTTATGTTGAGAACATCTTCTCACAAGGCATTTCATGCATCACACATATAATTAACCATATTACCTTTTCAGGAAAGACAATTATCACCAACAATTCCAGCAGTTATACATACAGTTAGTGGAAAATCAGTTCTCGAAGATCAAACGGGTCGACTAATTTGTATAACCAAACAAGGTAACCCTACGACCCAGGTTCCTTCCCATAGCCCTACTAACCGGGCTTTCATCTCAAAGTAACCCTACTATCCAGGTTCCTTCTCATTACCCTATTATCCAGGCTTTCATCTCGAAGTAACCCTACTATCCAGGTTCCTTCTCATAGCCCTACTATCCAGGCTTTCATCTTGAAGTAACCCTACTATCCAGGTTCCTTCTCATAGCCCTACTATACAGGCTTTCATCTCGAAGTAACCCTACTATCCTGGTTCCTTCTCATAGCCCTACTATCAAGGCTTTCATCTCGAAGTAACCCTACTATCCAGGTTCCTTCTCATAGCGCTACTATCCAGGCTTTCATCTTGAAGTAACCCTACTATCTAGGTTCCTCCCCATAGCCCTACTATCCAGGCTTTCATCTCGAAGTAACCCTACTATCCAGGTTCCTTCTCGTAGCCCTACTATCCAGGATTTCATATCGAAGTAACCCTACTATCCAGGTTCCTTCTTATAGCCCTACTATCCAGGCTTTCATCTCGAAGTAACCCTATTATCCAAGTTCCTTCTCATAGCCCTACTATCCAGGCTTTCAACTCGAATTAACCCTACTATCCAGGTTCCTTCCCATAGCCCTACTATCCAGGCTTTCATCCCGAAGTAACCCTACTATCCAGGTTCCTTCTCATAGCCCTATTATCCAGGCTTTCACCTCGAAGTAACCCTACCGTCCAGGTTCCTTCTCATAGCCCTATTATCCAGGCTTTCATCCCGAAGTAACCCTACTATCCAGGTTCCTTCTCATAGCCCTACTATCCAGGCTTTCATCCCGAAGAAACCCTACGACCCAGGTTCCTTCTCATAAGCCCTACTATCCAGGATTTCATTTCGAAGTAACCCTACTATACAGGTTCCTTCTCACAGCCCTACTATCCATGCTTTCATCCCGAAGAAACACTACGACCCAGGTTCCTTCTTATAAGCCCTACTATCCAGGCTTTCATCCTGAAGAAACCCTATGACCCAGGTTCCTTCTCATAAGCCCTACTATCCAGGCTTTCATCTCGAAGTAACCCTACTATACAGGTTCCTCCTCACAGCCCTACTATCTAGGATTTCATTCCGAAGTAACCCTACGATCCAGGTTTCTTCTCTTTTATCTCCAGACAACAGTTTACAACACTGTAAGACCTGGACCCGACCAGATATAGTCAATTTCACAATTTCCTAGTAAGTCACTATGCAGCCTGGACCCTGACCAGATATGCAGTTCACTTCCACTTCCTCAATCAGGAGTTAGCTCCCCAGTAGAGTAATGGACAACCGAAGCTTCTATACTCGGATTTCAAAGGCGTATATCAACATTCCTCGGTGAAGTCCTCTTCAGTGGCAGATACATGAATTCTCGCAAAGGAATCTCTTATGCAACCGATAGCTTTTTGGACGGCGTCTTTAAGCCCATCTCCAACAATTATCTATCGACTTCCAAATGGAATCTGTTAGCCCATTTCTGATATCACCAATTAGTGCTACTTCATGCGAGTTCAAATTTCTGGGCACTCTAGTGTTCAATCATCTTCCACCTTCAGATTACGAAAGGCAGACCAACCAATCTACATCCTCAGGCTTAATAAGATTGAACAGGGGCAACTGTTGTACCCCAAAATTTCCCCTCCCATTTTACTCAACATATGTTCATTAAGATACTCAACTTGCTCAAAGATGCCCAAGATTTGACCAGACAAACTCTCTCCTAAACCAATGAACCTCCAACTAGGGTTTCCATTTTCATCAAGATGATTGAGTCCCAAGGGCCTCATATGCTCTCCACAGTCCTAAGATGTTCTCAATACCATTCATGCCATGTTTTATGCCTTGCACAAGAATTTTCCTCAGTCAATTGCTCAAGTGTTGGAAAATCAACTATATTAGGTCAAAAGTCAATTGTGGGCCACATACAGTCAAACTTAAAGATTTTTGGTCAACATCAACATTTTGAAGTGATATCCATCATTTGATCAAGGGTTAACCATGATTCCCCAAGGAATGCTCCTAATTCATCAAAACTCAAAAATTGCTAAATTAGGGTTTCTTAGGAAAAGTCAACCAACCTTTGACCAAGCATAACTTTCTCATACTTTATCAGAAATTTCCCATCCAAGGCTCATTTTGAAGGGAACTCAATTCCTTACAACTCATCTTCCATTATCGAGTTCAAGAAATGCACTCATGGAAAGATATGAACTCAGACATTATAGGTCATTCGAAAAAGTCAACAAAAACACCTTTGGGGTCAATGCTCCTTACATGAGCATGGAAGATCCACTTAAGATGAAATCAAAGAGGTTGCTTAGGGGACATCCTAAGCTTTCTAAATAGTCCAAGAACACCCTCTTAGGGTCAAAATTGAGAGAGATATGCATTGTTAAAGTTGGCCATTTTTGGAAATTTGCACAAAGTCAACAATGCCCAAAATTGCATTTTTTTTCCCACTTGAGCCTATATTTTCAAGTTTGAAACTCATTCCTAACATGGCCCGTGACTTTTAAACTCAGTTTCACGCCCTCTTTTTATTTTATTTAATTTATTTTAAATTAAATCATTTGAATTCAATTTTAATTAAAATAAAATGCAAAAAAGGAATTAAAGGAGTGTGGGCTTGATATTCAAGTTTCTTAAAGCCAAGACAACCCATGCAAGGCTGGGTGAGGACAAGAAAATCGTGCAAGGCCTTGGAAAAGGAAAGGATATTCAAAAATGGAAATTTTGGAAACATTTTCAAAGACCATAATGCCATGAGATTATGCCCATTTTTGTTACCCTAATCTTGCCTCATACAAATACACAATCATTCAGAAGCATAAGGGGAGGCGCAGCCAGCCAAAAGAACCCTAGCAAAAGTTTCAAAATTGTTCAAGAAAGGTGCAACTCTAAAACACATGATCCAACCTCTATCAGTCTAATCCAGGCATTCTATCATCATTCTGAGGATCCCAGCATCTCATCTCATCCACCCTTGAAGGCCAAAGTACCCTGAATCTCCCTAGCCCTATCTTCTCACGTTGGTAAAATTCTTGATCACAAAACTCGCTTAACTCTTGATATAAATCCTTTTGGCTGCATATTCATAGTACTATTGTTATTTAACGTGTTACATGCAAGGAACAAGGCCAAAACTGCAAATCACCATTGCTAGGTGTGATACGGTGGGAGAACTGACTTGAGGTTTTGCTTTTGTGTTCGCAAATGTTTCGGTTTAGCAAGAGTCGCCACCGAATTTTTATTTTATCCAAAGGAAAGGTCAAAAAGCACAGGAAAGGCCTTTGAGATGTTTTCTTGGGTTCAGGGGGGTAGATTATGAAAAGGGAAGGTGCTAGCACCCTTTTCATCCATGGTTTTCCATGGGCTCTTTGTTACTTGTTTAGATCACTTGCTTTTACTTTTCAATTGTTTGAAATGGTGCTTTTGTGTGTGGTTTTGAAAATATTTTGAAAAGAGGCCTTTGTTTAGGAAACCTTTATAATGATTCTTGTTTGAATATATACAAAGGTGTTTGTCTTTTGAAAAAATGTTTCAATGTTTGAAAGTTTGTTTTGGGAAAATATTTTGAAATTGTGTATGTGTTTTTGAAAATAGCAAGGATGGTTTGCAAATTTGATCAAGTAACTAGGAATTGTCTACCCTACTCAAAGATCTTTCCTGCTCATTTTTAACCCTTTGATATTGTTGTTTTACCATTGTATTTGGTAAACAAGCTTAATCTTTAGATGTTAAACGGGACGGGCGTGGGTCATCGTATGACCATGATAACAATGTTGCCAAGTATCTTAGCAAACTTTTTGAGGGACTAGATCATTTTTGTATAGGCAACTGAGATAGCGTCATCGAGGGACTATGATCTTTTTGTTTTGTTTTGTATTGCCAAGGTACCTAGCATGCATACCATGGCCATGTTTTTAAGGCAACAAGTGGATGAAACCCTAGGGGTGCTTGTGTGTATTGTGTTGTCATTTTACATGCATTTTTGTCTTGTGTTTAGTCATGCTATTTGTTTGATTTTGGTTCTTTGCATACAAACCCTAATCTTACTATCATGCATATAAAAGCAATAAAATGCGTAAAAGTAAATCTAAGACTATTACAACATTGATAAGGGGAGGGGGATACAAGTTTGAATAAGGGGATATTGCTCAAAAATAAACCCTAAAACTATTATTACAACCAAATTGAAATATTGCACAAATAAATGAATAGACAAATATTTAAATGTACAAATAAATATAAATATGCAAAGGATGTTTTTGTATTATTATGTATGTAAAAATAGGTTTATTTAATGTATTAAAAATGAGAAAGTAAAAATGATTATTTTTGGAAAGGGTGGAAATCCTAATTTTTGTTTTAAGAAAATATGCTTTAGATTAATTATTTATTCATTTATGTACAAAAAAATAAATAAATAAAAATAAATATAAAAATGTTAAAAAATAATATTTGTGAGAAAATAATATTTTAAGTATAAAAATAAAATGTATAATATTTTTATATTATTTATAATTTTATTCAAGAAAATAAATTATATTTAACCTAATAAACTATTTTTTATCATAAAAAATAATAAAAATAATAAAATAAAAATGTAAAAATTAAGAAAATATTTTTGATGATTTTTAATGTTCAAGAAAAATAAATAAAGTCAGAAAATGAAAATATAAATGAAAAATATGAAAAAATAAAAATAATGGGCACAAGGGGGTGTAGGAAGTAAACATGGGGTGTCAATAGGAGAAACAAGCCAGGCCCAACCAATTTCCACTTTGTCCCTGTCCTTGGAACAGAAACACGCGCGTGCCATGTTCAAATTGGTAACTCCTGCATACGTGCTCAAAAACAAAATCTTGCAACATGAAAGTTATAGCTCATGATCACACGATTCTAACCATGTAAAAAACTTGATCTAACTCTTAAAGTCCAGAGAGAATTTCATTGGCCCTAAATCTTGACCTAGTTTTTTCAGTAACTTCAACTATCAAATACTCCTAGCTCAGTTAACATAAATGAATTATATGCATATGTACAGTTCAAGGACATTAAGGGCTACATTTTTGCTTCACAAACCTAAGCCTAATGATTCCTAAATAAGGAGATAGCAGTTTGACAAATACCTGTTTCAGCCAAGTTTGGATATGGCAATGGAGGAGTTTTGGATGAGGCCTGATGGTCGTGTTAGCTTGCCTGAAGTTCACTAAACCTTTCCTAATGCTTGGCTTGCTTTGAAATGGCCTGAATGTCCCTATATAACTCAACCTGCAAACTCAGAAATCAAAAATGGTGAAGCTTGAAAATGAAGTTACAGTTGCTTGAGAAGGGCTGGGATAGTTCAGATGTATTATTTAGAATGTGTTTGAAGTGATTTGGGACAAAACGCACGAGGCAATGTGAAAATGGCTTGAGTTCTGCAGGGCTTGCCCTATTTTTGCAAGAACTTGGTGTTTTTGTGTATTTTGATGTTTGAGAGCTTATGGAATCGTGTTCTAGGCTTGGTGTGATATGCTGAAGTTGTTTGAAATGTGTACAAAGCTTGGTTTTAACAGATACCAAAGTTGTGTGGACTTTTGCAAGTTATTTGCTTTTGAAGCAAAAGTTGTTTTTGACCATGCCAAGGCCTGTATAGGCCTGCTCCTAAGCTGCACATAGTTGGTGTACTTTGCCCCAAGTTTGTGGATGTTGTTTTCTGCAAGAACTTTGGTCCATGGCTCAAGAAATACAATTTGACATAAAGCATGCTTTATCAAAGTGGCAATGTTACCTTTTTGCCATTTTTGGAATAGTTATTTGTACAATGCTCTAAAGCTCAGAACAAAGCCTTAATCCAATGTGTTTGCATTTAATTTATGAGTTTAAAAAGGATTAGAACCTGTAAACCAAGTACAAGCAAGGTTTGGACATATTTGGAAGTTGTATCAATGTGCAAAATGCCTTGGCCAAAAGTGATAATTTTCCAATTTCAAACTTTCGATTCTCCCTAACCATGAATGATCTTGGAGAGTCCTTGGACATTTTGGAAAGCTTGTAACGTTCTATACAATCCATATTTAAAATGAATTTTGAGATTCCAATTGGAACTATGTGAAAAATTGCCATGTAGATAGGTCAAAATCCTGCCTAAACTAGGGCAAAATTTCACTAAGTTAAAAGTTTCATGGACCCCTATTCATAAAATCATAACTTGATATCCAAGCATCTTTTGGGAAAACTTTGTGAATCAAAGTTGTATATTTTTTGGAGGAATACAACTTTCATGTTGGAAGTTTTGTTTGAATCCAATTGCATCATGGTGAAAAAGTTGGGAAACGTTGGGGAAAAATAAGAAATTTTCATAACTTAGAAAATTTCTAAGTTATGAAAATTTTCAATCTTAAACCCTAATTTTCAAAATTAGGTTTCTTTGTGAACAAGTTTCATTTTTTGACACATCTTGATGAAAAATGACCCTTGGCACTTGATTTTGACCAAAAAGTCCAAGTTTGACTTTTCAGTGTACAGTTGATTTTTGATCAGTTGACTGGAAAATTCATCTGTCAATCCAATGCTTTTGAGATCTTTTGAACCTTGTGATTAGGTCAAGATGATTCCATTGAGTCCTTGAAATCATGCTTGAACCCAATTTTCCATTGGCTAGGTGAAAAACCAAAAATTGCCCTTCTATAGTCAAAACCCTAAAAATGACCATTTTGCCCTTTTGTTGATCTGATCAAATTTCTTGAGGAGTTGTGGTCCAAACTTGATCAAATGGTTTATATGAGTCTATAATGTTGATATGGATCAAAAATTATGAGGTTTGACTGTAAATTGGCCACAATTGACTTTTTCCCCAATACAGCTGATTTTTAGGTCATCTGTCCAATTGACTGGGCAAAAATTTGACTCAAGGCTTGAAACTTGGTATAAGCAATCTTAGGAGTCCAACATGAAGTATGGAAGTCACATGAGGAATTGGAATTCCAAAAATCCTTGTGCAAACTCAAACCCTAATTTCAGGTCAATAGTGCAAGGAGATGTCTTGAGCTGAGCAAACCCTAATCCTGTCTGGAGTCCAAAGAGTCTTGTAAGGGGAAATCTTGATAAAATGAGAGGGAAAATTTTGGGGTACAACAGCTGCCCCTGTTCAATCTTCTTGAACCTGAAGAGTTAGATTGGCGAGCTTTGTCGTTCGTGACTCGAAGGTAAAAGATGATTGGACACTAGAGTGCCCGTAAATTTGCACTCGTCAAAATGTAGTTGAGGGAATGGGCTTAAAGATGCCATCCAAATATGTGACAGAATCTTGTTGGAGATGGGCTTAAAGATGCCATCCAAAGAAGTGTCGATCACACAAGAGATTCATTTGCGAGAGCCCGTATACTTGTTGATGAGGAGGACTACGCTGGGGAATACTGGTCTCTGTCGTGGTAGGAATAGAATTTTAGGAGCTTTAGTCGTCCGTTATTCTACTGGGGAATCATCTCTTGGTTGAAGAGGTGAAAATGAAATTCTATCTGTTCGTGCTCCATACTTTACAGTATTGCTGAGGAAAATAAGACCGACTACTATCTGGTCAATTCCAGGCTTCACAGTGACTTACTGGGGGGATGAGATTAAACTTGCTATCTGGTCATTCTCCAGGCTTCACAATTTCTCAATTCTTATATGGTCGTACTCTAGGCTTTAGAAGGAAATAAATTGTTATCCGGTCGCCTCCGGGCTTCAACTTGAATTTAAGGCACACTAATATCTGGTCGATTCCGGGCTTCTTAGTAATTAGCCAAGTAAACTACTATTTGGTCGAAATCCAAGCTTCACAGTGTACCTTACTGTTACAGGTCAAAATCCAGGCTTCATAGTCTTGTATTGCTATTTGGTCGAAATTCAGGCTTCACGATACCTTACTTGCTATCTGGTCAAAATCCAGGCTTCAGAAGAAAATCAAATGGTTATCTGGTCGCCTCTGGGCTTCCCTTTGATTTTGGGGCCTACTAATATCCGGTTGAATCCGGGCTTCAAAGTATTTGGCCGAGTAAACTGCTTTTTTGGTTGAAATCCAAGTTTCATAGTGTACCTCACTATTATCTGGTCAAAATCCAAGCTTCATAGTGTTTTGTAGAGATCAAGATACTATCCGGTCGAACCCGAGCTTCATAGCTTGAATTTAAGGTGTACCACAATCGGGTCGATTCCAGGCTTCATGGTGTTTTGTACTATTATCTGGTCAATTTCCAGGCTTCACAGTAACTTGCATTGCTATCTGGTCATTCTCCAGGCTTCACAATAACTTTCTGGGGATTCAACTATTTTCTCGGTCGATCTTTGGGCTTCATAATATGATGGATAAAAAATTAAGATATTATCCGGTCGAATCCGGGCTTCATAACTTGAACTGGAACATGAATCTGAGCAATGATTTGAATAAGCAATAGAATAGCATCTGTGTCTAGAGCGTCTCTAAGCTGTATTTGAGCTTTGAATATTTGTTAAAGATAAATGTTAATTTTATCCTGAAAAGGGTAAAATGTTAGCTGAAACACAAAGTTATGTTGCATGAAATGTATGATGCAATAAATGTGTTTTATCAATGTTTATGACATATGAATGTAATGTAAGCGTATGTAAGCTGATTAGCTGTCTTGCTGAGGAAAATAAATCCTTGATAGCTGGAGATAATGAAATCTTCGACTGCTGCCGGGGAAAATAAATCCATGACCGCTGCTGGAGATTCAAGATCTTTGACAACTCGCGGGGATTATCAAAAACTTTGACAACATCTGTGGGGATGTGAGAATCCTTCACGACTTTCCTGGAGATATAGGGATCCTTTCAAGTATTTGGCGTTGGAGGATGATAAACATTTTGCTGCGAGAATAAAGCCAAGTGTTGCTTGAGAAACCTGATTGGGGAATCCCGAGAACTTTGATGACTATGGTTGGGGATTACACAATGGGAATCCTTACTCGGTTGAGGAATAAGGAAACTCTGGTGATCTCTTCCGGGGATCGAACAAAGGAAAACCTTGATCTGTTAGAGAATAAGGAAGACTCTGGTGGCTTATGCGGGGAACTACGAATGAGAATATTCATCTTCTGGGGAATCTAAATCCTTGGGGAGTCAAGAATGAGAATCTATGATCTGCAGGGGATTAAAAATTCTGACAAATTCATGCTGGGAGTAATGAAGACTCTGGAAACTTCACTAGGGAATCAAGAATGAGAATTTTCATTCTGTTGGGGAGTAAAAAACTCTGTGGGGAATAGCTATACTGTTGGGGAGTAGTTATCCTGCTGGAGAGTAAATTCAGGACTCTGGAGGAAAAAGCTCATTCCTGTTTGGAAAAAGTTCAGGAGTTTGGGTTGTAGCCAATTTACTGGGGAATTATCCTAGGTTGGGGATAAAAGTTAACTATTATCTGGTTGATTCTCAGATTTTAAGATAACTTACTGGTGAATCTGGGGAAAACTGAATGGTTTCTGCTGTAGATTAATAGTTGGAAATTTGACTCCGTTGGGGAAGAAGGTTTCATCTTTGCTGAGGGTCTGTAGTTCAAAGTTTTGCTCCGCTGGGGATTGGGAGTTTGAAAACTTAACTCTGATGGGGATTAAGGGGTTTGAAATTATAACTCCGCTGGGGATATGTATTTCAAGGTTTTGGCTCCGCTGGGGATCTAGATGATGTACTGCAGGGGATTTCTCCTAGAATAGCCTAAAGACGTTTTCCTATACTTTCAACCTATCAGTAATTATTCTTTCTCGTTTCGTTAATTTGTAAACATGCAATTATATTCAAATGCATATGCTCATTTAATAAATCATTGGACATTTTCAAATAAAACACAAGTGTAAAAAAGAAGAAAAGGCAAATAGTTTTCTACACTTTGAAGTATCTTTGTATTAACTTTGTGTAAGTATTTTGTACAAAGGAGACAAACACCCTAGTAAGAGAATTTTGTCATAAAAAATGAGAAAAATTTATACAAAGAAAGATGGTTATGTGTAAAAAATTCCACGGGGTTCCCATTCTACTATAGCCTTCGTAACTCTGAATATCTTGTCCATTCGTTGCTTCGTCCGAAGATGATTGAGTTGATCAGAAACCCAGAGTTTGTCTATGAAGAGATTGTCCTTAAAGTGATCCGACGAGACATAGTCATACGCTTTAATTCCCTCACTTTTGCCTGGACCGCCCTTTCGGGTTTTCGATCCACTGGGAAACCCTTTTTTGCCCAAGTCTCCCTTTCGGGTTTTCAACTTGCCGGGTGTACAGATTTTTTTTGTTTATCCCTAACTTTTGCCCGAACATCCCTTTCAGGTTTTTGATTCACCGGGATGCCCTTTTTTCCCAAGTCGCCCTTTCGAGTTTTCAAATTGTCGGGTCATTCATGCGTAGTATCTTTTGACTATGTCTGCGTTCACAGGGTGCGGCAGGTTGTCACCGTCCATGGTGGTTAATGTCATTGCCCCACCAGAAAAGGTGTTCTTGATCACAAATGGTCCTTCGTAAGTAGGAGTCCATTTTCCCCTGGGATCACTTTGCGGTAAGATGATCCGCTTGATTACAAGATCCCCGACTTGATATACTTGTCGTCTGACTTTCTTGTTGAAAGCCTTGATCATCCATTTTTGATACATCTGACAATGGCAAATAGCAGTAAGTCGCTTTTCATCAATCAAGTTAAGTTGATCAAGTCGGGTCTGAATCCAATCGTCTTCACTCAAACCAACATCCTTCATGATTCTCAAGGAGGGAATCTGAACCTCGATGGGTAAAACAACTTCCATGCCATATACCAAAGAATAGGGTGTTGCCCCAGTTGATGTACGCGTCGTGGTACGGTACCCATGAAGAGAAAACGGTAACATCTCATGCCAGTCCTTGTAGGTGACTGTCATCTTTTGTATGATCTTCTTGATATTTTTGTTCGCAGCTTCGACAACACCGTTCATCTTTGGCCGATAGGGAGATGAATTGAGATGTTGAATCTGGAACTGATCGCACAAAGCGGTGATCATAGTATTGTTCAGGTTTGTACCATTGTCGGTGATGATCCTATCGGGAATGTCGTACCAGAAAATGAGGTTCTGCTTGATGAAGCGGGAAACTACATTCTTTCTGACGGATGCGAAGGAAGCTGCTTCGACCCACTTGGTAAAGTAATCAATGGCCACCAGAATGAAACGGTATCCATTGGATGTTGTAGGCTTGATCTCTCCAATCATATCGATTCCCCACATAGCGAATGGCCAAGGAGCTGTTAAGACATTGAGAGGAACTGGAGGTATATGTACCTTGTCTGCATAGATTTGACATTTGTGACAAGTTCTGGAATGTTGATGGCAGTCAGCTTCCATGGTAGACCAGTAATAGCCTGCCCATAGAATCTTCTTAGCCATCGTATGTCCGTAGGAGTGAGTGTTGAAGGTACCATTGTGCAGTTCATCCATGATTTGTTTAGCTTCAATCTTGTCCACACAGTGGAGCAAAATGCAATCATGATTGCGCTTGTATAGAATACCATTGCTCAAGAAGAACTTAGCTGAGAATCTCCTTAAAAACTTTTTGTAGTTGACTGAAGCTCCTTCAGGGTATTCTTGCGCCTCGAGATACCTTTTGACTTCGTGAAACCAATGTCGGTTCACTACTTCTTCGATATTAATCTCGTGACAATGCGCAGGTTCGTCCATTCGTTCAATGGCGATTTAGGGAGCCTCATTATCCCAGTTAAGTTTAAACATGGATGACATTGTAGCTAGAGCATCTGCTAGCTGATTCTCTTCTCGCGGGAAGTGCTCAAAGGTGATCTGCTCGAAATGAGGGAGCAATGTCAAGACATGTTCTTTGTAAGGGATGAGGTTTGGATGTTTAGTATCCCACTCTCCTTTGATTTGACTGATGACCAAAGTTGAGTCCCCAAATACAATCAAAGATTTGATTCCCAAGTCTATTGCAGCCTTGAGACCAAAGATACAAGCTTCATACTCGGCCATGTTGTTGGTGCAGCTGAAGCAGAGTCTGGCAGTGAAAGGTCTATGGCAACCTTCCGGAGAGATAAGTACCACGCCGATACCGTTTCCTAGTGCATTAGAGGCACCATCAAAGTACAGGGTCCATCGGGATCCTTGTTCAGGTCCATCATATGGTATGAAATCTTCAATGTTGTCCAGTGTCATGATATCCTCATCGGGGAAATCAAACCTCATGGATTGGTAATCTTCGACAGCTTGGTGGGCTAGATGGTCAGCCAGCACACTCCCCTTTATAGCTTTTTGGGTCATGTACTGTATATCGTATTCAATCAGGATCATCTGCCATCTAGCGATTCTTCCGGATAGAGCAGGCTTCTCAAAGATGTACTTGATCGGATCCATCTTAGAGATCAGCAAAGTGGTATGAGTCAACATGTACTGCCTTAGCTGGCGAGCAGCCCATACCAAAGCGCAGCAAGTTTTCTCGAGAAGTGAGTATCGGGTCTCACAGTCGGTAAAATTTTTGCTAAGGTAATAAATGGCATGCTCTTTTCAGCCAGACTCGTCATGTTGGCCCAGTACGCACCCCATTGAATTCTCTAGGAAAGTCAGATACATGATTAGAGGTCTTCCTTCGACGGGAGGCATCAAGATAGGAGGTTCTAGCAAATATTCCTTGATTTTATTGAAAGCAACTTGGCAGTCATCATTCCATTTAACCACCTGATCTTTCTTCAACAGCTTGAAGATGGGCTCACAGGTAGATGTTAGGTGACAAATGAACCTTACAATGTAGTTTAGGCGTCCCAAGAAACCTCTTACCTCCTTCTCAGTGCAAGGGGCAGGCATTTCTTGTATAGCTTTGACTTTGGCAGGATCAACCTCGATGCCTTTGTTGCTGACTATGAAACCCAAGAGTTTACCGGACCTGACTCCGAAAGTGAACTTATTAGGGTTCAGACTGAGCTTGTACTCCTTCAACCTGACAAACAGCTTTTGCAGATGGTCGAGGTGTTCTTCTTTTGTTCGTGATCGGGCTATCATGTTGTCTACATAGACTTCTATCTCATGATGTATCATATCATGAAACAAAGCTACCATGGCGCATTGATAGGTTGACCCGGCATTCTTCAGTACGAATGGCATCACTTTGTAGCAGAACTTACCCGACTGTGTAACAAAAGTAGTTTTCTCCATGTCTTCAGGTGCCATTTTGATCTAGTTATAACCTGAAAATCCGTCCATGAAAGAAAATACCTTGTGATGTGCTGTATTGTCAACCAAGATGTCAATGTGCGGTAGTGGAAAGTCATCTTTAGGGTTAGCCCTGTTTAAGTCTCTGTAGTCCACACACATTCTCACTTTTCCATCCTTCTTAGGCATGGGCACAATGTTAGCAACCCATTGTGGATAGGAAGTAACAACGAGAAATTCAGCATTGAACTGCTTCATAACTTCAGCTTTGATCTTTTCAGACATGTCGGGCCTCATGCGGCGAACTTTCTGTTTAACTGGTGGACAGTCTTATCTTATGGGTAGACGGTGTACCACAATATCTGTATCGAGTCCCGGCATGTCTTCGTATGACCAGGCGAAGATCTCAACATATTCATTCAACAGCTGAATTAAACGCTCCTTGACACTTGGCTCTAGGTTGGCACCCACTCTGACTTCTTTTCTGTCTTCATCAGTTCCCAAGTTGATTGTCTCTAACAGCTCCTCATGAGGTAGAATAGCCCTTTCTTCCTGTTGTAGCAGTCTAGCCAATTCTCCAGGCACCTCACAGTCTTCATCACCTTCGTATTCGGCATGGTAGACCAGATCTTCAGAGTCACTGAAAGTCATAGCAGAATTGTTACCCATGGAATCTAGAATGGAAGGGTACCTGCATTTGTGAGTGTGGATGTGTGTAAGGGATAGCCATCTTTAAACAAATAAAATGCAAAAAAGAAAGAAAATGAACACAAAAGTTTATAGGTGAAAACGTCCATGATTCATTAAAATGGCATATGAAGATGAAAAATCAAACCCTTACAAATGGACCTATGTACCTCGGGTAAGGCACAAGGTTAAAAGTGTACGAATTGTTCCGGAATTATTACAAACCAACATAAATGTTTGAAAGATAAATTACTGATTTATGAAAGTAATAGGAACAAAGTCCCTTGCCTCCCAATTGCATAGTCCTCCGTCCACAGTAGGGAAAATCCAGTCTTCCAGGTTTCTCTCCTCTTCACCATCCTCCAAAGCATTGACTCCACGATGGGTGATCTTCACTGGTGGCCCCCCATCCCGGGAGCGGCGTATAGCCTTTTGAGCAGAAGCAGTGAAACCCAAGCCGAATTTATCAGATTTGAAAGGAAAATTGGACAGCTGTCCCCAGATTGTGCTTCCTCCTTCTTCAATCACAGCCCTTGAATCTTTGAGAGACGACATCCGAGGCGGAGGTCGGGTAATCACGGGTCCAGAAGGCACTGTATTGGTTTCTGCAATCTCTTCAGAAACTTCCTCGAAGTTTTGGAAAGGGTTTTCTATGAATTCTCCATCTAATTCCACATAGCGGAAAGAATTAAGGTGGCTTATCATATATTCCTCTTCACCAAGAACAGTTACAGTTTTCCCCTGGACAGGGTACTTAAGATTTTGATGCAGAGTAGAAGTGACGGCTCCAGCATGATTAATTCAGGGTCTTCCCAACAAGCAAGAATAGGAGGGACGAATGTCCATTACGTAGAATATAAATTTGAAGGTTTCAGTTCCCACTTTAATCGGGATGTCCACCTCCCCGTGGACCATCCTTTTATAACCATCAAAGGCTCTGACAATGATGTTGTTGGGTTTCAAGATTAAGCCTTCACAGTCCAACCTATCCAAAGCCTTCTTCGGCAGGACATTCAGCGATGAACCAGTGTCTACCAGTACGTGTGCTAGAGTTGTCCCTCTGCATTCCACCGAAACATGCAAAGTGTCATTATGTTTTCTCCCTTTAGATGTTAAATCGGCATCGAAGAATCCTAGACCATTATCAGCCATTAGGCTAGCTACACATTCCTGGAACTATTCCGCGGAGGTTTCCTGGGGCACATGGGTCGTCTTCAAAAATCTGATCAGAGCTTTAGCATGAGCTTCTGAACAAAGTAGCAGGGCCAACATAGAGATCTTTGAGGGGGTTTTCCCCAGTTGTTCCACAACATTATAATCGCTTTTCTTGATTATTTTCAAAGTCTCTTCCATTTCTTTTTGAGAGGTCTCAGGGATGACCAGTGGTTGATCCCTCATCCTGACAGGCTCTTCTTGGATCCCTTTCCCTCTATCATCATCAGCAGCAGAGGGGACGACCACAGGAGTTACAATTTCTTTAATAATCGGAGTTCTCGCAGATATTTTTACCTGTGCAGGAATAACCTTAGGAGAAGCTGAGGGTCTGAAGATTGATTTTGGAGGAGCAATCTATGGAGAGAAAAGTCTTCCACCGCGGGTGATTTTACTTGGTCCGGCAATGTTTCCAATGTCGGAAGTCTCTTCATCAGAACTCTCTTTGTTTGATTCAATTTGTTTAATAATGTGGTAAAATATCTCTCCCCCATAGTTCCACGGTATTGATTTGTTGGACTTGTACGGGATAGGCCCCGACATGGTTATCTTCAAAGGTACCACCTTCGGATCGGATGTAATCTTAACAGGTCTTTTGGATACCTTGGAAAGATTGGCGGATATGGTAATTATTGAAATATCATTGACAGAAGTCATTGTAACATGAGTCTTTTCAAAAAGGATTCTTGGTTATCCATTAGGCGTTGGATGCCTAACTTCAACAATGGGCAGTCGGTTGGTAAGGATGAACAAAGGCAGCAATCTTCTTTACAACCTGGGAAAATCCCAGCCTTCAGAAAATTCAACTTGATTATCGGTAGCGGAGTCATCAAATTGTTAACAGTAGCAATATGCAGATCCTCTTCAACAGCATGGGCATTGTGGCCATGCTTTGGCATTGGAGCAGATATCACATTCGGCTTTTCAGGGGCGTCGAATTCAACTTCTTTAGCATCTATCAAATCCTGAATCTTATTCTTGAGGGCCCAACAATTATTGGTGCCATGCCCCAGGCTGTCGGGATGATAAGCACACTTGGCGTTCGCATGGTAGTAAGGAGAAGTTGTATTCGAATCCTTTGGGGCCTCTCTCAAACTGGTAAGGTTTAACTTCAGGAGATGGGGTAAAACTTGAGCAGGAGTCATGTTTATCTGGGTGAATTGTCGTGCGGGCCTTTCCACCCTTTGTTGGTTGGTTATGGGTTGATTATTTCTGGGTTGATCAGTTGCAAACTTCTGAATCATTACGGCCCGCACCGCTGGCCGGCGCTCAACTCTTCCTTGACCTCTTTGGGAGTAAACAACTGATACTTCTTTATTTGATGGAAAAGGCTTTTTGATGGCAGCGGAAGCAGATGCATCCTTTTGAATTTTCTCGCTCTTGATTCCGGCTTCAACTCTCTCACCAGTCAGAATTAACTCGATGAACCCCGCAGACGAACTTCCAATCAGATGATTGAAGAATGGACCTGACAGAGTCCCCAAGAACATATCAACTAGCTCTCTCTCGGATAGAGGTGTTTGTACTCGTCCCGCCAAGTCTCTCCATTTCTGGGCATACTCTTTAAAACCTTCATTTGAGACCATGCCCATACTCTGTAATTGAGTACGGGTTGGTGCTAAGTCCGCATTATATTGATATTGTGTGTAGAAGGCAACAGCCAAATCCTCCCAATTATGCATATCAGACCTCTCTAACTGGTAAAACCAATCCAGTTGTGTCCTCGAAAGACTGTCTTTGAAGAAATGGACCCACAGATCCTTGTCAGAAGAATGTGGTTGAATTTTTCTAACATAAGACCGTAGGTGCATCTTTGGGCAAGACAACCCATCGTACTTAGAAAACAGCGGCACCTTAAATTTGGGGGGTATCACAATTCCAGATACCAACCCTAGCTCTTCAAAGTCCAGCCCATGTACTCTTTGAACCTCCATAGTTGCCAGACGTTCTTCTAGATTCTTGTATTTGTTGTCTGCAGGAGGGTACTGCTGCTCAGAATAGTCTTCATCCTCCTTCTCTTCAGCCTCAGAATCAGATGCTATTGCAACTCCTTTACCCTTTCCTTCTCCTTCCTCAGAGGTTGATGGAAAATCTAGGATTCTTCTAGTTTGACCTTCAAATCTTCTACCCAAGGTAGCCACACCAGCCCTCTTATTTTTCTTTTTCTTTTTCTCTTTTTCCTTTTCCAGTAGAGTCTTGAGCTCCTCCTAGCCCTTAGCTAAGGTCATGAGTAGCTGTTGGAACTGTGAATTCTGCGCTTGCAAATCTTTGACCGTCTGCTCAATATCCATCTTGCTGAAATAAACAGCAGAGAGATAAGGAAACCTGGTGTGAAGACCTGTTTATGCATATGATGAATGATATGTATTCATGTAATGCATTCAACGATTTAGAAATTCAAATTTGTTTTAAACAAAAAAGGAACACACGTCATACTAATAAGATAGAATTTGTTAGTACATAAATGCCCCATGGGCAAAATAATACAAAATTCTAATGTAAAAAGATGTTGCGCATCCTCTTTAGTGCAATGTAGGCGTTGAGAATCTGCTCTTCGTGAAGTTGACAAGTAAGTTCCAATACCTTCTTCTCACTTGCGTAGAATTAGGCTTCGAAAGTGTCGCGTTCTCCATTGAGTTGTATCCAACTCCTTTGTAAATCTTCTAGTGATGTTGGCATGTCAGGATGTAGGAGGGTGTATGGAACCTCTCCTTCTATACCAGGCTCTTTGATCATAGGAAGTATGTAGGGGTAAGGCATCATAAGATTTTGGGCGCGGGTTTGTACCCACTTGAGGTAAGGCTCAAGGGAGATGGAATTCTTGTGTCCCAAGGTCTTACTGTCCACCTTGTTAGGCATTCTCCAAGCTCGGATGAACCTTTGTCGAAGTCCTTGATCGTCGTTGTCGAAGTCAAAAACCAAGTCTGGAATCAGCATGTCATGTGGGCCATCCCTTCGGGCATACCCAAACTGTATTAGAGCCAAGCAGGGGTTGTAGGTAATGCCTCCCCTAATTCCAAGTAGAGGGACATTTAGGAATTCCCCACAACGATCAATGATGATAACATTTTCTCTGGATCGAGAACACCAATGAACATCTGAATGTTTAAGAGTCATCAATCGTTGTGACCACCTCAAACCTTTCTCATTCTTCAAGACTGATTGGGGAAGATGAGAAATAAACCATCTTTCCAGTAGAGGAGTACAGCACATGAGAACACCTCTTTTTCTCATTGTTCGTGTGTGAAATGAGTGTAGGATGTCCCCAAGCAATGTAGGCACCGGGTTGCGAGCCATGAAGATTTTGACAGCATTGACATCTATAAGTTGGTCAAGGTTTGGGAACAAGACCAACCCATAGATGAGAAGAGCTATAATCTCCTCAAAAGCTTGCAGGTCTAGATAATTCCAACAGTCTTGGGCCTTCTCAAATAGATACTTTGACAAGAAACCTTTGACACCACTTTTGGTTTCCCAATGACCTATGACATCAGATGGTTGCAAGTGTAGGGCTTGAGCAACATCTTCAGGCTTTTGATCTCTTTCCGTACCGTTGTAGGGTAGTTGATTGAGAATAGGAATCCTTAAGAGTTGAGAAAATTCCTCCAAAGTAGGCACCAACTGGTAATCAGGAAATGTGAAGCAGTGGTGTAGAGGGTCAAAGAACTGGAAGAGAACTTTCACCATGTCTTCCTCTGTGTTGGAGTTGACTAAGTTAAGAATACGACCATGTCTTTCAGTGAATGGAGAATACTCTGGAATCTTGGAAGCAAGCTCCTTGAGTTGAGGAGGAATTCTCACAAGGTTGACTTGGATTGTTTTCCTGCGGAGTGAATCCATTACCTACAAAACAGGAACAAAGATGAAGATCCAAAATCCTTGAAATGGTTAGCGGATGCATATGATGCTTCATGATGTCCAAGATGTTATGCACAAGTATATGTACAAACAAATCACACAAGTTCCTAGTTTCAGGCTTGCATGGGGTTTCATAGGTAAGTACCCTCTTGAAGTTTAGTTGGCTCAACCTGTCCTAGAAATAGTAACCGGGTTCTAAGGAGCTCAATATCACTGGATTATTTTCTGTGTTCATTGTTTCAGTTTAGCCACTTTACTGGCGACTGAAATATTCCAAGAAAACAACCCTCAATGAGTGTAGTATCGAGTATCTACCAACTTCGGACTGCACCAAAGCCGGTCATCTCACTACCCCTAAAAAAGGCCAAGTTGGTCAAGTAAAGGTTCTAAAAGTCCATTAGTGCTTCATGGCATCACTCAGCAGCCCCATATTCTCTTTGATTAACTCAAAGGCTACCGGTACCCACAAATATGTCGCACTAATATAGCTATTGCTTCAACCATGTCGGTATACCCCGCACAGTTTCCACAATGTATTGCTATTTACCTATGAATGTTTCCCAAATTCGGGTAGAGGATTCAAACCCAAACAATATAACTAAATGTAAAGCATACAAATAAAGCAAGATAAGCATGTAAAGGTGATCTAAAACCCTAAGGTAACCCCACTTTTATAAAATTCCCCAGCAGAGTCGCCAGTTCTATGATATGGTGGGAGAACTGACTTGAGGTTTTGCGTTTGTGTTCGCAAATGTTTCGGTTTAGCAAGAGTCGCCACTGAATTTTTATTTTATCCAAAGGAAAGGTCAAAAAGCACAGGAAAGACCTTTGATATGTTTTCTTTGGTTCGGGGGGTAGATTATGAAAAGGGAGGGTGCTAACACTCTTTTCATCCATGGTTTTGCATGGGCTCTTAGTTACTTGTTTAAATCACTTGCTTTTGCTTTTCAATTGTTTGAAATGGTGCTTTTGTGTGTGGTTTTGAAAATATTTTGAAAAGAGGCCTTTGTTTAGGCAACCTTTGTAATGATTCTTGTTTGAATATATACAAAGGTGTTTGTCTTTTGAAAAAAATGTTTCAATGTTTGAAAGTTTGTTTTGGGAAAATGTTTTGAAATTGTGTATGTGTTTTTGAAAATAGCAAGGATGGTTTTCAAATTTGATCAAGCAACTAGGAGTTGTCTACCCTACTCAAAGATCTTTCCTACACATTTTTAACCCTTTGATATTGTTGTTTTACCATTGTATTTGGTAAACAAGCTTAATCTTTCGATGTTAAACGGGACGGGCGTGGGTCATCTTATGACCATGATAACAATGTTGCCAAGTATCTTAGCAAACTTTTGAGGGACTAGATCATTATTGTATAGGCAACCAAGATAGCGTCATCGAGGGACTATGATCTTTTTGTTTTGTTTTGTTTTTCCAAGATACCTAGCATGCATACCATGGCCATGTTTTAAGGCAACAAGTGGATGAAACCCTAGGGGTGCTTGTGTGCATTGTGTTGTCATTTTACATGTATTTTTTGTCTTGTGTTTAGTCATGCTATTTGTTTGATTTTGGTTCTTTGCATAAAAACCCTAATCTTACTATCATGCATATAAAAGCAATAAAATGCGTAAAAGTAAATTTAAGACTATTACAACATTGATAAGGGGAGGGGGATACAAGTTTGAATAATGGGATATTGCTAAAAAATAAACCCTAAAACTATTATTACAACCAAATTGAAATATTGCACAAATAAATAAATAGACAAATATTTAAATGTACAAATAAATATAAATATGCAAAGGATGTTTTAGTATTATTTTTATGTATGTAAAAATAGGTTTATTTAATGTATTAAAAATGAGAAAGTAAAAATGATTATTTTTGGAAAGGGTGGAAACCCTAATTTTTGTTTTAAGAAAATATGCTTTATATTAATTATTTATTCATTTATGTACAAAAAAATAAATAAAAAAATATATATACAAAAATGTTAAAAATAATATTTGTGAGAAAATAATATTTTAAGTATAAAAATAAAATGTTTAATATTTTTATATTATTTATAAGTTTATTCAAGAAAATAAATTATATTTAACCTAATAAACTATTTTTTGTCATAAAAATAATAAAAATAATAAAATAAAAATGTAAAAACTAAGAAAATATTTTTGATGATTTTTAATGTTCAACAAAAATTAATAAAGTCAGAAAATGAAAATAGAAATGAAAAATATGAAAAAATAAAAACAATGGGCCAAGGGGGTGTAGGAAGTAAACAGGGGGTGTCAATAGGAGAAACAAGCCAGGCCCAGCCCATTTCCACTTCGTCCATGTCCTTGGAACTGAAACACGCGCGCGCCATGTTCAAATTGGTAACTCCTGCATACGTGCTCAAAAACAAAATCTTGCAACATGAAAGTTATAGCTCATGATCACACGATTCTAACCATGTAAAAAATTTGATCTAACTCTCAAAGTCCAGAGAGAATTTCATTGGCCCTAAATTTTGACCTAGTTTTTTCAGTAACTTCAACTATCAAATACTCCTAGCTCAGTTAACATAAATGAATTCTATGCATATGTACATTTCAAGGACATTAAGGGCTACATTTTTGCTTCACAAACCTAAGCCTAATGATTCCTAAATAAGGAGATAGAAGTTTGACAAATACCTGTTTCAGCCAAGTTTGGATATGGCAATGGAGGAGTTTTGGATGAGGCCTGATGGTCGTGTTAGCTTGCTTGAAGTTCACTCAACCTTTCCCAATGCTTGGCTTGCTTTGAAATGGCCTGAATGTCCCTATAGAACTCAACCCGCAAACTCAGAAATCAAATACGGTGAAGCTTGAAAATGAAGTTACAGTTGCTTGAGAAGGGCTGGGATAGTTCAAATGTATTGTTTAGAATGTGTTTGAAGTGATTTGGGACAAAACGCACGAGGCAATGTGAAGATGGCTTGAGTTCTGTAAGGCTTGCCCTGTTTTTGCAAGAACTTGGTATTTTTGTGTATTTTGATGTTTGAGAGCTTATGGAATCGTGTTCTAGGCTTGGTATGCTATGCTGAAGTTGTTTGAAATGTGTATAAAGCTTGGTTTTAACAGATACCAAAGTTGTGTGGACTTTTGCAAGTTACCTGCTTTTTAAGCAAAAGTTGATTTTGACCATGCAAAGGCCTGTACAGGCTTGCTCCTAAGTTACGCATAGTTGGTGTACTTTTCCCCAAGTTTGTGGATGTTTTTTGCTGCAAGAACTTTGGTCCATGGCTCAAGAAATACAATTTGACATAAAGCATGCTTTATCAAAGTGGCAATGTTACCTTTTTGCCATTTTTGGAATAGTTCTTTGTACAATGCTCTAAAGCTCAGAACAAAGCCTTAATCTAATGTGTTTGCATTTAATTTATGAGTGTAGAAAGGATTAGAACCTGTAAACCAAGTACAATCAAGGTTTGGACAGATTTGCAAGTTGTATCAATGTGCAAAATGCCTTGGCCAAAAGTGATAATTTTCCAATTTCAAACTTTCGATTCTCCCTAACCATGAATGATCTTGGAGAGTTCTTGGACATTCAGAAAGCTTGTAACATGCTCTACAATCCATCTTTGAAATTCATTTTGATATTCCAATTGGAACTATGTGAAAAATTGCCATGAAGATAGTTTAAAATCCTGCCTAAACTAGGGCAAAATTTCACTAAGTTAAAAGTTTCATGGACCCCTATTCACAAAATCATAACTTGAGATCCAAGCATCTTTTGGGAAAACTTTGTGAATCAAAGTTGTAGATTTTGTGGAGGAATACAACTTTCATTTTGGAAGTTTTGTTTGAATCCAATTTCATCATGGTGAAAAAGTTGGGAAAAGTTGGGAAAAAATAAGAAATTTTCATAACTTAGAAAATTTCTAAGTTATGAAAATTTTCAATCTTAAACCCTAATTTTCAAAATTAGGTTTCTTGGTGAACAAGTTTCATGTTTTGACACATCTTGATGAAAAATGACCCTTGGCACTTGATTTTGACCAAAAAGTCAAAGTTTGACTTTTCAGTGTACAGTTGATTTTTGATCAGTTGATTGGAAAATTCATCTGTCAATCCAATGCTTTAGAGATCTTTTGAACCTTGTGATTAGGTAAATATGACGCCATTGAGTCCTTGAAATCATGCTTGAACCCAATTTTCCATTGGCTAGGTGAAAAACCAGAAATTGCCCTTCTACAGTCAAAACCCTAAAAATGACCATTTTGCCCTTTTGTTGATTTGATCAAATTTCTTGAGGAGTTATGGGCCAAACTTGATCAAATGGTTCATATGAGTCTATAATGTTGATGTGGATCAAAAATTATGAGGTTTGACTGTAAATTGGCCACAGTTGACTTTTCCCCAATACAGCTGATTTTTAGGTAATCTGTGCAATTGACTGGGCAAAAATTTGATTCAAGGCTTGAAACTTGGTATGAGCAATCTTAGGAGTCCAACATGAAGTATGGAAGTCACATGAGGCATTGGAAGTCCAAAAATCCCTGTGCAAACCCAAACCCTAATTTCAGGTCAACAGTGCAAGGAGATGTCTTGAGCTGAGCAAACCCTAATCCTGTCTAGAGTCAAAAGAGTCTTGTGAGGGGAAATGTTGATAAAATGAGAGGGAAAATTTTAGGGTACAATAGTAGGGTTTATAGAAGTGCAAGCTTCGTTTTTAAGGATGCAGGTCGTTTTAGGTTAAACTAACCCCATGGTTGAACTCGCAGCCTATGATTTAGGGGGTAGGCCAAATTTCTGGATCAGAATCGCGCTATTTTGCAGGTTGGATTTTTGGGATCACCGGAGACGATGGTGGTCAACCACCGTGAGGGGTGGTTTGACCCTTCCTGTGTAGATGTGGCAGGATAGCAGCCTGTGATTCGTTCATTTTAATTACAGGGCCCCATAATGCACGCGTGTTAGGTTGACTCAGCATTAGACCTTGCTTTCATATTATATTGATTTTTGTTATTTATATAAACAAATTAACAAACAGTGCAGACTGTTAAGGGTTTGAAGCAAGCGTCTTGGGTTCGATCCCAGGCACGTTGCTTTTTCATTTTTCTTATTATTTGGTTGCAGATCTAGTGCGCCTCACTATCCGATGTCCACCATGCGTCTCAAAATTCAACCACAAGATCTCATCATATCCAGATCCAAAACCCAGCATGCGCAAGCTCATGATTGACCCTCAGAAGATAATCCCACTGGATCAGGCGCAGCAACTAGGCCACCAGCTTTGGGCCTAACACAATTTCAGTTGCACCCCCCTGATCAGCTTTCATCACCAGGCCCAATTTAATTCTTTTTAATTTCTTTTATTTGTTTTAAAGTATTTGAGTTAATTATTTTTTTTCTGCAAAACAATTTTTTTTTAATTAATCATAAAATCAGTAAATCACAAAAAATATAGAATTTGGTTTTTATTTATTTAAATTAATTTTATTGAAAATAAATTAGATTAATTAGATTGCTTTTTAATTAAAATTAATTAGACAAATTAGGTTTAATTTGTAATTAAATTATTTTCCCAATAAAAAAAATACAAAAATATTTTTTAATTAATCAGGTTTTTTAGGCTTCTAATTTATCCTTGTATTTAAGTCGTCGCGCACGCCTTTACATTCTTTTAATTCAAATTATTATAATTGCTTCAAGTTTGTAATAGTTAATTAGGTTTACTATGTCGCATTTACTATTTTCCCCGGTTTTTGATCATGTAATCCCCCCCCCCCCAAGGCCTTGTAATAGCTAGGGTTTTAATTTCTCGCACTTTACTTTCTGTAACTATTAACTGCCTAGATGTATGAATAATAGGATTGAATGACAAGACAAATAAATTTAAAATGGTAGAAAACCCTAATTGTGCAAAGATAAAATTAATTGAAATCACATACTTGCACACTCTCACTCCTAGGGTTTGCTCCACTTCAGTTGCCTTCGGTAAACGGTCACGAAGCATAGGGAATTTTAGTGGTTGCCCTCCAGTCCAAAAGATAAAAAATGACCCATTCAAATTTCGCCTCAGAAAGATCTTTAGGACTTTAGGGTAATTACTAAGGTTTCCTAATCATTGCTTTAGTGATCGTAATTGTCCCTTTCATCCCTTTCGATTGTCCCTTAAATTCCAATGATGGAGCTACCTACTCCTTAATAGTAGGACAGCGTTGTCTAAAGGAAACGAAAATGAACAAACTTTTTTTCGAGTAGGTAGAAAACTCTTAAGTACTTGCTCAAAACAAAAACTTTCCACACAAAAACTTTTCAAAAAATAGTTTTCAAAACAACTTCGTCACACTCTTGGGGACCGATACAAGGGTTATCACGAAGTAAACAAAACTTTTCAAAACAATCACACACAAGCAATTTAAAAATGAGCAAGTACGTAAGAGCCCGTGGAAAACCACGGATAGAAAGGGTGCTAACACCTTCCCTTTCTATAATCTACCCCCCGTACTCAGAAATATCTCGAAAAAAGGTTTTTTCTATTCTTTTTCCTTTTCCTTTGTTGGATGAAATAAAAGTCGGTGGCGGCTCTTGCTTACCGCAACATTTGCAAACAGAAAATGCAAACCAGTATAACAGTCGGTTTTGCCACTGTGTCACATCAAGCATTGGCTGGATGGGAACTTCCACACCATCCTCTAAGATTGTAGCTTTATATTTTTAGGGTACAGCCTTATCTGACTTGTAGGGGACAGGACCCGACAAACTAATCACCAATGGAGTAATAGCTGGCTTGCTATGATACTCAACTTCAAAATAGTCGAGTGCACCAAAACAAGGAACAATGACATTTACCCCTTCTTCAACACAATTAATCATTATGGAGTCATCTATGGAAAACAAATCTTCATCCGAGGAGAAGAACTCATCTGCAGAGGCATACTCATCATTTGATTCTTCTTCAGCCAAATAAGACTCGATCATATCAACTTCATGGTAATCATCCCCTTGACATGTAACCTTGATAGTTCCATTATCCAACAACAACTGAACACCTTTCCTCACGATTGAACATCCTCGGGAGTCCAGGTAGTAAATTCGGCAAGATCCATACTGATGTTCCACCTGACCAGCCATGTGGTAGAAAGTAGCATGAAATTGTACAAGATCCTCATTCATGTGCTCCACATAAAAAATTCTGAACTCTCTCCAGGACATCTAGAAACCATGTTCACCTTCTCTTCATACTCTTCCCTAGGCCTGATTATGTGGATGAGGCCCTCATCCATCATCTCCTGCAAATCAGCCTTTATCTTATTGCAACCCTGTATGTCTGTACTACAAATAGCACAACCGGAATGGTCATGCGTATAGTAGCTAAATTCACAGAGGTCTGCATGCATTTTCATCAAATATCCTCTAACCAGATGAATATCAAAAATCCGGAAGTCGCCTAGACAACCGGCCACCATGTTCACATCATTTGTTCCTCCATGCTTGGGTAGAGGATTGTCTTTCACATTAGGTCCCACATCCTTGAAAGATAGAATACCAGACTTCACCAATTTCTGCACCTTAGTCTTCAAAGGATATCAATTCTCAACATTATGCCTTGGTGCTCCCTGATGAAAAGTACATGTTTGGTCTATTTTGTAATACCAAGGCAAGGGTGTGACGAAGTTGTTTTGAAAATTGTTTTTGAAAAGTGTTTGTGTGAAAAGTTTTTGTTTTGAGCAAGTACTTAAGAGTTTTCTACCTACTCAAAAAAAGTTTGTTCATTTTCGCTTCCTTTAGACAGCACTATCCTACCATTAAGGAGTAGGTAGCTCCGTCGTTGGAATTTTAAAGGGACGTTCGAAGGGACGAAATGGTCTCTGAAGGCAACAAGTAAAGATACCTTAGCATTTCGAAGGGACTATCATCATAAGATCAATTCGTAGGCAACTCGAGGGACAAGTAGGGACTGTGATCTTTATGACGACTTTGAATCGCGGGTCATTGCTAAGGTATCCCTATGTTCGAGGGACACAACCATTATTTCCGAGGCAACCAAGTGAGGCAAACCCTAGGAGTGAACATGTGCAAGTGTGCTTTTTTTTCCAGTTAATTATCTTTGCACAATTAGGGTTTTCTACCATTTTAAAGTTATTTGTCTTTCCATTCAATCCTATTATCCATACATCTAGCAGTTTAATAGTTGCAGAAATTAAAGAGTGCGAGAATTTAAAGACCTAGCTATTACAAGGCTTTTGGGCAGATACACAAATACTTGACTGAAAATAAAGATGCGGAAATTAAAATCCTAATTAATCTATTACAAACTTGAAACAATTACAATAATTTGAATTAAAAGAAAGTAAAGGTGCGCGCGACGAATTAAGTACGGGAATAAAGTCTGAGTCCCAAAAAATCTAATCAATTAAAGAGAAAATATTTTTTGTATTTTATTGTTGAGAAAAATATTTGAAATCTTAACCTAATTTGTCTAATTAATTTTAATTATAACAAATAATTTGAATTAATCTAATTAAGCTAATTAATTAATAGCAATTAAATATTTTATGAAAGAAAAGAAAAAAACTAAATCTAATTTTTTAATGATTTCTGATTTTCTGATTTAATTAAAAAATGATTTTTATTGTGAAAATAATTAAAATAATAAATTAAAAGAAAAAAATAAAAAGAATAGAAAGAAAAAGAAATGGGCCTGATACAGTTAGCATTCCAGAGGGGTGCATTGCCAAATTTGTAATGGGCCCAGAGTCTGGCGCCTGGTCTGTTGAGACCATCTTTTGAGGGTTCATGGTAAACTTGCATATGTTGTATGTTGGATCTGCGATGATGATGATCCAATGGAAGGATCTGGGGCACGTACCAGGTGCTTGGAAGGTGAGACACACCGGATCTGCAATCAGAGTATTAGAAAATAAAAATGCCAAACCTGGGTCTCGAACCCGGGACTCTCACCTCCCATATGTTCGTCCCTACCACCAGGCCAACTTATCATTCATTGATATACATGACAAAATAATAATATAATGGAAATAATCTTTCATGCCCAGAACGCACGCGTGAATTCAAATGGGCCAGTGGGAGTCAGCCACGTAATCGTCTCTTTCCTCAGGACTGTTCTTTTAGGTGCCCATCTTTTACCTACAGACAAAACTGTCACTGAAGGTTATAGTGACAGTTTCCGTCCATGGCTACAAACCTGCAATAATTGAAAACGCAACACAAGCCAAATAAATTTAAATCAAAGGTATAGGAAAGTCAGAAATCATGCCCTGGATTCAATGGTGCCCATGATTTGATCTAATTTTTCCTATATAGGGAAGCCTCAAAACGAAGCTTGGAAACCCTAGGAATGGCAATCTTCCCTCCCTGCACTCAAAACTCAATTAAAGCATTCAGCAACCATCGAATCATTATGACAAACCAGAATACATGATTAAATTTCATGGAAAAAGCCTGTATGCACGTAACCAAAATCAAAAAATATGTCAAACTGTGATGTGTATGGAGCGTGATTCTTGATGCTTCAGGGCTTGGCAAGGGTTGGAAAAGCTTCCAGAGACGTCCAGGAATGTGTTGCAATCTTTAAACCTCCTTGAGAATGGTTTTAATCTGGGATTCCAACTGATATTTTTTTACAAAAAGTACAATTTGTTCTTGGCTGTTTCACACGATTATTCTGCCTCCTTATGCCTTGCATTTGTTGTGTATATGTATTTGACTGTATTAGGTTAACAAAAAACATCCATATCTTTGCCAATTATCAAGATATGATTTGATTCCATCCTTGCATTATTTCTTTCCAAATCAAGCTATATCATTCCATTCTCACTCCAATCAACCTTGGCACGACTTGATTCTGTTTTGGCAGCATAAATGGATTGCATTTCATTCAAAATCATATCAAAAACAAATCTTCCATATTTTATATCATTTGTTTGATTTAATTTGATTTTTAAATGATTAAAATAAAAATAAATTAAATAAATAAATTCAATAAAATAAGGAAGAATGTTTGGGTCATGGACATTGTTAAAAGTAAGGTGCAAGCATAAAAAGTTAGGCCCATTTGCCAAAAAATGCAATTTTGTGCATTGTTAACTTTTGACAATTCTCCAAAAATGGCCAACTTTAACAATGCATATCTCCTTCAATTTTGACCCTAAGAGGGTGTTCTTAGACTTTTTACAAACATTAGGATGTCCCCTAAACACCATTTTTGGTTTTATTTCAATTGAGTCTTCTGTGCTCATGTAAGAAGCTTTGACCCAAAAGATGTTTTTTTTTTACTTTTTGGGATGACCTATAATGTCTGAATTTATATCTTTTCATGAGTGCATTTCTTGAACTTTAGGACTGAATATGAGTTGTAGGGAATTGAATTCTCTTCAAAATGAGCCTTAGATGAGAAATTTGTGACAAAGTATGAGAAAGTTATGCTTGGTCAAAGTTTGGTTGACTTTTTTCTGAGAAACCCTAATTTAGGAACTTTTGAGTTTTGATGAATTAGGAGCCTTCCTTAGGGAATCATGATCAACCCTTGATCAAATTATGGGTATTACTTCAAAATTTTGATGTTTACCAAAAATCTTGAAGTTTTATTGTATGTGGGCCACAGTTGACTTTTGACCTAATACGGTTGATTTTCAGGCATTTGAGCAGCTAACTGAGCATACTTCTTGTGCAAGGCATGAAACTTGACATGGATGATCTTGAGAACATATTAGGACTACGGAGAGCATATGAGGCCTTTGGAGCTCACCCATATTGATGAAAATATAAACCCTAGTTGGAGGTTCATTGCTTTAGGAGAGAGTTTGTCTGGTCAACTCTTAAGCATCCTTGAGCAAATTGAGGATCTTAATGAACATATGTTGAGTAAAATGGGAGGGAAAATTTTGGGGTACAACAGAAGGCAGATGTTACCCTTGTACTTTTCAAACTCCGGGACCTTAAACTTTTCAGGTATCTTAACATTCGGGACCAAGCATAATTCATTCACATTATGCCCGAATAACTCTTTCCCCTGAGGGCCTTCATCCCCCTCTGCATCTTGTCAAACTGTTCTTGAAAATCACCCATTTTATCATAAAGACACAAGTCTTCACTTGGTGGAGGAAAAGGATGACACACATCCATTAATAAATGGAACCAAATTCACCGAAGGAGGTGCAGCAGGAGTAGTATGCACCACATGAGGTGTAGGAGTGACAGTAGTATGAACAACTGGAGCTTCTTGAGGACCAAGATTGAAACCTTCAGGTGAAAAATTCTCTGGCATTCCCCAGGGATAACCTTGAGGCATGCGATTCTGAACAAAAGTTGGGGTAGCAGACACAGGAACAGCCGGAGCTTCAGCAGTAGCCCTTGTCGGTTGAGGTTGAACACTCGGTGGTTGATTCTGAGCAGCCACCAGAGATTCCATAAGAGCAGTAAGATTGGCCATACCAGCCTTCAAAGTAGAAACCTCCTCGCGCAGCTCATGATTCTCTTGTTCTAAGTTGTACATCTTCCTTCTGAAATTAGCTCGAGTTTTATAGTGGTGAGTCAGCTTGCTGAACGAAGTAAAGAAGCTTTGTAAGACACCTGGATATGCATAACAAATGCAAGAAATATGTGTAATATGATGCATGATATGTGGTGCACATGATTTATTTTTATTATTAATATTTCAAGGGACTTAAAGATTTATAGACACATTGAAAATATCAAAGTAATAACACATTTGAAATACTGAAAATTCTTATTATAATAACTTTTAAAATAGGTTAAAAGTCTCAAAAATCCCAACTACAAGATGAAAATAAAGTCTAAAACCCTGAGAAGTAAAGCTGTCGGAGATTACTCTATACGCTGGCGCTTTCCTGTAAGTCTGGAAATCTGAGCCTTCAATCTCTGGTTTTCTTCCGTGTACCTGGTGGCAACCTCCTTCCAATATCCTGAATCAGGAAGTGAGTAATCAGCATTTGACTGAGGCTTAGGAGAAAATAAATCCCCTTGCATCTCCATGGTCTCTACCGCTCTACTCTCAAGGATCTCAATCAAGTCGTCCCTCTCCTTCAAGTCTTCTTTATAGGAAATCTCTAAAGTTTTGCACTTATTCTTCCGAGCATCCTTTTCCTGCTGCATCCTGACCAAAGCAAGTTGTAGCTCTTCTATATCATCCAATAAGGGAAGAGTGGTCTTCACAAACAAATCATGCATAAGTGTTTCCCGGGAACACGACATCTTTAATTGAATAGCTCTCGCTTGGACCCACTGAAGATATGGCTCCAAAGAAACATCCCCTAGGTCCCAAGTCTTTCCTACTCTTCTTATGAATGTGACGCCAGGCCTTCGCAGTCTACTCCCTAGCTTTCTTATGGTCTTCTCCCTCCTTCAGAAAGAAATTACTCAAATGAATACTATTTGGTTTATCCCTCATCGGATAACCGAGTTGTCGTCGTGCAAGATTAGGGATATAGTTAATTCCTCCCTTTGTACCAAGAAGAGGTACATTGGGGAAACTACCACAACTATCAACAATTTATATATCCTGGTAAGCTCGATGATACCAATCAATATTCGAGTGAGTAAGTTCCATGATTTTAGGAGCCCAACAGGGTTCCTTCCTGACATCCCAGAAAGCATCAGACTGAGGCATATGAGAGATAAACCACTGGTATAACAAAGGCATGCAACAGATAATCACCCCCCCATGATAAGAGTTCCGAAGATGAATGGAGTAATAAGCATCACCCAACAATGTAGGAATTGGGTTTCCAATCATGAAGATCTGGATAGAATTAACATCAACAAATTTATCCATATTAGGAAATTAAAATAACTCGTAGGCAAGTAGAGCAAAGATGGCCTCAAAAGCGACTGTACTTTTCATCCTGGAAAAGTAACGAGTTTTCTCTTATAAGAACTGGGTCGGTAATCCTCTAATCCCTCCTTTAGTAGCCATATGGGCTTCAACATCAGACTTCCCCAGATGAATCAAAGCAGCAATCTCATGTGGTTTTGGCTCACCCTTTAAACCAGTAAAAGGAACACGATCGGTAACAGGTAAATCCAACAGATAATAATACTCCTCTAGTGTAGGCATTAACTGATAGTCGGGAAAGTAAAGCAATGATACATCGGATCATATAACTGGACCAAGGTCGAGAGAATACCCTCCTTCATCCTAAGCTTTATAAGAGGAATGATGGATCCATACTTATTCCGAAAATCTGCAGAACACTCGATCTCAGGAATTAGACTGATCAACTCATCTATCTTGGGATCCTTGAAACTGTACTTCCCGGTCTATCTTTTTCCATAATCCATGGTCAAAAGGTACCTGAGATATTCACAAATGATCAACTTTTAAGTCCCTCGAAATAAAATTTCTTCAAAAGATGCTTATGAGTGCATGGATGCATGATGCAACAATCACACACAAGATCACACATATAGGGTTCATAGGTTCAACGTCCCGAGCATGAGGTCGAAGGTACTACCCATAAGGTGTTGGTCTAAAATTTATCACCTATCGAACAAGGTTCTAGAGGTTCCCAGAGTCTACATCCTTGCTTCAGATATTACCAACTTCCCGATTAACTCGATAATTAGTAATATTCTCAAGAAAAACTCGTCTGAGTGTAGTATCGCGTGACAACTATTTTCATATTACTCCGTCATAGCTTCCGCACTACACCTAAAAGGCCAAGATGGGTTAGGTATTCTACAGTCCTCGGCTTCAGCAGCCTCCAAGGTCGAAAGCAGCACGTCTTCCCAATTACTCGATAAATGACACTACAGTCAAAGGGGCCTCCACTGAGTGGGAGATCTCATGCCTCCTTTTTTGGGATTACTCCCTCAAAGTTAACATGACTATATCGCCCGTCCTATCTTAAAGTTTGCCCAAGTCTGGGTATAGGACTTATAAGTAATCACCAAGCACCCTGAAAACCAGGAAAATTCAGACAAACATATATACAACATATAACACAAAAAAAACAATAGCACATATACAGATATAAACAAAGATAGGCTCAACCCACTTAGGGATGGACCAGCAAGAGGTCAATCTTTCCCCAGTGAAGTTGCCATTTTTTCTATAGCAGTAGAAATGTTTAAGACTAAACCATTGGATTGTCTAGACTTATACAGATCAAAATAAAAATCACCACCGTGCTTTATTGTTTCCAAAGGAATGGGAAAAGAGCGAATAACCCAAAAAGAGGGGGAAAGATTCAAGGTAAGGGGGTTGGTTATTCAAAGGGAAGGTATTGGCACCCTAAACATCTACGGTACTCCGCAGGATCCTCTTTGTAAAAATTTTATATTTTGGCTATAAAAAAATGTTGTATATAAAAAATGGATGGTGAAGATGATAAAAGAAATATATTTATTTTATAATTTTTGCACCCTCCGCGGTTGCGGACCTTCAGTGCCTTTGTACCACCTTTCATGCAATAGGGGATCAGGGTACATGTAGTTCCGATTTTGAAGATTTTAAAACACAAGTGGGTTAATTTTATAAGATAAGACATCATCGTCATTGTCCGTGTGGAAAACATACTTACTACCCACAATCATGAGAAAGGAGAATTTACATCATCTCAAAGTGGAGGATATGGCTTGGATTTTAAAATCAATAATGACTCACTCAACAACCAAGTGCAAAATATCTCACTTCACTATATATTGTAGAAGTATAATTGTTTGCATCACTACAAGGATTGACAAGAGCCCAATCTTTTGAGAAAGGTTTTAAAGTAAAAAGCCAAAGTGGCAAAATGGTTTGTAATGAGATTTATTGACTTTTAGTCTTCTCAAAAAAAGAATGTCAAGGTATTATTAAGCTGATTAGAGTTTATTTAGAAAAATGTTTTGAAAATGCATGGACCTAAGTCCAAGTTTATTATGAAAATGGTTCAAGTTTAAAAACAAGAAGAATATTCAAAGGGAGGGAGATGATTTGTAAAATTAAAGAAGATGGGAGGAGAAGAAGAGACTATCCTAAAGCATAAGGTAAAAGCTAGGGATAAGAACCATCTAACCAACAAGAAGCCAATACTTGACATTATAAGTCAAGATATAATTCCCATTATTTGGATTGAAACCAAAGAAGCAAAGATAATAGACCTCTTGAGAGAACCAAACTTCAAGTATATTAAGTCTTCATAAAAATTGGGCAGAGTAACGGCTGTATACGGATGAATTACATATTATAAACAAAGAATGTAATCACAATAACCTGCACATAAAATAAACAAGCAACCCAATGTCTTGAGGTAAACCTCAAGAACTCCATACAAAATATCAATTAAGATCACAAGGTCTCCAACATAGGCCAAGGTTTCTAATCCTAAGTCCAAAAAGTCCAATACTCCATAATGCCAAGGATAGTAAGCAAATAGTCCAAGTATCATTAAATGGTTTTTTATGGTTCATGTTGATTATTAGGTGTCTTAGAAGAGAAAAGAAAAAGCTTAAGTGAGCAAAATAAAAATGACATGAAATGTAATGCTTAAAGTAAATGGTATGTAAAGCATAAAAAATAAAAGGGCATAAAGTAAAAACAATTTAATAATTAGTGGTTAGTTGGATTACCATCTTGAAACTTGCATTTGGAACTCATTAGAGGATTGGTAGAACCAAAGCCTCCACACAACAAGTTGCATTTCCTTTTTTTCAAGTATATCATCCATTTGGAATCCTCAAAAGTACTATTTAATGATCAACAATGTTTAAGTGATCTGCATTGACCAAAAGTGTTGTAGATCCATTAGAGGATTGGTAGAACCAAAGCCTCCACACAATGAATCTCAAGGTTATTGGATCAAAGAGATCAAATTAACATACTTGGGCTTGCAAACAAAGGTTTGGGCCACAAATGATCATTTATTCGAATCGGGACAAAATTTAGCGCTATGTTAAGCAATCTTAAGTGGACTTATGTAGAAGTCACACCTATTTTGAGGTCGTTCAATAGAAATCTATGTACTTCATGTTTGGATAAATGATATAGAGATCATCATCCCTTAACATGTAGCACAATCAAAAAAGAGAAAGGGATAAGATCAAGAGGGGTGGGGAAGAATATACAAACCACATTTGAATTAAAATTTAATCAAACTATTATTAAAATCATTCATCTATTAGACTCAACACCATGGATCCAATGATGTTAATAAAGTTCATGATCAAAAAGTCAACCCAAGATTATCCAGAAAATCATCACAAAATAATATTGCACTTAATATATACATTAAAAAGGTTTTTTTTAAATGTTTTAAAATAGAAATAAAAGAGAAAAATATCAACTATGTTCAAATTAATCTAGAAATAAAAAGTAAGACCATAGAAAAATCAGAAATGAACTAAAATAATTCTATAAAAATTTTGGTAATTTTTTAAATTCTGAAACTATTTTTAAAATTAAAATAAATGAGTAAAATAAACCAAAAATGATAAAAAAATATCAAATTCAGAAATAAAAAATAAATGACGTCACCAATATTTATCACAATATCATTGGATCATTCCAAAAAAAATCCAGAATTAAAAAATGCATAAAATTATTTTTAAACATTTAAAACAAATCAAATAAAGTTAAAATTTATAAAAAATATTAAAACACAAAATAAAATTGTGAAAAAATAAAAATCAGAAAGAGAAGACTCAAAAATATTTTTCATAATTTTTTTCAGATTCTTTTGACTAAGAATTAATTTTCTATAATTTTTTGAAATTTAAAACAATTAAATATAAAAATCAGAAAAGTAAAATAAAGTCAAAAATATATGGACCATTGGATGAGAGTCAAAACGCGTTAGTAATCAAATCCAAGGGATCTGGCGTGTTGTGCAAATCATGCTCATTATTAAATATCACACCAGATCCAACACTTTTAAAATAAAACAACTTAAAATGTGGCGCGTTGGATGGAGTCTGACTCACAAAAGTAATCAGATCCAAGGGCTCCTGAGGCACGCGCATGGTAAGGCAAGCTTATTGTATCCATTTCAAAAAAATAATATGGCCTCATATCATTGGTTGAAGACAGACATGTCATCATCTTCAACCTCCAGCCATCCCCAAATTGAATCTTTCAAACTGTAAAATTAGCAAACCAAACTGGTACCATTAGATTCGTCTCTTCAAGATGATTCTAATGGTGCCATCGCGCCAAATTTATATAAATTGTGCAAGGTTGTGTTTGAAGAAAACCAGAAAAAATAGCGAGCACGAAAATCTGGGATATCTCACTCAATTCTTAATGAAATTGCAAACTATAAAGAGCACGAGAATCAGAAGAACACAAGGAGTGGATTAGTCTTTCATTTAAATCAATTTTGCCAAGAAATCTACCTGAACGAAGTAGTGATAAGTTGCTCAGAAACTGGACTTCTACAGATCAATATAGGTCATAATTCTTGAAAGTAACCGTATGGTTAGCTTCAGAGAAGTTCAATGAAGCTAACTGAATTGAGCTTTTGGTGTTTGAAGGTGAGAATGTAAGAAATCAGATTTTCAAATTTAGAGTTCATGTGGGATCTGAACAGGGGTCAATTGGCTATCAAAAGCTTACCCAAATGAGTGAGGGATGATCCTTATTTATAGATGGCAATGATGCAAGGCTCAAGCGTGTGAATTAGAGGTAAAATCAATGAAATCGTGTGGACCTTCTAACTGTGAAAAGTGTGACTTCACATGGCTCAAAATTCAGCAAAATGAATGGTTTAAGGGTCGTTTCTTGTTATGTCAAGTTCCTAAACATGATTAAACACAAAATTGATCTTTAAACAGGCTTGTAATTGGATTTAAACCAACTTTCAAATCTGAATGAACTTGGAATTTCCATTTTATAATGCTACTTTCATAACCATGGTGCCAACAATGTAGGGAAATATATGATGTGATTTTTGAAGCATTTGAAAGATGAAGTCACAAGCTTTACAATTTGCAAGGAGTGAGATCAATCGGATGTTTGAGCAAGAAGTTGCTTTGAGTCAAAGTTGGAAGAAAAGGGTTGACTTTCCACACTTAGAAATATTTCAAGTTTTTCTTCAAAAGTGACCTATAATGTTTTGCATCCAAACACGGCCTTCTGTTGTACCCCAAAATTTGCCCTCCCATATTCTTCAAATGGCTCAAAGGGTTGCCCAGTCCAATTGCCTCCTAACACAGTCAAAATTAGGATTTTGGCTCTTGCAAGGAATTTGTGGTTTTCAGTGGTCCAATCAAGTCCCATATGCCTATATATATTGTCAAGCACCTACATGGAAAGTTTCAAGACTCACAGGGTCAAGCTACACAATCAAAAGTCCCATTTGCTTCACAATCAACTGCAGGGGTAAAATGGTCATTTTACAATCAAAAGTCAAAAATTTTGGTCAACATCTTATTTTGAAGCCACAATCATCATTTGATCAAGTCTTGATCATGATTCCACAAGCATGGCTCAAAAATTAACAAAGATGCAAAAGTTTCTATTTTTGGACCGCTGAAAAGTCAACTGTAACTTGACCAGGGCATAACGTTTTCATGGTTCATCAGAAAAATCCCATCCAATGCTCATTTTGAATGGAATGACATCTCCTACAACTCATCTTCACATTCCAAGTCCAAGAAATACTCTCACAAAAAGTTATCAATTTCTACATTATAGGTCAATTTCAAAAGTCAACAAAAGGGCACTTTAAGTCAAAGACCATAACTTGAGATTGGTGAATCAAAATGACATGGCACCAAAGGAATTGGTTAGAGGACTTCAAGACCATTCCAAAATGTCCAAGAACATGTTCATTGGATCAAAATTGAGCAAGATATGCATTGGAGAAGTTGGGAAATTTTTGGGAATTTGCAAAAGTCAACTTTGCCTAAAACACTTCATTTTTGCTAATGGGCCTCAAATTCTTTCTTGAAACATTGCCCAAGGCTTATGCACGACCCATTAAGATTAAATTGATTTATTTTCTTATTTTTAATTAATAAATTAAATTTTTATTAATATTAATTCATTTAATTGATTTTAATTGTAGGAAAATTCAAAAGATATGGTTTTCAAATCTTTTTGTGGAGCAAAATGACCAACACATGCTGAAGATTTCGTTTGCCAATCAAGGGGACCAAAACATCCAATTTTAGCAAGTTTTGTCAATCAAAAATATGCAAAAAGATTTGATTGAAAATCAAATATGCAAACATGAATGCAATGGATTTTTGGACCAAGATTTGACCTAAAACCATTCAGCTATAAGAGCATAAGCAAAACCTAATTCCTCACACGTGCAAAACTGCTGCAAAGAACCCTTATCAAATTGAAAAAATTCCAAGAAAGCTTGAAACTGAATTCCACCTTCCAGGCCCTTTCAAGGAGATTTAAAGATTTAAACATATTGCTGGAACTCTCAGGAGTCTTTTGGAATCAAAATCAAGGGCTGAAGCTTGAGAAATCACACCAAACAGAATCACGGTTTGTCAATATTGTTCAAAATTGAAACTCCCAATTCATGAACATTTGATATGATTTAAAGCTTGTTTTATATTGCTTGCATCCATACAAGGCTATTGATATCAATTAATTGGATTATCATGTACAGAATTGTGATTTGCCATTAACGACTTTTAGGGTTTTTGAGTTTTTGAATTAGGGCTTTGCTGCACAAGTAAAATCAAGACCAATGATACCCATGGTTGAACTCAGAAGGACAAGACGAACTTAAACCAACCCTCGCGCCCTATTTATATAGCCTAGGGAGCTAGTCGCTATTTTTGGTCGTTTCACTTTGTGGGGGTTTAAAACCCCCGCTATTTGTTTGTTTTTCTTACAGGCCAACGAAGAAGATGACGTGCTGGCAACATGTGGTTGGTCTATTCAAATATGACGCGCGCGTTTTGGTTAATTTCTAGCATGTGTTGTTATTCTATATAATATATTCATTGCATATTGTTATAACAAAAGCGTGCAGTTGGCTCAGTGGAAAGGGACGTGTCTGGCAATCGTTGGGACCTGGGTTCGATTCCCAGGTCCACTCAATAATTGTTTCATATTTTTCCTAACGTGCTCCTGTGCAGGATTCTCAAAACATTCCATCATGTGACCTCACCAATCAGTTTGCCATGTGTCCTTGTGCCTTCATCCAATGATCAAAAGGTGGATGACCACCATGTTCCAGTCAATGAGCACGCACCTGATTACCAAAGTCAACAAAGGCTTAGGCTTATTGGGCCTAAAATCTGCAACAACACCTCCATTGGGTCCAACACACCCCCCTGGTTCTTTCAATTTTTCTTTTATTTTCCTTTTACTAATTTTCATTAATCATTATTAATTATTATTATTAATTCATAAATTAATTATTTTTCATAATAAATTCAGAGATCAAAAATTGTAAATATTTTTATTATTTATTATTTTTACTATTAACTATTATTTTTGTAAATAAATACTAACAAATAAATTAGTTTAATTAGGTCAATTTTAATCTTTTTTTTAATAAATAAAAAACAATCTAGAATTAGGGTTTTCTTGACTTTTTATTTTTCATAAAACATAAAAAACACAAAAAAACATTTTTTTCTTTTTTATTAAATAATTAATTAGTACTAGGTTTAATATTTTAATTAAATTGCAAAAAAGGACCCAAACTTAAATTCTTTTCTCAAAAAGGGCCAAAGCCCTAAAGACGTCCCGATTCTATTTCTTTTCGCGCATAATTCTTATTTTTGATTATTTATGTATCTGCTCAGAGGATGTAATAGTTAATTAGGTTTACCGCTTTCTTTACTTTCCGCATTTATTTTCAAAACGGGTTATGTTTTTGGCGATGTATAGACCCGCGCCTTGTAATAGCGTAGATTCATATTTCTGCACTTTATTTTCCGCACTCTTAACTGTTAATATGCATGAAAGAATGTATGACAAAATAAAATCAACTCGTAGATCACCAAATAACATGTACAAGACAATTTAACTGAATTCAACACACAAGCACATGCCACTCCTAGGGTACGCCTCACTGGTTGCCTCGAACGTGGTCGTCAAGTATAGGGTGTCTTAGAGGTCGCCCTCCTGTCTAAAGATCCCGTTGCCTCGAAACGGTTGCCTCGGATAAAAGGATCTAGGAAATTAGGGTTACTTCTAAGGTGTCCTACTATTGCTTTGGTGACCATACTGTCCCTTAATCGAATTGACCCGAATACCTCCAACGACGGTGCTACCTACTTCTCAATAGTGGGATAACGCTGTTTAAAGGACTCTTACACAGCCTAATTCCTTAGGGTAGGTAGATCTCCTGGGTACTTGCTCTCTCAAACAAACAAAAATACTTTTCACACTGACACTTTTAAAAAAGTTTTCAAACAAATTTTTCATACACTCTTGAGGACAGATACAAGAGTTACTCGGAAATCTTTCAAACGAAACTTTTTCAAAACCCACACACACTTGAATAGCAAACAATTTTTGAAAACATAAGAGCAAGTACCTAAGAGCCCATGGATAACCACGGATAGAAAGGGTGCTAACACCTTCCCTTTCTATAATCTACCTCCCGAACCGAGAAACTTTCTAAAAGAAGGAATTTTGTTGTGCTTTTATCCTTTCCATGTTGGAGAACATAAAAGACGGTGGCGACTCTTGCTTACCGCGACATTTCACGAAACCAGCTTAAAAACAGTCAGTTCTATTTCCACCGATCACAAAACTGGCAACTCTGCTGGGGAAATTTAAAAAAGTGAGGTGTACCTTAGGATTAGATCATACTTATGTTTTCTGTTGCTTGCTTTGATTGCTTTATTATTGTGGGCTGCATCGGAGTTTCATAGATCCTAACCCGGATCTGGGGATACCCTTTTAGGTAACATAAGCTGTGAGGGACCTGTCCGGCGTAGACTGACACGGGTGAAGCAGTGGCTACATTGGTGTGACACCTTGGTCTGTACCGATATCCCTTGTGTTGCAACGAGGAGAATATGGGTCTTCTGAGGAGTCATTAAGCACCAACCGACCTTAAAACCCTAAATTGACCCAACTTGGCCATAGAACAGTAGCAGTATGCTACACCCATTGAGGCTAAACTCTCGCGATGGTTCTGGCCGCAAGAAAAGATTGCGACGCTAGAGTTATGACCGATAGAGGGTAGTCAGTGATATTGGGATCCTCTAGGATCCGGTTACTTTTTATAGGACAGGTCTTAACCAACGAAACTGAAAGAGGGTAGTACCTAAACCTCATGCTGGCCTAAACTCTAAGGGCTGTCTTGTGTGACTTGTGTGCCTTATCATGTTTGCCTTTGTGAATACTTGTGGTGTGCTTTATCATAACATCATACCATCATAACATTGCATGCATCCTGCATAAGGACTGACCCATTTCAAAGACAAGAGGGTTTCATCTTTGCTCTGTTTTGTAGGACATTATGATGCCTGTGCGAAGGAATACTATCCGGCTCAACTTTGTTCACTCACCTGATTTGCTCAAAGAATTGGTTGACAGAATTCCAAATACTACTTCCTTCATCCAGAGGCATGGTTCTCTTCTCGGTTTAGTCACTTCAAAGTGGGACCAACAACTGATGAGTGTCTTGACCCAGTTTTATGATCCTCTGTACCATTGCTTCACCTTTCAAGACTTCCAGCTGGTCCCTACCCTGGAAGAATTCTCTGATTTGCTTGGTATCCCTGTTTTGGAACAGACTCCCTTCACTGGTTGGGAAAAGACTCTTAGACTCGAGGAAATTGTTGCAGCCCTTCCTTTGACCACCAAAGAGGTAATGGATAATTGGGTGACTAGAAGTGGAGTTAAGGGCTTTTTGGCTAAGTTTCTGATTGGCAAAGTTAATAGTTTCTGGAATGACTTAGACTTCAGGGCGTACGAAGACATTCTGGCTCTCTTAATCTATGGCCTAGTTCTGTTTCCGAATCCTGACAACTTTGTCGATGTCAATGCCATAAGGATCTTCATGTCTCGGAACCCTGTGCCCACTCTCTTGGGTGATATCCTGCAACAACTCTATGCTCGTACTGCCCGAAGACGGGGAACTCTATGGTGTTGTGCTCCTTTGTTAGTGAGGTGGTTTATTTCGCACCTCCCTAAGTTCGTGCTGAAGAACAAAGAAGGAAGGGGTTGGGCTCATAGGTTAATGTCTCTCACTGATAATGATATCATTTGGACTCTCAGAGGTTTGGATGAGGTAGCTGTTATTGATTGTTGCAGAGAATATCCTAATGTTCCATTGATCGGTACCCAAGGAGGAATCTCTTATAATCCATGTTTAGCTCTCCGTCAGTTTGGAAGAGCCAGAAGAGCAGGACCTCATGAGATGTTGGTGCCTCACATCAGTTTTGAGTTTCAGGTAGATAGTGACGAGGTGCGTCGTAGATTCATCAGGGCTTGGGACAAAATTCACAAAGCTGACCCACATGAGTTGGGACCGAAGACTTCTCTACCAATGGAACCCTACTACAGATGGGTCCGCATCCGTGCTCAGAAGTTAGGTATGCCATACGAAGCCGTCAGACCTATCATTCTTGAATTTCCTGACAGAGACGGGGTTCCTCCAACTGTACTCCCTCCTCAGATACCTACTGATGTTGATACACTAAAAAGGTCTTGGGCGCAACTACATGAAGAACGGGATTCTTATCGGGAAAAGTTCAATGAACAAGAACAGAAAATCCAGAAGCTGACTAAGAAATTGGAGAACGAACAAACCCTGAATGACTATATTCGCTCTGAGAAGAGGAGGCCATGGGAGCACTGATGAGCCTTGGATGTTTCTTTTACAGCTTTCATTTCCTTTTCAAGTATTTTCATTTATGTAATGCCCAAGGGCAATTTCTTGAACAATTCAAAGTTTAATCTAATGAAGTGTGTTTCCTTTCTTGTCTACAAAGTTGAATCCCGATTGTCTTTGAAAACATAAATCATATGCATTCCATTCATCATATGCATAACAGGTACTCTTTTCTACAGGTTGCTTAATTTTCTTCGCTGTTTATTTCAGCAGTCATCATGAATCCTGAATCATCCAATGAACAAGCTATCAAGGCCCTCCATGCCCATAACGCCCAGTTTCAAGAGTTGGTCATGAGCTTGGCCCAGGGTCAACAGGAATTGAAGACTCTGCTGTTGAAAAAGAAGAAGAAGAGGACTGTGTTGTTCAACACTGGATGGAGGTTTGGTAATACACTGCAGAATGAGGCTGATCAAGCTACTTCCTCTGTAGGGAAAGACAGTCCCCAAGGGGGAAGGGTTCCTAGTCCTGTGGTCTCTGACAACGAGACAGATTTCAATGATGAACAGTACCCTCCTGCTGAGGACAGGTACAAGCAACTAGAGGACCGTCTGAGTGCTATGGAGATCCAGCATGTGCCCGGGTTGGATTTTGGCGATCTAGGTTTATCTTCTAGGGTGGTGATCCCACACAAGTTCAAGGCACCTTCTTTTGTGAAGTATGACGGAGTTTCTTGTCCTAAGCTGCATCTCAGATCATATGTAAGGAAGATCCAAACTTACACTGCAGACAAGAATCTTTGGATCCATTTCTTCCAGGATAGCCTTTCAGGGGCTCAACTCGAGTGGTTCTATCAGCTGGATGGAGCCAGTATTCGAAACTGGGAGGACTTGGCTACTGCTTTTTACAAGCAGTATCAGTACAATGCTGACCTCGCTCCTACACGTACCCAACTCCAGGGTATGTTGCTAGGATCGGGATAAGGTTTTAAGGAGTACGCGCAAAAGTGGAGAGACCTGGCTGGCAGGGTGCAGCCACCGTTGACGGACCGTGAGCTTGTTGACATGTTCTTGGGAACCCTGTCTGGTCCATTCTTTAACCACCTGATTGGTAATTCTTCTGCAGGGTTTACAGACCTCATTCTGACTGGTGAGAGGATCGAAGCTGGTATCAAGTCGGGGAAGATACAGAAAGGCGCATCCTCAAGTTCTGAAAAGAAACCGTTCAAAAAGGAATCTAGTGCTGTTTATGGGTCAAGGAAACAGAATAAACCGGAACGCCGCCAAGCTGTCAACGCGGTGGTAATTTTAAAGCCTGCTGCTGCTCCTCAGCAATATAACCAACCAAGGGGTGAGAGACCCAAAAGGCGGTACACTCGGCTCAGTATAACCCTCTCTCAGATATTGCCGCAACTGCTGTCAACCAATCTGGTAACTGTCAAAGAAGCTCTGAAGGTAGTAAACACCACATCTCCAAAGTACAACCCCAACGCCCACTACGCTTATCACTCTGATAGCCCGGGGCATTCTACTGATGATTGTCGGGCTCTAAGGAATAAGGTTCAGGACCTTATTGATGCTAAGGAAATACAGTTCGAGGCGCCCAAAAGGCCCAATGATGTGACTGCTCCCATGCCCCAGCATGGAGTGAATGATGTGGAAGAAGACCTGTATGTAGCCTCTGGATGAGATTGTTACTCCGTTATTGACCGTCAAAAGGAACCTGTTGCTAGCCGGTTTATTTCCGGGATGTAGTAAAGGTTGCCACCTGTGTGCTATTTCCCCTGCTGGTTGTCCTTTGTTGAAGTCAGGCGTCCAAAACCTGATGGATAATAAAGAGATCTTGTTTGAGAAGGTTGTTGTTCCTGCTATCCCTGCTGAAGAAGTTTCTATTATCACCATTTTCAACAAACCTCTTAAGGCTCCCTCAAAGAAGCCTGTCAAAATCCTGTCTACTCAGAAGGTTGCACCTATCATCATTACTGTTCCAGGGCCCATCCCTTATGCATCTGACAAAGCTGTCTCGTGGCACTATGGGGCAGATGTTTATGTGCTTGGAGTAAAACAAGAGTTTGATACTAGTACCGGCGTCAGTAACATCATCGGGCCTGCCAAAGTCACTCGTAGTGGTAGGCTCTTCTCACCAGATATTGCGCCACCAGCTTTTCAGAGACCTCTTGTCATCACACCTACCAGTGTGCCTGCTTCCTTGCCTGACCAAGTTCCTATTTCTACCCCTGCTGCCGAGTCATCTGACGCTCGGGGCAAAGGGTTTGCTACTGATGTGCCTGCCCAGACAGAGGCACCGAAGACCGTCAATGTTGAAGCTTCCCAGCAAGAGATGGAAGAGATTCTTAAAATCATCAAGAAGAGTGATTTCAATGTAGTTGAGCAGCTGGGGCACACCCCATCAAAGATTTCTATGCTATCACTGTTGTTGTATTCAGAGGCCCATGCCAAGGCCCTGATATCCTTCCTGAAGACTGCCCATGTGCCACAAGAAACGTCTGCTGATAAATTTACCGATTGTGTGGCCAACTTGACTGCTGATAATGGGTTGGGTTTCTCTGACGCCGATCTGACTGCCAAGGGAAAGAACCATAACGACGCCCTGCATGTCTCCATTGAATGCAGGGGCACTACTCTTGCCCATGTATTGGTTGACACTGGTTCTTCATTGAACGTATTACCCAAGAAAGCTCTAGACAGGCTGGATTGTGAGGGTTTAGAGCTCAAGTCTAGTAACATTGTTGTCCGGGCCTTTGACGGGTCGAAGAGGATGGTACATGGTGAAGTTGACATTCCAATCAGGGTTGGTTCTCAAGTTTTTGACTCTACTTTCTATGTGATGGACATCCGACCATCCTATTCTTGTTTGCTGGGTCGTCCGTGGATCCACAAGGCTGGAGCTGTGACCTCAACTCTACATCAGAAGCTTAAATACTCGGTCAGAGGGAAGATCGTAACAGTGCAGGGGGAGGAAGAATATATGGTCAGCCATCTTAACTCATTCCGGTACATAGAGATGGATGGGGAGTTCATAGAGACCCACTTTTAACACTTTGAAGAGGTGCCTCAGACACTGGCGTCAGCAGAAACTGTGACTGAAGACTCTCCTCTGAAGATGGCTTCCTTGAAGGATGCCCGGGCTGTGGTTGAGAAGGGTGAGTGTGCAAACTGGGGCAGGCTTCCTGATTTCACTCCGAAGACTGACAAGTTTGGTTTGGGCTTCACTGCAGAGGCTCAGAGGGCTGTGCGTAAGGCAAGGATTGGAAGACCTCCCGTACTAATCACCAACTCGGGAGTAAATGCTATTGAAGACGACGTGGAGGAATCTGAATTTGACAGCTGGATCTACCCAACGACCAACAGTGGACTAAGCAACTGGACTTCCAAAGACTACATACCTATTACTTTTGTCACTCAGTAATGAACTCCTTTGTTTTAAATTTGTAACGAACAATAATTTGAAACTTTATGGCCCGGTGTCTTACCCGGGGCACCGTGGCTTCATTTGTGAGGGCTTATTATTGGTCATTTTCATATATCATGAATAAAATCATTGGACGTTTTTTCACATTTCAAATATTGCGCTCCTTTTCTTTCTTTATATATTGCAAAACAGCTATATTTACACACACTCACCCATACAGGTTCCAATCCACTCTGGATCTCACTGGTAACGACTCTGCTACTGCCAGTTATGACTTCGAAAATCCGATCAACTTAGCCGAAGACGAAGGTGAAGATGATTGTGAAGTGCCTGGTGAGCTTGCAAGACTGTTACTCCAGGAAGAGAGGGCCATTCAGCCACATGAAGAGCCAGTGGAAATGGTAAATCTGGGTACTGAGACAGACAGAAAGGAAGTCAAGATTGGTGCCAATCTGGAGCTCAGTGTGAAACAACGGTTGATTCAGATGTTGCATGACTATGTGGAAATCTTTGCCTGGTCTTACGAAGACATGCCTGGGTTGGATACTGACATTGTGGTTCATCACCTGCCTACTAAGGAAGAATTCCCTCCGGTAAAACAGAAGGTCCGCCGTATGCGTCCAGAGATGTCCGGGAAAATCAAAGCTGAGGTTATGAAACAATTCGATGTCGGGTTTCTAGCAGTGACTTCTTACCCTCAGTGGGTTGCCAATGTGGTTCCAGTGCCGAAAAAGGATGGTAAGGTCCGAATGTGTGTTGATTACAGGGATTTGAATAGGGCCAGCCCCAAGGATGACTTCCCTCTGCCTCACATCGACGTTCTGGTTGACAATACTGCTCAGCACAAGGTGTTCTCTTTCATGGACGGCTTCTCCGGTTATAATCAGATCAAGATGGCTCCTGAAGACATGGAGAATACCACTTTTGTTACTCAGTGGGGCACCTTTTGCTACAAGGTCATGCCTTTTGGGTTGAAAAATGATGGGGCAACCTACCAACGTGCCATGGTCACTTTATTTCATGATATGATCCATCATGAGATCGAAGTATACGTCGATGATATGATTGCAAGATCCCAAACTGAGGAGGAGCACCTTTACCATTTACAGAAGTTGTTTGACCGGTTGAAGTTGTACAAGCTGAGGTTGAACCCGAACAAGTGCACCTTCAGGGTGAGATCTGGAAAATTGCTAGGCTTCGTCATAAGCGACAAAGGTATTCAAGTGGGCCCTGCCAAGGTGAAAGCCATACAAGAGATGCCAGCTCCCAAGACAGAGAAAGAAGTCAGAGGCTTTCTGGGACGGCTGAACTACATTGCCCGATTCATCTCACATCTAGCTGCTACCTGTGAACCAATCTTCAAGCTGCTGAAGAAAGATCAAGTAGTACGTTGGAACGATGAATGTCAGGCCGCTTTCGAAAGAATCAAAGAGTATCTCCAAGAGCCACCCATTCTTATGCTACCGGTTGAAGGGAGACCTCTAATCTTATACTTGACAGTACTTGACAGCTCAATGGGGTGTGTGTTGGGGCAGCATGACGAGTCTGGCCGAAAAGAGCACGCTATTTATTACCTTAGCAAAAAGTTTACCGACTGTGAGACCCGATACTCACTGCTCGAGAAAACTTGCTGCGCTTTGGTATGGGCTGCTCGCCGGCTAAGACAGTATATGTTGACTCACACTACTCTATTGATTTCAAAAATGGATCCAATAAAGTATATATTCGAAAAGCCTGCCTTTTCCGGAAGAATAGCAAGATGGCAAATGATCTTGACAGAATATGATATCCAGTACACGACTCAAAAAGCAATCAAGGGAAGTGTATTGGCAGACCATTTGGCACATCAGGCAGTGGACGATTACCAGTCGATGAACTTTGAATTTCCAGACGAGAATATCATGGTAGTGACGGATTGTGAAGTACCTGGACCGGATGAAGGACCTGAGGAAGGATCCTGATGGTCTATGCACTTTGACGGAGCCTCAAACGCTTTGGGTAATGGTATCGGCGTTGTGATCATCTCCCCCAAAGGCACTCATACTCCACTCACTGCCCGGCTATGTTTTAACTGCACCAACAACATGGCGGAGTATGAGGCATGTATCATGGGTCTTCAAGCTGCAATTGACTTAAGGATCAAGTTCCTGAGTGTCTTCGGAGATTCCGCTCTCGTGATCAATCAGATCAAAGGAGAGTGGGATACGAAACACCCAAATCTTATTCCTTACAAAGTGTGTGTGTTGACGTTGATTCCCCACTTCGAAGAAATAACTTTTGAACACTTCCCAAGAGAGGAGAATCAGTTGGCGGACACGCTAGCTACGATGTCTTCCATGTTCAAAGTCAAATGGGACAATGAGGCTCCCCGGATCATTATTTGGAAATTGGATGAACCTGCATATTGTTGTGATCTTGAGGCTGAAGAGGTAACTGAAAAGCCTTGGTATCATGAAGTGAAGAGGTACTTAGAAGCTCAAGAATACCCCGAAGGTGCATCTGTTAATGACAAAAAGTTTCTGAGAAGGTTCGTAGCAAAGTTCTTCCTCAGTAACGACATTCTATACAAGCGAAACCATGATTCGACCTTACTGCGTTGTGTGGATAAGACTGAAGCAGAAAAGATCATGGCAGAGCTACATGAAGGTACATTCGGAACACATTCCAGTGGACATACCATGGCAAAGAAAATCCTTCGGGCAGGATATTTTTGGTCCACAATGGAAGCTGATTGTTACCAACATTCTCGGACATGTCATAAATGCCAGATCTATGCTGATAAGGTGCACGTTCCTCCAATTCCTCTGAACGTTTTGACAGCACCTTGGCCTTTTGCAATGTGGGGCATTGATATGATCGGCGAGATCAGACCGACGACATCCAACGGGCATCGCTTCATCCTGGTAGCGATTGATTACTTCACGAAGTGGGTCGAAGCAGCTTCCTACGCCACAGTAACCAAGAACTAATACTAACAAATAAATTAGTTTAATTAGGTCAATTTTAATCTTTTTTTTAATAAATAAAAAACAATCTAGAATTAGGGTTTTCTTGACTTTTTATTTTTCATAAAAAATAAAAAACACAAAAAAACATTTTTTTCTTTTTTATTAAATAATTAATTAGTACTAGGTTTAATATTTTAATTAAATTGCAAAAAAGGACCCAAACTTAAATTCTTTTCTCAAAAAGGGCCAAAGCCCTAAAGACGTCCCGATTCTATTTCTTTTCGCGCATTATTCTTATTTTTGATTATTTATGTATCTACTCAGAGGATGTAATAGTTAATTAGGTTTACCGCTTTCTTTACTTTCCGCATTTATTTTCAAAACGGGTTATGTTTTTGGCGATGTATAGACCCGCGCCTTGTAATAGCGTAGATTCATATTTCTACACTTTATTTTCCACACTCTTAACTGTTAATATGCATGAAAGAATGTATGACAAAATGAAATCAACTCGTAGATCACCAAATAACATGTACAAGACAATTTAACTGAATTCAACACACAAGCACATGCCACTCCTAGGGTACGCCTCACTGGTTGCCTCGAACGTGGTCGTCAAGTATAGGGTGTCTTAGAGGTCGCCCTCCTGTCTAAAGATCCCGTTGCCTCGAAACGGTTGCCTCGGATAAAAGGATCTAGGACATTAGGGTTACTTCTAAGGTGTCCTACTATTGCTTTGGTGACCACACTGTCCCTTAATCGAATTGACCCGAATACCTCCAACGACGGTGCTACCTACTTCTCAATAGTGGGATAGCGCTATTTAAAGGACTCTTACACAGCCTAATTCCTTAGGGTAGGTAGATCTCCTGGGTACTTGCTCTCTCAAACAAACAAAAATACTTTTCACACTGACACTTTCAAAAAAGTTTTCAAACAAATTTTTCATACACTCTTGAGGACAGATACAAGAGTTACTCAGAAATATTTCAAACGAAACTTTTACAAAACCCACACACACTTGAATAGCAAACAATTTTTGAAAACATAAGAGCAAGTACCTAAGAGCCCGTGGATAACCACGGATAGAAAGGGTGCTAACACCTTCCCTTTCTATAATCTACCTCCCGAACCGAGAAACATTCTAAAAGAAGGAATTTTGCTGTGCTTATATCCTTTCCATGTTGGAGAACATAAAAGACGGTGGCGACTCTTGCTTACCGCGACATTTCACGAAACCAGCTTAAAAACAGTCAGTTCTATTTCCACCGATCACAGAACTGGCGACTCTGCTGGGGAAATTTAAAAAAGTGAGGTGTACCTTAGGATTAGATCATACTTATGTTTTCTGTTGCTTGCTTTGATTGCTTTATTATTGTGGGCTGCATCGGAGTTTCATAGATCCTAACCCGGATCTGGGGATACCCTTTTAGGTAGCATAAGCTGTGAGGGACCTGTCCGGCGTAGACCGACACGGGTGAAGCAGTGGCTACATTGGTGTGACACCTTGGTCTGTACCGATATCCCTTGTGTTGCAACGAGGAGAATATGGGTCTTCTGAGGAGTCATTAAGCACCAACCGACCTTAGAACCCTAAATTGACCCAACTTGGCCATAGAACAGTAGCAGTATGCTACACCCATTGAGGCTAAACTCTCGCGATGGTTCTGGCCGCAAGAAAAGATTGCGACGCTGGAGTTATGAACGATGGAGGGTAGTCAGTGATATTGGGATCCTCTAGGATCCGGTTACTTTTTATAGGACAGGTCTTAACCAACGAAACTGAAAGAGGGTAGTACCTAAACCTCATGCTGGCCTAAACTCTAAGGGCTGTCTTGTATGACTTGTGTGCCTTATCATGTTCGCCTTTGTGAATACTTGTGGTGTGCTTTATCATTACATCATACCATCATAACATTGCATGCATCCTGCATAAGGACTGACCCATTTCAAAGACAAGAGGGTTTCATCTTTGCTCTGTTTTGTAGGACATTATGATGCCTGTGCGAAGGAATACTATCCGGCTCAACTTTGTTCACTCACCTGATTTGCTCAAAGAATTGGTTGACAGAATTCCAAATACTACTTCCTTCATCCAGAGGCATGGTTCTCTTCTCGGTTTAGTCACTTCAAAGTGGGACCAACAACTGATGAGTGTCTTGACCCAGTTTTATGATCCTTTGTACCATTGCTTCACCTTTCAAGACTTCCAGCTGGTCCCTACCCTGGAAGAATTCTCTGATTTGCTTGGTATCCCTGTTTTGGAACAAACTCCCTTCACTGGTTGGGAAAAGACTCTTAGACTCGAGGAAATTGCTGCAGCCCTTCCTTTGACCACCAAAGAGGTAATGGATAATTGGGTGACTAGAAGTGGAGTTAAGGGCTTTTTGGCTAAGTTTCTGATTGGCAAAGCTAATAGTTTCTGGAATGACTTAGACTTCAGGGCGTACGAAGACATTATGGCTCTCTTAATCTATGGCCTGGTTCTGTTTCCGAATCCTGACAACTTTGTCGATGTCAATGCCATAAGGATCTTCATGTCTCGGAACCCTGTGCCCACTCTCTTGGGTGATATCCTGCAACAACTCTATGCTCGTACTGCCCGAAGACGGGGAACTCTGTGGTGTTGTGCTCCTTTGTTAGTGAGGTGGTTTATTTCGCACCTCCCTAAGTTCGTGCTGAAGAACAAAGAAGGAAGGGGCTGGGCTCATAGGTTAATGTCTCTCACTGATAATGATATCATTTGGACACTCAGAGGTTTGGATGAGGTAGATGTTATTGATCGTTGCAGAGAATATCCTAATGTTCCATTGATCGGTACCCAAGGAGGAATCTTTTATAATCCATGTTTAGCTCTCCGTCAGTTTGGAAGAGCCAGAAGAGCAGGACCTCATGAGATGTTGGTGCCTCACATCAGTTTTGAGTTTCAGGTAGATAGTGACGAGCTGCGTCGTAGATTCATCAGGGCTTGGGACAAAATTCACAAAGCTGACCCACATGAGTTGGGACCGAAGACTTCTCTACCAATGGAACCCTACTACAGATGGGTCCGCATCCGTGCTCAGAAGTTAGGTATGCCATACGAAGCCGTCAGGCCTATCATTCTTGAATTTCCTGACAGAGACGGGGTTCCTCCAACTGTACTCCCTCCTCAGATACCTACTGATGGTGATACACTAAAAAGGTCTTGGGCACAACTACATGAAGAACGGGATTCTTATCGGGAAAAGTTCAACGAACAAGAACAGAAAATCCAGAAGCTGACTAAGCAATTGGAGAACGAACGAACCCTGAATGACTATATTCGCTCTGAGAAGAGGAGGCCATGGGAGCACTGATGAGCCTTGGATGTTTCTTTTACAGCTTTCATTTCCTTTTCAAGTATTTTCATTTATGTAATGCCCAAGGGCAATTTCTTGAACAATTCAAAGTTTAATCTAATGAAGTGTGTTTCCTTTCTTGTCTACAAAGTTGAATCCCGATTGTCTTTGAAAACATAAATCATATGCATTCCATTCATCATATGCATAACAGGTACTCTTTTCTACAGGTTGCTTAATTTTCTTCGCTGTTTATTTCAGCAGTCATCATGAATCCTGAATCATCTAACGAACAAGCTATCAAGGCCCTCCATGCCCAGAACGCCCAGTTTTAAGAGTTGGTCATGAGCTTGGCCCAGGGTCAGCAGGAATTGAAGACTCTGCTATTGAAAAAGAAGAAGAAGAGGACTGTGCTGTTCAACACTGGACGGAGGTTTGGTAATACACTGCAGAATAAGGCTGATCAAGCTACTTCCTCTGTAGGGAAAGACAGTCCCCAAGGGGGAAGGGTTCCTAGTCCTGTGGTCTCTGACAACGAGACAGATTTCAATGATGAACAGTACCCTCCTGCTGAGGACAGGTACAAGCAACTAGAGGACCGTCTGAGTGCTATGGAGATCCAGCATGTGCTCGGGTTTGATTTTAGCGATCTAGGTTTATCTTCTAGGGTGGTGATCCCACACAAGTTCAAGGCACCTTCTTTTGCGAAGTATGACGGAGTTTCTTGTCCTAAGCTGCATCTCAGATCATATGTATGGAAGATCCAAACTTACACTGCAGACAAGAATCTTTGGATCCATTTCTTCCAGGATAGCCTTTCAGGGGCTCAACTCGAGTGGTTCTATCAGCTGGATGGAGCCAGTATTCGAAACTGGGAGGACTTGGCTACTGCTTTTTACAAGCAGTATCAGTACAATGCTGACCTCGCTCCTACACGTACCTAACTCCAGGGTATGTCGCTAGGATCGGGAGAAGGTTTTAAGGAGTACGCGCAAAAGTGGAGAGACCTGGCTGGCAGGGTGCAGCCACCGTTGACGGACCGTGAGCTTGTTGACATGTTCTTGGGAACCCTGTCTGGTCCATTCTTTAACCACCTGATTGGTAATTCTTCTGCAGGGTTTACAGACCTCATTCTGACTGGTGAGAGGATCGAAGCTGGTATCAAGTCGGGGAAGATACAGAAAGGCGCGTCCTCAAGTTCTGAAAAGAAACCGTTCAAAAAGGAATCTAGTGCTGTTTATGGGTCAAGGAAACAGAATAAACCGGAATGCCGCCAAGCTGTCAACGCGGTGGTAATTTCAAAGCCTGTTGCTGCTCCTCAGCAATATAACCAACCAAGGGGTGAGAGACCCAAAAGGCGGTACACTCGGCTCAGTATGACCCTCTCTCAGATATTGCCGCAACTGCTGTCAACCAATCTGGTAACTGTCAAAGAAGCTCCGAAGGTAGTAAACACCACATCTCCAAAGTACAACCCCAACGCCCGCTACGCTTATCACTCTGATAGCCCGGGGCATTCTACTGATGATTGTCGGGCTCTAAGGAATAAGGTTCAGGACCTTATTGATGCTAAGGAAATACAGTTCGAGGCGCCCAAAAGGCCCAATGATGTGACTGCTCCCATGCCCCAGCATGGAGTGAATGCTGTGGAAGAAGACCTGTATGTAGCCTCTGTGGATGAGATTGTTACTCCGTTATTGACCGTCAAAAGGAACCTGTTGCTAGCCGGTTTATTTCCGGGATGTAGTAAAGGTTGCCACCTGTGTACTATTTCCCCTGCTGGTTGTCCTTTGTTGAAGTCAGGCGTCCAAAACCTGATGGATAATAAAGAGATCTTGTTTGAGAAGGTTGTTGTTCCTGCTATCCCTGCTGAAGAAGTTTCTATTGTCACCATTTTCAACAAACCTCTTAAGGCTCCCTCAAAGAAGCCTGTCAAAATCCTGTCTACTCAGAAGGTTGCACCTATCATCATTACTGTTCCAGGGCCCATCCCTTATGCATCTGACAAAGCTGTCCCGTGGCACTATGGGGCAGATGTTTATGTGCTTGGAGTAAAACAAGAGTTTGATACTAGTACCGGCGTCAGTAACATCATCGGGCCTGCCAAAGTCACTCGTAGTGGTAGGCTCTTCTCACCAGATATTGCGCCACCAGCTTCATTTGTGAGGGCTTATTATTGGTCATTTTCATATATCATGAATAAAAGCATTGGACGTTTTTTCGCATTTCAAATCTTGCGCTCCTTTTCTTTCTTTATATATTGCAAAACAGCTATATTTACACACACTCACCCATACCGTTGCTTCATTTGTGAGGGCTTATTATTGGTCATTTTCATATATCATGAATAAAAGCATTGGACATTTTTTCGCATTTCAAATCTTGCGCTCCTTTTCTTTCTTTATATATTGCAAAACAGCTATATTTACACACATTCACCCATACAGGTTCTAATCCACTCTGGATCTCACTGGTAACGACTCTGCTACTGCCAGTTATGACTTCGAAAATCCGATCAACTTAGCCGAAGACGAAGGTGAAGATGATTGTGAAGTGCCTGGTGAGCTTGCAAGACTGTTACTCCAGGAAGAGAGGGCCATTCAGCCACATGAAGAGCCAGTGGAAACGGTAAATCTGGGTACTGAGACAGACAGAAAGGAAGTCAAGATTGGTGCCAATCTGGAGCTCAGTGTGAAACAACGGTTGATTCAGATGTTGCATGACTATGTGGAAATCTTTGCCTGGTCTTACGAAGACATGCCTGGGTTGGATACTGACATTGTGGTTCATCACCTGCCTACTAAGGAAGAATTCTCTCCGGTAAAACAGAAGGTCCACCGTATGCGTCCGGAGATGTCCGATAAAATCAAAGCCGAGGTTATGAAACAATTCGATGCCGGGTTTCTAGCAGTGACTTCTTACCCTCAGTGGGTTGCCAATGTGGTTCCAGTGCCGAAAAAGGATGGTAAGGTCCGAATGTGTGTTGATTACAGGGATTTGAATAGGGCCAGCCCCAAGGATGACTTCCCTCTGCCTCACATCGACGTTCTGGTTGACAATACTGCTCAGCACAAGGTGTTCTCTTTCATGGACGGCTTCTCCGGTTATAATCAGATCAAGATGGCTCCTGAAGACATGGAGAATACCACTTTTGTTACTCAGTGGGGCACCTTTTGCTACAAGGTCATGCCTTTTGGGTTGAAAAATGCTGGGGCAACCTACCAACGTGCCATGGTCGCTTTATTTCATGACATGATCCATCATGAGATTGAAGTATACGTCGATGATATGATTGCAAGATCCCAAACTGAGGAGGAGCACCTTTACCATTTACAGAAGTTGTTTGACCGGTTGAAGTTGTACAAGCTGAGGTTGAACCCGAACAAGTGCACCTTCGGGGTGAGATCTGGAAAATTGCTAGGCTTCGTCATAAGCGACAAAGGTATTCAAGTGGACCCTGCCAAGGTGAAAGCCATACAAGAGATGCCAGCTCCCAAGACAGAGAAAGAAGTCAGAGGCTTTCTGGGACGGCTGAACTACATTGCCCGATTCATCTCACATCTAGCTGCTACCTGTGAACCAATCTTCAAGCTGCTGAAGAAAGATCAAGTAGTACGTTGGAATGATGAATGTCAGGCCGCTTTCGAAAGAATCAAAGAGTATCTCCAAGATCCACCCATTCTTATGCCACCGGTTGAAGGGAGACCTCTAATCTTATACTTGACAGTACTTGACAGCTCAATGGGGTGTGTGCTGGGGCAGCATGACGAGTCTGGACGAAAAGAGCACGCTATTTATTACCTTAGCAAAAAGTTTACCGACTGTGATACCCGATACTCACTGCTCGAGAAAACTTGCTGCACTTTGGTATGGGCTTGCCGGCTGGGACAGTATATGTTGACTCACACTACTCTGTTGATTTCAAAAATGGATCCAATAAAGTATATATTCGAAAAGCCTGCCTTGTCCGGAAGAATAGCAAGATGGCAAATGATCTTGACAGAATATGATATCCAGTACACGACTCAAAAAGCAATCAAGGGAAGTGTATTGGCAGACCATTTGGCACATCAGGCAGTGGACGATTACCAGTCGATGAACTTTGAATTTCCAGACGAGAATATCATGGTAGTGACGGATTGTGAAGTACCTGGACCGGATGAAGGACCTGAGGAAGGATCCCGATGGTCTATGCACTTTGACGGAGCCTCAAACGCTTTGGGTAATGGTATCGGAGCTATGATCATCTCCCCCAAAGGCACTCATACTCCACTCACTGCCCAGCTATGTTTTAACTGCACCAACAACATGGCGGAGTATGAGGCATGTATCATGGGTCTTCAAGCTGCAATTGACTTAAGGATCAAGTTCCTGAGTGTCTTCGGAGATTCCGCTCTCGTGATCAATCAGATCAAAGGCGAGTGGGATACGAAACACCCAAATCTTATTCCTTATAAAGAGTGTGTGTTGACGTTGATTCCCCACTTCGAAGAAATAACTTTTGAACACTTCCCAAGAGAGGAGAATCAGTTGGCGGACGCGCTAGCTACGATGTCTTCCATGTTCAAAGTCAAATGGGACAATGAGGCTCCCCGGATCATTATCTGGATATTAGATGAACCTGCATATTGTTGTGATCTTGAGGCTGAAGAGGTAACTGAAAAGCCTTGGTATCATGAAGTGAAGAGGTACTTAGAAGCTCAAGAATACCTCGAAGGTGCATCTGTTAATGACAAAAAGTTTCTGAGAAGGTTCGCAGCAAAGTTCTTCCTCAGTAACGGCATTCTATACAAGCGAAACCATGATTCGACCTTACTGCGTTGTGTGGATAAGACTGAAGCCGAAAAGATCATGGCAGAGCTACATGAAGGTACATTCGGAACACATTCCAGTGGACATACCATGGCAAAGAAAATCCTTCGGGCAGGATATTTCTGGTCCACAATGGAAGCTGATTGTTACCAACATTCTCGGACATGTCATAAATGCCAGATCTATGCTGATAAGGTGCACGTTCCTCCAGTTCCTCTGAACATTTTGACAGCACCTTGGCCTTTTGCAATGTGGGGCATTGATATGATTGGCGAGATCAGACCGACGACATCCAACGGGCATCGCTTCATCCTGGTAGCGATCGATTACTTCACGAAGTGGGTCGAAGCAGCTTCCTACGCCACAGTAACCAAGAACGTCGTGGCACAGTTCATTCGACACAACCTGATCTGTCGATACGGTGTACCTGAGAGGATCATTATGGACAATGGTACCAATCTCAACAACAAGATGATCACTGAGCTCTGCGAGCAATTCAAGATACAGCACCACAATTCTTCTCCCTACCGGCCGAAGATGAATGGGGCTGTCGAAGCGGCAAATAAAAACATTAAGAAGATTGTGCAGAAGATGACAGTGACCTACAAATATTGGCACGAGATGTTACCGTTCGCTCTTCATGGGTACCGTACCTCAGCGAGGACGTCAACAGGGGCAACACCCTTTTCCTTGGTCTACGGCATGGAGGCAGTCTTGCCTATTGAAGTCCAGATACCCTCTCTCTGGATAATGAAGGATGCAGGTTTGAACGAAGATGACTGGATCCATACTCGACTTGATCAATTAAACCTGATTGACGAAAAGAGACTCACTGCTATGTGTCATGGTCAGATGTACCAAAAACGGATGATCAGGGCATTTAACAAGAAAGTCAGACCATAAGAGTATCAAGTCGGAGACCTGGTAATCAAGCGCATCATTCTTCCTCAAAGTGATCCCCGGGGCAAATGGACCCCTACGTACGAAGGGCCATTTGTGGTTAAACATATCTTCTCAGGAGGAGCTATGATTCTAACCACCATGGATGGTGACGACCTTCCTCACCCCGCCAATGCAGACATAGTAAAAAGATACTACGCATGAATAAAAGACCCGCTAGGTTGACACACCTAGGCAAAAATAAGGGCTTCCCGGCGAACCAAAAGGGTTCGGGCAAAAATAAGGGATGAAATGAAAAAAAATCTGTACACCCGGCAAGTCGAAAACCTGAAAAGGCGGCTTGGGCAAAAATGGGTATCCCGGTGGACTTAAAACCCGAAAGGTCGGTCCAGGCAAAAGTTAGGGATAAAGCATAATACTATGTCTCATTGGATCACCTCGCATCCAGAATTCGATATCAACTATCAGGTTCAGACGGCATCTAGCAATCAGCCTCATCTGCAACTGAGCAGCAAAGTGATGAGACCCTCGAAGACATAAAGGCGGTAGTAGAGTTGGAACCTAGTGGGATCATTTTTCACATAGCTGTTTTGTTTTCCTTTTCAAAATTGTATAAACTCTATGTTGTTCGGCGGCGTTCTCTTACTAGGACGTCAGCCTCTTGTACATAAACGCCTATTTACAGGCAAAATTCAAAAATCAATACAAATTCACTTTTCCAAACAAGTTGCCAATTGTTTTTCCTTTTTCTATTTTGTTTTACGAAGAACGTCCAATGTTCATTTTTGATATATGCATTTGACACTAATTGCTAAATCATAAATACTTGCATACGAAACAAAGGACTAATTACAGGTGACATTAGAAACAGGGGCAATAATGAGTTGTCTCAGCGATCTAGTTGCTCTGTCCACCAAGGTACCAAAGTAGGTTCGGCTGAAGAACGACCAGGATACCTTCACTCCCGGTAGAGTAAGACCAGAATCAGCAATACTCTCTCCGAGCAGAGTTGGTCTCCAACCAGCCCTGAAAAGGCACAATATCTCCAGCAAGTCAGCAACACTCTCCCCGAGCAGAGTTAGTCTACTGTCAGCCTTAAGGAAGTTGGGTATCCCCAGAAGATCTCAACCTTCCCCAGCGGAGTACACAGAGGTTCCTAAGCAAGCATCCCCGGCAGTCTTGATCTAAGATTGTTCCCCGGTGGAATACCAGACACCCCAGTGGAGCCATTCCCCAGTACAGTTCAAAAATCTCCTCAGGAGAGTTGAATCAATATCCCCAGTAGATTCTGGAAGCTTATCCCCAGTAGATTCTGGAAGCTTATCACCGGCAGAATACACGCATCTCCCCGGCTTTATCCAAAGTTATTCCCCACTAGAGCTTATAACTGGGTTATCCTCAGCTAATCACCACGGAAAGGATCGTCCTCGGCGAAGTTCTTTCTATCCCCAGCGGAGTTCATCTTCCTCAACAAAACATATCAACGGTATCCCCAGCTGAGCTATCATCAAATCTCAGCGAAGTATCTCTTCCCCACAGAGTATTCCCCGCAGAGTAATCTCTCCAACAAATTTATTCCCCAACGGAGTCAACTTCTCCTATCGGTATTCTTGCAATCTTCATCCCCAGCGGAAACGAAAAAACTCTACTCTTCAGCATCAGCCCAGGATTCAACTTCCCGACATTCGTCAAGGATTTATTTTCCTAGACGAAAATACATTCATAGACATTTCACATTATCATACACTATGAAGCATGCATATACGCATCATATCACACGATCTCATTTATTCAAGAGAACATCATGACATCATGCATCTCATACATCATGACATTGCATACAACTGATGTTTTGCCTTTTCAGGAAAAGATCAATCCAAAGATGATTACTATCAACCGTCGCATTTCCATATTCGATTCCTGTATCTAGCCAGGGCATATCTATGAGTAACTGATTGTAGATTCGATACCTGTATCCAGCCAAGGCATGTCTGCATGAAGAGTTTAGAGATTCAATTCCTGTATCCATCCAGGGCATATCTGTAGACGACCAATTCCAGATTCGATTCCTGTATCTAGCCAGGGCATATTTGTGAGTAACTAATTGTAGATTCGATACCTGTATCCAGCCAGGGCATGTCTGCATGAAGAGTTTAGAGATTCGATTCCTGTATCCAGCCAGGGCATGTCTGCATGAAGAGTTTAGAGATTTGATTCCTGTATCCAGCCAGGGCATATCTGTAGACGAAGAATTCCAGATTCGACTCCTGTATCCAGCCAGGGCACATCTATGAGCGATTGTTTGTGGATTCGATTCTTGTATCCAGCCAGGGCACGTCTGTAAGCAACCTTTTGAAGTTCCGGATTTGATTCCTGTATCTAGCCAGGGCATATCTGTGAGTAACTGATTGTAGATTCGATACCTGTAACCAGCCAGGGCACGTCTGCATGAAGAGTTTAGAGATTCGATTCCTGTATCCAGCCAGGGCATATCTGTAGACGACTAATTCCAGATTCGATACATGTATCTAGCCAGGGCATATCTGTGAGTAACTGATTGTAGATTCGATACCTGTAACCAGCCAGGGCACGTCTACATGAAGAGTTTAGAGATTCGATTCCTGTATCCAGCCAGGGCATATCTGTAGACGACTAATTCCAGATTCGATACATGTATCTAGCCAGGGCATATCTGTGAGTGACTGATAGTAGATTCGACACCTGTATCTAGCCAGGGCATGTCTGCATGAAGAGTTTAGAGATTCGATTCCTTTATCTAGCCAGGGCATGTCTGTAAGCAACCTTTTGAAGTTCAAGATTCGATACCTGTATCTAGCCAGGGCATATCTGTGAGCAATTGATTGTAGATTCGATACCTGTATCTAGCCAGGGAATATCTGCATGAAGAGTTTGAAGATCAACCCCTGAAATAGGCCAGAAAATTATCTTTCTTCCTCAAAATACGCAAGTTCTCGCTAAGGAATCTCTTACGCGATCGACACCTTCCGATGGCATCTGTAAGCCCATCTCCACAACTATCCATTACACTTCAAAATGGCATCTATAAGCCCATTCTCGACAAGGTCCTGTCCCATCTAGATGGCATCTATATGCCCATCCTCCTATCCACCATCTCTCCAAATGGCATCTGTAAGCCCATTCCCACCATCACATTGCTGATACTACACCATGCGAGTGCAAATTTCTGGGCACTTTAGTGTTCAATCATCTTCCACCTTCGGATCACGAAAGGCACGCAAGCCAATCTACATCCTCAGGTCTAAGAAGATTGAACAGTGGCAACTGTTGTACCCCAAAATTTGCCCTCCCATATTCTTCAAATGGATCAAAGGGTTGCCCAGTCCAATTGCATCCTAACACAGTCAAAATTAGGGTTTTGGCTCTTGCAAGGAATTTGTGGTTTTCAGTGGTCCAATCAAGTCCCATATGCCTATATATATTGTCAAGCACCTACATGGCAAGTTTCAAGACTCACTGGGTCAAGCTGCACAGTCAAAAGTCCCATTTGCTTCACAATCAACTACAGGGGTAAAATGGTCATTTTACAGTCAAAAGTCAAAATTGTTGGTTAACATCTTATTTTGAAGCCACGATCATCATTTGATCAAGTCTTGATCATGATTCCATAAGCATGGCTCAAAAATTATCAAAGATGCAAAAGTTTCTATTTTTGGACAGCTGAAAAGTCAACTGTAACTTGACCAGGGCATAACTTTTTCATGGTTCATCAGAAAAATCCCATCCAATTCTCATTTTGAAGGGAATGACATTTCCTACAACTCATAATCACATTCCAAGTCCAAGAAATACTCTCACAAAAGGTTATCAATTTCTACATTATAGGTCAATTTCAAAAGTCAACAAAAGGGCACTTTAAGTCAAAGACCATAACTTGAGATTGGTGAATCAAAATGACATGGGACCAAAGGAATTGGTTAGAGGACTTCAAGACCATTACAAAATGTCAAAGAACATGTTCATAGGATCAAAATTGAGCAAGATATGGATTGGAGAAGTTGGGAAATTTTTTGGAATTTGCAAAAGTCAACTTTGCCCAAAACACTTCATTTTTGCTAATGGGCCTCAAATTCTTTCTTGAAACATTGCCCAAGGCTTATGCACGACCCATTAAGCTTAAATTGATTTATTTTCTTATTTTTAATTAATTAATTGAATTTTTATTAATATTAATTCATTTAATTGATTTTAATTGTAGGAAAATTCAAAAGATATGGTTTTCAAATCTTTTTGTGGAGCAAATATGACCAACACATGCTGAAGATTTTGTTTGCCAATCAAGGGGACCAAAACATCCAATTTTAGCAAGTTTTGTCAATCAAAAATATGCAAAAAGATTTGATTGAAAATCAAATATGCAAACATGAATGCAATGGATTTTTGGACCAAGATTTGACCTAAAACCATTCAGCTATAAGAGCATAAGCAAAACCTAATTCCTCACACGTGCAAAACTGCTGCAAAGAACCCTTATCAAATTGAAAAAATTCCAAGAAATCTTGAAACTGAATTCCACCTTCCAGGCCCTTTCAAGGAGATTTAAAGATTTAAACATATTGCTGGAACTCTCAGGAGTCTTTTGGAATCAAAATCAAGGGCTGAAGCTTGAGAAATCACACCAAACAGAATCACGGTTTGTCAATATTGTTCAAAATCGAAACTCCCAATTCATGAACATTTGATATGATTTAAAGCTTGTTTTATATTGCTTGCATCCATACAAAGCTATTGATATCAATTAATTGGATTATCATGTACAGAATTGTGATTTGCCATTAACGACTTTTAGGGTTTTTGAGTTTTTGAACTAGGGCTTTGCTGCACAAGTAAAATCAGGACCAATGATACCCATGGTTGAACTCAGAAGGACAGGACGAACTTAAACCAACCCTCGCGCCCTATTTATATAGCCTAGGGAGCTAGTCGCTATTTTTGGTTGTTTCACTTTGTGGGGGTTTAAAACCCCCGCTATTTGTTTGTTTTTCTTACAGGCCAACGAAGAAGATGACGTGCTGGCAACATGTGGTTGGTCTATTCAAATATGACGCGCGCGTTTTGGTTAATTTCTAGCATGTGTTGTTATTCTATATAATATATTCATTGCATATTGTTATAACAAAAGCGTGCAGTTGGCTCAGTGGAAAGGGACGTGTCTGGCAATCGTTGGGACCTGGGTTCGATTCCCAGGTCCACTCAATAATTGTTTCATATTTTTCCTAACGTGCTCCTGTGCAGGATTCTCAAAACATTCCATCATGTGACCTCACCAATCAGTGTGCCATGTGTCCTTGTGCCTCCATCCAATGATCAAAAGGTGGATGACCACCATGTTCCAGTCAATGAGCACGCACCTGATTACCAAAGTCAACAAAGGCTTAGGCTTATTGGGCCTAAAATCTGCAACAACACCTCCATTGGGTCCAACACACCCCCCTGGTTCTTTCAATTTTTCTTTTATTTTCCTTTTACTAATTTTCATTAATCATTATTAATTATTATTATTAATTCATAAATTAATTATTTTTCATAATAAATTCAGAGATCAAAAATTGTAAATATTTTTATTGTTTATTATTTTTACTATTAACTATTATTTTTGTAAATAAATACTAACAAATAAATTAGTTTAATTAGGTCAATTTTAATCTTTTTTTTAATAAATAAAAAACAATCTAGAATTAGGGTTTTCTTGACTTTTTATTTTTCATAAAACATAAAAAACACAAAAAAAAAACATTTTTTTCTTTTTTATTAAATAATTAATTAGTACTAGGTTTAATATTTTAATTAAATTTCAAAAAAGGACCCAAACTTAAATTCTTTTCTCAAAAAGGGCCAAAGCCCTAAAGACGTCCCGATTCTATTTCTTTTCGCGCATTATTCTTATTTTTTATTATTTATGTATCTGCTCAGAGGATGTAATAGTTAATTAGGTTTACCGCTTTCTTTACTTTCCGCATTTATTTTCAAAACGGGTTATGTTTTTGGCGATGTATAGACCCGCGCCTTGTAATAGCGTAGATTCATATTTCTGCACTTTATTTTCCGCACTCTTAACTGTTAATATGCATGAAAGAATGTATGACAAAATAAAATCAACTCTTAGATCACCAAATAACATGTACAAGACAATTTAACTGAATTCAACACACAAGCACATGCCACTCCTAGGGTACGCCTCATTGGTTTCCTAGAACGTGGTCGTCAAGTATAGGGTGTCTTAGAGGTCGCCCTCTTGTCTAAAGATCCCGTTGCCTCGAAACGGTTGCCTCGGATAAAAGGATCTAGGACATTAGGGTTACTTCTAAGGTGTCCTACTATTGCTTTGGTGACCACAATGTCCCTTAATCGAATTGACCTGAATACCTCCAACGACGGTGCTACCTACTTCTCAATAGTGGGATAGCGCTGTTTAAAGGACTCTTACACAGCCTAATTTCTTAGGGTAGGTAGATCTCCTGGGTACTTGCTCTCTCAAACAAACAAAAATACTTTTCACACTAACACTTTCAAAAAAGTTTTCAAACAAATTTTTCATACACTCTTGAGGACAGATACAAGAGTTACTCAGAAATCTTTCAAACGAAACTTTTTCAAAACCCACACACACTTGAATAGTAAACAATTTTTGAAAACATAAGAGCAAGTACCTAAGAGCCCGTGGATAACCACGGATAGAAAGGGTGCTAACACCTTCCCTTTGCTAACAGTCAGTTCTATTTCCACCGATCACCCCTTCCACTTGGAATTTTCTCTTGACCAAAAATGATGTCATGAAATAGACCTCTTGAAAGACATTTTGAAACTTGAACCATTCAAAATATCCAAAAATTGAGAGAGTTATGAATTGTTGAAGTTGGCAAAAAATCATGAAATGACCAATAATCTTTTGTATCCTTAGGGCATCTCCCATCCATTTTCTCACTTTCCATATAAAAGAAGGGATAGGGTTCACATCCTCAAGATCATTATGGAAAAAGAGTGGGCTCAAGGTGATAAAAATTGACCATGTTATGATTATTTGAAGTCACACATGAGAAATTGGGGGGTTCATCTGGAGGACTTGTAATCTTTCTTCATCATCAAGTTTCTTCCACATGAAAACAACTTGAAAATTTTCAGGTGATTTGTTAATAACCATTTTAAGAGAAGGATGTCTTTGGAATCACTCAAAAATACCAAAAAATGAGCAAGATATACTTCTTTGAAGTTCAAAACCCTAGCTCCTAGATCAAGAAAATGCTTTGAGGAACCTTGACAAATTTGAATCACCTTCTTGTACCAACACTCTTGCTTTGTAAATAGAAGTTATTGGGGATAATAATGAGAATTCATAGCCACAAAAACCACTTCCATATCTTGAGGATTTAGATAAATATGAATTTGTGATCAATGGGAACAAGGCCTTGTCCAACCATGACAACTTCTTCAATCAATCCCTTGCACTTTTAAATAAATCTTGATATCTTAGAAATGTAGTGAACCAAAATAACCTTGACATGCCATCCCTTCCAAAACAACTTCAATGGTGAGGTTTGGACTTCTCAAGCTTTATTGACTAGGGCATGGAAATAAACTCATGAACCCATGGAGTAACTTGCTAAACCCCATTGCCTTTACCTACATTAGTAACAAGTAAGACAAACCAACATTGAATTTTATTAATTAAAAGGAAAGATCAACACAAAATATTCACGATCACAAAATAAAACAAGTCAAAGTGCTTGGTGATTCCTCAAAGAGCAAAGCTAAAGATAGGGATGAGAACCAATAACCCTAATGTGATCTTGTTGTGATTGAATCAATATGGTATGATGAAGGGATCTTAGGGGGAAAAATTGGGGTACAACAAGCCTAAGAAGTAGGAGCTTTCTTTTTCACACAAATTGAAACCTTTAGTCAAAACTTGGGGTTGGGTAGTCTCTCAGTTAATTCAAATGCCCATTCAGTCGAAAACTTTCACTTCATATACAACGAATGACATCAAAACATTCCTTTGGAATCAAAAGACAGTGATCGTTCCTTATCACATAGGAAGTCATTATCTCTCAAAAATAAAAGCCCATTAAGTCAAAACTTACGAAGGAGACTTAAGAAAAACTGGGGCATCCCGCTGACTGTAATCTCAAAAACAAGAACAGTCAGGCTAAATCATGGATAATAAATCAAAAAAGGGGTCACTACAAATCCTCAACAACATGGAAAATATGGCAAAAAATGACTGCCTTCCAACAAATTTAACTTGTATGAACCATCACCAAAACGTCATTCCAGACTCGATTGGAGTCCAAACGCACAATTAACTGAGTTTAGGACTAAAGAACATCACGAAGAACGGGTGGGTAAAAATAAACTTTGAGCCTTATCCTTTGTTTCTTAAACCGTGAACCAAGCCACGTTACAAACCTTTAAAATTCCTATTGAAGCATGGGTTAGTTCAAAATCATACTGTTACCAAAGGTATCCTGACTCCTGTAACGCTTACTCTAAACCCTTAATTTGAATTCACATTCTTACAAAAATTTCTTTTATCTACTAAAATGCATTTTCAAAACTTCAAGACAAGTATAAAATTTGCATTATTTGAATATCGTTGTTTGCATATAGCTATTTGTTTGACAACTGAGAAATTCACACGAAGAATATCCAGTGAACACAACCTCTCTCATTGAACAAAATCACTTTAAGTGGGAAGACACTTCCAATAACAGATCTCCTATAAGCAGGGGGCATGACGTGTCACTGTCCAACACATCTGGGGCAGTCCAGCTAAGTTTCCATGAAATCTCTCAAGAAATGCTGAATATACCAGGGGAAGGTCTGTATCTGAATCACTTGGGGCATTAAACATGAATTCCAATAAAAGGTCACGTACGATCAGGAAAACATTTTTCTGGCAATGATATAACACTTGTTACTTGGGGAAGTGACAAATCCCTCACAAAATCCTTTTCATAGGGTGATCCCCAGCCATAGTTTCAATCTTTGAAAACTTTTACCCAACTGAGTTGAGCTCAAGAATCCTATAGGATTTCTGCCAAAAGAAAACACCTCTCCAGCAGATTAGAAACCGGGTTTATCTCCCCAACAAACTACAAATTACCCAGCTTGAATTTTCCTCTCAAACAATTACAAATCAAGGGACCACAACCCCTCTTCCTCAATAGACTCTTCTATAATCCCTAGCAAGTTACTGTAAATCCTGGACACGATCAGATAACAGTTCAACTTCATCCTTTCAAGCAAGTTACGGTGAAGCCTAGACCCGACCATATATCATTTCAACTTTATCCTTTCAAGTAAGTTATTGTAAAGCCTGGAGTTCGACCAGATAACAATTAACTTCATCCACCTCAGAAATTTGCTTTAGAGCCTGGAATCCGACCAGATAGCAGTTTAATGTTAGTAAGTTGATGTGAAGCCTAGAATCCGACCAAATAACAGTTTAACTTCACTCTCCCAAGTAATTTTTTGCGAAGCCTGGAATGTGACCAGATAACAGTTAATTTAATCTTCCCCAGTAAATCACTGCGAAGCCTGGAGTACGACCAAATAACAGTCAACTTCATTATCCTCAACAAATTGCTGCCAAGCCTGGATTTCGACCAGATAACAGCTAACTTTCCTTTCTCTTCAGTCAGGAATAACTCCCGAGTAGAGCAACAAATAGCTAAGACTCCTAAACTCTTTTCCCCAAGCGGAAATCAACACTCTCCACAGAATTTTTCTTCTCAAGCGAAATCAACATTCCCCAGCAGAGTTCTCCTCAAAGAATAAAAAAAGGAATCCCCAGCGGAAACATTCTAAAAAACAAGGTCTGGAAAGATGTGTATACTCTTCATGGCCAACGATTGTCTGGGATTCAGCTTCCCAAAATTCCCCAAAACTTGTCAAGGATTTATTTTCCAAGACAAAATTACATTCCAACAACATTTCATACATCATATTTACATAAATGATAAATGCATACAGCATAATCTCATTTATTTTGAGAAACATCATTACGCCATGCATTTCATCCATCACGACATTGCATACAACTATTTCTTTACCTTTTCAGGAAAATATCAACAAATAAGTGTCAATAGTCTGTAAATTTCTCTAAGACAAAATCAAGCTTGGATTCCTTTATCATCCTCTTGGAGTAGCAATCATTTCATATTCCTTCATCATCCGTTGAGGTAGTAATCGTCCAAGATTCCTTAGTTATCTATTGAGGTAGTAATCTTCCAAGATTCCTTCATCATCCTTTTGGAGTAGCAATCATCTCAAATTCCGTCATCATCCATTGAGGTAGTAATCGTCTCAGATTCATTCATCATCTGTTGAGGTAGTAATCGTCCAAGATTCCTTCATCATCCTCTTGGATTAGCAATCATCTCAGATTCCTTCATTATCTATTGAGGTAGTAATCGTCTTAGATTCCTTTATCATCCATTGAGGTAGTAATCATTTCATATTCCTTCATCATCTGCTGAGGTAGTAATCATCCAAGATTCCTTCGTTATCGGTTGAGGTAGTAATCATCGAAGGTTCCTTCATCATCTGTTGAGATTAATACCTGAAGCCAGACAAGACAATTATCTCAACGACCAGCATTTTCAAGTTCCAGATTAATACTTATAACAAGCCAGGAAAACTATTTGTGGGCGAATGTGTCGTACCCCAAATTTGTCCTACCTCGATAATTTCGTTCTTCGAGATTAAAATAAAAGAAACATTTAATTAAGGATGGTACATCAATATCTGATGGCCCGTTTTTATCTAAGAAAAGGGGTGTATTTTAAAATGGGGCTTTCTAAATCAGAAAGACTCATAAATCTGTTCGCGACGCATGTTGGCCCATGGCCCATGTAATTCAAAATAGCCCATGCAATTCAAAAGGAAAATAATAAAGTTATTACTAAGTTATTAAATTATTAACTCTATTTAAATTTAAGTTACTATTAATTAATAAGTGCTACATAAGGGTTCATTGAGTATTATGTTGTTAGTTGGAAGAATAGGTGAAAACGTTAAATTTGAAGTCCATTAGACTTCGTTTGGCCCATTTATTTTGGGGTTTGAATAACGAAAAGGGGGTATAGTTACAAATTACAGGTGCATTAAAGTTTTGTTAAAACTAACATATGGGTTGTTTTTATCATTTGTTGTTGTATTTTAAGAAAAAAATGTTATTATTGGCTATTTTTACAAAATAAATTTATTATCATTATTAAAAACATTTTATTTAATTTTTTTCATATAATTAAGATTTGTTATAATGATCTCTTTTATAAAAGAGGGCCTCGTATTGGGCCCAGGGCATAAAAAAATTGGTTTTGTAGTATTAAAAATATATATTGTTGCTGAAAAACGCAAGGCCAAATTAAAAGTAGCAAACGCGCATGCTGGCCCAAATGGACTAACAGCCACTGTTACAATCAAACCCAATCAGACCATGATTTTTGCAAACGACATTTATTGTTTAGATTGTAATTGAAAATCGAATCAAATACCAGCATCTAACTGAATCTGAAAATGCTTATTAACAAATTGAATCAAAAATTGCTTATTACAGATACAATCTAAAAAAGTCTAAAACAAAACCATATCCAGAATATCACAAAAATCCAATTGAATCAGTTTCAAATCTAAATCAATATTATTACAAAATCAAAGAGATTACAAGATTTCAGAATCGTGTTAAAATAAAAATATGAAAATACAGTCGTATGTGATGGTAGAACAGAATCAAATCTTACAAACAGAACACAATGTATCAATAAAGGCTTTCAATCCCTAATTGACATAATTTGTAACTGAAGATTAAAAGGAAAAAACCCTAACTATATAAGAAAAGGGAGAAAGTCATAGAAGGGGGTCGAGGGTTTTATAGAGAAAAATGGATTTTAGAGACGGAGAGACCAAGAATTTGGAAGATCCCTTTGCCTTTAAGGATCCAGAACAAAAGTGATTAGAGTTTCCAAATCGGAAACCCTAATCACCTTTGGACGCGGCCACCGCTTCCACATCCACTACCGTATTTAATCATTCACCGTCACCATATCCACAAACCTGCAGAATCTAAGAAGAAGAGGAGATTAGTGCCAGAAGGTTCAAAGAAATCAGGATCAGAAATCGCTCGAAAGAGGTAAGCGGAACATAGCTCTTTGTTTTTCATTTCTGCATTTTGATACTATTATGATTTGGGGATGGTGAAGGTTGAGTTCAAGTTGGGGAGATAGTGGGTTTGAGCGCCGCCGAGGGGGTTTGGTTTTAGGGTTTGATGTTGGAGAGGGTGGAAGAGATAAAGGGTTGGAATGAAAAGAGAGAAGACTATAATGAACGATACTGTAATGAAATGAAAAATAAAAATGTTAAATCCATTTCAATCTCATGCGCGCCGGTCCATAATATCTAGTGTACTCCCTCAGATCTCATCGACATAACTCTGATCAGACGGCTTTTGTACCCCAAAATTTTCCCTCTCATATTTCTCAACACATGGCAAGAGAGGTCCCCAAACTGCTTAAGGAGTTCCAAGAGTTGACTAGACAAACTCTCTCCTAAGGCAGTATACCTCAAACTAGGGTTTCATTTTGCATCAAGATACTTGAGTCCAAAGGATACCAAATGATCACCATTGTCCTAATATGTTCTCAAGATCATCCATGTCAAGTTTCAAGCCTTGCAGAGGAAGTTTGCTCAGTCAATTGCTCAAATGCCTGAAAATCAATTGTGTTAGGTCAAAAGTCAACTGTGGCCCACATACATTCAAACTTCAAGATTTTGGGTCAACATACTCATTTTTAAGTTTTATTCATCACTTGATCAAGGGTTGATCATGATTCCTCAAGGATTGCTCACAATTCATCAAAACCCAAAAGTTGCTAAATTAGGGTTTTATAGGAAAAGTCAACTCACTTTTGACCAAGAATAACTTTCTCATATTTAATCATAAATGACCCATCCAAAGCTCATTTTGAAAAGGATGCAATTCCCTACAATTCATCTTCAGCTCCTAAGTTCAAAATATACACTCACAAAAAGATATGAATTTTGACATCATAAGTCATTTTGAAAAGTCAATAAAAACACCTTTTGGGTCAAAGCATAATACATGAACATGGAAGACTCAATTGAGATGATACCAAAATGGTTGCTTAGGTGACATCCTAATATTTCTAAAAATTCCAAGAACACCTCTCTAGGGTCAAAATTGAGAGAGTTATGCATTGGCCAAGTTGACATTTTTTGCAAAATTGCCAAAAGACAAATGTGCTCAAATTTGCATTTTTTGTCAAATGGGCCTAGTTTTTCATGATTGAATATTGCTTATGACATGGTCCACGATCCGAATCAGCATCCACAAACATTTTTCTTTATTTATTTATTTTATTGTGATTTATATCATTTAAAAGTCAAATTAAATCAAATAAATAGCAAAAAATATCAAAGATTTGTTTTGTGATCAGATTTTGGGTGGAATCAAATCCAATTATTCTAGCAAATCATATCCAAAACGTGAAAAACAAATTGAACCAAAATTGGCATGATTTGGCTTGATATAGAAAGATATCATACAAAGATAAAGACCAAATCAAATCTTCATAATGGACCAAGATTCAGCTCGTTTTTGTTGACCTAATGTGTTGCATTACATATACATAACATAGCCAAGGCAAGAGGGGGGGAGAGAGGTTGTGCAGAGCCAAGAGCAAAACTGAAAAAGTTCAAGAAAAATGGTGATTCAATTTCCATCCTATAGGTCAATCCAAGCGATTCTAACGATACCAACAGACTCCTGGACATCTCCAGAAGGGGTCTCAATTAAGTGCAAGCCTTTTCACACCTGGAATCGTAAGTACAGAGGCCATGGTTTATCCCAAAATTTTGATTTTGATTTCATTGATTTACTCATCATTAGCACGTTTGATTCATATATTATTGTCTATCATTGAGTTTGCAAGCTATTGGTATTGTTTAATTGCGTTTTTAGTACAGGAATCATGATACGCCATTGTTAGGGTTTCTTGGCTTGTTTTAGGGCTTTGCAGTATAGGCTAAATTGGGGTTGGATTCTGGTACCATGATACTCGTGAGGTTGAGACGAGTTGATTGGTACCTTTGAATTTCATTTATATTGCTTGTATAGAATTTTTGAATGACATGGGTTTGTAGCTACAGTGAAGCGTTTGTAGGTAAAAGTATCTTAGGCTAAAACGATGGTTTGGGGAAGAAGACAATGTGCGGCACTCACTCGTTGAGTGGTTTGAATTTTAGCGCGTCTTTTGAATACATTATTGGTTTTTGATTATATTATTTTACTTCCATTATGTAAATAACGAAAACGCGTGGCTCAGTTGGCAAGCGGGTATTAGAAGCGTGCATAAGGACTTGGGTTCGATCCCTAGGTCCCATATTTGTTTCATATTGTTTTTCAACTGGTGATCAAGCGCATTGCATTAGCATACGTCCACCATATGCCATCAAGATCCAACCATCAAACACCTCTCCAGCCATATCCAATGCCTTTCCATTGAAGGTTAACCATGTACCCCAAGTCAACGTGCGCATCAGATCTGGCAAAGTCAAAACAGACCTTAGCCTCGTTGGGCCCAGAAATTCAATTTCCACCCTGTGATACGGTGGGAGAACTGACTTGAGGGTTTTGCGCTTTTATCGCAAATGTTGCGGTTAGCAAGAGTCGCCACCGACTTTTCTTTTATCCAAAAGGAAAGGTGAAAAAGCACAGGAAAGACCTTTGAGATGTTTTCTTGAGTTCGGGGGGTAGATTATGAAAATGGAAGGTATTAACACCCTTTTCATCCATGGTTTTCCATGGGCTCTTAGTTACTTGCTTAGATCACTTGATTTTGTTGTTTGAAATGTGTTTGGTGTGGTTTTGAAAGTATTTCGTAAAAGAGGCCATTCGTTTAGGCAATCTTTGTAATGATTCTCGTTCGTAAGAATGTATACAAAGATGTTTGTCTTTTGAAAATGTTTTCAATGATTGTAAGATGTTTTTGAAATGTGTGTGTTTGTTTTAAAAATAGAAATGATAGTTGTTTTGAAATAGAGCAAGTAACTAGAAGTAATCTACCTACTCAAATGTCTTTCTTATGTATTTTCTATTCCTTTTACATTGTTGTCTTACCATTGATTTGGTAAGCAACCCTATCTTTGGATGTAAACGTGACGGGCGTGGGTCATCGTATAACCATGATTAGCAATGTTTGCAAAGTATCTTAGCGTTTTGAGGGACCAAGATCATTTTGTAAGGAAACTTTTGAATAGCGTCATCGAGGGACTATGATCTTTATATTTGTTTTGTTTTGCCAAGACACTTCGCATGCGTAATATGGTCTTTTTTGTTTTAGGAAACCAAGTGGAGAAACCCTAAGGATGCTTGTGTGCAAGTGTATCATTTTCATGATTTGATTTTGTCTTGTATTTAGGGTTTTCTATTTTTCTTTGTTTTGATCTTGTCATACAAACCCTAATTACTAATCATGGCATATAAAGCGATAAATTGCATAATGTAAATATTTCTAAGCTATTACAACAATTTATGGGAGGGGGGAATACAAATTTGAATGGGGATTCGCAAAAATATAAACCTAAATAAATTATTACAACCAAATCAAATTTGTACGAATTAGAATAAATACAATACAATATTTAAAATGCAATACAATATACATGTAAGAAAAGATTTTTTTGTTTTGTTTTTATGTAAAAGAAAATTTAAATCTAAGCATAAAAATGTAAGGAAAAGAAATTAATTTTTTAGAAGGGGTCTTAACCCTAATATCTATTTTTTTAAAGAAAATAAAGTTCTTATATATGATTTTTTTAAGTATTTTGTATTAGAATAATAAATAATATTGTATAAAAGTATAAAATTTTTGTATATGCAAAAATAAATATTTATAAGTATGAAATGAAAAATAAATTAAACTAAATATGTTTTAACTATATTTTACAAATTTATTAAGAAAAATATATGATATCTATTAAAATAAAATATATTTTTATGTGAAAAATAAACTAAAATAAAATAAAAATGCAATATTATGAAATTTACATTTTTTTGGGATTTTTATGTATCAAAGAAAATATTTAATATATATTAAAAATAAAAATAAAACGAATAAAATAAAAATATAAAAAAGGTTGGCAGGGGGTGATCTAGCAAAGCTGGTATTAATGTTAGCAAAAAAACATGGCCCAAAAGAGTAAGCCCAACCTGCAAAAATAACAAAATGAAAAGGAAAAAAAATGTGAAAAAACATAAAAGTAGCGCCCAGGTTCGACCCCAGGACATGGGTCTCACCAGTGCGCTACTTTGCCATTGGGGTGGCTATACATCCATTGTCTTAAGGAAAGCAAAAATAATATAACACAAAACAAGTCATTGCCCTGTACTTCAACTTCTTCCTCAAGCTTGGCCAGACATCCTATAACTCTCTCATACTTCCATGAAAATGAAAACTCATAACATGAAAGTTGTAGTATTTGAACTCACGATTCCAACCATATAAGTTATGTGAACTAACAATCAAAGGTTAGAAAGAATTTTAACAGCCCTAAATTTAAACCTAATATTTTCAGAAACTTCAAGTTCTAAATTCTCTCAACTCAAGTAAAATAAATGCAAGATAAAGGTATGTACAGTTTCTATGTGATGAGGACTACATTTTTTATTCACAAATCGTGGCCTATGGTTGCATGTACAAGGAGATAGAGTTTGAGATTTTACCTCCTTCAGTTGGAATCGTGGATGGAACTAGAGTGAGTTTGATGGAGGCCTGATGCTTTCTTGAGCTTCCTTGAACTTCCCTGAATGTATTCCAACCATTGCCTTGCTCTGAAAGTGCCTGAAACTCCTTGGCCAAGTCAAACTGCAAGCTTTGAAAGCAACAATGGCAGATGATGGAAAAGTGATTACAGAACAGGGATGAAGGTCTGGATTAGTTTGATATCAAGTAGGTAAGATGTTTTGATGGTCAAGAAAGGAAACGCATGAGCCAAATAGAAGATGGGTATGCTTATGCCAAAACTGCAAGTTTGGACAAATTTCTGGTTTTTTTTTTGCTTAAGAGTGTTTTAGGCCTCAACTTCTCGTGTCCTAAGTTGTATTATGTTTGTATATTAGTATGGAATTGGTTTCATGTCAAACCTCTAACAGTTGTGCCAGTTCTAGCCTTTTTGCCACTTTTCTTGCATTTGAATTAAAGTGAATGGACAATGCTTGCCATGCTTGTACTTGCTCTCTTAGGGTTGGTATCAGCTTGTACAATTTGCTTTAGACCTGTGAGACTTGTATGTACAATGGAGACAGGTGCAATGCTCAAGAATTGGAAAGTGGAAAAAGTTGTGCTTTTTCAAAATGGCAATGTTCACTTTATGCCATTTATGGAATTACAACTTGGATAATGGTTCTAAGGCATGGATCAAAGCTTTTACAACTGAGTAAGCATTAAATTAAGGAGTGAGGAACAAGTTTTGGACCTGTAAAGCATGGATTAGGCAGCATAGGTACTAATTGCAACTTTGTTCTTCATGAAATGGCTTGGACAAAAAGTGAGAAATTTCCAACTTCATCTCTTCGATTCTCCTTACTAAAAAATGATCTTGAGGAGTTCTTGGACATTTTGGAAAGCTTGCAATGTGCTATATAACTCATCTTTGAAATGAATTTTGAGATACCTCTTGAAACTAGGTGAAAATTTTCCATAAACTTGGGTCCAAAACCTGCCTAAATTAGGGCAAAATTTCACTAAGTTATTTAGTTCATGACTATGTATTCATAAATTTATATCTTGAGATCCAAGCATCTTTAGGGAAAAGTGTGTGAAGAAAAGTTGTAGATTTCCTGGAGGTCTACAACTTTCATATTGGGAACTTTCTTTGAATCATTATGCATCATGGTGAAAAAGTGACCTAAAGTTGAGAAAAAATAAGAAATTTTATATACTTAGAAAATTTTCTAAGTTAAAAATTTTTTCAAATTCAAACCCTAATCTTCAAACTTGGATTTCTTGATGAACAAGTTTCACATTTTGACATGTTTTGATGAATTGTGACCCTTGGCACTTGATTTTGACCAAAAAGTCAAAGTTTGACTTTTCAATGTACAGTTGACTTTTGATCAGTTGACTGCAAATTTAATCTGTCAATCCAATGAAATTGAAATGTTTTTAGCCATGTAATAATGTCAAGATGATGCAATTTAATCCTTTAAATCATGCTTCAAATCAATTGGTCATTTTCTAGGTCAAAAATTAGAAATTGCCCTTCCTCAGTCAAAACCCTATTTTTGACCATTTTGCCCCTTTTGGTGGTTTGATCAAATTTCTTGAGGAATTGTGATCCAAACTTGACCAAGTGATGCATATAATCTTAAGATGTTGATGTGGATCAAAGATTATGAAGTTTGACTGTAAATTGACCATGGTTGACTTTTTCCCTAATACAACTGATATTTAGGTCAATTATCCAATTGACTGATCAAAAATATGGTTCAAGGCTTGAAAATTGTCATGAGTAATATTAGGGGTCCAAAATGATGTTTGAAAGTCACATGAAGTATTGATCGTCCAAAAATACTTGTGCAAACTCAAACCCTAATTTTGGGTGATTAGTGCATGATGAGATGTCTTGAGCTGATCTAACCCTAATCCAGTCTTTGAGTAAAAGAGATCTTGTGAGAAAAGTCTTGATGAATGAGAGGGAAAATTTTGGGTTACAGCAGCTTCCCCTGTTCAATCTTCTTAAACTTGAAGAGTTAGATTGGCGAGCTTTGCCATTCGTGACTGAAGGTGAAAGATGATTGGACACTAGAGTGCCTATAAATTTGCACTCGACAATGTGTATTTGAGGGAATGGGCTTAAAGATGGAATTTGGAGAAATGATAGAATCTTGTTAGAGATGGGATTATAGATGCCATCCAAGAATGTTTGTTGGATTGTAAATTGTAAGCTGAAAGAATGAGCATCAGAATGGTGTCCGTGTCTGGAACGTATCTGAGTTGTATCTGAATTTGAATGTTGAACAAGTATCTGAGTGGGTAATCTGAATGAGTATCATAATGGCATCCGTGTCTGGAGCGTATCCGAACTGTATCTGAACTTAAAATTTGAATGAGTATCAAAATGGCATCCGCATCTGGAGCGTATCTGAACTGTATCTGAACTTGAAATCTAAATGAGTATCAGAATGGCGTCCGCATCTGGAGCGTATCTGAACTGTATCTGAACTTGAAATCTGAATGAGTAATAGAATGGCATCCGTGTCTGGAGCGTATCCATACTGTATCTGAAAGTTGAATCTGAATGAGTAATAGAATGGCATCCATGTCTGGAGCGTATCTATATTGTATCATGAAAGTTGAATCTGAATGAATAATAGAATGGCATCCATGTCTGGAGCGTATCTACACTGTATCATGATTGCACATTGTTAATGATAACTGTTAATCTTATCTTGAAAAGGGTAAAATGTTAGCTGAAACACACAAAGTTATGCTGCATGAAATGTGTGATGCAATGTATTTGTTTTATCAATATTTTTGATATATGGATATAATGTATGTGCATGTAAGCTGATTTGTTGTATTGCTGTCGGATTGGGGAAAGTAAATCCCTGACTGCTGCTGAGGATATGTTGAATTTTCAGGTCTTGGAGTTTGAAGTATTGACAAACTCTTGTTGAGAAAAGTAAATTCCGTTGTGAGGGCAATGTCATGTACTGCCTTGCCAGACCCGCTTGGAGAATCCAGAGAATTTTGACTACTTCTATTGGGGATTAATAATTTGAGGTTTTAGTTCCACCGGGGATCTAAATGACGTACTGTGGGGATTGCTTATGGAATATCCCAGAGACGTTTCCCTATCCTTTCAAACTATCAGTAATTGTCTTTCTCATTTTGTTTATTTGTAAACAGCAATTATGTTCAAATGCATATGTTCATTAATGAATCATTGGACGTTTTTGCAAATAAAACACAAGTGTAAAGAAAAAGACAAATAGTTTTCTGTACTTTCAAAGAGATATCCTTGTATTGACTTTGAATAAGTGTTTTGTACAAAGGAGACAATCATTCTAGTAAGAAAATGATGCCATAAAAAGCAAGAAAAATTTTATACAAAGAAAGATAGCTATGTGTAATAATCCCATGGGGTTTCCATTCTGTTATAACCTTCGTATCTCCGGATATCTTGTCTATTTGTTGCTTTGTTCGAAGATGATTGAATTGATCAGAAACTCCGAGTTTTTCAGTGGACGTTAGGAGGTTGTTCTCAAAGTGATCCGACGGGACACAGTCATACGCTTTAATTCCCTAACTTTTGCCTGGACCGCCCTTTTGGGGTTTCAGTCCACCGGGAAACCCTTTTTTTCCCAAGCCGCCCTTTCGGGTTTTCAACTTGCCGGGTGTACAGAGTTTTTTTATTTTTATCCCTAATTTTTGCCCGACCCTTTTGGTTCGCCGGGATGCCCTTTTTTGCCTAGGTGTGTCAACCTAGAGGGTCTCTCATGTGTAGTATCTTTTAACTAAGTCCACGTTCGTAGGGTGTGGCAGGTCGTCGCCGTCCATGGTGGTTAAGATTATTGCCTCACCAGAGAAGATGTTCTTGATCATAAATGGTCCCTCATAGGTAGGAGTCATTTGCCCCTGGGATCACTTTATGGCAAGATAATGCGTTTGATCACTAGATCTCCAACTTGATATACTTGGCGTCTGACCTTCTTGTTGAAAGCCTTGATCATCCGTTTTTGATACATCTGACTATGGCAAACGGCAGTAAGTCTTTTTTCATCAATTAAATTCAGTTGATCAAGTCGAGTCTGAATCCAATCATCCTCATTCAAACCTACATCCTTCATAATTCTCAAAGAGGGGATCTGAACCTCAATAGGAAAGATAGCCTCCATGCCATAAACCAAAGAATAAGGTGTTGCCCCAATTGACGTGTGAGTCGTGGTACGATACCCGTGGAGAGCAAATGGTAGCATTTCATGCCAGTCCCTGTAGGTGACTGTCATTTTCTGTATGATCTTTTTAATGTTTTATTTGCAGCTTCGACGGCACCATTCATCTTTGGCCGATAGGGGTATGAATTATGATGTTGAATTTTGAACTGCTCGCACAAGGCGGTGATCATAGTATTGTTATTTTTTGTACCATTATCAGTGATGATCCTTTCTGGGATACTGTACCGGCAAATGAGATTCTGCTTGATGAAGCGGGCAACAACATTCTTAGTAACGGATGCGAAGGAAGCTACTTCGACCCATTTTGTAAAATAGTCAATGGCCACTTGAATGAAACAGTGTCCATTGGAGTCTGTAGGCTTGATCTTCCCAATCATATCGATTCCCCACATAGAAAAGGGCCAAGGAGCCGTCAAGACATTCAGAGGAACCGGAGGTACATGCACCTTGTCAGCATAAATTTGACACTTATGACAGGTTCGAGAGTGTTGATAGCAGTCTGCTTCCATGGTAGACCAATAATATCCTACCCATAGGATTTTCTTCGCCATCGTATGCCCACTGGAGTGAGTGCCAAAGGTACCTTCATGTAATTCAGCCATGATCTTTTCAGCCTCAATCTTATCCAAACACCGGAGCAGAATGGAGTCGTGATTGCGTTTGTATAGGATGCCATTACTCAGGAAGAACTTAGCGGAGAATCTCCTTAGGAACTTTTTATCATTTATTGAAGCTTCTTCTGGATATTCTTGAGCCTCGAGATACCTCTTGACTTCATGAAACCAAGTCTGGTTCACTACCTCTTCAGTATTAATCTCGTGACAATGTGCTGGTTCATCCATTTGCTCAATGGTGATTTGGGGAGCCTCGTTATCCCAATTAAGTTTAAACATAGATGACATTGTGGCTAGAGCATCTGCCAGCTAATTTTCTTCTCGCGGGAAATGCTCGAAGGTAATCTGTTCAAAATGTGGTAGCAATGTCAAAACATGTTCTTTGTAAGGGATAAGGTTTGGGTGATTAGTGTCTCATTCTCCTTTGATCTGACTGATGACCAAAGTTGAATCTCCGAATACATCTAAGGATTTTATTCCCAAATCTATGGCAGCCTTGAGACCAAAGATGCATGCTTCGTATTCCGCCATGTTGTTCGTACAGTTGAAGCAAAGTCTGGCAGTAAAGGAAGTGTGACACCCTTCCGAAGATATGAGCATAACGCCGATACCATTACCAAGTGCATTGGATGCCCCATCAAAGAACAGGGTCCATCGGGATCTTTGTTCAGGTCCGTCATATGGTCTAATCTCTTCACAATCGTCTAATGTCATGATGTCTTCATCCGAGAATTCAAACTTCATGGACTGATAATCTTCTACAGCTTGATGAGCAAGATGATCAGCTAGCACACTGCCCTTTATAGCTTTCTGGGTAGTGTATTGTATGTCATATTCTGTTAGGATCATTTTCCATCTAGCTATCCTCCCAGACAGAGCAGGCTTTTCAAAGATGTACTTTATCGGATCCATCTTAGATATCAACAAAGTGGTATGAGTCAACATATACTATCTTAGCCGGCGAGCAGCCCATGCCAGAGCGCAACAAGTTTTCTCGAGCAGTGAATATCTAGTTTCATAGTCGGTAAACTTTTTGCTCAGGTAATAAATAGCGTTCTCTTTTCGGCCAGACTCGTCATGCTTCCCCAATACACACCCCCATTGAATTCTCTAAAACGTTCAGATACATGATCAATGGTCTTCCCTCGACTGGTGGCATCAAAACATGAGGCTCTTGTAAGTACTCTTTGATTTTGTCAAAAGCAATCTGACATTCATCATTCCATCTGACTACTTGATCTTTCTTCAATAGTTTGAAGATTGGCTCACAAGTAGCTGTCAGGTGAGAAATGAATTTGGAAATATAATTCAGGCATCCCAAGAATCCTCTGACTTCCTTCTCAGTACGAGGAGTAGGCATTTCTTATATCACTTTAATCTTGGCAGGATCAACCTCGATGCCTTTGTTGCTGACAACAAAACCTAAGAGTTTACCGGACCGGACTCCGAATGTACACTTGTTTAGATTCAACCTTAGTTTGTACTCCTTCAATCTCACAAACAACTTTTACAAGTGATCAAGGTGCTCCTCTTCAGTTTGTGATCGGGCTATCATGTCATCTACATAGACCTCTATCTCATGATGTATCATATCATGAAACAAAGCTTCCATGGCGCGTTGATAGGTTACCCCAGCATTCTTCAATCCGAATGGCATCACTTTGTAGCAGAACGTGCCCCACTGTGTGACAAATGTAGTTTTCTCCATGTCCTCGGGCGCCATTTTGATCTGGTTATATCCTAAGAATCCATCCATGAAGGAAAATACTTTGTGTTGGGCTGTATTGTCGACCAGGATATCGATGTGGGGAAGTGGAAAATCATCTTTAGGGTTGGCCCTGTTTAAATCTCTATAATCCATGCACAATCGTACTTTACCGTCCTTTTTAGGCATGAGAATAATGTTGGCAACCCATTGAGGATAGGAAGTGACAGCCAAGAATCCAGCATTGAATTGTTTCATGACTTCCGCTTTAATCTTCTCTGACATGTCAGGTCTTATGTGGAGGACTTTTTGTTTCACTGGTGGGCAGTCTTCTCTTGTGGGCAGACGATGTACCACGATGTTTGTATCAAGTCCTGGCATGTCTTCGTATGACCAGGCAAGTATCTCAACATAATCATGCAATAGCTGAACTAGACATTCCTTGACACTCGGCTCTAGATTAGAACCCACCTTTATTTCCTTTTTATCTTCCTCGGTACCCAAGTTGATTGTATCCAACGGCCCCTCATGAGGCTGAATAACTCTTTCCTCTTTTTGTTGTAGTCTGGCCAATTCCCCTGGTACTTCACAATCTTCCTCACCTTCGTATTCGGCTTGGTAGATTAGATCTTCAGAGTCACTAAAGGCCATAGCGGTATCGTTACCCATGGGATCCAGAATGGAGGGGTACTTGCATTTGTGAGTGTGGGTGTGTGTAAGGGTATAGCCATCTTTAAACAATAAAATGTAAAAGAAAGACAATGAGCACAAAAGGTTTGTATGTGAAAAACGTCCATGATTCATTGAATGTCATATGAAGATGAAATAAAAACCCTTACAAATGGACCATTGTGCCTCGGGTAAGACACAAGGTTTTTAATGTGCGAATTTTTTGTGAATATTACAAGTCCAACAGAAATGTAAAAGATAAATTACTGAGAGATGAAAGTTATTGGGACAAAGTCGTTGGCTTCCCAATTGCGAAGTCCTCCATTGACAGTAGGAAATATCCAATCTTCCAAGTTGCAATCCTCTTCACCATCTTCCACTGCATTGACCTCTCGGTTGCTAATCTTCAAAGGTGGCCCTCCAGCACGGGCACGACGCACAACCTTCTGAGCATTTGAAGTAAACCCTAAGCCAAACTTGTCGGATTTATACGGAATGTATGGAAGCTGTCCCCAGATGGTGCATCCACCCTCTTCTACTACTGTCTTGGCGTCCTTTAGAGATGACATCTGAAGCGGAGGTCTTGTGATCTTGGGGATTTGGGATACCATCTTGGTTACCACTACCTCTTGAGATACTTCTTCAAAATGTTGAAAAGGAATTTCAATGAACTCGCCATCCAACTCCATATACCGGAAAGAATTTAGGTGGCCAATCATGTACTCTTCTTCTCTGTGGACAATGATAATCTTTCCATGGACCGGGTATTGCAGCATCTGTTGTAGTGTAGAGGTGACAACATCGGCATTATGGATCCAGGGCCGTCCTAACAGACAGGAGTAAGAGTGGAGGATGTCCATTACATAGAAGGTTGACTTGAAAGTATGAGTTCCCACCTTTATGGGGACGCCCACCTCCTCGTGGACCATCCTCTTTGAGCCATCAAATGCTCTCACAACTATGTTACTGGGCTTCAAAGTCAGCCCTTCGCAATCCAATCTGTCAAGAGCTTTCTTTGGTAAAACGTTCAAGGTTGAGCTCGTGTCTACCAAGACATGGGCCAGAGTCGTTCCTCTACACTCCACAGAGACATGTAATGCCTTGTTGTTCTTTCTCCCTCTAGGTGTCAAATCAGCATTAGAGAAGCCTAGGCCGTTATCATCTGTCAAACTGGCCACATAATCTTGGAATTGGTCAACATACGTTTCTTGTGGCACATGGGCTGTCTTCAGGAACTTTACCAGAGCTTTCGCATGTGCCTCAGAACACAGCAGCAATGCTAGCATGGAGATCTTGGAGGGATTTTTCCCCAACTGTTCAACCACGTCATAGTCACTCTTCTTTATTATCCTCAGGATCTCCTCCATTTCCTTCTTGGAGGTTTCGGGGATAGCCAGTGGTTGAGCCTTCATCCGGACAGGCTCTTCTTGAATATTTTTCCTCGAATTTCAACAGTAGAAGTGTTGGTAGGGATAACAGCAGGGATCGTGTCGTCTTTGTCAGTAGGAGCACTTACAGGTATGATTATTGGTACAGAGGTAATCTTCGGAACAACCGCGGATCCAAAAACTGCCTTTGGAGGGGCAATCTCTGGAGAGAAGATTCTACCGCTACGGGTAATCTTACTAGTTCCGGCAATATTGCTAATGTTGGAATCTTCTTCTTTGGAGCTCACTTCTTCGGAGGTCAGCCCATCTTGTTTGATACCATGGTAGTAGATTTCTTCACCATAATTCCATGGTACTGTTTTATCTAATTCATACGGGACCGGCCCGGGCATTGTAATTATGAGAGGAGTAGTCTTTGGAACCGATGTAATCCTAACGGGTCTTTTGGGGGCCCTGGAAGGATTGGCGGAGATGGTTATGATTGAGAAGTCTTTAACAAGAACAGGTGAAACAGGATCATTTTCAAACAGAATCTCTCGGTTGTCCATCAAGTGTTGAATGCTTGTCTTCAACAGAGGGCAGACAGTTGGTGAGGATAAGCAAAGATGGCAGTCTTCATTACAACCTGGGAATATACCAGCTTTCAACAAGTTCATCTTAATGGTCGGGAGTGGAATCAAGAGTTCATCCACTGTAGCAACAAACAAATCTTCTTCGATAGCATTGGCATTGTGACCATGCCTAGGCATAGGAGCAGAAATGACCTTTGGTTTCTCGGGCGCTTCAAACTTAATCTCTTTTGCATCTATAAGGTCTTGAATTTTGTTTTTCAAAGCCCAACAGTTGTTAGTGTCGTGCCCTGAACTTTCGGAATGGTATGCACATCTGGCATTCGAGTGATAATGATGGGACGCCGTGTTGGGATTCTTTGGAGCTTCCTTCAAAGTTGCCAAGTTAGATTTCAGAAGATATGGTAAAACCTGGGCTAGCGTCATGTTAATTCTGGTGAATTGCCAGACCGGCCTTTCCACCCTCGGTTGATTACTCCTTGGTTGATCAGATGTAAGCTTTGGGATCATGACGGCCCCTACCATTGGCCGGAGCTCAGCTCTCCCTTGGTTCCTTTATGGATAAACAACAAATATCTCCTTCTTCCCAGCGAAGGGTTTTTCACAGTTGTAGAGGCAGATGAATCTTTCTGAATCTTTCCACTTTTTATGCCAGCTTCCACCCTCTCTCTGGTTAATATTAACTCAGTAAATCCAGCAGATGAACTTCCAATCAAATGGTTGAAGAAAGGGCCTGATAGAGTGCCCAAGAACATATCCACCAACTCCCTTTCAGACAGAGGGGGTTGCACTCTTCCAGCCAGATCTCTCCATTTCTGCGCGTAATCTTTGAAACCCTCATTTGAAGCCATAGCCATACTCTGAAGCTGAGTAAGGGTAGGCGCCAAATCTGCATTATACTGGTATTGTTTGTAGAAAGTTGTGGCAAGGTCTTCCCAGTTGTGGACGTCGGCCCTTTCCAATTGGTAAAACCAATAGAGTTGTATTCCGGATAAACTATCTTGGAAGAAATGGACCCACAAGTATTTCTCGGCAGAGTGCGGCTGAATCTTTCTCACGTATGATCGGAGGTGCATTTTAGGACATGACACCCCATCATATTTTGCAAACAACGACACTTTAAACTTTGGTGGGATCACGATTCCTGACACTAGCCCCAATTCTTCAAAGTCTAGACCTGGTACCCTTTGTATTTCCATAGCGCTTAAACGCTCTTCAAGATGTCTGTACTTATCATCAGCCAGAGGGTACTGTTCCTCATAGTAGTCTTCCTCTTCTTCCTCCTCTTCAGATTCTGACGCAACTGTTGTTTCTTTTCCTTTTCCTTCCCCTTCATCAGATGTTGCTGCGAAATTTAAGGTTCTTCTAGTTTGTCCTTGAAACCTTCTCCCCATGATTACAACACCAGTTGGCTTCTTTTCTTTCTTCTTTTTCTCTTTTGCCAACAAAGTCTTCATCTCCTCTTGTCCTTTGGCCAGGGTTGTGAGTAACTGTTGAAACTGCATGTTTTGAGTTTGAAGATCTTTGATTGTCTGTTCGAGATCCATCTTACTGAAATAAACAGTAGAGAGATGAGGAAACTTGTTGTAAAAGACCTGTTTATGTTATGATGAATGATATGTGCACATGTAATGTTTTTAAGGATTTTAAAAGATTCAAGTTCGTTTTAAACAAAAAGAAACACACGTTATATTAATAAAAATAGAGCTTGAGTACATCAATGCCCCTTGGGAAAAATAATACAACACTCTAAGATAAAAAAAAGTAGTCTGCATCCTCTTTGGTGCTATGTAGGCATTTAGAGTCTGCTCCTCATGAAGTAGCTTAGTGAGTTCCAAAACCTTCTTCTCGCTTGTGTAGAATTGGGCTTCGAAAGTATCTCGCTCTCCTTTGAGTTGTATCCAATCCCTTTGTAGGTCTTCAAGAGATGTGGGCGTGTCAGGATGTAGGATAGTGTATGGAACTTCTCCTTCCTTAACAGGCTCAATAATCACTGGGAGAATGGAAGGATAAGGCATCATAAGACTTTGAGCGCGGGTTCGTACCCACTTGAGGTAAGGCTCAAGAGGTATGGAATTCTTGTGTCCCAAAGTCTTGCTATCCACCTTGTTTAACATCCTCCAAGCTCGGATGAATCTCTGGCGAAGACCTTGATTGTCGTTGTCGTAGTCGAGTACCACGCCTTGAATCAGCATATCATGTGGGCCATCCTTTCGGGCATACCCAAATTTTTTTAATGCTAAGCATGGGTTGTAGGTGATTCCTACGCTAATGCCAAGTAGAGGGACATTAGGGAATTCCCCACAACGGTCAACAATAATAACATTCTCTTTGGATCGAGAGCACCAATGAATATTTGAATGTTTGAGCGTCATTAACCTTTGTGGCCACCTTAATCCTTGCTCATTCTTTAAGACAGATTAGGGAAGATGAGAAATAAACCATCTTTCCATGAGGGGAGTGCAACACATAAGGACACCTCTTTTCCTCATTGTACGAGTGTGAAAAGAGTGTAGGATATCCCCAAGCAATGTAGGCATTGGATTACGTGACATGAAGATTTTGACGGCACTTACATCTATGAGTTGGTCAGGATTGGGGAACAAGACCATTTCATAGATAAGAAGAGCCACAATCTCCTCAAAAGCTTGCAAGTCTAGGGAATTCCAACAGCTTTGGTCCTTCTCAAACAGAAATTTTGCTAAGAAGCCTTTGACACCACTTCTAGTTTCCCAATGAGTTGTGACATTAGATGAGTGCAAGTGCAGGGCTTGAGCAATCTCTTCTGGCTTTGGATCTCTTTTCGTACCATTGAAAGGTAGTTGATTGAGAATAGGAACCCTCAAGAGTTGAGATAATTCTTCCAAAGTAGGCACAAGCTGATAGTCAGGAAATGTGAAGCAATGATGCAAAGGGTCAAAGAACTAGAAGAGAACTTTCATCATATCCTCCTCTGTGTTGGAGGTGACCAAGTTGAGTAGATGACCATGTCTCTCGGTGAATGGAGAGTTCTCAGGGATCCTTGAAGCTAGCTCCTTGAGTTGTGGTGGAATTCTTACAACGTTGATTTGGATAGTTTTCCTGCGAAGTGAATCCATATCCTACAAAACAAGAAAAAAGATGAATCTCCAAAATCCTTGAAATGGTTAGTGGATGCATATGATGTTCATGATGTCCATGATGTTATGTACAAGTATGCATATACAAGCAAATCAAACAAGTTCTTAGTTTAGGCTTGCATGGGGTTTTATAGGTAAGTACCCTCTTGAAGTTTAGTTGGATCAACCTATCCTAATTATAGTAGCGGGGTTCTAAGGAGCTCAATATCACCGGATTGTTTCCTTGTTCATTGTTTCAGCTCAAGCCTCTTTAATGGAGACCGAAATATCCCAAGAAACCAACCCTCAATGAGTGTAGTATCGAGTATCTACCAACTTTGGACTGCACCAAAGTCGGTCATCTCACTACATCCTAAAGGCCAAGTTGGTCAAGTAAAGGGTTCTAGAAGTTCATTAGTGCTTCATGACATCACTCAGCGGCCCCGTATTCTCTTTGATTAACTCAAAGGCTACCGGTAGCCACAAATATGTCACACTAACATAGTTATTGCTTAGACCATGTCGGTATACCCCGCACAGTTTCCACAACGTATTGCTATTTACCTATAATATTTCCAAAATCCAGGTGGAGGATTCAAACCCAAACAAAAAACCATAATGTAAAGCAAACAAGTCAAACAAATTTAAGCAAATAAATGTGATCTAAACCTTAAGGTAACCCCACTTTTAATTAATTCCCTAGCAGAGTCTCCAGTTCTGTGATACGGTGGGAGAACTGACTTGCGGGTTTTGCATTTTTATCGCAAATGTTGCGGTTAGCAAGAGTCTCCACCGACTTTTCTTTTATCCAAAAGGAAAGGTGAAAAAGCACAGGAAAGACCTTTGAGATGTTTTCTTGAGTTCGGGGGGTAGATTATGAAAAGGGAAGGTATTAGCACCATTTTCATCCATGGTTTTCCATGGGCTCTTAGTTACTTGCTTAGATCACTTACTTTTGTTGTTTGAAATGTGTTTGGTGTGGTTTTGAAAGTATTTTGTAAAAGAGGCCATTCGTTTAGGAAATCTTTGTAATGATTCTCGTTTGTAAGAATGTATACAAAGATGTTTGTCTTTTGAAAATATTTTCAATGATTGTAAGATGTTTTTGAAATGTGTGTGTTTGTTTTGAAAATAGAAATGATAGTTGTTTTAAAATAGAGCAAGTAACTAGAAGTAATCTACCTACTCAAATGTCTTTCTTATGTATTTTCTATTCCTTTTACATTGTTGTCTTACCATTGATTTGGTAAGCAACCCTATCTTTGGATGTAAACGGGACGGGCGTGGGTCATCGTATAACCATGATTAGCAATATTTGCAAAGTATCTTAGCGTTTTGAGGGACCAAGTTCATTTTGTAAGGCAACTTTTGAATAGCGTCATCGAGGGACTATGATCTTTATATTTGTTTTGTATTGCCAAGATACTTCACATGCATAATATGGCCATTTTTGTTTTAGGCAACCAAGTGGAGAAACCCTAAGGATGCTTGTGTGCAAGTGTATCATTTTCATGCTTTGATTTTGTCTTGTATTTATGGTTTTCTATTTTGCTTTGTTTTGATCTTGTCATACAAACCCTAATTACTAATCATGGCATATAAAGCGATAAATTGCATAATGTAAATATTTCTAAGCTATTACAATAATTTATGGGAGGGGGAAATACAAATTTGAATGGGGATTTGCAAAAATATAAACCTAAATAAATTATTACAACCAAATCGAATTTGTAGGAATTAGAATAAATACAATACAATATTTAAAGATGCAATACAATGTACATGTAAGAAAAGATTTTTTTTTGTTTTGTTTTTATGTAAAAGAAAATTTAAATCTAAGCCTAAAAATGTAAGGAAAAGAAAATAATTTTTTAGAAGGGGTCTTAACCCTAATATCTATTTTTTTAAAGAAAATAAAGTTCTTATATATGATTTTTTTAAGTATTTGGTATTAGAATAATAAATAATATTGTATAAAAGTATAAAATTTTTGTATATGCAAAAATAAATATTTATAAGTATGAAATGAAAAATAAATTAAACTAAATATGTTTTAACTATATTTTACAAATTTATTAAGAAAAATATATGATATCTATTAAAATAAAATATATTTTTATGTGAAAAATAAACTAAAATAAAATAAAAATGCAATATTATAAAATTCATTTTTTGGGATTTTTATGTATCAAAGAAAATATTTAATATATATTAAAAATGAAAATAAAACGAATAAAATAAAAATATAAAAAAGGTTGGCAGGGGGTGATGTAGCAATGCTGGTAGTAATGTTAGCAAAAAAACATGGCCCAAAAGAGTAAGCCCAACCTGCAAAAATAACAAAATAAAAAGGAAAAAAAATGTGAAAAACACAAAAGTAGCGCCCAGGTTCGAACCCAGTACATGGGTCTCACCAGCGTGCTACTTTTCCACTGGGGTGGCTATACATCTATTGTCTTATGGAAAGCAAATATAATATAACACAAAACAAGTCCTTGCCCTGTACTTCATCTTCTTCCTCAAGCTTGGCCAGACATCCTGTAACTCTCTCATACTTCCATGTAAATGAAAACTCATAACATGAAAGTTGTAGTATTTGAACTCAAGATTCCAACCATATAAGTTATGTGAACTAACAATCAAAGGTCAGAAAGAATTTTAACAGCCCTAAATTTAAACCTAATATTTTCAGAAAACTTCAAGTTCTAAATTCTCTCAACTCAAGTAAAATAAATGCAAGATAAAGGTATGTACAGTTTCATTGTGATAAGGACTACATTTTGTATTCATAAATCGTGGCCTATGGTTGCCTGTACAAGGAGATAAAGTTTGAGATTTAACCTCCTTCAGTTGGAATCGTGGATGGAACTGGATTAAGTTTGATGGAGGCCTGATGCTTGCTTCAGCTTCCTTGAACTTCCTTGAATGTATTCTAACCCTTGCCTTGCTCTGAAAGTGCCTGAAACTCCTTGGCCAAGTTAAACTACAAGCTTTGAAAGCAACAATGGCAGATGATGGAAAAGTGATTACAGAACGGGGATGAAGGTCTAGATTGGTTTGATATCAAGTAGGTAAGATGTTTTGATGGTCAAGAAAGGAAACGCACGAGCCAAACAGAAGATGGGTATGCTTATGCCAAAACTGCAAGTTTGGACAGATTTCTGGTGTTTTTTTGCTTAAGAGTGTTTCAGGCCTCAACTTCTCGTGTCCTAAGTTGTATTATGTTTGTATATTAGTATGGAATTGGTTTCATGTCAAACCTCTAACAGTTGTGCCAGTTCTAGCCTTTTTGCCACTTTTCTTGCATTTGAAGTAAAGTGAAGGGACAATGCTTACCATGCGTGTACTTGCTCTCTTAGGGTTGGTATCAGCTTGTACAATTTGCTTTAGACCTGTGAGACTTGTATGTACAATGGAGACAGGTGCAATGCTCAAGAATTGGAAAGTGGCAAAAGTTGTGCTTTTTCAAAATGGCAATGTTCACTTTATGCCATTTATGGAATTACAACTTGGATAATGGTTCTAAGGCATGGATCAAAGCTTTTCCAACTGAGTAAGCATTAAATTAAGGAGTGAGGAACAAGTTTGGGACCTGTAAAGCATGGATTAGGCAGCATAGGTACTGATTGCAACTTTGTTCTTCATGAAATGGCATTGACAAAAAGTGAGAAATTGCCAACTTCATCTCTTCGATTATCCTTACTCAAAAATGATCTTTAGGAGTTATTGGAAATTTTGGAAAGCTTGAAATATTCTCTATAACTCATCTTTGAAATGCATTTTGAGATACCTCTTTTAACTAGGTGAAAAATTTCCATGAAGTTGGGTCTAAAACCTGCCTAAATTAGGGCAAAATTTCACTAAGTTATTTAGTTTATGACCATGTATTCATAAATTTATATCTTGAGATCCAAACATCGTTAAGGAAAAGTGTGTGAAGAAAAGTTGTAGATTTCATGGAGGTCTACAATTTTCATGTTGGTAACTTTCTTTAAATCAGTATGCATCATGGTGAAAAAGTGGCCTAAAGCTGAGAAAATATAAGAAATTTTCTATACTTAGAAAATTTTCTAAGTTAAGAAAATTTTCAAATTCAAACCCTAATCTTCAAACTTGGATTTCTTGATGAACAAGTTTCACATTTTGACATGTTTTGATGAATTGTGACCCTTGGCACTTGATTTTGACCAAAAAGTCAAAGTTTAACTTTTCAGTGTACAGTTGACTGCAAATTTCATCTGTCAATCCAATAAAATTGAAATGTTTTGAGCTATGTAATAAGGTCAAGATGGTGCAATTGAATCCTTGAAATCATTCTTCAAATCAATTGGTCATTTTCTAGGTCAAAAATCAGAAATTGCCCTTCCTCAGTCAAAACCCTAATTTTGACCATTTTTGCCCCTTTTGGTGGTTTGATCAAATTTCTTGAGGAATTGTGATCCAAAATTGACCAAATGGTGCATATAAGCTTAATATGTTGATGTGGTTCAAAGATTGTGAAGTTTGACTATAAATTGACCATGGTTGACTTTTTCCCCAATACAACTGATTTTTAGGTCAACTGTCCAATTGACTGATCAAATATATGGTTCAAGGCTTGAAACTTGTCATGAGTAATCTTAGGGCTCCAAAATGATGTTTGAAAGTCACATGAAGCATTGATAGTCCAAAAATCATTGTGCAAACTCAAACCCTAATTTTGGGTGATCAGTGCATGATGAGATGTCTTGAGCTGATCTAACCCTAATCCAGTCTTTGAGTAAAAGAGATCTTGTGAGAAAAGTCTTGATAAATGAGAGGGCAAATTTTGTGGTACAACACACCCCCAGAATTGCTAATGATGCCAGGCCCATTTCTAAATTTTCTTTCTTACTTTTATTCTTTTTTTAATTATTTCTTTTATTTATTTTAATTCACAAATTAATCTATTTTTTCATAAAAATCATAAAATCAAAATTCCTAAAAAAAATTTAGAATTAGTTTTTTTATAAATTATCAAAATTAATTTAATTTAGTGTTAAGTTAGGGAAATTGTAATTTATTTTCACAAATAAAATCAAATAGAAATTAGGTTAAAATTCTTGATTTAATTCTTTTAGTTTTCTCAAATAAATAAAAATACAAAAATAGGTTTTTTAGATTGAATTGATTTATTTTTCTTAATTTAAAATTAATTAGAATTAGGATTTTCTTTTTAATTTAATTGTTTCATCATTTTCTTAAATAACAAAACATGACAAAAACATCTTTTTTTAATCCATCACAAATAGGTTTAGTCAAGGGTCAAAACCCTAGCCGTTTCGTATTTAATTCATCGCGCGCTTGTTATTTATTTTAACAATATTTTTGTAACTGTTCATGGTTTGTAATAGTTTAATTTAGGGTTTTTTTACTTATCGTTTTTCCCGGGTTTTTTTGGCTATGTAATTAATCCCCTACCCCGAAGCCCTGTAATAGCGTAGATTTATTTTCTCGCATTTTCAATTCCTGCAAATATTTAACTGTTTAGATGTATGCTAATAGGATTGTATGACAAGAATGCATGACAAATTAATACTGTTAGAAAACCCTAATGTTCAAAGATAAATAACTGAAACAAATCACTCGCACATATCACTCGTAGGGTATGCTCTCACTTCGGTTGCCTTTGGTAAAGGATCATTAAGCATAGGGTGTCTTAGTGGTTGCCCTCCTGTCTAAAAAGATCAAATGTCCCGTTCGAATGTTGCCTCGGAAATGTTGCCTCGAATTTGATCTTAAAATCTAAGGTTACTACTAAGGTGTCCTAACATTGCTTTAGTGATCGTACATCCCTTTCGAATTGACTCTTACAACTCCGACGACGGTGCTACCTATTTCTCAATAGTGGGATAGCGATGTCTAAAGGAAACACGAATAGAAATGATCTTCTTTCGAGTAGGTAGATGCTAGTAGGTACTTGCTCAAATCAAAACTTTTCACACTTAAACTTTTTAAGCAAACTTTCAAAACAACTTCGTCACACCTTTGAGGACTGATACAAGGGTTATCACGAAGTAAGGCATTTTTCAAACAAAGCACATACACAAGCAATTTTAAAAAGATGAGCAAGTACCTAAGAGCCCATGGAAAACCATGGATAGAAAGGGTGATAATACCTTCCCTTTTTATAATCTACTCCCCGTACTCAGAATATCTCGAAAAAGGATTTTTTTTCTATACTTTTTTCCTTTCCGGTTGGATAAAATAAAATTCGGTGGCGACTCTTGCTTACCGCGACATTTTGCAAACACAAAACATAAAACGCAAACCAGCATTCAAACAATCGGTTCTTCCACCATAGCACAAAACTGGAGACTCTGCTGGGGACTTAATAAGTGGGGTATACCTTAGGATCTAGTTCATCATAATTGCTTCTCTTGTTTGCTTTGTTTGTTTATTTTTGAGGGTTCTGTTTGGGGTTACTATAGATCCTACACCCAGATCTGGGGAATACCTTTTAGGTAAGTAGCAATAGACTGTGAGGGAACTGTACGGTGTATACCTATACGGTCGAAGCAGTAGCTACGTTGGTGTGGCACTTTGGTTGGTACCGGTATCCCTTATGGAGAAACGAGGAGAATACGGAGCCGCTGGTGGTGTCGTTAAGCATCAACTGACCTTAGAACCTTTAATTGCCCAACTTGGCCATTAGAAAGTAGTGAGATAGCCGGCCTCGGTGTAGAGCTGAGAACTGGTTGATACTCGATGCTACACTCATTGAGACCATACTCTCGGAATAATTTCGGCCGCAAGAAAAGATTGCGTGAGTTGAAACCATGACCGATGGAGGATGGTCAGTGATATTGAGATCCTTTAGAACCCGGTTACTTTTCTAGGACAGGTTTGAACCAACTCAACTTCAAGAGGGTACTACCTTTGACCTCATGCAAGCCTTAAACCTAAGGGCTTTGTATGATTTGATTATGTTTGCAATATTTGTGTTTGTTATACTTGTGGTTTATCATGACATCATGCATCATAACATGGCATTCATGCTTCATTACACTAACCATTTCAAAGTCCGAGGGAATTTATCTTTGTTCTGTTTTGCAGATCATGGCTTTCGTGTGCAGAAATACCATCTGAGTCAACTTTGTGCAAATACCTTCCCAACTTAAAGAGATAGCATCAAGAGTTTCTGAGACTTCCATGTTCATTAAGAGACACGGTCAATTTCTCATCCTGGTTACTTCAAACTTTGATGAACAGATGATGAGCGTACTATTTAAGTTATTCGATCCCAAGCATCATTTCTTTACCTTTCCAGATTACCAGCTGGTACCCACCTTGGAAGAGTTCTCTCATCTATTGGGCATATCCATTCTCGAACAGGTACCCTTCATAGGTATGGAAGAAGTTCCTAGGCCATAATACATTGCCTCAGCTTTGCATTTGAAATGGGCTGATGTAGTATCCAATTGGGAAACTCGAAGCGGAGTCGGGGGTTTTCTAGCCAAATTTCTGATAGACCGGGCTCAACTATTTTGGGATGATTTGGATTTTCAGGCTTTTGAAGATGTCTTGGCTCTTCTTACCTATGGTTTGGTTCTCTTCCCTAATCCGGACTCCTTTGTAGATGTGAATGATGTCAAGATTTTCCTTTCTCGCAACCCTGTGCCTACCTTGCTTGGAGATATCTTGCATGCCCTCTATACTCGTACTATGAAGAGAAGAGGGACTCTTATGTGCTGTATGTTGTTGCTGTCGAGGTGGTTTATTTCTCACCTCCCTAAGTCTGTGCTGAAGAACGAAGAAGGTTTGGGTTGGTCATACAGAATAATGTCCCTTGCTCATACGGATATTTTTTGGTGTTCCCGGGCTATGGAAGACACTTATGTTATTGACCGTTGTGGGGGATACCCTAATGTCCCATTACTTGGTATCATAGGGGGTATAACTTATAATCCTTGTCTAGTTTTGCGACAATTTGGTCGTGCTTGAAGAGATGGTTTCCATGAGTTACTTCTCGAGGACATTGTATTCGACTATAAGGATGACATTAAGGAGCATCGCCGAAGGTTTATACGAGCTTGGGGCATGGTATAAAGATCTGACCCCCAAGAGTTGGGACCAAAGACTTCCCTTCCTATGCAGCCTTACTTCTAATGGGTCTGAGCTCGTGCCCAGAAGCTCATGATGCCTTATGAGTCTGTATTACCAGTGATTGTGGAGCCCACTAACGAAGAAGGTATTCCTTACACGGTTCTCTATCCTTACATGCCTACTGATCCTGGGGAGTTATACAGGTCTTGGATTCAGCTGAGGAATGAGCGGGATACTTACCGGGAACAGTACCATGAGCAAGAAAGGAAGATTTTGAAGCTCACCAGGCAGCTCGAGGAAGAAAGAGTGATCAATGACTATATCATCACAAAGAGGAAGCGACCATGGGACTTTTTATTTTGCTTTTTCTAGTTTTAGATTTTATTTTATTTACTTATTTTGTAAAGCCTTAAAGGCATTTTGAACCTTCAAAGTTTAAGCTAATAAAGTTCTGTTTATTTTGGTTTGCAAATTTAAATCTCCCAAAGTCTTTGAAATCATTACATGCACATCCCATTATCATGCACATCATTACAGGTACCCCTACAGGTTTCTCATCTTCTTCGCTGTTTATTTCAGCATAAATGTCTTCCGATCAAGCCATCAAAGATCTTCAGGAGCAGAACACCCAATTCCAACAGATGTTCATAAGTCTGGCTAAAGGGCAAGAGGATCTAAAAACCCTTATTCTGAAAGAGAAGAAGAAGAAGAAGAAGAAGACCAGAATTCTGAATATGGGTAGAAGGTTCGGAGAAAAGGTTGAAGCATCAAACTGATCTGACCTATTCATCCAAGGAAGGGGAGAATCAAGAAAGGGAAAAGGACCTTAGTCCTGCAGCTTCTGACAATGATACTGATTACGACGATGAGCAATATCCTCCTGCTGAGGATAGGTACAAGCAGCTAGAAGACCGGCTGAGTGCTATGGAAGTTCAGAAGATCCCTGGTTTGGATTTAGGAGAATTGGGACTGGTATCGGGAGTAGTCATCCCTCACAAGTTCAAAGCTCCGGTTTTTGCCAAGTACGATGGGGTATCCTGTCCAAAACTCCATCTCCGCTCTTATGTTCAAAAAATCCAACCCTACACAGCTGATAGAAATTTGTGGGTGCATTTCTTTCAAGATAGTCTGTCAGGGACTCAGCTTGAATGGTTCTACCAGTTGGAGGGAGCTAATGTCCGAAACTGGGAATATCTTGCTACTGCTTTCTACAAGCAGTATCAGTATAATGCCGACCTTGCCCCCACTCGTACTCAGCTCAATGGTATGTCCATGGGTATAGGTGAAGGTTTTAAGGACTATGCTTAAAAGTGGAGAGACTTGGCTGGAAGAGTCCAACCCCCTTTGTCTGATAGGGAGTTGGTTGATATGTTTCTGGGGACGCTATCTGGTCTGTTTTTCAATCACTTAATAGGCAGCTCGTCATCTGGTTTCACTGAGCTGATTTTGACTAGAGAAAGAGTGGAAGCTGGAATTCGGAGTGGTAAAATTCAGAAGGATGCCTCGTCGAGTTCAGCAAAGAAGCCTTTCACCGGTAAGAAGGAAGTTAGTGCAGTCTATAGCCCGAGGGGTCAGAGCAGATCCGAACACCATCAAACGGTAAATGATGTAGTGATACCAAGACCTGCAGTTGCTCCACAACGCAAAAATCAACAAAGGGTGGAAAGACCACAACGGTAGTTTACCCGCATTAACATGACATTGGCTGAAGTTCTGCCTCATCTGCTGAAATCCAACTTGGCAACCTTAAGAGAGGCTCCCAAGAATCCAAACACTACTTCTCCTAGACATAATCCCAACACGCAGTGTGCCTACCATTCTGAGAGTCCAGGCCACGATACAAATGATTGTTGGGCCCTGAGAAACAAAGTACAAGATTTGCTCGAAGCCAAGGAGATAGAGTTTGATGCTCCAGAAAAGCCGAATGTTATAACTGCTCTCATGCCCAAACATGGTCGTGGAGTTAATGCTATTGACACCGATTTTTTTGTGACCTCTGTTGAAGAAATTTCTACTCCTCTGATGACTGTCAAGGAGAATTTGTTATTGGCCGGTTTATTTCCGGGTTGTAATGAAGGTTGCCACATGTGTTCGATTATACCTACTGGTTGTTGTTTGTTGAAGTCAGGTGTTCAGCGCCTGATGGATAATAAAGAGATTTTGTTCGAGAAGATTATGATTCCCGTTGTTCCCACTGAAGACGTTGCCATTATAACCATTTCCGCCAATCCTTCCAAGGTTTCCTCGAGAAAACCTATTAGGATTACACCTGTTCAAAGAATTGCTCCGCTAATAATCAATGTTCCGGGTCCCATCCCGTACACTTCAGACAAGGCTATCCCATGGCATTATGGTGCAGACGTGTATTATCATGGCGTTAAGAAAGAGCTGAAGAATGAAGAAGTTGATATTAATGTCAGTAACATTGTCGGGACTAGTAAAGTTACCCGAAGTGGAAGGGTCTTCTCTCCTGAGATTTCCCCAAAGACTATCACCAAGCCTACTGTTATTCCAACTGCTACTCCAACCAAAACTCCTGACATTTCTCCTGTTCCTACTCCAGTTATTACACATGCTACTATTCTTATTCTTACTCCAGTTATCACCCTTACTACTGAGCCATCTGGGAATTGGGGCAAGGAAATTATAGGTGAGCCTGCCCGGACGGAGGCACCTAAGAAAATCGTTGTGGAAGCCTCTGAGCAAGAAATAGAGAAAATACTGAAAATTATCAAGAAAAGCGACTACAATATGGTCGAACAGCTGGGGTAGATCCCGTCAAAGATCTCCATGTTGTCTCTGCTGTTGTGTTTTGAAGCCCATGCAAAGGCTTTGATTGCATTTCTAAAGACTGCGCATGTGCCGGAGGAAACTTCCGCAGATCAGTTCAAAGATTGCATGGCCAGCCTGACTGCTGACAATGGGCAGGGTTTTTCAGATGCAGATTTGACACCGAAAGGAAGAAATCATAATGATGCTCTGCATGTCTCGATCGAGTGCAGGGGCACCACTATGGCCCATGAGCTGGTGGATACCGGGTCCTCACTAAATGTTCTTCCAAAGAAAGCATTAGATCGTCTGGATTGTGAAGGTTTGATTCTAAAGCCGAGTAACATTGTGGTAAGGGCTTTTGATGGATCAAAGATAATGGTGCACGGGGAGGTGGACATCCCTGTCAAAGTGGGTTCTCAGTACTTTGGGTCCACCTTCTACGTAATGGATATCAGACCATTGTATTCTTGCTTGTTGGGTCGTCCTTGGATTCATAAGGCTGGGGAAGTTACTTCCACACTCCATCAAATGCTGAAATATCCGGTGAAGGGGAAGATTGTCACGGTGCAAGGTGAAGAAGTGTATATGGCGAGTCATCTCAATTCCTTCCGCTATGTAGAGATGGACGGGGATTTCATAGAAACTCCTTGTCAGAATTTTGAAGAGGTCCCTCAGTTCTCGGCATCAACTGAAGTTACTACCGGCAAACCTCCGTTGAAGATGGATTCTCTCAAAGACGTCAAGGTTGTGGTTGAAGAAGGTGGGTGTACCAATTGGGGTCAGATCCCTGATTTCACTCACAAAACTAACAAATTTGGTTTGGGCTTTACTACAGGGGCTCAAAGGGCTGTTAGGCGCGCACAGATTGGAAGACCTCCTCTGCACATCAACAATCGGGGAGTTAATGCAATTGAAGACAATGAAGAGGATTCAAACATCGATAGCTGGACCTACCCAACAACCAACGATGGACCGAATAACTGGACGACGAAGTACTTCATACCTGTTTCTTTTATTCTGCAGTAATTGACTTTTGTTTTAAGATTTTTAATAAACAATTTGAAACTTTACAACCCGGTGCCTTGTCCGAGGCACCTTGGCTTTGCTTGTGAGGGCTATTATTTGTCATTTCATATACCATTAATAAAGAATTAGATGTTTCTTGCATTACAAATTTTGCGCTCCTTGTTTTTCTTTTTTGTCTCTCACTTTGTCAAAACAACTATTCTCTTACACACACTCACGTATCATACTGCAGATCCATATCCACTCTGGATCCCATTGATAACAACTCTGCTACTGCCAGTTATGAATTCAAAAATCAGATCAACCAAGCCGAGGACGAAGGTGAGGACGATTGTGAGGTTCCTGGAGAACTTTCTAGAATATTACAGCAGGAAGAAAGGGCCATACAGCCTCATGAAGAGCCAGTTGAATCAGTGAATTTGGGTACAGAGGAAGACATAAAAGAGGTTAAAATAGGTGTGAATCTAGAGCCTAGTGTCAAACAACCGTTAATACAGATGCTACACGACTATGTTGAGATCTTTGCCTGGTCCTATGAAGACATGCCTGGTTTGGACACTGATATTGTGGTACATCGCCTGCCGACTAAAGAAAACTTCCCTCTGGTAAAGCAGAAGGTCCACCGTATGTGCCCTGAAATGTCAGAGAAAATCAAGGCAGAGGTCATGAAACAGTTCGATGCAGGATTCTTAGCTGTCACTTCTTATCCGCAGTGGGTTGCCAATGTCGTTCTGGTACCTAAGAAGGAAGGTAAGGTACGGATGTGTGTGGACTACAGAGATCTGAACAGGGCAAGCCCCAAGGATGACTTCCCACTTCCTCATATTGATGTTCTAGTCGACAACACCGTGCAGCACAAGATCTTCTCCTTCATTGATGGTTTTTCTATATACAACGAAATCAAGATGGCTCCTGAGGACATGGAGAAGACAACCTTCTTTACACAGTGGGGCACCTTCTGTTACAAGGTAATTCCTTTTGGGTTGAAGAATGTTAGGGCAACTTATCAGCGCGCCATGGTCGCTTTGTTCCACGATTTGATTCCCCACAAGATTGAGGTTTATGTTGATGATATGATAGCTAGGTCCCATATGAGGAAGAGCATCTTGATCATCTCCAGAAACTGTTTGACAGGTTGAAGACGTACAAACTGAGGTTGAATCCGAACAAGTGTACCTTCGGGGTAAGGTCTGGTAAGCTTCTGGGTTTTGTTGTCAGTGATAAGGGTATTCAGGTGGACCCTGCAAAAGTAAAGGCCATACAAGAGATGTCGGCTCCTCGCACAAAGAAGGAAGTTAGAGGTTTCTTGGGACATCTGAATTACATCGCCAGGTTCATTTCACATCTGAATGCTACTTGTGAGCCAATCTTCAAGTTGTTGAAGAAAGATCAAGTGGTAAAGTGGAATGATGAATGTCAGACCGCTTTCGAAAGAATCAAGGAATACCTTCAAGAACCACCAATTTTAATGCCTCCAGTTGAAGGAAGACCTTTGATATTATACTTGACAGTGTTGGAAAATTCAATGGGGTGTGTGTTGGGCCAGCATGATGAGTCTAGTCGAAAAGAGCACGCCATTTATTACCTTAGCAAAAATTTTAACGACTGTGAGACCCGATACTCATTGCTCAAGAAAACTTGTTGCGCTTTGGCATGGGTTGCTCGCCTACTGAGACAGTATATGCTGACTCACACTACTCTGTTGATATCAAAGATGGATCCGATCAAGTATATTTTTGAGAAGCTTGCTCTCTCCGGAAGGATAGCAAGATGGAAGATGATCTTAACCGAGTACGACATCCAATACACAACCCAAAAAGAAATCAAGGGGAGTGTATTGGCAGATCATTTGGCGCATCATGTCGTGGATGACTACCAGTCCATGAATTTTATGTTCCCGGATGAGAATATCATGTTGGTGACTGACTGCGAAGAACCTGGACCGGATGAAGGACCCGAGGAGGGATCCCGATGGTCTATGTATTTTGATGGAGCCTCGAACGCATTGGGTAATGGCATTGGCGCGGTAATCATATCTCCTGAGGGCTGTCATACTCCGTTCACCGCCCGATTGTGTTTTAACTGCACCAACAATAGGGCAGAGTATGAAGCGTGTATTATGGGTCTTTGAGCTGCTATTGACCTGAGGATTAAGTTCTTAAGTATATTCGGAGATTCCGCTCTGGTAATAAGTCAGATCAAAGGCGAGTGGAATACAAAGCACCTGAATCTTATTCCTTAGAAAGAATATGTACTGACATTTCTCCCACACTTTGAGGAGGTAACTTTTGAACATTTCCCAAGGGAGGAGAACCAGTTGGCGGACGCGCTAGCTACTATGTCTTCTATGTTCAAAGTCAGGTGGGACAATGAAGCTCCCCAGATTACTATTGAGAGGTTGGATGAACACGCGCATTGTTGTGACATTGAGACTGAAGAGGTAGCAGATAAACCCTGGTTTCACGAAGTCAAAAGGTATCTCGAGGTTCAGGAGTATCCTGAGGGGGCATCTATTAATGATAAGAAGTTTCTGAGAAGGTTCGTTGTGAAGTTCTTCATCAGTAATGGAATCCTCTATAAGCGTAACCATGATTTGACCTTACTGCGGTGTGTAGACAAGAGGGAGGCAGAAAGGATCATGGCAGAGTTACATGAAGGTACCTTCAGAGCTCATTCCAGTAGACATACCATGGCAAAAAATCCTACGGGCAGGATACTACTGGTCCACTATGGAAGTTGATTGTTATCATCACTCTCGAACCTGTCATAAGTTCCAAGTCTATGCTGATAAGGTGCATGTACCTCCGGTTCCCCTGAATGTTTTGACGGCTCCTTGGCCCTTCGCAATGTGGGGCATTGACATGATCGGCGAGATTAGACCTACTGCGTCTAATGGACATCACTTTATTCTGGTAGCAATTGATTATTTCAAGAAGTGGGTTGAGGCAGCTTCCTTTGCTACAGTAACCAAGAACGTCGTGGCACGGTTTATCAGACACAATATGATCTGTCAATATGGTGTACCAAAGAGGATTATTACTGACAATGGCACAAATCTCAACAATACAATAATCACCGAGATCTGCAAACAGTTCAAGATTCAGCATCATAATTCTTCTCCCTACCGGCCGAAGATGAATGGCGATGTTGAAGCAGCTAACAAGAACATCAAGAAGATTGTGCAGAAGATGACGGTGACATATAAAGACTGGCACGAGATGTTACCATTCACTCTTTATGGGTACCGTACCTCAGTACGAACGTCGGCAGGGGCAACACCCTATTCCTTGGTATATGGCATGGAGGCAGTCCTACCCATCGAAGTCCAGATACCCTCTCTCAGGATTATGAAGGATGCGGGTTTGAATGAAGACGACTGGATCCAAACCCGACTTGATCAGTTGAATTTAATCAATGAAAAGAGACTTACTGCTATTTGTCATAGTCAGGCGTATCAAAAGCGAATGATCAAGGCTTTTAACAGGAAAGTCAGACGTCAAGACTATCGAGTCGGGGATCTAGTGATCAAACGCATCATACTACCGCAAGGTGATCCCAGGGGCAAATGGACCCCCATATACGAAGGGCCATTTGTTGTTAAGAACATTTTCTCGGGAGGAGCTATGATTCTAACCACCATGGATGGTGACGACCTTCCTCACCCCGTCAATGCAAGCATAGTAAAAAGATACTACGCATAATCAAAGACCCGCTAGGTTGACTGTCCTAGGCAAAAATAAGGGCTTCCCGACGAACTAAAAGGGTTCCGGCAAAAGTAAGGGATGAAAATGAAAAAAACTATACACCCGGCAATTCGAAAACCTGAAAAGGCGACTTGGGCAAAAAAGGGTGTCCCGGTGGACTAAAAACCCGAAAGGGCGGTCCAGGAAAAAGTTATGGATCAAAGCGTAACACTATGTCTCATTGGATCATCTTGCAACCAGACTTCGGTATCGACTATCAAGCTCAAACGGCGCCCATCAATCTGATCCACATTCGGCCAAGTAGCAAAGTGATGAGACGCTTGAAGATATAAAGGCAATAGCAGAGTTGGAACCCAATGGGATTGTTTTACATAGCTGTTTTTCTTTCTTTTACAAATTGTATTTTCTTTCGGTGGCATTCTCTTACTAGGATGTCAGCCTCTTTGTACAAAAATGTCTATTACGGGCCAACTTCAAAAATCAATACAATTCATTTTCACAAGAAATTTCAATTTCTTTTTCTTTTTCCGTTTTGTTTTGCAAGAACGTCCAATGATTCATTTTTGATATATGCATTTGAAAATAATGGCTTGCTCATAAATATTTACATGAGAAACAAATACAGTTACTCGTAATTCCAGGAACAGTGAAAACAAGAAGTGCCCAAACCCTACAGTTACTCTGCCCATCAGGAACAGGGATAGAGCCAGCTTGAGAATATGAGCAGTGGTACCTATATTCCCTATAGAGTAAAAAGTATCCAAAGACAGTGGTGTAAGCTTTCCCGAATAGGACACAACTCTCCCCAACTGAGGTTCACCATCGTGAGTGAGTCATTAAATTGTTCCCCAAGCAGAGTTTATTTCTTTCACAAGCAGAAATTCAATCTCCAACAGAAATCATTATCACCAGCAACGAAAATTCATCCCCAGTGGAGTTTATTTCTCCAAATCATCAGATCTATCACCATAGTATCTCCTCTCCAACAAAGTTATTTTCCCGCAGAGTTATCCTCGGACAAGGTCTCTTCCGGCAGAATATTTACCAGCCAAGGGGAAAATCCCCAGCATGGTCATCTTTGTTCACCATCCCCAACAGAAGCAGAGGAACTATGGTTTTTTACAGCAGTCAAGAATACCATTTCTTATACTCTCCAGCAGTCAAGGATTTATTTTCCCGGACTCAGATTATTGCATCAGCATTTCATGTTCATACATCATGACATGTGCATACATCACATATAACATAGTCTCATTTATTTTGAGAACTTCATTATACAATGCATCTCATGCATCGCACATAATGAACCATGTATTTATTTCAGGAAAGACAATTATTATCAACAATTTCCAGTAGGTCCATGATCCACACTCGAAGCTAAACAGAGTAATCATTGGCGCGACAAGAACAAACTTACCCAGGTTCCCTCTGCAGTTTTACCCAAACTCATTTCGAAGCAGCCCTATTATCCAGGTTCCTTCTCACAGCCCTACTATCCCGGTTTCATATCGAAGTAACCCTACTATCCAGGTTCCTTCTCACAGCCCTATTATCCCGGATTTCATATCAAAGTAACCTTATTATCCAGGTTCCTTCTTACAACCCTACTATCCAGGCTTTCATCTGGAAGTAACCCTACTATCCAGGTTCCTTCTCACGGCCCTACTATCCAGGCTTTCATCCCGAAGTAACCCTACTATCCAGGTTCCTTCTCACAGCCCTACTATCCTGGCTTTCATATCGAAGTAACCTTACTATCCAGGTTCCTTCTTACAACCGTACTATCCAGGTTCCATCTCACAACCCTACTATCCAGGCTTTCATCTCAAAGTAACCTTACTATCCAGGTTCCTTCTCGCGACCCTACTATCCAAGCTTTCATCCCGAAGTAACCCTACTATCCAGGTTCTTTCTCACAACCCTACTATCCCTGCTTTCATATCGAAGTAACCCTACTATCCAAGTTCCTTCTCACATCCCTACTATCCCGGCTTTCATATCGAAGTAACCCTACTATCCAGGTTCCTTCTCACATCCCTACTATCCAGGCTTTCATCCCGAAGTAACCCTATTATCCAGATTCCTTCTTACAGCACTACTATCTCGGCTTTCATATCGAAGTAACCCTACTATCCAGGTTCCTTCTCACAATCCTACTATCTTGGTTCCTTCTCACAGCCTTACTATCCAGGCTTTCATCCCGAAGTAACCCTACTATCCAGGTTCCTTCTCACGGCCCTACTATCCAGGCTTTCATCCCGAAGTAATCCTACTATCCAGGTTCCTTCTTACATCCCTATTATCCCAGCTTTCATATCGAAGTAACCTTACTATCCAGGTTCCTTCTCACAACCCTATTATCCTGGCTTTCATATCAAAGTAACCCTACTATCCAGGTTCCTTCTCACTACCCTACTATCCAGGCTTTCATCCCGAAGTAACCCTACTATCCAGGTTCCTTCTCATAGCCCTACTATCTCGGCTTTCATATCGAAGTAACCCTACTATCCAGGTTCCTTCTCACATCCCTACTATCCTGGATTTCATATCGAATCTCCGAACAAAGACTTTACTAATCAAGAGGCAGAGGAGTTTCTGAAAATAATCAAAAAGAGTGACTACAAAGTGGTGGATCAGCTCCATCAAACTCTGGAAAAAATCTCCATACTCTCGTTACTAATCAACTCTGAAGCACACCGGGATTCTTTGATGAAGGTGTTAAGTTCAGCTCATGTCGCAAAAGAAGTTTCAGTAAATCAATTTGATAATGTCGTAGCAAATCTCACGCCCGGATCTTACCTGGGCTTCAGCAACAATGAATTATCGCCACAAGGTCAGGCCCATAACAAAGCACTCCACATTACTATGCAGATAGGTACTACCCATTTGTCCAGGGTTCTTACTGATACCGATTCTGCTCTTAATGTGGTGCCAAAGTCAACTCTCGTAAAGGTGACAATAGACGATGTGACAATGAGACCAAGTTCTATGATAGTAAAGGCATTTGACGGTTCTCGAAGCTTGGTGCTAGGAGAGGTGGACCTTCCCGTCAAGATTGGGCCGCATATCTTCAATATCCCTTTTCAGGTCATGGACATCGAACCAGCATACACTTGTTTACTGGGGAGACCTTGGATCCATGGGGTAGGGGCAGTAACCTCGACCCTGCATCAAAAGTTGAAGTTCCTAGTAGAAGGGAAGTTGATCATAATTGTCGGTGAGGAAGACATTTTTGTAAGCCATATTGAATCATACAAATATATTAGTGCCGACGAAGATTGCATAGCTACCCCGTTCTAGGCTTTGGAAATTGCTTCAATGGTAACATTATCGATTGAGAAGGGTAACAATACTAAAGTGACATCATGGAGAGATCTGCAAATGACTATGGGAGGTGATGCCTCAAAACGCTGGGGAAAGCTCCCAGAAATCCCGGAGAAGAAGAATCGCTTTGGTTTGGGTTACGAATCGTCAAAGGCTACTCTAAAAGGCAAGGCATGTTTTCCTCCGATCCGAGAGATGTTCGTCAACAAAGGAATGGAACATGGCGGGCACGTGGCAATGATATCAAGCAAAATCAATACCAAAAGGGCAACTGACTTCATTAGAGAGGGTGCCCCAAGAGAAAAGCTTAAAGGATGGACTGTTGTGGAGATTCCTGAAATATTTTTCTTTTCTAAGTAATATTTCTTGTTTTGAAAGAACCTATGTCAAACCCGAGGTATAGGGGTTGCTTGTAAGGGTTTTCCTTGTTCTTATTTCAGACAATATTTATAATTAATAAAAGTTATATTCTGTTTTCAATTAAGATCCTTGTCTTTCTTTTGCATTTATCTACTAAATATAAAAATGGAAATACTTTCTTTGCATACATATTTTCAAATTCCAATCGCTAAAATATGCACCAAAACATGATAAATGTGCAGATCCATGCCCAAAATTACCGATAACACTACTGCTACGACCCGATACGATTTTGATATTCCTATTCACCAAGCCAAAGAGGAAGATAACAAAGATCTTGAACTCTCCGAGGAAATGGAAAGGGAAATAGAGCGAAAGTCTAATAGCATACAACTGTATCAAGATCCTATTGAGACCATTAACCTGGGCACAGAAGGAGATCCAAAAGAAATCAAGCGGGGGGCAATGTTGGAGAAGAGCGTTAAAGACAAGCTAATCAAGTTATTACACGAGTATGTGGATATATTCGCCTGGTCCTACAGGGACATGCCAGGGTTGGATACAGACATTGTGGTGCATAGATTACCTCTCAAATAAGGTTGTTCTCCAGTCAGGCAAAAACTCAGAAGAACTCGTCCAGATATGTCCAGTAAGATCAAAGAAGAGGTTCTTAAACAATTTGACGTAGGGTTCTTAGTAGTGGTAGATTATCCACTTTGGATAGCTAATATCGTACCAGTACCCAAGAAGGATGGCAAAGTACACATGTGCGAGATTATCGAGACCTAAACAAGGCGAGTCCCAAAGACGACTTTTCGTTACCCCACATCGATGTCCATGTAGATAATACGACTCAAGCCTCAGTATTCTCATTTATGGACGGTTTCTCGGGCTATAATCAAATAAAAATGGAGCCTGAGGACATGGAAAAGACTACCTTCATGACACCTTGGGGGACTTTCTGCTACAAAGTAATTCCATTCGGTCTCAAGAACGCAAGGGCAAGCTATCAGAGGGAAATGGTCACATTATTCCACGACATGATCCACAAGGAGGTTGAAGTATACGTTGATGAAATGATTGCCAAATCCCATACAGAGGAGGAACATATCATACATCTATAAAAGTTATTCGAGCGGATACGTAAGTTCAGACTAAGGTTGAACCCAAATAAATGCACATTTGGTGTCAGATTGGGCAAATTGTTAGGTTTTATTGTAAGCCAACGGGGTATCAAGGTGGAACCCGACAAAGTGAAAGATATACAAGAGATGCCCGCTCCAAGGACATAAAAAGAAATATGTGGTTTCTTAGGGCGATTGAACTACATCTCAAGGTTCATATCGCATCTAACAGCTACGTACGAACCAATATTCAAGTTATTACGAAAGGATCAGACGGTAATATGGAATGACGATTGTCAAACTGCCTTCGAAACAATAAAACAGTATCTACAAGAGCCACCAGTATTAATACCACTAGTCCCTGGAAGGCCACTCATCATGTACTTGACGGTGCTCGAAGGGTCAATGGGTTGTGTTTTGGGACAGCAGGATGAAACAGGTAGAAAGGAGCATGCAATCTATTACCTCAGTAAGAAATTCACCGACTGTGAAACCAGGTACTCACTCCTTGAGAAAACTTGTTGTGCATTGGCTTGGGCTACCAAGAGGTTGAGGCAATACATGTTAACCCATACTACATGGTTAATAGCAAGAATGGATCCTCTAAAATACGTGTTTGAAAAGCCAGCTCTTACCGGAAGAATTGCACGATGGCTGATGTTACTATCAGAACACGACATCCAATATGTCACTCAAAAGGCCATCAAAGGTAGTATACTGGCTGATCATCTAGCTCACCAACCGCTATCAGAATATCAGCCCATGAAGTTCGACTTTCCTGATGAGGATGTCATATTTATAGCTGACTACGAAATACCAGGACCCAATGAAGGGCCTGAGCCAGGGGCACGTTGGACACTCATGTTCGACGGGGCTTCAAATGCACTAGGTCACGGTGTAGGGGCAGTATTAACATCTCCCAAGAATCATCACCACCCCTACATTGCAAGATTATGTTTTGACTGCACCAACAACATCGCCAAATACGAAGCCTGTATACTAGGGCTAGAAGCTGCCATCGATTTAAGAATAAAGCACCTTGAAGTGTTCGAGGATTCTGCGTTAGCCATATACCAGGTTAATGGCGAATGGCATACTAAACACCCTAAACTTATTCCATATCGGGATCATGTTTTAAAGTTAGCTGCAGAATTTACAGAAATCACTTTCAGTCATATCCCACAAGAAGAAAATCAAATGGCAGACGCTCTGGAAACCCTATCAGCTATGTTCAAAGTGACTTGGCCGAATCATGAACCGTGTATTACGATTAGACATTTCGAAGAACCTGCACACTGCCTTGCTATTGAGGAAGGACCCGACAATAAATCTTGGTTTTATGACATCAAGAAGTACTTCAAAAGGCAGGAGTACCCGGAAAATGCCTATATCATTGACAAGCGAACCTTACGAAGGTTAGCTTCCAAATTCTTTCTAAGTAATGGAGTGGTATACAAAAGAAATTAAGACATGGTACTACTCATATGTGTGGAAAAGCAAGAAGCAGATACACTCCTGAGTGAAATCCATGAAGGCACTTTTGGGACTCATACAAACGGGTACGCCATGGCTAGAAAGATTCTGCGAGCAGGGTATTACTGGTTAACAATGGAAGTTAATTGCTACCACTACACGAAGACATGCCATAAATGTCAGATCTACGCTGACAGGATAAATGTACCACTAACTCCTCTGAACGTCATGAGCTCCCCTTGGCCATTTTCGATGTGGGGAATTGATATGATTGGTATGATCGATCCGAAAGCATCCAACAGACACTGCTTTATATTGGTAGCCATCGACTACTTTACCAAATGGGTAGAAGCAGCATCCTACGCCAACGTAACAAGTCAAGTGGTTACACGCTTCATCAAACAGAATATCATATGCAGATATGGTGTCCCAAGCCGGATAATTACAGATAACAGGTCTAATTTAAACAACAAGATGATGAAGGAACTATGCGATGACTTCAAAATCGAGCACCACAATTTCTCACCATATAGACCAAAGATGAACGGGGTTGTCGAAGCAGCCAACAAAAATATTAAGAAAATCATCCAAAAAATGGTGAAGACATACAAAGATTAGCATGAAATGCTTCCCTTTGCTCTGCGCGGCTATCGCACTTCTGTACGCACATCAACATGTGTGACTCCTTTCTCACTTGTATATGGCAATGAGGCAGTACTCCTAGTGGAAATTGAGATACCATCACTCTGAGTCCTGAGGGAAACAAAACTGGAAGAGGCAGAATGGGCACAAACTCGACTTGACCAGCTCAACCTCATTGAAGAAAAACAATTAACGGATTTGTGTCATAGTCAGTTACATCAAAAGAGAATGAAGATGGCCTTCGACAAGAAGGTACACCCTCAAATATTCAAGGAAGGGGATCTAGTGCTCAAAAAGATTCTACTACCTCGCCTCGATTCACGTGGTAAATGGACACCCAACTATGAAGGTCCATTCGTAGTCAAAACAGCATTCTCTGGAGGTGGTCTCGTCCTCACAACAGTGGATGGGGAAGAACTACTGCATCCAACCAACTCGAATGCAGTCAAAAAATACTATGTATAAAAAGCTCGCTAAGATAGAACCTCCAAAAGGTGCGACTTAAGCAAAAAAAGGAGCGTCCCGGTGGATCGAAAACCCTAAAGGGTGATCCGGGCAAAAATTAGGGGCATACAACAAAAAAATTATTATCCTGGTAGATTGAAAACCCGAAAGGACAATCCAGGCAAAATTTAGGGATTTCATACAAAGAAATAAAGGACAAAAATACTGTGATCTGAGAGCTACGACTACGAACCACGAAGGGAAGGATAAATTGGAATCATACAACTCAGAGGCAAGGGAGATAAGATCATCAAAAGATATAGGGGAACATCAGTAGCGATTATCATTTTTTTCATTGCCATTTACTGTTTTAAGACTTTCTGTAATTACCTCTTTCTAGGAATTGCATCTTATATTCTCGCCCACTCTGAGGCATATCAATAAAACATTTGTTTTCGTTATATCTTTCAAATCATATTTTATTTTCTCATATTTGTTTACAGAATACTATGATCATTACTCATGAATATTGTCGTGAAATAATTTCGAGGAATTAACAGAATAAAAGCATCTGACAAATATCGAAAAAACACTTGGGTTAGAAAAACATCAAAGGAAAATCCTCGCATACGTCCATGCACATAGTTACTCATACGTCTTGCAAAGATCTATGCACGGGTTTGCGTTTGTACCTATTCATATCTACGCGTCCATACACGAAGTCTACAACCACGCACACGTTTGCGCTTATGCTTGCACTCGATGATACAAAGTTATTACATATATATACACGTCCCTATGCCAAGTCTACGTCCATGTCATCACTTATGCCTGACTTACGACATAAGGTATATGCTTATGTCTGCACTTACAAATCTACGCATAGGCCATCATTTACGTCTACGCCTACACCTATACAAAATCAATGTTCAAATTTTACTAACATTCAAGTTCAACAATGATATGGTGACACAACATACAACACCAAGGAATTGGTAAATTCTAAGCTAATGGTTTAAAGGAGAATGCCAAAAAGGATCTTTATAACGTTCCAAGGCATACACGCATCTCACACACATTTCATACATACATACATATTGCATATCCCGAGCATACATACACTATGCACACTTGCATATAATGCGCATATAGTCGAAGTTCCATGCCAATGTCCAACATCATACACTTTGCATACCCACAACATTCAATACACATGCACTCATATATCGCCTGGAAAATAGACAAATGATTTTACCCTCGATTCAATCATCTAAGGGTCAATCCACGCAATACTCCTCCTATGGTTCAACCCGTCACCTCAGTCTTCATGCCGTGAGACATTCATCCCATCACTTAAGTCTTCCTGCAGTGATGAATTCCTTACAAGCTCAGTGTGTTTCCCATAAGCCGCATCATATCTTCAAAGCCCATTATGTTGCCTCTAAGCCGCAACATATTCTCAAGACCCATTGCATTTCCCCTAAGCCGCAACGCATTTTTCAAAACTTGGTATATTGCTTCTAAGCCGCAATATATCCATTCAAGCCAAACACATTGCCTCTAAGCCTCAATGTATTCTCCAACTCAACATGTTTCCTCTAAGCCGCAACATATTCTCAAAACTCATTACATTGCCTCTAAGCCACAAAGCATTTTCAAAGCTAAGTATTGCTTCTAAGCAGCAATATACCATCCAATTCAAATAAGTTGCCTCTAAGCCGCAATGTATCTATTTAGATCAACATATTGCATCTAAGCCGCAATGTACCATCCAATTCAAATATGTTGCCTCTAAGCCGCAATGTATCTTTCCAGATCAACATATTGCCTCTAAGCCGCAATATATTATCTGAACCGACACATTGCCTCTAAGCCGCAATACATTACCCAAACTTGGACTTCATGCAGTGATATGTTCCAAACTCCGGACCATCGTCCCAGACTTCACACAGCGATGTTCAAAACAATACATCACATCGGGCTTCACGCCACGATGCTCAAAAGAAAACAAAACTCAACACATTACCTCCAAGCCGCAATGCATTATCCAAATAAACACATTACCTCTAAGCCGCAGTAAGTTCTTTATACTCCAACACATTGCCTCTAAGCCACAATGCGTTTCTTCGGACTCAAATACATAGCCTCTAAGCCGCCATGTATTCATGCTTAAAACATCACCTCAGACATCAGGCAGCAATTCACAAATGTAATCCATGACTTCAGTCTTCAATCAGCCATACATCATCAATCATTGTTATACTCACCCTTCGAATGCTTGAGTAAGCCAACACATACAAAATTGCGCTATCTGCCTCATTATCAAACTCGGGTAAGCGATATATCATCAGCTTTGCCTACTTCCTTGGGACTCATAAGGGTATGCTACATCTGCATAACCTTATGTTTGTCAGACAAATCTTGCGATACTTCAAGTATTCAATAAACTTCCAATCAAAACGTGCAAGACTCGAATTTTCTCACGCTATTCGATTGAAAGATAATTGAATAGGGGCAGTTGTCGTACCCCAAATTTGTCCTACCTCGATAATTACATTCTTCGAGATTAAAATAAAAGAAACATTTAATTAAGGATGGTAAATCAGTATCTGATGGCATATTTTTATCTAAGAAAAGGGGTGTATTTTAAAAAGGGGCTTTCTAAATCGAAAAGACTCATAAATTTGTTCGCGACGCATGTTTGCCCATGGCCCATGTAATTCAAAATAGCCCATGCAATTCAAAAGGAAAATAATAAAATTATTACTAAGTTATTAAATTATAAACTCTATTTAAATTTAGGTTACTATTAATTAATAAGTGCTACATAAGGGTTCATTGAGTATTGTGTTGTTAGTAGGAAGAAGAGGTGAAAATGTTAAATTTGAAGTCCATTAGACTTCGTTTGGCCCATTTATTTTGGGGTTTGAATAACGAAAATAGGGTATAGTTACAAATTACAAGTGCATTAAAGTTTTGTTAAAACTAACATATGGGTTGTTTTTATCATTTGGTGTTGTATTTTAAGAAAAAATGTTATTATTGACTATTTTTACAAAAAAAAAAATTTATTATCATTATTAAAAACATTTTATTAAATTTTTTCATAAAATTAAGAGTTGTTATAATGATCTCTTTTATAAAAGAGGGCCTCGTATTGGGCCCAGGGCATAAAAAAATTGGTTTTGTAGTATTAAAAAAAATGTTGTTGTTGAAAGACGCAAGGCTAAATTAAAAGTAGCAAACACGCATGCTGGCCCAAATGGACTAACAACCACTGTTACAATCAAACCTAATCAGACCATGATTGTTGCAAACGAAATTTACTGTTTAGATTTTAATTGAAAATCGAATCAAATACCAACATCTAACAAAATCTGAAAATGCTTATTAACAAATTGAATCAAAAATTGCTTATTACAGATACAATCTAAAAAAGTCTAAAACAAAACCATGTCCAGAATATCACAAAAATCCAATTGAATCAGTTTCAAATCTAAATCAATATTATTACATAATCAAAGAAATTACAAGATTTCATAATCATGTTGACATAAAAATCTGAAAATACAGTCGTATGTGATGGTAAAACAAAATCAAATCTTACAAACAGAACACAATGTATCAATAAAGGCTCTAAATCCCTAATTGACGTAATTTGTAACTGAAGATTAAAAGGAAAAAATCCTAGCTATATAAGAAAAGGGAAAAAGTCAGAGAAGGGGGTCGAGGGTTTTACAGAGAAAAAATGGAGTTTAGAGACTGAGAGACCAAGAATTTGGAAGATCCCTTTGCCGTTGAAGATCCAGAACAAAAGTGATTAGAGTTTCCAAATCAGAAACCCTAATCACCTTTGGAGGCCACCACCGCTTCCACATCCACCGCCGTCTTCAATCATTCACCATCACCATATCCATAAACCTGCAGAATCCAAGAAGAAGAGGAGATTAGTGCTAGAAGGTTCAAAGAACTCAGGATCGGAAATCGCTCGAAAGAGGTAAACGAAACTTAGCTCTTTGTTTTTCGTTTCTGCATTTTGCTACTATTATGATTTGGGGATGGTGAAGGTTGAGTTCACAGTTGGGGAGATAGTGGGTTTGAGCGCCGCCAGGGGGGTTTGGTTTTAGGGTTTGATGTTGGAGAGGTGGGAAGAGAGAAAGGGTTGGAATGAAAAGAGAGAAGACTGTAATGAACGATACTATAATGAAACGAAAAATAAAAATGTTAAATCCATTTCAATCTCATGTGCGTCGGTCCATAATAGTTAGTGTACTCCCTCAGATCTCATCCACATAAATTTGATCAGGCGGCCATGGGCCAAGTATGCACCATAAACTCCATACACCCTTGCATACTCAATCTCCCAGTCCCCTTGCAAACGCTTAATTAGCACCCCCCCCCATTCTACTAAGTTGCCAGAACGTAAAACCAAACGCATCCCCCTGGTCTGAACTATATTTGGGCCCAGTCAGTTTCTTAACAGACCCCCTTTATTCTACTTGTTAACTGAAAATACACTCCCCCTATTTAACTATTATTTTCTATATTTTTTATAATTCTAATTTTTTATTCTATTTTATTTTCTATTATTTAGTGATTATTATTATTCTTAATAATAATTATTATTATTATTAATTTTCATATTATTAGTATTAATATTAATTTTTATATTATATATAAATATCGTCATTTAAATTATATTTTACTCAAAAAAACTCATGAATATACTACTCTCTTGTATTATTTGCATTAAATATTTTAATCATGCATTAATCAAGATATTTTTGCAGTTAATACGATTAAAAAACACACAAAAAACAACATATCATCTTTTCGCAATCAACTAATATAATCAAGTGTTTTTGCAAAAGGGTTTCAAACAAATTTTGACTTACTGTGCATTTTGTCAAAATCTCCGCAATCATTACTCCCAACAAAAATGCGAGGTGATTCAAAATACGTTTGCGACCCCTAAAAAACACCAACCCCATACGAACTACGAATTGGGACTCTGATTCCTCATAAGAGGATACGTGGGCATACGATCTAAAATCGTGGCGAGTCTTGCTAATTAAAACTTAAAACCCTGTTTATCCCAAACCTAAAACTAGAACTTAATATCCTTGTGAACAAGGTGGATGAAAGGTGCCTAACTCCTTCCTTTCGTCTAATTGAGTCTGAAACCTAGAATCTTTGTCCGCGAATTAAGGTTTTCTGTTAGATTCCCTTCCCTAGGATAAAAACTAATAGTGGGGACTCTTGATTTAAAAACCAGTCGCAACAGAATGATTGTAGATTAATACCTGTAACAAGCCAGGAAAACTATCTACATGAAGAGATTGAAGATTAACACCTGTAACAAGCCAGGAAAACTATATTTTTTCTCAGGTCAGAGATTAATACCTGAAACCAGACAGGACAAATATCTCAAATGACCAACCTTTCCAAGTTCCAGATTAATACATGTAACAAGCCAGGAAAACTATCTTTGGACGACTGATTGTAGATTAATACCTGTAACAAGCCAGGAAAACTATCTACATGAAGAGATTGAAGATTAACACCTGTAACAAACCAGGAAAACTATCTTTCTTACTCGGGTCAGAGATTAATACCTGAAACCAGACAGGACAACTATCTCAAACGACCAACCTTTCCAAGTTCCAAATTAATACCTGTAACTAGCCAGGAAAACTATCTGATGACGACTGATTGTAGATTAATACCTATAACAAGCCATGAAAACTACCTACATGAAGAGACTGAAGATTAACACCTGTAACAAGCCAGGAAAACTATCTTTCTTTCTCAAGTCAAAGATTAATACCTGAAACCAGATAGGACAACTATCTACACGACCATCATAAAGTAACACTACCCAGGTTCCTTCTCTTAAATTCCAGATGAAGTTTAATATGGACTCATCGTGAAGCAATGCTACCCAGGTTCCTTCTCTTAAATTCTAGATGAAGCTTCACATGGATTCATCTTGAAGTAACCCTACCAGGCTTCCCCCTCATATGTCTCCTAAAGTAGCCCTTACACAGGCCCATCATAAATTGAAGAATATCCAAGACCTGTGTTGGTTCAGTTTAAATTTATCAATGGTTTATCCTAATTCCTTTCTAGTAGACACTTTCTATGGTTCAGATAAATCGCTCGAAAGATTTATTCTGATTCTTTTCCAGTTGAAGTCAAATTTAGACTTAGTCTAATTTCTGTCAACAATCACTTTTGGGTGGCATCTATAAGCCCATCTCCGACAACTCTCCATCATCTTTCCAAATTACATATTTAAGCCCATTCCTTACACCTCAACCATAATATCATCGAGTACAAATTTCTGGGCACTTTAGTGTTCAATCATCTTCCACCTTCAGGTCACGAATGGCGGACCCGCCAATCTAACTCTTCAGGTTTAAGAAGATTGAACAGGGGCAGCTGTTGTACCCCAAAATTTTCCCTCTCATTTCTCAAGGGATCATCTTGAACCCTCAGGATTGCTTCTGTCAAGTTTCAAGTCTCGGATTACAATTTTCCAAGAAATTCATTCACAAGGGCAAAATGGTCAAATGCACACTGAAAAGTCAAACTTTGACTTTTTGATCAAAATCAAGTTTCAAAAATCATATTTCATCAATACATGAAGTGTGTTCATCAAGAAAAGCAAAAGTAAAAAATTACTTTGAAAAGTCAAATTTCTAAACACTTAGAAAATTTTCTAAGTGTTAAGAAAATATGATAATTACATAACTTTGGGCCAGATTTTCATCATGATGCAAGATGATTCAATCAGAACTTGTGACATGAAATTTATAGATCTCAATGAGATCTAAAACATTGCTGAACAGAACTTCTCCTAGAAATGTTGGGATTTCAAGTTATAAATCCTTGAAGACACGTCCATGAAGCTAAAGCACTTAGTAAATTCTGGGCATTTTTAAGTCATAATTTGGATAGAACTTCTGGGCCAGTTTTCACACAAGTACAATCATAATTTCCAAAAGTGATTCAAAAAGGTATGGTAGAACATGTTACAAGCTTTCTAGATAACTCCTTCAGATCATGCTGAAGTAGGGAGAATCGAAGGTCAGAAGTTTGCTTCGTCCAGAACATGACCCTTCGAATCTCACTCTTCAACATTCAGAAGTTCTACTCTTCGATCAAAACATGACCCTTTTAATCTCATTCTTCAATGTATGGAAGTTGTTTTCTTCAATTAGAAAATGACCCTTCGAATATCACACTTCAACATTCAAAAGTTCTACTCTTCGATCAGAACATGACCCTTCGAATCTCATTCTTCAAAGTATGGAAGTTGTGTTCTTCAATCAGAACATGACCATTTGAATCTCACTCCTCAACATGTAGAAGCTCTACTCTTCGATTGGAACTTTGATTCCCTTTGAATCAGTATCTTTCAAACGCAACTCTGGGCCCTTTTGAAGCAAGTTTTGTTTAAAGAACTTTGAGCAAATCTCATAGTCTTACCCTCTTTGTCAGGCTATGTTACTTCCAAATATTTATATAATCAGAGGTTTGTACAAAGGTTAGAAGCTTTGTCTATTGGATAATACTATTCTTGGTTAAAATAGAAAAGGCTACGTACCCTTTTTTTCATGGAGAGTACTTTTATCACAAAAGTAGCTTCCAACTCGATTCATGTCTGAATGAAAAGCAGTGCCAGAAGCACAAGTCCAATCTTCTTCCAGCAGGCCCCCACATGTACTGGAAACGTGGGAACAACGAAAAGGGATTGACTTGTTTCACCCTTAACCAAACGATGGTTTGTCATCATACAAACCTGGTTACTTCAAACATGTTGATTCTTTTCTCTATAAATAGAGAAGCATTTGTAAGCTCGAGAGAGGACTTTGAGGCCAGAGGAACGAATCTTCAAATTTCTCAAACACCATAAAGTTCTCAAACACTTAAACACTTGTGAAAACACAAACCCATAATCCAAACTTTTGTCCCCTTTGAATCTGAAACATCCATGTACCTTGTTGCCCTTCGAATCTAGCAGGAAGAACCTCATGCTTGTTCTCCTCTTTCGAATCCAGCATCAAAGGCCTAACCTATGGTCCCTCCCTTCGAATCTAGAAGCATTCGAGGTAACCACTTCAAGGTCTAGCACACGCTCCAGCCTCCAGCAAGGTAAGTTGTTCTAAACCTTGAACTTTTTCATTTCTTACAAAACATGTAAATAAACTTTATTTTTGTTTCAAACATGTGCATACCATTATTCTTCTTTATGTTTCCATCATTTTAATATGTTTTCAAAACTACTCCTTTTGTTTTTGCTTTTTGTTTATCTGAACATGCTTTAAGTGCTAACCTGATTGTAAGGCAATACTAGCATGGCCTTAGGCAATGTTTCTATTCAAGAGTTCAAACGAAAGAAACAGGAAACAGGAAGTAGGAAACGAAGCTTCTGGCTTCCATACCAACCTCCAGGTCAAACGAAAGAGGCATCCAGAAGGCACACCATGATGATTCTAGGCCCAGACGAAAAGCATGCCTACACTAATTCCAGGCCCAGTAGAAAGGCACTCCCTCACTGCTTTCAACCCCCAGTCGAAGGAGGCAAAAGGTAGATTGCATCTTGCACTGGTTCCAGGCCCAGACGAAAGGCATAACATGCTGACTTCCAGACCCCAATCTAAAGGCACAACATGCTAACCCCCAGGCCTCAGTCGAAAATCATGCCTTCACCCTTTTTCATGCCAAATTGAAGAGAGCCAGAAAGTGCAGAATCGAAGGGTTTGCTGCCCTAAATAAAAAGACCCATTTTTCTTGATTTTGTTTTATTTTTGCCTTTATATTTTCATGCAATTCAATATGGTTGTAATAGTGTAGTATTTTATCTTTCTGCATTTTATTACTTTTGTATGATTGCTAATAAAATAGGGTATGTATGGCAAGATGAAAGCAACAAGTAGACAACCCCTAATCAAAGACTAAATGCATGCAAATCAAACACACTATTCACACATACACCTCAAGGGTAATCTCACTTGTTGCCTCGGAAAACAGTCATGTCCCTCGAATATGGGTGTTTTAGCTAAGACCCTCGATAAGAAGATCGTAGTCCCTCGATGTCCCTCAATGTTGCCTTCGGTAAACGATCTAGTCCCTAAACGACATTGCTAAAACGTCTCATAGTTTGCATTCTATGACTATACAAACGACCCACGCCCCTCCCTTCACATCCAATGATGTGGCTTCTTACCAAATCAATGGTAATATAGTAACATCTAAAGGAAGAGGAAAAGAACATTTAAGACCTTTTGAGTAGGTAGGTTGCTCCTAGTTGCTTGCTTGCTCACAACAAAAACATTTTATACATCAGCACTTTCATTTTGAAACATTTTCAAAAGACAAACACTTCGTACGCGTTCTTATAGAAACGAGAACCATTACAAAGACACCTTTTCAAAATCACTTTCAAAAACACATTCCACAAACACTTCTTTGAACTATTTTCCAAACAACACTTTGTACGCGTTCTTATAGAAATGAGAACCAATACAAAGACGTTTTCAAAATACTTTCAAAACCCATACCACAAGCACATTTTAAAACAAAAGAAAGTGATATAGCAAGCAACTAAGAGCCCGTAGATAACTACGGGTGAAAAGGGTGCTAATACCTTCCCTTTTCACAACCTACCCCCCGAACTCAAGAAATAATCTTGAAAGGTCTTTCCTGTTCTTTTTAACCTTTTCTTTTTGGATAAAAGAAAATTCGATGGCAACTCTTTCTATCCGCAACAATTGCGATCAAACACAACACCCAAGTCAGTTCTCCCACTGTATTACAGACAGCCTTCAGGAGAGATGATTACGGCACCGATGCCATTGCCAAGTGAGTTGGAAGCTCCGTCAAAAACCATAGTCCATCGGGATCCTTTCTCAGGTCCTTCATCCGGTCTCAGTTCTTCACAATCAGTCACTAACATGATGTTCTCGTCCGGGAACTCAAAATTCATGGATTGGTAATCATCCACAACCTGATGAGCCAAATGATCAGCTAGTACACTTCCCTTGATTGCTTTCTGGGTTGTGTATTAAATGTCGTATTCGGTCAGGATAATTTTCCATCTCGCTATTCTTCCGGAGAGAGAGAGGGCTTCTCGAAGATGTACTTAATAGGATCCATTTTAGAGATCAATAAGGTAGTGTGAATCAACATATACTGTCTTAGTTGGCGAGAAGACTATGCCAAAGCGCAACAAGTTTTCTCGAGAAGTGAGTATCTTGTTTCACAGTCGGTAAACGTTTTGCTAAGGTAGTATATTGCATGCTCTTTTCGACCAGACTTGTCATGCTTCCCCAGCACACACCCCTATTGAGTTCTCTAATATCGTTAAGTACATGATTAGAGGTCTTCCTTCAACTGGCGACATTAAAATTGGAGGCTCTTTAAGATATTCTTTGATTCTGTCAAAGGCATTCTGTCATTCGGCATTCCACTTTACCACTTGATCTTTCTTCAAGAGTTTGAATATTGGCTCACAAGTAGCAGTTAGATGGGAAATGAACCTGGCAATGTAATTTAAACGTCCCAAGAAACCCCTAACTTCCTTCTCAGTGTGAGGAGCGACATCTCTTGTATAGATTTAACCTTTGTAGGGTCTACCTGAATACCCTTGTCACTGACAATGAAACCTAGGAGTTTACCAGACCTTACCCCAAAGGTGCACTTGTTCAGATTCAGCCTCAACTTGTACGTCTTCATTCTATCAAACAACTTTTGCAAGTGATCAAGGTGCTCTTATTTAGTTTGAGACCTAGCTATCATATCATCGACATAGAACTCTATCTCGTGATGGATCATGTCATGAAATAGAGCTACCATGGCGCGCTGATAGGTTGCCTCAGCATTCTTCAACCCAAATGGCATCAGTTTGTAACAGAAAGTCCCCCACCGTGTGACGAAGCTTGTCTTCTCCATGTCTTCGGGTGCCATCTTTATATGATTGTAACCAGAGAAACCTTCCATGAAGGAAAAGATCTTATGATGTGCGGTGTTGTCAACTAGAACATAAATGTGGGGAAGTGGAAAGTCATCTTTGGGGCTTCCCTATTTAAGTCTCTATAGTCCACACACATACGTACCTTGCCGTCCTTCTTAGGCACCAGAACTACGTTAGCAACCCATTAAGGATAGGAGGTGACAGCTAATAACCCAGTGTTGAACTGCTTTATAACTTCTGCCTTGATCTTTTCTGACATCTCAGGACGCATACGACGAACCTTCTGCTTTACTGGAGGGCAATCTTCTTTAGTTGGCAGACGATGAACCACAACATTAGTGTCCAGTCCTGACATGTCTTCATATGACCAGGAAAAGATCACGAAATAATCATGCAACATCTGAATTAACCTCTGTTTGACACTAAGCTTAAAATTTGCACCTATCTTGACTTCTTTTATGTCCTCTTCTGTACCCAAATTCATTGTCTCAATTGGCTCTTCATGAGGCTGTATAGCCCTTTCCTCCTGTTGTAATAGTCTAGCAAGTTCTCCTGGTACCTCACAATATTCCTCACCTTCGTCCTCGGCTTGGTTGATCGGATTTTCAAAGTCATAACTGGAAATAGCATAACTGTTATCAATGGGATCCAGAGTGGATGTGGATCTTCAGTTTGATACGTGAGTGTGTGTAAGAGCATAACTGCATTGATAAAGCAAAAGCAGAAAATAAAAACAAAGAGCGCAAAATTTGTATGCAAAGCGTACAATGCTTTATTAATGACATATGAGATTGAAAATGATAACTCTCACAAATAAACCATTTTTACTCGAGTAAGACACAAAGCCATAGAGTTTATATTATTCATTTATTACATATCCAGGAAAGACAATTACTCCTGAATAAAAGTAACCGGCACAAAGTCTTTAGCTGTCATGTTACTGGGTCCACTGTTGGTTGTAGGGAAGATCCAGTTGTCCATGTCATAGTCACCATCATTGTCTTCTAAAGTGTTGACCCCATGATTGCTGATGCGTATGAGAGGTCCTCTGGCACGAGCACGACGAACAACCCTTTGAGCCCTTGAAGTGAAACCCAAACCAAACTTATCAGATTTGTATGGAATGTCATGGAGTTGGCCCCAAATGGTACACCCACCTTCTTCAATTACTACTTTGGTGTCCTTGAGAGAAAACATCTTCAATGGAGGTCTGGTGATCTTTGGCACACTGGTAATAGTATCGATCGCAGCTATGGTCTGAGGCACCTCTTCAAAGTTCTGACAAGGGGTCTCAATGAACTCTCCGTCCATTTCGACATACCTGAAAGAGTTCAGGTGGCTTACCATGTACTCTTCCTCAACACGTACTATGACAATCTTTCCCCTCACTAGGTACTTCAACATCTGATGCAGAGTGGAAGTAACAGCTCCAGCCCCATAGATCCAAGGGCGTCCCAACAAACAGGAATAAGATGGTCGGATATCCATCACGTAGAAGGTGGGTTCAAAGGTTTGTGAACCAACTTTGATAGGGATGTCCACCTCCCCGTGTACCATTATTTTTGAACCATCAAAAGCCCTCACCACAATGTTACTGGGCTTCAGAGTCAAACCTTCACAATCTAATTTGTTGAGAGCCTTCTTGGGCAGAACATTCAGCGATGAACCGATATCTACTAGAACATGGGCCAAAGTAGTTCCTTGCATTCGATGGAGACATGCAGCGCATCATTGTGTTTTCTTCCTCTGGGTGTCAAATCAGCATCAGAAAAACCCAGTCCATTATCAGCGGTCAAACTAGCCACACAATCTTCGAATTGATCAGCAGAGGTTTCTTGTGGCACATGAGCTGTCTTGAGGAATTTTACCAAAGCCTTTGCATGGAATTCAGAGCACAACAGTAGGGCCAGCATTGAGATCTTGGAAGGAGTCTGCCCCAGTTGTTCAACCATATTGTAGTCGCACTTTTTAATTATTTTCAGGATTTATTCCATTTCCTTCTTAGAAACCTCAGGAACGGATTTTGAATGCGCCTTCATCTGGATAGGCTCAACCAATATCTCTTTTCCCCGAGTCTCGGCCGACTCAAAGACAGGGGTGTTAGCAGAGCTAGCAGTAGGAGTTTTCATAGGAATTCTGACAGGAGTAGCAGCATGGATAATCACAGGAGTAGTAACATCCTTAGGAGGAGAGATCCCGGGAGAGAAAACTCTTCCGCTTCTTGTTATTTTACTGGTCCCAACGATATTGCCGACGTCAGAATCAGTACCTTCAGTAACTTTGTCTTCAGCAGCCAACAGGTCTTGCTTGACGCAATGGTAATAGATGTCAGCCCCATAATTCTAGGGAACAACTTTATACGAGGAATATGGTATTGTCCCTGGCATGGTGATGATCAGGGGAGAAAACTTTGGAACAGATGTAATCCTGACGGGTTTTTTGTGGAGACCCTAGGAGGATTGGCGGAAATGGTTATAATAGAAACGTCTTTACATGAAACACTTGTGACTGGAGTCTTATCAAATAAAATTTATTGATCATCTATCAGGCACTGAACACCTTCTTTTAACAAATGGCAACCAGTTGGTAGAGATAAACATAAGTGGAAACCTTCACCACAGCCCGAAAATAAATCGGCTTACAACAAATTCCTTTTAACAGTCATGAGAGAAGTAACAAGTTCCGCAAAAAAAGCAACAAACATATCATCATCAACAATGTTAACACCATGGTCGTGCTTGGGCATGGGGGAAGTTATAACATTAGGAGTCTCTGGCGCATCGAATTCAATCTCATTTGCCTCAATCAGATCCTGCACCTTGTTCTTCAAAGCCCAGCAGTCGTTTTTATCATGGCTTGGACTTTCAGAATTGTAGGCACACCGAGCCTTTGGATTATAGTGAGGAGATGTGGTGTTGAGATTTTTGGGAGCTTCCCTCAAAGTTATCAGATTGGATTTTAGTAAGTGTGGTAAAACTTGAGACAAGGTCATATTGATCCGGGTAAACTGTCTCATAGGCATTTTTGCTCTGGGCTGATTGTTCTGCTGTTTAGTAGCTGCAGGCTTGGATATCATTACAGCCCCTACTATTGGACGGAGCTCGGCTCAGCCCTGAGTTCTCTGACTGTAAGCAGCACTGACCTTTTTCTTTCCCACGAAAGGTCTCTTTCCTGCACTTGAAGAGGTATCCTTTTGAATCTTGCCGCACTTAATCCCAGCTTCCACTCTTTCTCCAGTTAAGATCAGCTCAGTAAAACCAACTGGGGAGCTTCCAATCATATGGTTGAAAAATAGACCAGATAGAGTACCCAAAAACATGTCCACCAACTCTCTATCAGACAGAGGAGGTTGGAATCTTCCTGCTAAGTCTCTCCACTTCTGGGCATAGTCTTTAAAGACCTTGCTAGAATCCATGGACATACTTTGGAGTTGTGTACGAGTTGGAGCAAGGTCAGCATTATATTGGTACTGCTTATAGAAAGCAGCAGCCAGGTCTTCCCAATTACGAATATTGGTTCCCTCCAGCTGATAGAACCACTCTAGCTGAGTCCCGGATAGACTGTCTTGGAAAAAGTGGACCCACAAATCCCTATCAGCGGTGTGAGGATGAATCTTCCTCACATAAGATCAGAGATACATCTTGGTACATGAGACCCCATCATGCTTAGCAAACACCGGAACCTTAAACTTCAGCAGGATGACAACCCCAGAAACCAAACCCAGCTCTTCAAAATCCAGCCCAGGTACCCTCTGGATTTCCATTGTGTTCAGATAATCCTCCGGCTATTTGTATTTATCATCAGCGGGAGGATACTGCTCTTCATTATAGTCGGATTCATTATCAGATCCCTTCGGGCTGAGGTCTTCCTCTCTTGTCTCCCCTTCCTGAGTATCCCTTCTTTTGACGAAGTTGCTAGTTCTGAAGCTCGTCACACTTGTCCTCTGATCCTTCTTCTAAAATTCACTAGACCGGTTGGTTTCTTTGGCTTCTTGGTCTTCTATTTGACAATCAAAGCCTTCAGCTCCTCTTTCCCCTTGGCCAGGGCCATGCTGATTTATTGGAACTGAGCATTCTGAGTTTGAAGGTCCTTCACTATTTGTTCGAGAGCCATTTCTTTTGCTGAAATAAATAGCGGAAAGAAATAAGAAACCTGTACTGAAGACCTGCTTATGGAATGAAATGTATGATATGCTTATGCAATGCTTTCAAGGACCTTATTGGATTTAAGCTCTTTTAAACAAAACAAGAAATAAAACTCTTTATTAGTAAATTTTTAAGGAAACAAAAGATTACACAAGAATAAACATTGAAAGGGAATCCTAAACTCCTAAGTCTCCCATGGGCGCTTCCTCTTGGTGTTGAGGTAGCTATTGAGATTCTTCTCTTCGTGAAGCTTCTTTGTTAATTCCGACATTTTCTTCTCACTTGCATAGAATTGAGTCTCAAAAGTATCATGTTCTTCCTTGAGCTGGATCTAAGACTTTTGCAACTCTTCGAAGTTGGTTGGCATATCAGGATGGAGAATAATATGGAACTCGCCCCCTTGAACAACAGGTTCCAAGATCACCGGTAAGATGGCATCGCATGGCATTATAAGACTTTGGGCTCGAGCTCGTACCCATTTGAGGTAAGGTTCCAAATGGATGGAGTTCTTTCGCCCCAAAGTCTTACTATCAGTCTTTTTAATAATGCCCCGCGTGCGGATGAATCTCTGACGATAATTTTGTAGATCATTTAAGTAGTTGAACACAATACCCTGGATGAGCATATCAGGTGGACCATCTCTTTGTGCGTAACCAAACTGGTGTAGTGCTAGAGAAGGATTGTAGGTGATGCCTCCCCTAATTGCTAGGAGTGCCACGTTAGGAAATTCTCCGCAGCAATCAATAAAAGAGATGTCTCCTTGAGAGCGAGGACACCAATGGATGTGGGAGTGAGAGAGAGACATTAATCTTTGACTCCAACTTAAGCCTAAATCATTCTTCATTGTTGACTAAGGAAGGTACGAAATAAACAACTTATATAGCATAAGGGTGCAATGTAACACCCGTAATTTAATTAATTATTTAATTAAATTATTTTTGGAATAATTGTGAAGTTGTGTTATGATGATAGTTGATGTGTTGTGATTAGTTGGATTTATTTATTTTATTAAGTTGTGGGATAATATTAGAATGATAATATTATTTGATGTGGGCTTGTTTTAAAGGAATAGAAGAAGTAAAAAAGGGGGTGTAGTAGTCTTAAGCCCATTAAGGTATTTTGAGAATTATAGGGTTATTTTATTATTGTTAGAAATAATAAGGAAAAGAGGAAGCAGTAAGAAGAGAAGGAAATAAGGGTTGGAAGAAGAGAGCGTGAAAGTTGTTGAAAAGGAGGAAAAGAGGAAGAACGGAAATTAACCAGAAAAGTTATAGAGCAACCTTCAATCCAAGGTAAGGGTGGGGTTCTGACTCTATAATAGGGTTTATGATGATTGGTATGTGGGATTAGATGTGAAAGATTGTTTGGTTTATGATAGAATTATATACATTGTTGTATGATGAAAATCGATGATTTAAGGATGAATAATGATGCCCTAATGTTGTATATTTGATGTAGAATTATAGGATAATTATAATTGATGATTATCTATGATTAGAGGATGTTTTTAGGGCCTAAAATATGGAAACCATAGTGAAAACACAGTGAAATCGCAGAAAATATCCGTGACAGAACAGTATGTGTCGACCCCAAAAGCCATGCGTCGATGCATGAAGGCTTTTAGACTCAGGATGAGTCGATACGAAGGAGTCATGCATCAACACATGAAGGCTTTTAGACTCAGGATGAGTCGATACGAAGGAGCATGTATCGATACATGCAGTGTTGCACACTCAGTATGAGTCGATACAAAGGAGTACGTGTCGGCTCATGTAGCGTGTTAAGTCCATTACGCGTTGACACAAGACATTACGCGTCGATCCATGTTGCCTGGGTTTTGACAAAATCATTTTAAAAAGGTTGTAACTTGAGTTTTCGGACTCTGTTTGAGGTGTCATTTGAAGCGTTGAATAGCTAACGCGATGAACTTCATTCTTAAGGATCAAAATGAAGGATAGGAAGGATAATCCTAGTAACCCAATTTAGGACTAGAGTTAGCTTCCCGCGTTAATCTCTCTGATGATTTTGTGAAGAATGATGAGGATGAGATGATTATAGACTATTGTTTGGTCCATAGCAATAGGATTAATGATAATAATGATGTAGTATTACAGAATAGTAATATGTAGAGGTTTGGTAATTTAGAAGTAATCCATAGATGATTAATTAATTATAGGCAATATCATGTTGTAGGCCTATAGCCAATGTTGCGAGATTGACAATCTACTGCTGTATTGTTGTATGGCTGAGTTGTTGTGAATTATGTTGATAAATGATGTTGATGAGATTATGTTGATGAATTATGCGATGATAAATGATGTTTGATGAATTATGTTGATCAATGATGTTGATGAATGATTTTGATGAAAGATGTTGAGATGCCTCTAATAATTGGAAGTTATTAAGATGTAGGCTTTTGGCCAACGATGGTGTTAAGTTGAGATGTTGTTAATTATGGTGTTGTCATTACATACATGATTGTGTCGTATACATTGCATTTTAAAAATGGAGCTGATGCTCGTTAAGATGGTCTGTATTGGCGAATATTAAGATGAAGGCTTATGCCTTGTTGATGCCTCTATTTATTGGAAATTATTTTGATATGGGAGTTCTGATCCAATGGTACCACATGCATTTGCATAGTATTGAGTCGCGTTATATGATTGCATAAATAATTTGTGTATTGATGTGGTGAATGAGTATATTGTTGGTATTTCTGTTGCGATTATTGTTTTTTATAAGATGAGAAGTGGTGGTGTTATGTGACCTAATTTAATATATTAATCATCATATGTTTTATTATATTTTTAGATATCTCACCCCTTCTGTTTGAATGTTACCCTTACGTTGGTAACGTGCAGGTAATCCAGAGTGAAGGCGGTATACCTTCAGTAGTTCGAGTCGGCGTCATTGCTCTGATACGTAACACTCGGGGGGATGAACGCTTGTTGTTTTTAGTTATTGATTATTTCAGTTATTGAACTTTAATTCGTTGTTGCTAAGTATGCATTATTTTGAAGTTGTCGTAATTGTTGGACAAAGATGTTATTATGATTCCGCTGCGTAGATGTTAAATTGTTGAATTAAGAGATTAAATTATTATGTTGGTAGTTCATCCGAAGTTTTAAAGTGTTATGTATCCACGTTGAATACAATGTGTTTTTAAAGTTGAATTTGTGGCATCCTGATTTAGTTGCATGAATTTTATGACTCTGATTTGCATATATAATTCCCAGGTAGAATTGGGGTATTACAAAGTTGGTATTAGAGCAAAAGGTTGGTCCAACCTTGTTGTCAAGTCGTAGTTGTTTAACAATCAAGTATTGTTAATTCGAGTTCTAATAGTTGTTTATGTTGTAGTGATAAGTTGAGATGGCTGGAAGGAATGATGCTGCACTTGTTGCTGCTTTAGAAGAAATGGCTCATGCGATGGAGAATCATCCGAATGTTGACGGGAATGCCGGATCTCGTAGTTTGGCAACTTTCCAGAGAGAGAATCCGCCTACGTTTAAGGGAAAGTATGATCCTGACGGAGCATTGGATTGGTTGAAAGAGATTGAGAGAGTCTTCCGTGTGATGGACTGCACTCCAGCGCAGAAGGTTTGATATGGTACTCATATGCTAGCAGTCGAGGCTGATGACTGGTGGCTAGAGACTTGTCAGAGATTGGAAGCTGCAGGTGAGAATGTCACTTGGGCTGTGTTCTGTGGGGAATTTATGAGGAAGTAATTTCTTGAAGATGTATGTGGTAAGAAGGAGATTGAGTTCCTTGAGCTAAAGCAAGGGAATATGTCGGTTGTTGAGTATGCTGCAAAGTTTGCTGAGTTGGCTAAGTTTTATCCTCACTACATTGAGGCAGATGCTGAGTTTTCGAAGTGTATCAAGTTTGAGAACGAGTTGCACCCCGAGATCAAGAAGGCAGTTGGATACTAGAAGATCTGTGTCTTTGCTGATTTGATTGATAGCTGCATAATTTATGAAGAGGATAATAATGCTCATTACAAGATTATCAGTGAGAAGAGGGGTAAGCACCAACAGAGTCGTGGTAAGCCTTATGATGCCCCAGCTGGTAAAGGTAAACAGAAAGTTGCTCAGGGTCAGAGGACTAGTGAAGGAGATGCTCCTGCTGGTGTGGTTTGTTTTAAATGTGGGAAACCTGGGCATAAGAGTAATGTGTGTACTACTGAAGTAAAGAGGTGTTTCTGTTGTGGTAAGAACGGACATGTTGTATCTGAGTGCAAGCATAAGGATGTGATTTATTTCAATTGTAGTGAAGAAGGGAACATCGGTAGTCAGTGTAAGAAACCAAAGAGGGCGTAGACAAGTGGTAAAGTGTTCGCTTTGGTTGAGGATCATACAGTTGTTGAGGACAGACTCATTAGAGGTACATGTTTCATTAATAGTACTCCTTTAATTACTATTATTGATACCGGTGCTACTCATTGTTTCATTGCTGCTGATTGTGTTGAAAGATTAGGACTTATGTTATCTTCTATGAATGGAGAAATGGTCGTCGATACTCCAGCCAAGGGGTCGGTGACTACTTCTTTTGTGTGTTTAAAGTGTCCCTTGTCGATCTTCGACAGAGACTTCGGTGTTGATTTGGTTTATTTACCGTTAAGAGGTTTGGATGTGATTTTGGGTATGAACTGGTTAGAGCATAACTATGTTCATATTAACTGTTATGACAAGCCTGTGAGGTTTTCTACTCCTGAAGAAGAGGAAGATAGTCTGTTGTCTGCTAGACAGTTGAGAAAGTTGATGCAAGAGGAAGCACAAATGTTCTCGTTGATAACGTCGCTATCTGTAGAGAATCAAGCTATAATTAAGGAATTGCAGGCGGTGTGTGAATTTCCTGAAGTTTTCCCCGATGAAATTCATGATGTACCACTGGAGAGGGAAGTTGCATTTGCTATTGATCTTGTACCTGGTACCAAACATGTGTCTATGGCACCATACATGATATCTGCATCTGAATTGTCAGAGTTGAAGAAGCAATTGGAAGAGTTACTTGAAAAGAAGTTTGTAATACCAAGTGTGTCGCCATGGGGAGCTCCAGTGTTGTTAGTACATAAGAAAGATGGAAGTATGAGGCTTTGTGTTGATTATAGACAGTTGAATAAAGTGTCGATTAAGAACAAGTATCTGCTTCCAAGAATAGATGACTTGATGGACCAATTGGTGGGTGCTCGTGTGTTTAGTAAGATTGATTTGAGGTCGGGTTACCATCAGATTAAGGTGAAGGATGAAGATATCCAGAAGACGGCTTTCAGAATGCGTTATGGACATTATGAGTATTCGGTGATGCCTTTCGGTGTTACTAATGTGCCGGGAGTATTCATGGAATATATCAATCGTATCTTTCATACTTATTTGGATTGGTTAGTATTGGTGTTCATTGATGATATTTTTATTTACTCTAAGTTAGAATAAGAGCATGCAGAACACTTAAGAGTAGTATTGCAAGTTTTGAAAGAGAAGCAGTTGTATGCAAAGTTGTCCAAGTGTGAATTCTGGTTAAAGGAGGTTAGTTTTCTTGGTCATGTGATCTCAGGTAGTGGCATTGTTGTAGATCCATAGAAGGTTGATGTTGTGTTGCAATGGGAAACTCCGAAGTCAGCTACTTAGATTCGAAGCTTTTTGGGATTAGCTGGTTATTATAAAAGGTTTATCGAAGGTTTTCTAAGTTGGCACTTCCGTTGACTAAGTTGACTTGTAAAGGTAGAGCTTTTGTGTGGGATGTTCAGTGCGAAGAAAGTTTTACGGAATTGAAGAAGAGATTGACGTCGGCTCCGATTTTGACGTTACCTAATCCAGGAGAGCCTTTTATGGTATATTGTGATGCTTCTAAGATGGGTTTAGGAGGTGTGCTTATGCAAAATGATAAGGTAGTTGCTTATGCGTCAAGGAAGTTAAGGTCTCATGAGAAGAACTATCCTACGCATGATTTAGAGCTTGCTGCAATTTTCTTTGTGTTGAAGATTTGGAGGCATTATCTTTATGGTTCTAGATTTAAAGTGTTTAGTAACCATAAGAGCTTAAAGTATTTATTCAATCAAAAGGACTTGAATATGAGGCAACGGAGATGGTTGGAATTGTTAAAGGATTATGATTTTGGTTTCAATTATCATCCAAGAAAAGCGAATGTGGTAGCTGATGCATTGAGTCGAAAGACTTTGCATATGTCGGCAATGATGGTTAAAGAGTTGGAATTAATTGAATAGTTCAGAGATATCTTAGTTTGCGAGGTTACGCCACAAAGTGTTATGTTAGGTATGCTGAAGATTAATAATGAATTTCTAGACAGTATCAGAGAAGCTCAAGTTGGATGTGAAACTGGTAGATTCGATGGTCGGAATCGATCAGTCTGAGAATAATGATTTTAAGCTAGATGCATAGGGTGTGTTGAGATTTCGTAACCGGATTTGTATTCCTGATGATGCTGAGATGAAGAAAGTGATACTTGAAGAGAGTCATAGAAGTAAGTTGAGTATTCATCCAGGAGCTACAAAGATGTATCAAGATTTGAAAGGTTTGTTTTGGTGGCCTGGAATGAAGAGTGATGTGGCTCGGTTTATGTATATATGTTTGACTTGTCAGAAGTCGAAAGTTGAACATCAGAAGCCAGCAGGGTTGATGCAACCGTTATAAGTTCCAGAATGGAAATGGGATAGAATTTCAATGGACTTTGTGACGGGGTTACCTAATACTATAAGAGGACATGATTCGATTTGGGTGATTGTTGATAGGCTTACAAAGTCGGCTCATTTTATTCCTATTAACATCAGTTTTCTAGTGTCGAAGTTGGCTGAGATTTACACTAGTGTGATTGTGAATCTGCATGGTGTTCCTTTATGCATTGTGTCAGATAGAGATCCAAGATTTACTTCTGATTTTTGGAAGAGTTTGCAAGAAGCGTTGGGTTCTAAGTTGAGGTTGAGTTCAGTGTATCATCCTCAAACAGATGGTCAGACTGAACGGACTATCCAAGCGTTGGAAGACTTGTAGAGGGCATGTGTTCTTGAGCAGGGAGGTTTGTGGGATACTTATCTTCCGTTGATAGAGTTAACCTATAATAACAGTTACCATTCCAGTATTGGGATGGCACCTTTTGAAGAGTTGTATGGTCGAAGATGTAGAACTCCTTTATGTTGGCATGAATCTGGTGAAAGTGTAGTACTTGGACCTGAACTTGTTCGTGAGACTACTGAGAAGGTGAAGTTGATTCGAGAAAAGATGAAAGCTTCCCAAAGTAGACAAAAGAGTTATCATGACAAGCTAAGGAAAGACTTAGAATTTCAAGCGGGTGACCATGTGTTTTTGAGAGTTACACATGTAACTGGTGTTGGGCGAGCATTGAAGTCTAAGAAGCTCACTTCTCGTTTTATTGGACCTTATCAGATTTCAGAGAGAGTGGGGAATGTGGCTTATAGAGTGGCGTTACCGCCTAATGTTTCGAATTTGCATGATGTGTTTCATGTGTCACAACTCCGGAAGTATATTTCAGATCCATCTCATATGATTCATATGGACGATGTGCAAGTACAGGATAACCTTACGGTAGAGACGATGCATGTACGGATCGCGGATCATGAAACTAAGACTCTGATGGGAGAAGATATTGCTTTGTTTAAAGTGGTTTGGCTAGGGGATGCCAGAGAAAGCATGACTTGGAAGTTGGAGAGCAAGATGCGAGACTCCTATCCTGAGTTGTTTGATTAAGGTAAATTTTCGAGGACAAAAATATTCTAAGTGGGGGAGAGTTGTAACGCCCGTAATTTAATTAATTATTTAATTAAATTATTTTTGGAATAATTGTGAAGTTGTGTTATGATGATAGTTGATGTGTTGTGATTATTTGGATTTGTTTATTTTATTAAGTTGTGGGATAATATTAGAATGATAATATTATTTGATGTGGGCTTGTTTTAAAGGAATAGAAGTAGTAAAAAAAGGGGTGTAGTAGTCTTAAGCCCATTAAGGTATTTTGAGAATTATAGGGTTATTTTATTATTGTTAGAAATAATAAGGAAAAGAGGAAGCAATAAGAAGAGAAGGAAATAAGGGTTGGAAAAAGAGAACGTGAAAGTTGTTGGAAAGGAGGAAAAGAGGCAGAACGGAAATTAACCGGAAAAGTTATAGAGAAACCTTCAATCCAAGGTAAGGGTGGGGTTCTGACTCTATAATAGGGTTTATGATGATTGGTATGTGGGATTAGATATGAAAGATTGTTTGGTTTATGATAGAATTATATACCTTATTGTATGATGAAAATCGATGATTTAAGGATGAATAGTGATGCCCTAATGCTGTATATTTCATGTAGAATTATAGGATAATTATAATTGATGATTATTTATGATTAGAGGATGTTTTTAGGGCCTAAAGTATGGAAACCGTAGTGAAAACGCAGTGGAATCACAGAAAATATCTGTGACAGAACAGTATGTGTCGACCCCAAAAGTCGTGCGTCGATGCATGAAGGCTTTTAGACTCAGGATGAGTCGATATGAAGGAGTCATGCATCGATACATGAAGGCTTTTATACTCAGGATGAGTCGATACGAAGGAGCATGTATCGATACATGCAGTGTTGCAGACTCAGTATGAGTCGATACAAGGGAGTACATCTCGACTCATGTAGCGTGTTAAGTCCAGTACGCGTCGACCCAAGACATTACGCGTCGATCCATGTAGTTTGGTTTTTGACAGAATCATTTTGAAAAGGTTGTTACTTGAGTTTTCGAACTCCGTTTGAGGTGTCGTTCGAAGCGTTAAAAAGATAATGCGATGAACTTCATTCTTAAGGATCAAAATGAAGGATAGGAAGGATAATCCTAGTAACCCAATTTAGGACTAGAGTTAGCTTCCTGCGTTAATCGCTGTGATGATTTTATGAAGAATAATGAGGATGAGACGATTATAGACTATTGTTTGGTCCATAACAGTAGGATTAATCATGATAATGATGTAGTATTACAGAATAATAATATGTAGAGGTTTGGTAATTTAGAAGTAATCCTTAGATGATTAATTAATTATAGGCAATATCATGTTGTAGGCTTATGGCCAACATTGCGAGATTGACGATCTACTGCTGTATTGTTGTATGGCTGAGTTGTTGTGAATTTTATTGATAAATGATGTTGATGAGATTATGTTGATGAATTATGCGATGATAAATGATGTTTGATGAATTATGTTGATCAATGATGTTGATGAATGATTTTGAAGAAAGATGTTGAGATGCCTCTAATAATTGGCAGCTATTAAGATTTAGGCTTCTGGCCAACGATGATGTTATGTTGAGATGTTGTTAATTATGGTGTTTTCATTACATACATGATTATGTCGCATACATTGCATTTTCAAGATGGAGCTGATGCTCGTTAAGATGGCATGTATTGGCGAATATTAAGATGAAGGCTTATGCCTTGTTGATGCCTCTATTTATTGGCAATTATTTTGAGATGAGAGTTCTGCTCCAATGGTACCACATGCATTTTCATAGTATTGAGTCGCATTATATGATTGCATAAAGAAGTTGTGTATTGATGCGGTGAATGAGTATATTGTTGGTTTTTCTGTTGCGATTATTGTTGTTTATAAGATTAGAAGTGGTGGTGTTATGTGATATAATTTAATATATTAATTATCATACGTTTTATTATATTGTTAGATATCTCACCCCTTCTGTTTGAATGTTACCCTTACGTTGGTAATGTGCAGGTAATCCAGAGTGAAGGCTGTATAACTTCAGTAGTTCGAGTCGGTGTCATTGCTCTGATACGTAACACTCGGGGGGATGAACGCTTGTTGTTTTTAGTTATTGATTATTTCAGTTGTTGAACTTTAATTCGTTGTTGCTAAGTATGCATTATTTTGAAGTTGTCGTAATTGTTGGACAAAGATGTTATTATGATTCCGCTGCGTAGATGTTAAATTGTTGAATTAAGAGATTAAATTATTATGTTGGTAGTTCATCCGAAGTTTTAAAGTGTTATGTATCCACGTTGAATGCAATGTGTTTTTAAAGTTGAATTTGTGGCATCCTGATTTAGTTGCATGAATTTTATGACTCTGATTTGCATATATAATTGTCGGGTAGAATTGGGGTGTTACATGCAACACATGAGAGTTCCTCGCTTCTTCAGAGTACGAGTATGGAGAGAATATAGGATATCCCTGAGCAATGTAGGAACTGGATTGTGAGCAAGGAAGATGTTGATGGAATTCACATCTATAAATTGATCTGAATTAGGAAACAGGACCAACCCATGGATCAGGTGAGCTAAAATATCTTCGAATGCATGGTAACTCATAGCATCCAGGAAAATCTGAGCTTTCTCAATTAGAAATTTTGCAAGAAGGCCTTTAACTCCACTTCTTTTTTCCCAATGGGGTTCAATATTAGATGACTTCAAGTGCAAAGCCGTGGCAACATCTTCAGCAGTTGGATCTTGTTCTAACCCAATGAAAGGTACTCGCTCCAATATAGGTAAACCAAGTAACTTAGAGAATTCTTCTAGTGTAGGTACCAGTTGATAATCAATAAATGTGACGCAATGGTTCTCGGGATCAAAGAATTGGAATAGAGCACTCATCAAAACTTCGTCAAATCTGGTGGTAACCAAGCTGAGCAATGACCATGTATTTTGTTGAATGATGAGTCCTAGGGAACTTTCAAGACCAATTCCTTAAGCTTGTGAGGGATTTTTGTGAAGTTAATCCGGATGGTTTTTCTGCGACCTGAATACATATCCTACAAAACAGCAAAGAGGTAAATCCAACATGTCCTTGAAATGGTTAGTATATATAAATGTCATGATGTTTATGATGTCATGATTATGCTTAAATCACAGATAAACACAAGAAAATCACACAATAGACCTTAGATTCAAAGGCTTGCATGAGGTTTTAAGGTAAGTACCCTCTTGAATATTCAGATGGCTCAACTTGTCCTATTAATAGTAACCGGGTTCTAAGGAGTCTCAATATCATTGACTTTTCCATCAGGAATTGTTTTAGCTCACGCACCAAAGTATTGCAGCCAAAAAATTCCGAAAGTCCAGTCTCAATGAGTGTAGCATCGAGTATCAACCAATCTTCGGTCGGAACCAAAGCCACTTATCTCACTACTTCCTAATGGCTAGGATGAGTCGATTAAAGGTTCTAAAGGTCAGTTAGCGCTTAGTGACACAATGAGGAGGCCTAATGTTATCCTTGACTTACTCAAGGAACATTAGTACAATCCAGAGTATCGCGCTAATGTAGCCACCACTTTGTTTGTATCGGTATACACCGTACAACCTCCATGATTTATTGCTACTTACCTAATGAGGTACCCTAGATCCGGGTGTAGGATCTTTACAAGAATAACCCAATAAACCCTCAAAGATAAAGCAAGCAAACACACAATAAAGCATTTAAAATGATTAACTAAAACTCTAAGGTAACCCCACTTCTTTTTTTTCCCAGCAGAGTCGTCAGTTTTGTGATACAGTGGCAGATCGACTGTTTATACTGGTTTTGCATTTTGTATTTGCAAATGTTGCGGTAAGCAAGAGTCGCCACCGAACTTTCTTTTATCCAACAAAGGAAAGGGTGAAAAGAACATAAAAAGACTTTTTTCGAGATTTTATGAGTAAGGGGGTAGATTATGGAAAGGGAAGGTGTTAGCACCCTTTCCATCCGTGGTTTTCCACGGGCTCTTAGGTACTTGCTCATTTTTGAAAATTTCTTTCGTGTTTGTGTGTTTTGAAAAGCTTGTTTGCTTTATGATAACTCTTGTATCAGTCCTTAAGAGTGTTGATAAAGTGTTTTTGAAAAATGTTTTGAAAGTGTAGTGTGAAAAAGTTGTTTTTGAGCAAGTACCTAACAGTTATCTACCTACTCGAAAAAGGTGTTATTTTCCTCCTTTCCTTTAGATAGTGTTATCCTACTATTAGTGAGTAGGTAGCCTTATTGTTTGGATGTTGAGGGACTATCAAAGGGATGTTTACGGTCACTAAGGCAACTGGGCAAGAACTTTTAGTAATTGTCCTAAAGTTCTAAGATCACTTTTTAACCTAGGCGGCGTCGAAAGGATCATCGAGGGACTTGTGATATCTTGAACTAAAGGAAAACCACTAAAAATTCTCATGTTTCGAGAATTGTGACTGTTTCCAAAGGCAACCAAAGTGGGAGATACTCTAGGGGTGAGCATGTGCAAGTGTATTGATTCAGTTCATTTATCTTGCGCATTTAGGGTTATCTAATCGTTTTAATTTACAGTCTTTCCATGCAAACCTAATTACTAGCAGTTAATACTGCGGAAAGTAAAAACAGGAAGATAGAGTCCTATGCTATTATAGGGTCTCTGGGAGGGGGATTTACAAGTTCAACAATTCGGGAAATAAACAGTAAATAAACCCTAATTTTAAACTATTACAAAACTGTGTACATATACTTTAAATAAAAAATAATAGTACGAAAAATAACAACACGCAAAAAGAGGTGCAACACAAGGACATCCCAGGAGATCACCCATCCAAGTACTACTCTCGTCCAAACACGCTTAACTGCGGAGTTCTGATGGGATCCGGTGCATTAGTGTTGGTATGATCGCACCTGATATGTAATGCTCTTTAATTGTATACATATTCGGCTTTTTCCTTATTACCAGCTGTTATACCCCAAAATTTTCCCTCTCATTTTATCAATATTTCCCCTCACAAGACTCTTTAAACTTAAGACCAAGCTAGGGTTTGCTCAGCTCAAGACATCTCCTTGCACTGTTGACCTGAAATTAGGGTTTGAGTTTGCACAAGGAATTTTGTACTTCTAATTGCCCCATGTGACTTTCATACTTCATGTTGGACTTATAAGATTTCTCATACCAAGTTTCAAGCCTTGAATCAAATTTTTGCCCAGTCAATTGGACAGTTGACCTAAAAATCAGCTATATTGGGGAAAAAGTTAACAGTGGCCAATTTACAGTCAAACCTCATAGTTTTTTATCCACATAAACATTATAGACTCATATGAACCATTTGATCAAGTTTGGACCACAACTCCTCAAGAAATTTGATCAGATCTTCAAAAGGGAAAATGGTCATTTTTAGGGTTTTGACTGCAGAAGGGCAATTTCTGATTTTTCACCTAGCCATTGGCAATTTCAGTTCAAGCATGTATTAAAGGACTCAATGGAACCATCTTGACCTATTCACAAGGTTCAAAAGATCTCAAAAGCATTGTATTGACAGATGAATTTTCCAATTAACTGATCAAAAATCAACTGTACACTGAAAAGTCAAACTTTGACTTTTTGGTCAAAATTAAGTGCCAAGGGTCATTTTTCATCAAGATGTGTTAAAACATGAAACTTTTTCATCAATAAACCTAATTTTGGAAATTAGGGTTTAAGATTGAAAAATTTCATAACTTAGAAATTTTCTAAGTTATGAAATTTTCTTAATTTTTCCCAACTTTGCCCAACATTTTCACCATGATGCAATTGGATTCAAACAAAACTTCCAACATGAAAGTTGTATTCCTCAAAAAAATCTACAACTTTTATTCACAAAGTTTTGCCAAAAGATGCTTGGATCTCAAGTTATGATTTTTGGAATAAGGGTTCATGAAACTTTTAACTTAGTGAAATTTTGCCCTAGTTTAGGCAGGATTTTAACCTATCTTCATGGCAATTTTTCACATAGTTCCACTTGGAATCTCAAAATTTATTTCAAAGATGGATTGTATATAATGTTACAAGCTTTCCAAATTGTCCAAGAACTCTCCAAAATCATTTATGGTTAGGGAGAATCGAAGGTTTGAATTTGGCAAAATGTCACTTTGATCCATGGCATTTTTCATGTTGACACAAGTTGCAATTTCTATCCAGCCTTGCTTGTACTTGCTTACAGGTCTTTAAACCCTTCTTCACTCAAAAATTGAATGCAAACTCAATGGATTAAGGCATTTTTCTGATCAATAGAGGTTTACACATTGAATTAATCTAAAAATGGCAAAGAGTTAACAATGCCATTTTGATAAAGGTGGCTTTATGTCAATTTGTTTCCATTGAGCCTTGAACCCATCTCTTTGCAGAAAACAAACTCCATAAAATTAGGAAAATGTACAACAACTTTGTGCATGCTTGAAGCTAGCCTGTACAGTCCTGCCCTTGGTCACTTCACACATTTCTTCAAAACCAAGTCAACTTGCCAAAATCACATAACTTTGGTATCTGATAAAACCAAGTGTTGTAACCATCTCAAACAAGTTTTGCATATTGCCTAAGGTCAAAAACACGAGCTAGCCAGTCCTCAAACACCCTTGAACACCAAAACACCAAAAACTTGCAAAACAAGGTAGCTTCTGCATTTTGAGTTCCAAAACAAAAACTACTCGTGTGTTTTGCCCCAAACCACTTCCAACACACTCCATACAACCTACATGAACTATCCCAACCATTCCCAAGTGACTGTAACTCCATTTACACCCTTCACCATTTTTGAATTCTGACTTTGCAGGTTGAGTTTTATAGAGAGATTCAAGCAAGGTCAAAGCAAACTAAGCATTGGGGAAGGTCAAAGGAAGTTCAAGCAAGCTCACAAGCATCTCAGGCCTCACTGAAAACCCCTGTATTGCCATACTCGAGCTCAACTGAAACAGGTAAAGTTCAAACTTCTATCTCTCTATTTAGGAATCATTAGGCTTAGGTTTGTGAATAAAAAATGTAGTACTCATTGCCCTTAAGTTGTACATATGCATATATTTCATTTAAGTTAACTGAGTTGGGAGAATTTGATTGATGAACTTTCTGAAAAAGCTAGGTTAGAAATTAGGGCCAGGGAAATTCTCTCTGGTCTTTGAGAGTTAGATTAAGTTTTTTATATGGTTAGAATCGTATGATCGTGCTCTATAACTTTCATGTTGCAAGTTTTTGCTTTAGAGCACGTATGCAGGATTTCCCAGTTTGAACATCCAGGCGCGCATTTTTTTGTCACAAGGTTGAAGATGAAGGCCAGCTGGGCTGGGCCTGGCCATTCCATGCTGTTTGCACCCCTTAGCCTACTGTTCACACCCCCCTTGGCCCATTTCTATTATTTTGCATATTTTTGTATTTTTATTTTATTTTCTGACTTTTATTTATTTTTATAAACATTAAAAATTATCAAAAATATTTTCTTTAATTTTCACATTTTGTTTTTTTATTTTTTTGGACATAAAAATAATTACTTTAATAAATATACTTTTATTTTCTTAAATAAAAACTCATAAATAATACAAAAAATATCATATATTTTTATTTTTATTATTTATACACTCAAATAATAGTTTCTCATATATTTTTATTTTCTAAACATTTTGTATATATTTTATTTTATTGTACATAAATAATATAATTAATATATATACTTTCTTAAAACAAATTAGGGTTTCCACCCTTAATAAAAATAATCTTTTATTTTATTATTTTTAATGCATTAAATAGTTTATTTTTACATACATAAAAATAATACAAAAACATTTTTTTGCATATTTATAATATATTGCATATTTATTTAATTGTCCATTTAAATATTTGCTTATTTATTATTTGAACAAAGAATTCAATATGGTTGTAATAATTTTAGGGTTTTTATTTCTTGCAAATATCCCCTCTCTTCAAATTTGTATCCCCCTCCCCATAATCATGGTGTAATAGTCGTAGACTAATTTTTACGCATTTATTGCTTTCAAATATGCCATGATAGAAAGATTAGGGTTTGTATGCAAAAATCCAAAATCAAAACAAATAGCTTGACTAAAACAAGACAAAAATGCATGAAAATGACAACACAACGCACACAAGCACCCCTAGGGTTTCATCCACTTGTTGCCTTTAAAATGGTCATGGTATGCATGTTAAGTGTCTTGGCAAAACAAAATCAAAACAAAAAGATCATAGTCCCTCGATGACGCTATCTTGGTTGCCTATACAAAAATGATCTAGTCCCTCAAAATTTTGCTAAAGACACTTGGCACAATTGCTATCATGGTCAATACGATGACTCGCGCCTGTCCCGTTTAACATCCAAACACAAGGTTGTTTACCAAATACAATTGTAAAATAACAATGTCAAAGGGTTAAAAATGTGTAGGAAATATCTTTGAGTTAGGGTAGACAACTCCTAGTTACTTGATCAAAACTTGCAAACATCCTTGATATTTTCAAAAACACTCAACACATTTCAAAAACATTTTCCCAAAACAAACTTTCAAACATTGAAACATCTTTTCAAAAGACAAACACCTTTGTATATATTCAAACAAGAATCATTACAAAGGATGCCTAGACAAGGCCTCTTTTCAAAACATTTTCAAAACCACACACAAAGCACCATTTCACACAATTGAAAAGCAAAAGCAAGTGATCTAAACAAGTAACTAAGAGCCCATGGAAAACCATGGATGAAAAGGGTGCTAGCACCTTCCCTTTTCATAATCTACCCCCCGAACCCAAAAAAATATCTCAAAGGTCCTTCCTGTGCTTTTTGACCTTTCCTTTGGATAAAATAAAAAGTCGGTGGCGACTCTTGCTAAACCGAAACATTTGCAAACACAAACGCAAAACCTCAAGTCATTTGCATGCTTATCCTGTTTGCTTTGATTGCTTTACATTTGGTTCTATTGTTTGGGTTTGAAATCCTCTACCCGGATTTGGGAAACATTCATAGGTAAATAGAAATACGTTGTGGAAACTGTGCAGGGTATACCGACATGGTTGAAGCAATAGCTATATTAGTGCGACATATTTGTGGGTACCGGTAGCCTTTGAGTCAATCAAAGAGAATATGGGGCTGCTGAGTGATGTCATGAAGCACTAATGGACTTTTAGAACCTTTACTTGACCATCTTGGCCTTTTTTAGGGGTAGTGAGATGACTGGCTTTGGTGCAGTCCGAAGTTGGTAGATACTCGATACTACACTCATTGAGGGTTATTTTCTTGGAATATTTCAGTCGCCAGTTAAGTGGCTAAACTGAAACAATGAACACAGAAAATAATCCGGTGATATTGAGCTCCTTAGAACATGGTTACAATTTATAGGACAGGTTGAGCCAACTAAAATTCAAGAGGGTACTTACCTATGAAACCCCATACAAGCCTGAAACTAGGAGCCTGTGTGATTTGTTTGTACATATACTTGTGCATACATCATAAACATCATGAAGCATCATTTGCATCCACTAACTATTTCAAGGGTTTGGATCTTCATCTTTGTTCCTGTTTTGTAGGTAATGGATTCACTCCGCAGGAAAATAATCCAGGTCAACCTTGTGAGAATCCCTCCTCAACTCAAGGAGCTTACTTCCAAGATTCCAGAGAATTCTCCATTCACTGAAAGACATGGTATACTTCTCAACTTGGTCAACTCCAACATAGAGGAAGACATGGTGAAAGTTCTCTTCCAGTTCTTTGACCCCCTACACCACTGCTTCACATTTCTTGATTACCAGTTAGTGCCTACTTTGGAGGAATTTTCTCAACTCCTGAGGATTCCTATTCTCCATCAACTACCCTACAACGGTACGGAAAGAGAGCCAAAGCCTGAAGATGTTTCTCAAGCCTTACACTTGCAACCATCTGATATCAAAGGTCATTGGGAAACCAGAAGTGGTGTCAAGGGTTTCTTGGTAAAGTTTCTGTTTGAGAAGGCACAAGAATGTTGGAATTCTCTAGATCTACAAGCTTTTGAGGAGATTGTGGCTCTTCTCATCTATGGGTTGGTCTTGTTCCTAAACCCTTATCAACTTATAGATGTGAATGCTGTCAAGATTTTCATATCTCGGAATCCTGTGCCTACATTGCTTGGGGACATCCTACACTCATTTCACACATGAACAATGAGGAAAAGAGGTGTTCTCATATGCTGTACTCCTCTTCTAGCAAGGTGGTTTGTTTCTCACCTTCCCCAATCAGTTTTGAAGAATGAGCAGGGTTTAAGGTGGTCACAACGATTGATGACCCTTACATATTCAGATGTTCATTGGTGTTCTCGGTCCAGAGAAAATGTCATCATCATTGATTGTTTTGGGGAATTCCCTAATGTCCCACTACTTGGCATTAGGGGAGGCATCACCTACAGCCCCTGTTTAGCTCTGAGACAGTTTGGGTATGCCTGAAGGGATGTCCCTCATGACATCCTGATTCCAGACTTGGTTTTTGACTTCGACAACGACGATCAAGGACTTCGACAAAGGTTTATCCGAGCTTGGAGGATGCCCAACAAGGTGGACAGTAAGACCTTGGGACACAAGAATTCCATCCCCCTTGAGCCTTACCTCAAGTGGGTACGAACCCGCGCCCAAAGTTTTATGATGCCTTACCCCTACATTCTCCCTGTGATCAAAGAGCCTATTATGGAAGGAGAGGTTCCATACACTCTCCTACATCCTGACATGCCAACATCACTAGAAGATTTGAAAACGAGTTGGATACAACTCAAGGGAGAACGCGATACTTTTGAGGCCCAATTCTACGCCAGCGAGAAGAAGATTTTGGAACTTACTCGTTAACTCCACAAAGAGCAGACTCTTAACACCTACATCGCACCAAAGAGGATGTGCAACGTCTTTTTACATTAGAATTTTGTATTTATTTTGCCCATGGGGCATTTATGTACTAACAAATTCTATCTTATCAATATGACGTGTGTTCCTTTTTGTTTACAACAAATTTGAATTTCTGAATCCTTGATTGCATTACATGAATACACATCATTCATCATATGCATAAACAGGTCTTCACACCAGGTTTCCTTATCTCTCTGTTGTTTATTTCAGCAAGATGGATATAGAGCAGATGGTTAAAGATTTGCAAGCGCAGAATTCACAGTTCCAACAACTACTCATGACCTTGGCAAAGGGTCAGGAGGATCTCAAAACATTGCTGGAAAAGGAAAAAGAGAAGAAGAAAAAGAAAAGAGTTGGTGTGGCTACTTTGGGTAGAAGATTTGAGAACCAAGCTAGAAGGGTCCTGGATTTCCCCTCAACATCCGATGAAGGGGTAGGAAAGGGTAAAGGAACAACAGTGGTACAATCTGAGTCTGAGGAAGAAGAAGAGGAGGAGGATGAAGACTATTCTGAACAGCAGTATCCTCCTGCAGATGACAAGTACAAGAATCTGGAAGAGCGTCTGGCAGCTATGGAGGTGCAAAGAGTGTCTGGGCTGGATTTCGAAGAGTTAGGGTTGGTTTCTGGGATTGTCATTCCCCCAAATTTTAAGGTGCCTCTTTTTGCTAAGTATGATGGTTTGTCTTGTCCAAAGATGCATCTGCGGTCTTACGTCAGAAAAATCCAACCTCATTCTTCTGATAAAGATCTTTGGGTTCATTTCTTCTAGGATAGTCTTTCAGGGACACAGTTGGATTGGTTCTATCAGCTTGAGAGGTCTGATGTGCACAATTGGGAGGATTTGGCTGCTGCCTTCTACCGAAAATATCAATATAATGCAGACTTAGCACCTACTCGTACTCAACTACAGAGTATGGGCATGGTCTCTAATGAAGGCTTTAAGGAGTATGCCCGGAAATGGAGAGATTTGGCTGGAAGGGTGCAGCCACCATTATCTGAGAGAGAGCTTGTGGATATGTTTTTGGGGACCCTATCGGGTCCATTCTTTAATCACTTGATCGGAAGTTCGTCTACGGGGTTCACCGAGTTGATTCTAACTGGTGAAAGAGTTGAAGCCGGAATCAAGAGCGGAAAAATTCAAAAAGATGCATCTGCTTCCGCTGCCATCAAAAAGACTTTCCCAGCAAAGAAGGAAGTCTCAGTTGTCTACTCCCAGAGAGGTCAGGGAAGAGTTGAGTGCCGGCCAGCGGTGGGGGCCGTAATGATTCAGAAGACTGCAGCTGATCAGCCCAGAAATAATCAACCTAGAACCAACCAAGCAAGGGTAGAAAGACCACAACGGCAGTATACCCGGATAAACATGACACCCGCTCAGGTTCTACCCCATCTCTTGAAGTTAAACCTTACAACCTTGAAAGAGGCACCGAAGAACCCGAATACAACTTCTCCGTTTTACCATGCAAATGCCAAGTGTGCTTATCATTCAAACAGCCTGGGGCATGATACCAATAATTGTTGGGCCCTCAAGAATAAAATCTAGGATTTAATAGACGCTAAGGAAGTGGAATTCGACGCCCCTGAAAAGCCGAACATGATCTCCGCTCCAATGCCAAAGCATGGCCACAATGCCCATGCTATTGAAGAAAATCTATATGTTGCTACTGTTAATGATTTGATGACTCTGTTACCAATGATCATGCTAAATCTGTTGAAGGCTAGGATTTTCCCAGGATGTGAAAAAGATTGTTGCCTTTGTTCATCCTTACCATCTGACTGTCTGTTATTGAAGTTAGGCATCCAACGCCTAATGGATAATCAAGAAATCCTTTTTGAGAAAACTCTTGTTACTCCGACTCCTGTCAAAGATGTTGCCATAATTACCATTTCCGCCAGTCTTTCCAAGGTCTCTAAAAGACCTATTAAGATTACATCTGATCCGAAGATTACACCTCTGAAGATAACTATGTCGGGGCCTATCCCATACAAGTCCAACAAATCAATACCGTGGAACTATGAGGGAGAGGTCTTCTACCACGGCATTAAGTAGATTGAATCAAATGAAGAAAGTTCTGATGAAGAGACTTCTGACAATGGAAATATTGCTGGAACGAGTAAAATCACCCGCAGCGGAAGAATTTTCTCTCCGGAGATTGCTCCTCCAAGGGAAATCTTCGGACCCTTGATTTCTCCTAAGGTTACTCCTGTGCCAGTCAACATATCTGCAAGAACTCCAATTATTGAAGAAATTGTGACTCCTGTGGTTGTACCCTCTGCTGTTGCTGTTGATAAAGGGAAGGGGATCCAAGAAGCGCGCGTCAGGACGAGGGCTCAGCCTTTGGTCATCCCCAAGACCACTCAAAAAGAAATGGAAGATTTTAAAAATAACCAAGAAAAGCGATTATAATGTTGTGGAGCAACTGGGGCAAACCCCCTCCAAAATCTCTACGTTGGCACTGCTGCTTTGTTCAGAAGCTCATGCCAAAGCTTTGATCAAATTCTTGAAGACGTCCCATGTGCCCCAGGAAACCTCTGTGGACCAGTTCCAGGAATGTGTAGCTAGCCTAACAGCAGACAATGGTCTAGGGTTCTCTGACGCTGACCTAACAGTCAAAGGAAGAAAACATAATGACGCTCTGTATGTCTCGGTGGAATACAGAGGGACTACTCTTGCACATGTTCTGGTGGATACTGGTTCATCGTTGAATGTCTTACCAAAGAAGGCATTGGATTGGCTAGATTGTGAAGGTCTAACTTTGAAGCCCAGCAACATCATTGTCAGAGCCTTTGACGGTTCTAAACGGATGGTCCACGGGGAGGTGGACATCCCGATTAAAGTGGGAACGGAAACTTTCGACTCCACGTTTTATGTGATGGACATCCGTCCCTCTTATTCTTGCTTGTTGGGAAGATCCTGGATCCACAACGTTGGGGCAGTCACTTCTTCTTTGCACCAAATGCTCAAGTACCCAGTCCAGGTGAAAATTATAATGGTTCATGGCGAGGAGGAGTACATGATAAGCCATCTAAATTCATTCTGCTATGTTGAACTGGATGGTGAATTCATCGATACCCCCTTTCAGCACTTTGAAGAAGTTTCTCCTGAAGTTGCGGCAACCAAGACGGTGTCTTCTGTGCCCATCATTACCAAACCTGTGTCCCGGATGTCATCCCTTAAAGATGCGAAGGCTGTGATTGAAGAAGGAGGAAGCACGGTATGGGGTTCACTGCCAGATTTTCCTTACAAGACAGATAAATTCGGCTTGGGTTTCACTGCTTCTGCTCAAAAGGCTGTACGCCGCTCCCGGGCTGGAGGGTCGCCATTGAAGATCACCCATCATGGAGTCAATTCTTTGGAGGATGGTGAAGAAAAGAGCAATTTTGAAGACTTGATCTTTCCAACCGTTGAAGGAGGGCTGGACAACTGGGAGGCGAAAGACTTTGTTCCCATTACTTTCATCAATCAATAATTTATCTTTCAAACATTTCTGTTGGTTTGTAATAATTATTAAACAATTCGTACACTCTTTTTGCCTTTGTGCCTTACCCGAGGCACATAGGTCCATTTGTAAGGGTTTGATTTTTCATCTTCATATGCCATTTTTAATGAATCATGGACGTTTTCATATATAAACTTTTGTGTTCATTTTCTTTCTTTTTACATTTTATTTGTTTAAAGGTGGCTATCCCTTACACACACCCACACTCACAAAATGCAGGTACCCTTCCATTCCGGATTCCATGAGTAACAATTCTGCTATGGCCTTCAGTGACTCTGAAGATCTGGTCAATCATGCCGAATACGAAGGTGATGAAGACTGTGAGGTGCCGGGAGAGTTGGCTAGACTTCTACAACAGGAAGAAAGGGCTATTATGCCCCATGGAGAGCTGTTAGAGACAATCAACTTGGGTACTGACGAAGACAGAAAAGAAGTTAGAGTGGGTGCCAACCTAGAGCCAAGTGTCAAAGAGCGTTTAGTTCAGCTATTGAATGAATATGTTGAGATCTTCGCCTGGTCCTACGAAGACATACCGGAACTTGATACAGATATTGTGGTTCACCGTCTCCCCACAAGAGAAGATTGTCCACCAATTAAGCAGAAAGTCCGCCGGATGAGGCCCGATATGTCTGAAAAGATCAAAGTTGAAGTGATGAAGCAGTTCAATGTTGGGTTTCTCGCTGTTACTTCCTATCCACAATGGGTTGCTAACATTGTGCTTGTGCCTAAGAAGGACGGCAAAGTGAGAATGTGTGTGGATTACAGAGACTTAAATAGGGCTAGCCCTAAAGATGACTTTCCACTGCCGCACATTGACATCTTGGTTGACAATACAGCTCAGCACAAGGTATTTTCTTTCATGGATGGATTTTCAAGGTACAACCAGAACAAAATGGCCCCTGAAGACATGGAGAAAACTACTTTTGTTACACAGTGGGGTACCTTCTGCTATAAAGTGATGCCACTCGGACTGAAGAATGTCGGGGCAACCTATCAGCGTGCCATGGTAGCTTTGTTTCATGATATGATACATCATGAGATTGAAGTCTATGTAGACGACATGATAGCCCGTTCACAAACAGAAGAAGAACACCTCGACCATCTGCAAAAGCTGTTTGTCAGGTTGAAAGAGTACAAGCTCAGACTGAACCCTAACAAATGCACTTTCGGAGTCAGGTCCGATAAACTTTTGGGTTTCATCGTCAGCAACAAAGGCATCGAGGTTGATCCTGCAAAAGTAAAAGCTATACAAGAAATGCATGCCCCTCGCACTGAAAAGGAGGTCAGAGGTTTCTTGGGACGCCTAAACTACATTGCAAGGTTCATTTCTCACCTAACATCTACCTGTGAGCCAATCTTCAAGCTGTTCAAGAAAGATCAGGTGGTTAAATGGAATGATGACTGTCAAGTTTCCTTCGATAAAATCAAGGAGTATTTGCTAGAACCTCCTATCTTGATGCCTCCCGCTGAAGGAAGACCGCTAATCATGTATTTGACTGTTTTGGAGAATTCAATGGGGTGTGTACTGGGCCAACATGACGAGTCTGGTCGAAAAGAGCATGCCATTTATTACCTTAGCAAAAATTTTACCGACTGTGAGACCTGATACTCACTGCTCGAGAAAACTTTTTGCGCTTTGGTATGGGTTGCTCACCGGCTAAGGCAGTATATGTTGACACATACCACTCTGCTGATACCTAAGATGGATCCGATTAAATACATCTTTGAAAAGCCTGCTTTATCTGGAAGAATCGCTAGATGGAAAATGATCTTGACTGGGTATGATATCCAGTACATGACCCAAAAAGCTATAAAGGGGAGTTTACTAGCTGACCATCTAGCTCATCAAGTTGTCGAAGATTACCAATCTATGAAATTCGACTTCCCCGACGAGGACATTATGACATTGGAAAACATTGAAGGTAACGGACCGTATGACGGACCGGAACAAGGATCCCGATGGACCCTGTACTTTGATGGTGCTTCTAATGCACTTGGGAACGGTATTGGTGTTGTGCTCATTTCTCCACGAGGTTGCCATACACCTTTCACCGCCAGACTTTGTTTCAGCTGCACCAACAACATGGTCGAGTATGAAGCTTGTATCTTTGGTCTCAAGGTTGCTATTGACTTGGGAATCAAATCTCTAATTGTATTTGGGGACTCAGCTTTGGTTATCAGTAAAATCAAAGGAGAGTGGGATACTAAACATCCAAACCTCATCCCTTACAAAGAACATGTCTTGACATTGTTACCTCATTTTGAGCAGATTACCTTCGAGCACTTCCCGCGAGAAGAAAATCAGCTAGCAGATGCTCTAGCTACAATGTCTTCCATGTTTAAACTCAACTGGGATAATGAGGCTCCCCAAATCACCATTGAGTGAATGGACGAACCTGCACATTGTCACGAGATTAATACCGAAGAAGTAGTGGACCGACCGTGGTTTCATGACGTCAAAAGGTATCTCGAAGCACAAGAATACCCTAAAGGGGCTTCCGTCAACGACAAAAATTTTTTGAGGAGATTCTCTGCAAAGTTCTTTTTGAGCAATGGTATTCTATACAAGTGCAATCATGATTGAATTATACTCCATTGTGTAGACAAGGTTGAAGATGAGAAGATCATGGCTGAACTGCACAATGGCACCTTTGGCACCCACTCAAGCGGTCATACAATGGCTAAGAAGATTCTACGGGAAGGCTATTACTGGTCTACCATGGAAGCTGATTGCCATCAACATTCCTGTACTTATCACAAATGCCAAATCTATGCTGACAAGATACACATTCCTCCAGTTCCTCTCAATGTCCTAACAGCTCCTTGGCCATTCGCAATATGGGGAATCGACATGATTGGAGAGATCAAGCCTACAACATCCAATGGACACCACTTCATCCTGGTGGCCATTGATTACTTTACCAAGTGGGTCAAAGCAGCTTCCTTCGCCTCCGTTACAAAGAATTTGGTTGCTCGTTTCATCAAACAGAACCTCATTTGCCGATATGGTATCCCCGACAGGATCATCACGGACAACGGTACAAATCTAAACAACTCTATGATCACCGCTTTGTGCGAGCAGTTCCAGATTCAACATCACAATTCATCTCTCTATCGGCCAAAGATGAACGGTGTTGTCGAAGCTGCGAACAAAAATATCAAGAAGATCATACAAAAGATGACAGTCACTGTTGTACCCCAAAATCTGCCCTCCCTTTTTCACAAGAAATCCCAATCCTAGGGTTTTCTCAGATTTTCAAGATTGGCTCAGGAATCGATCAGACAAACTTTTCTTTGGCAACAGATCAAGAATTAGGGTTTCTCTCGGATTTCCCAGAAGAAACTGAATTTTCAGAAGTTCAATTAACTGTCACATGTTTTCGCACTTTTTCAAGTTTACTGGTTGTTCTCAAGGTCTTGTTTATCTGGGATAAGAGATAGGAACTGAGATGGTCATTTGGGATATTCAGATTCTGTCTGATCCAGGTTAACTAGATGGTGTGCGTCTGTTAAGATGTTTGCCTGTTAATGGAATGAAATGCTTGCTTGTTTATTAGAATACTCAATGCGTATTTTGATTGGAATACTGTGGCAAGGTTACGAGACTACAAAGATTTTGGATTACTTAAAGTTTAAGTTATCTGTATTGAAATTATTGGAATACAATTTCAATTATTTTTATCTGATAATCTTAAAGGATTAAGTAAAGATGCAGAGAAAGAGTTGCAAGTTATTGACAATAGAAGAGTTTTATTGGATAAAGACTTTTTCATTTATTTCAAATGTTGTTACAAAAAATAATTTATTATTTCATGTGCTTTAAGTTTTACAGCTTATAGTACTTGAAGAATAAATTATTACAATTAAATGAAAAATCTCTCAAAGAAAAAATCTAAGTCTAATCCATTGCTCCCATGCTCAAAGTCTCCTGCTTCCTCTGCTTCCTCTATCACCTAATTTGTGCTCACATTAAAAAGACAAAGAAACGGGATTAGTACAGTCAGTTGACTATGAAAAGAATTTTCAAATAAAAAGAAAAGGAAATTGTTCATCATTAAAGTTTGCCGTCCGGAATCAGAGTTCTATTTTTCATCACGTTTTAGTTTTCTCTTTGCAAATCACAAGAAGATTGCTCTTCTTGGTTCACAAAGAGAAAAATAAAAATTGCAAAAAGAAGAATGCAAAGAAAGCAATTATTCAAAGAAACAGCAAGGCAAACTATTATGCAAACATAGGCCAAGCAACTAAGGCAAACCAAGTCAGCAAACTGTCAAGTTGCACATTGCATACAAAACCAAACTTTGCAGCATGGCAAAACAATGCATTACATAATAGGCGCCAAACTGCATCACAAGAAAAGTTCCAGACTGAGTTAGAAAGTTGCAACTAAACCAAATGCAGCATACAAAAACAAGCAAAACTATAAGCCCAACAGTTACAACCAAACTGAATGCAAAAAGTATGCAAACTGAACAATGCAGAAAGTACATGGCAAATCAAATAGCAGGTAAATCAGGAGGTAAACCAAATGACAAGCCAAAAGCTTGTCATAGCTTTTCATCATTTTCCAGTAAAAAAGGCAAACTTTTCAGAAAATAAAGTGGAAAAGCAAAAGTGCTTTATCGTGGAGAGAGAAAGAGAGAAAAGATATCACTTTGGTGAGAGTGTACAGTTTGAAAAAGGGGCTATCACAAGTTGCAAAACAAACAAGCAAAAAGATATAAGGACTATCAAATAGCACAAAGTAAGGGGGAGAAAACATTGGTGTCAAAAAACTACAAAACTGTTAAGAGGTTCACAAAAACTCCCAAACTGCAAACAAGCCACAAACAGCTAAGCCAAAACAAAGCTTGCCAAACTGCAGCAAACATTCAAAACTCTGTGAGCAAACAAACAGAAGCACAGCCAAAACTACAACAAAAAATACTCAAAAACCTGCAACAGTTATCAAACTCAAACCTGCCAAACTGCTCAAAAAACCAAACAGCATAACCACTCAAACTGCAAAACAAGCAGAAACAACAACTGCCCCAACACAAAAACCTGTACAAACAGTTTCACAACAACTACACAACCTGCATAGCACCAAAGCTGCAAAAGTTTACGAAACTGTAAAGCTTAACCAAGTTTTCAAATGGCATAGCAACAGCAAAACTGTATAAGCAGTTCAAATACAAGCCTGCTAACAAAAACCAACCTGCACAACAACCATAACTGCATAACAATTGCAGAACACAGTCAAAACTGCATAGCCAAAAACTGCACAACCACAAAAATGTACAACCAAGTCTGCAGTTTCCAAACCTTCAACAACAACTCATCAAAACCCGTGTTTCATCCCTAACTCAGTCAAAATCAACAAAAGCCAAAAAAACCATTATCCAAAAAACCAAAACAAGGTTCCAGAACCACAATTCATCATTAACAAAACTATCAACAAACCAAAACAAGGTTTCAGATTCACTATCAATCATTTCAAAACACAATTTCAGAACTATTATCCTCATCAACATTCAAACTCAAAGATAGAGGAAAAGAGTTTCAAAGCATACATCTCATCAACATTCAAAGTTTCAGAAAAGAACAATCACAAGTTTCAATTCAATCATCAGGAGAACAATAACAACAACAAGTTTCAGAAACATTTCATCATCAACAACGTCAACATTCAAGAGAGAGGAAACAAATTTCAAGTTTCAGAAACATTTCATCATCATCAACGTCAACATTCAAGAGAGAGGAAATAAAGTTCAAGTTTCAGAATAATATCATCATCAACAAAAAAAACAACAATAGAAAAGGAAAGAAATCACCAAAAGCAGCTTGGCCATCATTTCTTCCCTCCTCCGCCTCTAGCCACCAGGGAGCTCCGTCTCACCCTTTCTCTTCTCCATTTTTTCCATAAACTCCAAGGTACGTTTCTTCTCAAACCTCTTTCTGCACCTCAATAAGCCATGCAATACAATAGATTAGCTAAACTGTAAAATCAAACAAACATAAACAACGAGCTGTAAAACTCAAAACATAGATGAACCATACCATTATAACGAAGCCCTAGATCATTGTGAGGAGATGAGAGAGTGAGGGATAGGGCTCCGGCGGCTAGGGATTAAGGGAGATCAGGGCGATAGCGAGTGAGAGAGATGAAGAGAAGAAGCGAGAGAGAGAGAGAGAGAGGTGCCGCTGTAAAACACACAAACCCTAACTTTCCCAAACCCTAACAAATGTTACAAACTCACCTTTGGGCCTTTCTAGCCTCAAGCGCCTAAGCCCATAACGAATTGGCCAGCGCACCCCCCTCACTTCCATGCTGACCCTTACCTTTTCTTTTAATTCTGTTTTGGGCCTAACACACTTCAAACTCTTAAGCCCATCTTCATTTTATTTTATTTTATTTTCTTTTGTTTAAATGCTAATATTTTCTTATTAATTCATTTTAATTAATTTGTTAATAATAATACTAAATTATATATTAAATTTTATTTTGGCAAATTACTTTGATTTCCTTAATTTAGTTTTAATTTCCTTCTTTTATTAATTAATAATTGTTTCATTTGATAAAATCCCAAAAACACATTTAATTTGATTTAATTAATTTTGTTTTCTTTAAACTCTTTTCTTGATTAATAAAAATACAAAAATAATAGAGATTTTGTTTAATTAATTTTTCTTTAAACTTTTATTTTCATAATTAATAAAACACATACAAAAAAGAATAATAATAATAATAATATAATATTTAATCTTTATTTTTTAGAATAGATTTTTATTTGTTTATTTTCAAGTTAATAAATACATGCATTTCATAATTTATTGATTCTCTTTATTTTCATGTTTTATTATGACTTTGTATTGAATTGCGACAATTCGATTTGGTTGTAATACTTAATATTTGGACATTATTATTCTTGTGAGACTCATCCCCATTTGTAATATTTGTACCCTCATCCCCGGATACTTTTGTAATAACTTAGACTTTTAATTTTACGCATTTATGCTTTCAATTATGCCATGATTAGAGATAAGGGTTTGTATGCAAAAATCCAAAATTAACAAGTAGCTTGACCTAATACAAAGACAAAAATGCATGAAAATTAATACACAATGCACACTTGCACCCCTAGGGTTTCATCCACTTGTTGCCTTTTAAATTGGTCATGTTATGCATGTTGAGTACTTTGCCAAAACAAAAACAAAACAAAAGATCATAGTCCCTCGATGACGCTATCTTGGTTGCCTATACAAAATGATCTAGTCCCTCAAATATTTGCTAAAGATACTTAGCACAATTGCTATCATGGTCAATATGATGACCCGCGCCTGTCCCGTTTAACATCCAAATACAAGGTTTTTTACCAAATGCAATGGTAAAACAACACTGTCAAAAGGGTTAAAAACGTATAGGAAATATATTTGAGTAAAATAGGGTAGACAACTCTTAGTTACTTGATCAAATCTTGCAAAACATCCTTGTTATTTTCAAACACACTTCACAACACAATTTCAAAACATTTCCCAAATCAAACTTTCAAACATTGAAACATCTTTTCAAAAGACAAACACCTTTGTATATATTCAAACAAGAATCATTACAAAGGTTACCACAACGATTGCCTCTTTTCAAAACATTTTCAAAACCACACACAAAGCACCATTTCAAACAATTGAAAAGCAAAAGCAAGTGATCTAAACAAGTAACTAAGAGCCCATGGATAACCATGGATGAAAAGGGTGCTTGCACCTTCCCTTTTCATAATCTACCCCTCGAACCCAAGAAAACATCTCAAAGGTCTTTCCTGTGCTTTTTGACCTTTCCTTTGGATAAAATAAAAAGTCGGTGGAGACTCTTGCTAAACCGAAACATTTGCGAACACAAACACAAAACCTCAAGTCAGTTCTCCCACCGTATCACAGAACTGGCGACTCTGCTGGGGAATAACTAAAAGTGGGGTTACCTTAGGGTTTTAGATCACCTTTTACATGCTTATCTTATTTGACTTGTATGTTTTACTTTTGGGTTCCTTGTTTGGGTTTGTTTTAAATCCTACACCCGGATTTGGGGGCACCTTTTAGGTAAGTAGCAATAAATTGCGAGGGAACTGTGCGGGATATACCGAAATGGTTGAAGCAGTGGCTACGTTAGTGCGACATATTTGTGGGTACCGGTAGCCTTTGAGTCAATCAAAGAGAATACGGGGCCGCTGAGTGATGTCATGAAGCACTAATGAACTCTTAGAACCTTACTTGACCATCTTGGCCTTATTAGGGGTAGTGAGATGACCGGCTTTGGTGCAGTCCGAAGTTGGTTGATACTCGATACTACACTCATTGAGGATTGTTTTCTTGGAATATTTCGGTCGCCAGTAAAGTGGCTAAACTGAAATAATGAACACAGAAAATAATCTAGTAATATTGAGCTCCTTAGAACCCGGTTACTATTTCTAGGACAGGTTGAGCCAACTAACTTCAAGAGGGTACTTACCTACAAACTCCGTGCAAGCCTAAACTTAAGGACTTGTCTGCTTTGTGTCAATATGACTGTCTGTATATACACTTGCTTACTTTTGCGTATCTGTACATAACATCATAAACATCATACCATAGCATTTTCAATAACCTTTTCAAGGATCTCGAGGGTCTTTGATGCAGGGTCACGTTGAACCAGACTTCTACCAAAGGGTAAGAGGATTCATTTTCCTCTAAACAAACGCCGTTAAAGATCAAGTACAACAACTTGAATCGAGGGCTATGACCCACATGACGTGGTGAGCTTGATTCTCGTGGAAAGACATCCACCGATACAAAGTTCTCCAATCAAAGACGTTGATCGAAATTCAACCTCTAACATTTTCTTGTGTTTACCCCGCGAGATCCTTGAAAACATGCATCCATATATCATGCATCTTATCATGACAGGTTTCCCCTTTTCAGGTCTCCTTATTTTCCTACTGTTTATTTCAGTAGAGATGGCTCTAGAGAGGATTGTCAAAGATATTCAGGCTCAAAATGCTCAACTTCAAGAGATGTTCTTGAACCTGTCCAAGGGGCAGGAAGAAGTGAAAGCTATCCTCACAAGGGGCATGGTCCTAGGGAATCCAGACGGCATCAGGAATGATCAGTTAGAAGGGCTACAGATTGAGTTGGCAACAATGAAATTCCAGATGATGGGACAACTGGTGGGCCAGATGGCTCTTATTCAAAACCTGGCTCAAGGACAAGAGGAGCTAAAGGTCCTCATCAACAAACTGCATCAAGATGGATGTAACCAAGTGGGGCAAACAACTAGGGTTGAGGATCAAGTCACCATTCAGCCTCCTTTGAGACAAGAAGTCAAGGGAAAGTCTCCCCAATTTGCTTCAGGGTCACAAGCCCAACAACAACCTCACCAGCCTCAACAGGGTAATCGGCGTAAGCAAAATACATCTGGAAGGCACTTCACTGAGATTAACATGCCATTATCTCAAGTACTGCAACGCTTGTTGGAGGTCAAGCTGACTGTATTAAGGGATCCTCTTCAGAATCTCAATACCTCTGCTCCTAGCTATCATCCCAATGCATTATGTGCATACCACTCCAATAGTCCTGGGCATGATACAAATGACTGTTGGGCTTTGAAAAATAAGACCCAAGACTTGATTGACAGAGGAGTACTGGAATTCACACAGGATGGCCAGATGAAAATCTTCCGCTGAGGGTTCTCCACCTGAAATGACAAGTTCGAACTAAGAGGCTTTTGTTTCATTTGAATTTTCAATTTGTAATTTCTTTTGTTATTCAAACAATTATCTGTTGATGTTAAACTCTGTTTCATTAATGCATTGCATATGTTTGTCTTGAATTCATCCATTCGTTTACACTATACTTGAACTATGCTTTCTACTTTCTTGATGACATTTAACTCTTGCTAAAAGTTACGAGCCTTTAGAGGGAGAATGACGAAAATAATACCATAATCTCATACAGTATGCTTTTGGATAGACCTTGTTGACGATGTACAGGCGTTTCTTTCAAATCCGAAACACTGGAGTTATAAGGAAGATAATCCCTAGTCAACCCCTTCGAGCCAAAGAAGTAGAAGTTTTATGTTTTAAACACAAATTGAAACCTTTAAACCAGGGGCAGGGTAGTCTCTCAGTTAATTCAAAATGTGCGTCTAGCCGCGAACTCTCATTTCGTAAAACAGCGAATGACATCAAAAACATTCCTTTGGAACCAAAAGACAGTGATGGTTCCTTATCTCATAGGCAGTCATTATCTCTCAAAAAAGAAAAAAAACCCCACTAAGTCAAAACCTACAAAAGAGGCTTAAGAAAGCTGGGGCATCCCGCTGACTGTAATCTCGAAAATAGAAATAGTCAGGCAAAAATTAGGGATAACAAAAAAAAAAGAGGTCACTACAAATCCTCAACAACATGAAAAATGTTGCAAAAATGACTGCCTTCCAACAATTTCAACTTGTGTGAACCGTCACCAAAACGTCGTTCCAGACTCATTTGGAGTTCAAATGCACAATTAACTGAGTTTAGGATTGAAGAACATCACGAAGAGTGGGTGGGTACAAATATACTTTGAGCCTTTATCCTTTGTTTCTTAAACCGTAAACCAAGCCACGTTACAACCCTTCAAAAGTCCTAATTGAAGCATGGGTTAGTTCGAAAGCATACTGTTACAAAAGGTATCCTGACTCCTGTAAGGCTTTGCTCTAAATCTTGAGTTGAATTTTTCTTATAAAAAGTTTTCTGCTAAAAATGCATCTTTCAAAATTTCAAGACAAGCATAAACTTTGCATTTTATAAATATCATCGTTTGCATATGGCTATTTGTTTGACAGCGAAGAAATTCACACAATGAATGTTCCGATGAGCGAAAGCTCTCTAAGTGAACAAAATCACTTCAAATGGGATGACACTTCCTTTGAAAAAATCTCCTATCAACAAAGGGGACCTGACATGGCATTGTCCAGTTAACCTGGGTCAGTCCAGTCAAGATTTCAAGAAATCTCTCAAAGTCCAGTAAACCTGGGGCAGTCCAGTCAAGATTTCAAGAAATCTCTCAATTGTAGAGTAACCAGGGGCAAGTCTTCGTCACCATCACTTGGGGCATTGAACGTCAATCCTAACAAAGGGTTACATACAGTCTAAATTTCCTGGCAGTGTCACAAACATTTGATACTAGGGGCAATGACGAATCTCTCCAAAATCTTTCTGAAAAGAAATTCAAGAATCCTCGAGAAGTTCATCACCTCTCTAGCAGACTAGCGGTCATGGGTTTATTTCCCCAACTCTTGTCAAGGATTTATTCTCTAAAACAAATTACATTTCAACAACATTCATAACATATGCAGATTGATTGGCAGGTAAAGGTTATCATTACCTTTTGGAGTAGCAGTCGTCAAAGATTCCTTCATTACCTTTTGGAGTAGAAGTCGTCAAAGATTCCTTCATTACCTTTTGGAGTAGTAATCATCAAAGATTCCTTCATCACCTTTTGGAGTAGTAATCGTCAAAGATTCCTTCATCACCTTTTGGAGTAGCAGTCGTCAAAGATTCCTTCATCACCTTTTGGAGTAGCAGTCGTCAAAAATTCCTTCATCACCTTTTGGAGTAGTAATCGTCAAAGATTCCTTCATCACCTTTTGGAGTAGTAATCGTCAAAGATTCCTTCATCACCTTTCGGAGTAGCAGTCGCCAAAGATTCCTTCATCACCTTTTGGAGAAGTAATCGTTAAAGATTCCTTCATCACCTTTTGGAGTAGTAATCATCAAAGATTCCTTCATCACCTTTCGGAGTAGCAGTCGCCAAAGATTCCTTCATCACCTTTTGGAGAAGCAGTCGTCAAAGATTCCTTCATCATCCGTTTCAGTCCAATTTAATCCAATATCTTCTCTGGTTCAGTCAAATCGACACTAAGATCTCCCTGATTCTTATTCCAATGGAAGATATTCCAGGTTTTGTTGTTTCAGATAAATCTCTCAACAATTTATTCTGATTCACTTCCAGATTTTTCACTATCAGAGACGAAAAATCCAACTCTTTTCTCCATCACCAGTTCGGGATTTATTTTCCCCAACGAGAGGTTGTCTTGAAGAACATTACACATCCGTACATCAGGACATCATACAACGCAATCTCATTTATTTTGAGAACGTCATTGTTTGATATTTGTCATGCCACTAACCTTTACCTTTCAGGAAAGATGCAATCAATTCCTCACGACATTTCGTATCGTGAAACCTGGATGTTGACCAGATAACGGTTAACCATTAACAGAATGAAGATTCTCATCCTTAAAACCCCAGTAGATTGGCATACACCCAACCTCCTGACCCAAACGCCTGAATGAAGATTCTCATTCTTGCTTCCCCAGTAGATTGGCATACACCCAAGCTCTTGATATTCCCGACAGAATGAAGATTCTCATTCTCAAAGTGGCATACAACCTGAATTCCTGATATTCCCGACAGAATGAAGATTCTCATTCTCAAAGTGGCATATAACCTGAATTCCTGATATTCCCGACAGAATGAAGATTCTCATTCTCAAAGTGGCATATAACCCGAGTTCCTGATATTCCCGACAGAATGAAGATTCTCATTCTCAAAGTGGCATACAACCTAAACTCCTGAATTTCTTCCAAAACAGGAATAAGCTTTTCCCAGAGTCCTGAGCTTACTCCCCAACAGTATAGTTATTCCCCACAGAGTTTTTACTCCCCAACAAAATCAAGATTCTCATCTTTGATTCTCCAGTGAAGTTGCCAGAGCTTTCTTTACTCTCAGCATAAATTTGTCAGAGTTTTTAATCCCCTGCAGATCGAAGATTCTCGTTCTTAACTCCTCAGCACAAATTCCCCTAGCAGAATGAAGATTCTCATTCTCAATTCCCTACAGAGTTTTCAAATATTCCCCAGTGGAGTTCTCCTCAAACAACAAAACAGGAATCTCCAGTAGATTGGCATACAACCCAAACTCCTGATTTCCTCAGCAGTATAGCTTCTCCCCACAGAGGTTGTAAAAAAGCTTGAAGACACACATACTCTTCAACAGTGGTCCAGGATTTATCTTCCCCAACAGCGGTCAAAGATTTTTTTTATCTCCAGCTATCCAGGATTTATTTTCCTCAGCAAGACGGCTAATCAGCATACATGCGCATACATTGCATTCATATATCATAAACATTTATAAAACACATATATTGCATCATACATTTCATGCAATATAACTTTGTGTTCCAGCTAATATTTTACCCTTTTCAGGATAAGATTAACAAGCTACCAGTATACAATCTGAAAACAGTTTACGGGTGCTTCCAAACATGGATGTCAATCTATCGCTTGTTCAGATTCAGCCTCTTGAAAACAGTTTACGGATGCTCCAAACATGGATGTTAATCTATTGCTTGTTCAAACCCAAGGATCATGAAAACAGTTTACGGGTGCTTCCAAACATGAATGTCAATCTATCGCTTATTCAGGTTCAGTGATCCAGGATTTATCTTCAGCTGTTGTACCCCAAAATTTGCCCTCACTTTTTCACAAGAAATCCCAATCCTAGGGTTTTCTCAGATTTTCAAGATTGGCTCAGAAATCGATCAGACAAACTTTTCTTTGGCAACAGATTAAGAATTAGGGTTTCTCTCGCATTTCCTAGAAGAAACTGAATTTTCAGAAGTTCAATTAACTGTCACATGTTTTCGCACTTTTCAAGTTTATTGATTGTTCTCAAGGTCTTGTTTATCTTGGATAAGAGATAGGAACTTAGATGGTCATTTGGGATATTCAGATTTTGTCTGATCCAGGTTAACTAGATGATGTGCGTCTGTTAAGATGTTTGCCTGTTAATGGAATGAAATGCTTGCTTGTTTATTGGAATACTCAATGCGTATTTTGATTGGAACACTGTGGCAAGGTTACGAGACTACAAAGTTTTTGGATTACTTAAAGTTTAAGTTATCTGTATTGAAATTATTGGAATGCAATTTCAATTATTTTTATCTGAGAATCTTAAAGGATTAAGTGAAGATGCAGAGAAAGAGTTGCAAGTTATTGACAGTAGAAGAGTTTTATTGGATAAAGACCTTTTCATTTATTTCAAATGTTGTTACAAAAAATAATTTATTATTTCATGGGCTTTAAGGTTTACAGCTTATAGTACTTGAAGAATAAATTTTTACAATTAAATGAAAAATCTCTCAAAGAAAAAATCTAAGTCTAATCCATTGCTCCCATGCTCAAAGTCTCCTGCTTCCTCTGCTTCCTCTATCACCTAATTTGTGCTCACATGAAAAAGACAAAGAAAAGGGATTAGTACAATCAGTTGACTATGAAAAGAATTTTCAAATAAAAAGAAAAGGAAATTGTTCATCATTAAAGTTTGCCGTCCGGAATCAGAGTTCTATTTTTCATCACGTTTTATTTTTCTCTTTGCAAATCACAAGAAGATTGCTCTTCTTGGTTCACAAAGAGAAAAATAAAAATTGAAAAAAGAAGAATGCAAACAAAGCAATTATTCAAAGAAACAGCAAGGCAAACTGTTATGCAAACATAGGACAAGCAACTAAGGCAAACCAAGTCAGCAAACTGTCAAGCTGCACATTGCATACAAAACCAAACTTTACAGCATGGCAAAATAATGCATTACATAACAGGCGCCAAACTGCATCACAAGCAAAGTGTCAGAATGAGTTACAAAGTTGCAACTAAACCAAATGCAGCATACAAAAACAAGCAAAATTATAAGCCCAACAGTTACAACCAAATTGAATGCAAAAAGTATGCAAACTGAACAATGCAGAAAGTACATGGCAAATCAAATAGCAGGTAAAGCAGGAGGTAAACAAAATGACAAGCCAAAAGCTTGTCATAGCTTTTCATCATTTTCCAGTAAAAAAGGTAAACTTTTCAAAAAATAAAATGGAAAAGAAAAAGTGCTTTGTCATGGAGAGAGAAATAGAGAAAAGATATCACCTTGGTGAGAGTGTACAGTTTGAAAAAAGGGCTATCACAAGTTGCAAAACAAACAAGCAAAAAGATATAAGGACTATCAAATAGCCTAAAGTAAGGGGGAGAAAACGTTGGTGTCAAAAAACTACAAAACTGTTAAGAGGTTCACAAAAACTCCCAAACTGCAAACAAACCACAAACAGCCAAGCTAAAACAAAGCTTGCTAAACTGCAGCAAACATTCCAAACCCTGTGAACAAACAAACAGAAGCACAGCCAAAACTACAACAAAAAATACTCAAAAATCTGCAACAGGTATCAAACTCAAAGCCTGCCAAACTGCTCAAAAAACCAAACAGCATAACCACTCAAATTGCAAAACAAGCAGAAACCACAACTCCCCCAACACAAAAACTTGTACAAACAGTTTCATAACAACTACACAGCCTGCATAGCACCAAAGCTGCAAAAGTTTGCCAAACTGTAAAGCTTAACCAAGCTGTCAAATGGCATAACAACAGCAAAACTGTATAAGCAGTTCAAATACAAGCCTTCTAACAAAACCAACCTGAACAACAACCATAATTGCGTAACAATTGCAGAACACAGTCAAAACTGCATAGCCAAAAACTGCACAACCACAAAACTGTACAACCAAGTCTGCAGTTTCCAAACCTTCAACAACAACTCATCAAAACCCGTGTTTCATCCCTAACTCAGTCAAAAACAACAAAAGCCAAAAAAGCATTATCCAACAAACCAAAACAAGGTTTCAGAACCACAATTCATCATTAACAAAACTATCAACAAACCAAAACAAGGTTTCATATTCACTATCAATCATTTCAAAACACAATTTCAGAACTATTATCTTCATCAACATTCAAAATCAAAGAGAGAGGAAAAGAGTTTCAAAGCATACATCTCATCAACATTCAAAGTTTCAGAAAAGAACAATCACAAGTTTCAGTTCAATCATCAGGAGAACAATAACAACAACAAGTTTCAGAAACATTTCATCATCATCAACATCAACATTTAAGAGAGAGGAAATAAAGTTCAAGTTTCAGAAACATTTCATCATCATCAACGTCAACATTCAAGAGAGAGGAAATAAAGTTCAAGTTTCAGAATAATATCATCATCAACAAAAAAAACAATAGCAAAGGAAAGAAATCACCAAAAGCAGATTGGCCATCATTTCTTCCCTCCTCCGCCTCTAGCCACCAGGGAGCTCCGTCTCACCCTTTCTCTTCTCCATTTTTTCCAGAAACTCCAAGGTACATTTCTTCTCAAACCTCTTTCTGCACCTCAATATGCCATGCAATACAATAGATTAGCCAAACAGTAAAATCAAACAAACATAAACAACGAGCTGTAAAACTCAAATCATAGATGAACCATACCGTTATAACAAAGCCATGGATCATTGTGAGGAGATGAGAGAGTGAGGGACAGCGCTCCAGCGGCTAGGGCTTAAGGGAGATCAGGGCGATAGCGAGTGAGAGAGATGAAGAGAAGAAGCGAGAGAGAGAGAGAGAGAGAGAGAGAGAGAGAGAGAGAGAGAGAGAGCGGCGCCGCTGTAAAACACACAAACCCTAACTTTCCCAAACCCTAACAAATGTTACAAACTCACCTTTAGGCCTTTCTGGCCCCAAGCGCCTAAGCCCATAATGAATTGTCCAACGCACCCCCCTCACTTCCATGATGACCCTTACCTTTTCTTTTAATTCTGTTTTGGGCCTAACACACTTCAAACTCTTAAGCACATCTTCAATTTCTTTTCTTTTCTTTTGTTTAAATGCTAATATTTTCTTATTAATTCATTTTAATTAATTTGTTAATAATAATACTAAATTATATATTAAAATTTTATTTTGGAAAATTACTTTGATTTCCTTAATTTAGTTTTAATTTCCTTCTTTTATTAATTAATAATTGTTTCATTTGATAAAATACCAAAAAAACATTTAATTTGATTTAATTAATTTTGTTTTCTTTAAACTCTTTTCTTGATTAATAAAAATACCAAAATAATAGAGATTTTTTTTAATTAATTTTTCTTTAAACTTTTATTTACATAATTAATAAAACACATACAAAAAAGAATAATAATAATATAATATTTAATATTTCTTTTTTAGAATAGATTTTTATTTATTTATTTTCAAGTTAATAAATACATGCATTTCATAATTTATTGATTCTCTCTATTTTCATGTTTTGTTATGACTTTGTATTGAATTGCGACAATTCGATTTGGTTGTAATACTTAATATTTGGACATTATTATTCTTGTGAGACTCATCCCCATTTGTAATATTTGTACCCCCATCCCCGGATACTTTTGTAATAACTTAGACTTTTAATTTTACGCATTTATGCTTTCAATTATGCCCTGATTAGAGATTAGGGTTTGTATGCAAAAATCCAAAATTAACAAGTAGCTTGACCTAATACAAAGACAAAAATGCATGAAAATCAATACACAATGCAAACTTGCACCCCTAGGGTTTCATCCACTTGTTGCCTTTTAAATTGGCCATGTTATGCATGTTGAGTACTTTGGCAAAACAAAAACAAAACAAAATATCATAGTCCCTCGATGACGCTATCTTGGTTGCCTATACAAAATGATCTAGTCCCTCAAAAATTTGCTAAAGATACTTAGCACAATTGCTATCATGGTCAATATGATGACCCGCGCCTGTCCCGTTTAACATCCAAATACAAGGTTGTTTACCAAATGCAATGGTAAAAAAACACTGTCAAAAGGGTTCAAAACGTATAGGAAAGATCTTTGAGTAAAATAGGGTAGACAACTCTTAGTTACTTGATCAAATCTTGCAAAATATCCTTGCTATTTTCAAACACACTTCACAACACAATTTCAAAACATTTCCCAAATCAAACTTTCAAACATTGAAACATATTTTCAAAAGACAAACACCTTTATATATATTCAAACAAGAATCATTACAAAGGTTTCCACAACGATGGCCTCTTTTCAAAACATTTTCAAAACCACACATAAAGCACCATTTCAAACAATTGAAAAGCAAAAGCAAGTGATCTAAACAAGTAACTAAGAGCCCATGGATAACCATGGATGAAAAGGGTGCTTGCACCTTCCCTTTTCATAATCTACCCCCCGAACCCAAGAAAACATCTCAAAGGTCTTTCCTGTGCTTTTTGACCTTTCCTTGGGATAAAATAAAAAGTCGGTGGCGACTCTTGCTAAACCGAAACATTTGCAAACACAAACGCAAAACCTCAAGTCAGTTCTCCCACCATATCAGTCACCTACAAGGACTGGCATGATATGTTACCGTTTTCTCTTCACGGGTACCATACCACGGCACGAACATCAACTGGGGAAACACCTTATTCTTTGGTATACGGCATGGAAGCTGTTTTACCTATCGAGGTTCAGATTCCCTCCTTGAGAATCATGAAGGATGCTGGTTTGAGTGAAGACGATTGGATTCAGACCCGGCTTGACCAACTTAACTTGATTGACAAAAAGAGACTTACTGCTGTTTGCCATGGTCAGACGTATCAAAAGCGGGTGATTAAGGCATTCAACAAGAAAGTCAAATGTCAGGTATATCAAGTCGGGGATCTTGTAATCAACCGGATCATCTTGCTGCAAAGTGATCCCAGGGGAAAATGGACTCCTACCTATGAAGGACCATTTGTGATCAAAAACATCTTTTCTGGTGGGGCAATGATCCTGACCATCATGGACGGTGACGACCTGCCACACCCTACGAACGCAGACATAGTCAAAAGATACTACGCATAAACGACCCGGAAAGTTGAAAACTCGAAAGGGCGACTTGGGAAAAAATGGGCATCCCGGTGAATCAAAAACCCGAAAGGGGGGTTCAGGCAAAAATTAGGGATAAACAAAAAATATGTACACCCGACAAGTTGAAAACCCGAAAGGGCGACTTGGGCAAAAAAAGGGTTTCCTGGTGGATCAAAAACCCGAAAGGGTGGTCCAGGAAAAAGTTAGGGAATTAAAGCGTATGACTATGTCTCGTCGAATCACTTTAAGGATAATCTCTTCACAAGACAAACTCCAGGCTTCTGATCAATCCAATCATCCTCGGACGAAGCAACGAATGGACAAGATATTCAGAGTTACAAAGGCTATAGTAGAATGAGAACCCCATGGAATTTTTACACATAGCCATCTTTCTTTGTATAAATTTTTCTCATTTTTATGACAACATTCTCTTACTAGGATGTTTATCTCCTTTGTACAAAATACTTATACAAAGTTAATACAAATATACTTCAAAGTGCAGAAAACTATTTACCTTTTCTTTCTTTTTACACTCGTGTTTTATTTGAAAACGTCCAATGATTTATTTAATGAGCATATGCATTTGAATATAATCACTGCTTGCAAATAAACGAAATGAGAAAGAATAATTACTGATATGTTGAAAGGATAGGAAGACGTCTTTAGGCTATTCCAGGAGAAATCCCTTGCAGTATATCATCCAGGTCCCCAGCAGAGCTAAGACCTTGTAATACATATCCCCGACGGAGTCAAATTTCAAAATCCACACCAGAGTTGAGTTTTAAAACTCCCAATCCCCAGCGGAGCAAAACTTTGAACTAAAAACCCTCAGTGAAGATGAAACTTTCTTCCCCAATGGAGTCAAAACTTCAACCTTTAAACCCCAGTGGAAACCATCCAGTTTCCTCCAACTTCCTCGGAGAGTCGCTTTAAAACCAGATAATTCCCCAGAGAGTTATTTTAAAACCTTCTTCCTCAATGGAGTCAAATTTCCATACACGATCAAATCAGCATGTCATTAAGATCCCCAACAGAGATGAGACTATCAATCTACCGCGGAAACCATTCAATTTCTCCAGATTCCCCAGCAAGTTGTCTTAAAGTATGAGAATCAACCAGATGACAGTTAACTTTTGTTTTATCCCCAACCGGGGATAACTCCCCAAAAGATTGGCATACACCCAAACTCCTGATATCCTTAACAGAATGAAGATTCTCATTCTTGAAACCCCAGAAGATTGGCATACACCCAAACTCCTGATATCCTTAACAGAATGAAGATTCTCATTCTTGAAACCCCGGAAGATTGGCATACACCCAAACTTCTGATATCCTTAATAGAATGAAGATTCTCATTATTGAAACCCCAGAAGATTGGCATACACCCAAACTCCTAATATCCTTAACATAATGAAGATTCTCATTCTTGAAACCCCAGAATATTGGCATACACCTAAACTCCTGATATCCTTAACAGAATGAAGATTCTCATTCTTGAAACCCCCGAAGATTGGCATACACCTAAACTCCTGATATCCTTAACAGAATGAAGATTCTCATTCTTGAAACCCCGGAAGATTGGCATACACCCAAACTCCTGATATCCTTAACAGAATGAAGATTCTCATTATTGAAACCCCAAAAGATTGGCATACACCCAAACTCCTGATATCCTTAACAGAATGGAGATTCTCATTCTTGAAACCCCAGAAGATTGGCATACACCCAAACTCCTGATATCCTTAACAGGATGAAGATTCTCATTCTTGAAACCCCATAAGATTGGCATACACCCAAACTCCTGATATCCTTAACAGAATGAAGATTATCATTCTTGAAACCCCAGAAGATTGGCATACACCCAAACTCCTGATATCCTTAACAGAATGAAGATTCTCATTCTTGAAACCCCAGAAGACTGGCATACAACCCAAACTCCTGATCTCCCCACAAAGTTTTTCACTCCCCAACAGATTGAAGATTCTTATTCTTGATTCCCCAGTGATGTTTCCAGAGCCTTCTTTACTCTTAGCATGAATTTGTCAGAATTTTCAATCCCCTAACAAATCGAAGATTCTCATTCTTAATTCCCCGTAGAAGCCATCAGAGTCTTCCTTATTTTCCAGCAGATCAAGGTTTTCCTTTGTTTGATCCCCGGTAAAGATCGCCAGAGTTTTCCCTATTCCCCATCCGAGTAAGGATTCCCTTTGTGAAATCTCCAGCCATAGTCATCAAAGTTCTCAGATTCCCCAATTAGGTTTCTCAGGCAACACTTGGCATTTATTCTCACAACAGAATGTTTATCATACTCCGAAGACTTGAAGGATCCCTACATCCCCAGAAAAGTCGTGAAGGATTCCCACATCCCCACAAAGGTTGTCAAAGTTTTGATAATCCCCGCGAGTTGCCAAGGATTTCTCTATCCCCAGCAGTCAGCAAGGATTCCCAATCAAAGATCTTGAATCTCCAGCAGCGGTCAAGGATGTATTTTCCCCGACAGCAGTCAAAGATTTTATTATCTCCAAGCAATCAAGGATTTATTTTCCTCAGCAAGACAACTAATCAGCTTACATGCTGTTGTACCCCAAAATTTTCCCTCCCATTCTCTCAACATTTCTCATCACAAGGCTCTTGAAGATCAAGATCCAGTTAGGGTTTCATCTACTCAAGACTTCTCCTTGCACTGTTGACCCAAATTAGGGTTTGTGTTTGCACAAAGATGTTTTGACCTAAAATGCCTAAGATGACCTTCTTGCTTCATATTGGACTCCCAAGTTTATCCATATCAAGTTTCAAGTCTTGATTCCAAGTTTTGCCCAGTCAATTGGACAGTTGACCTAAAAATCAGCTGTATTGGGGAAAAAGTCAACTATGACCAATTGACAGTCAAATCTCATGAAAATTGACCCACATCAACATTATGAACTCATATGAACCATTTGATCAAGTTTGGATCACAATTCCACAAGAAATTTGATCAGATCACCAAAAGGGTAAAATGGTCATTTTTAGGGTTTTGACTGTACAAAGGCAATTTTTGACTGTTTGACCCAACCAATGGAAAACCAAGCTCACATATGGACTCAAAGACCCCATGGAATTATTTTGACATGCTCAACAAGTTCAAAAGATCCCAAGTACACAAGATTGACAGTTGAATTTCCCAGTCAATTGATCAATTTTGACTGTATACTGAAAAGTCAAACTTTGACTTTTTGGTCAAAATCAAGGGTCAAGATTCATTTTTTATCAAAACATGCCAAATTATGAAACTTGTTCACCAAGAAATCAAAAAATGCAAATTAGGGTTAGAAATGAGAATTTTTCATAACTTAGAATTTTTCTAAGTTATGAAAAACCCTAATTTTTTCCCAACTTTGCCCCACTTTCTCACCAAGATTCATTTGGATTCAAACAAAAGTCAAAACATGAAAGTTGTAGCTTGTTGCATAATCTACAACTTTGATTCACAAAGTTTTCCCAAATGAGGCTTGTATCTCAAGTTACAATTTTTTGAATAAGGGTACTAAACCATCCTTAACTTAGTGAAATTTTAACCTATTTTGGCAAGGTTTTCTACCTAACTTCAAGGCAATTTTCCATACACTTCCACTTGGAATTTCAATTTTCATTTCAAAGATGGATTGTAGTACACATTCCAAGCTTTCCAAAATATCCAAGAACTCATCAAACAACCTCATAACTTGAGAGATTCGAATTTTGCAATATGGCAAAAACTCACTTTTGAATTGGTCATGTACATGTTCATAACTTATGCCATCTTCAAGTCAGCTTGGTTTATGCTACATTACAGGCCCTTAAACCATCCAACACTCAATAATTTAATGCATGTTCATTGTGCTAAGGCTTTGTTTCATGAGTTTATGCATTACACTTTGAATTAAGCCATTTATGGAAAAAGCAAAATGGCCATTTTTGCAAAAGCAAGCTTTATGTCATAATACAAATCCAAGAAGTACAGATCAAATCCAATTGGCACAAGATTATGAGCATAACACACTGATCAAGGAGGATCTTTGCAGCATGATTAGGGGTCCTCTACCTGCCTAAAAGACAACTTGGCTTTTGTTTGCTTAAGTGTTAAGAAACATCCCATATCACATAACAATTTTCATCTCAGCATTAGAACACAAAAGCAAATATTGTATACACTTTCTAATCATCCTAACTAAGCTAGCACACGAGCCTTTGGCCTCCAATACCTTGACAAACTCAGAATCACTCTAAAACTGCCCAAACAGAGCAACCTCTGCAGATTGAGTTCCAACTCTCAATCCTTTCAAGCATTCTTGCCCAAACCACTTCAGACACCTTCCCTACCATCAATCCAAACTATCCAAAGCATTAGAAGCAACCTGTAACTCCTCTAATCCTTTTGGCCATTTTCCCTTTTCTGATTTGCAGGTGAAGTGCTCTAGCACGATTCAAAAGGTCTCAAGACAAAGTAAAGCTTGGAATAGCATCCCTGGACATTAAGGAAGCTATACCAATCATCACCTTGCACTGAAAGCTTCTCCATTGTCAAATAGAACTTCAACTGAACAGGTAAGTTCATGAACTCGTATCTCTCTTATTAGGCATTGTTAGCTTTAGGTTTGTGAAGAGAATATGTCACATTCATAGCCCTGAACATGTCCATGTAATTAGATTTCATTTATATAGTGTGTGCTGCAAGAATTTTGAGTCTGAACATTGATAAAAAAACTAGGTCAGAAATTGGGGAAGAAGAAATTCTCCCTCATCTTAGAGAGTTAAGACAAGTTCTTTATATCCCTGAATTCGTCTCTTGATGCTGAACATTTTTGATGTTGTGAGTTTTTATTAAAAAGCCAGGAATCAGGATGTTTGAATCAGTGAAGAAGGCGCGCGTTTTTTGACATTTTCTGGCCAGAGGTTGAAGAAGGGTTATCTGGGCTGGGCTTGTTTTTGTATTTTCTTTTCACACACTCTTTTCACTTTGACACCCCCTGAGCCCATTATGTTTATTCTCATGTTTTTTTTACTTTTCTTTTTTCATTTTGACTTATTTATTTTTTCTAATAATATTAAAAACATGAAAAATATTTTTTACACCATTTTTATATTTTTTTTAAGTATTTATTGGTTTATATGGACATTTGTACATATATATATATATATATATATATATATATATATATATATATATATATATATATATATATATATATATATATATATATATATATATATATATATATATATATATATATTATTTAGAATAGATAGGAAAAATAATGCAAATATACTTTATTTTCTGATTTTATTATATTTTCCTTTTTGAAAATATTTTATGCAAAATATACTTTTTTTATAAATATTAAATATTATTATTTTTTATATATAATACATATTTAGAAATTAATACATATATATATATATATATATATATATATATATATATATATATATATATATATATATATATATATATATATATATATATATATATATATATATATATATATATATATATATATATATATATATATATATATATATATATATATATATATATATATATATATATATATATATATATATATATATATATATATATATATATATATATATATTTATTAGTATATTTAGGTTAAAATACCAAAATACATACATTTTTTATTTTATTAATGTTTGACATGAAAAATACTTTTTATAAATATATTTCATTTTATTTTATTTTTTGTACATAATAAATAAATACTTGTATAAATTAAATAAGATATATGTTTACTTAATAAAAATTAGCGTTTTACCCTTAAAACATAAAAAACTCCAAAAATAATACTTTTTTTTATTTTAGTTATTTAACATAAATAATACTTCTTTTATATACATATAAGAACCCTTTTTTGCATCTTGCATCTTTATTTTATTCTTTATTTAATTTATGCAATCAATTATCTTGTAAATATTCCCAAAATTGATGTAATAGCTAGGTTTAATTTCCTTGTCTAAATATCCCCCCATTTGAACATTTGTACCCCCTTCCCATATTGTGTTGTAATAGTGTAGGAATTTTACTTTTCGCACTTTAACGCTTTATAAAATATACCATGCTAGAGTTAGGGTTTGTATGCAAATAAAACGACAAAAATAGTTTGACCTAATTTCAAGATAACCAAGCATGAAAATGGACAACACATATCACACTTGCACCCCTAGGGTATTCCACTTGTTGCCTTCAAATAAATGGGCCATATTGCATGTTAGGTTTCTTTGGGTAAAACAAACAATCAAATGATCATAGTCCCTCGATGACGCTTTCGAAAAGTTGCCTAAAATGATCAAGTCCCTTTCAAAGAGAAATTGCCCAAAGATACTTAGCGCTATTGCAATTATGGTCTAAACGACGACCCGTGCCCGTCCCTTTAACCTCCTAATACAAGATTGTCCACCAAATGCAATGGTGGAACAAAATTGTCAAAAGGGTTAAAACATAACAAAAATCTTTGAGAACTTTAGGGTAGATAGCTCTTAAGTACTTGTCCATTTACAAAAGAAAACACTTGCCTATTTTCAAACCACACTTCACAAACACTTTCAAAACAAACTTTCAAAAAACCTTGAAACATCTTTTCAAAAAGACAAACACCTTTTGTAAAACATTCGAGTAAAGAATTGTTACAAGGGTAGCCTATACAAGGCATCTTTTTCAAAACCTTTTCAAAGCCACACATACAAAGCACCATTTCAAACAATTGAAAACCAAGGCAAGTTGATCTAAGCAAGTACCTAAGAGCCCATGGATAACCATGGATAGAAAGGGTGCTAATACCTTCCCTTTCTATAATCTACTCCCCGAACCCAAGAAAAATCTCAAAGGTTTTTGCTGTGCTTTTTAAACCTTTCCTTAGGATAAAATAAAAAGTCGGTGGCGGCTCTTGCTTAACCGAAACATTTGCGAAAACAAATGCAAAACCATAGTCAGTTCTCCCACCGTACCACAGAACTGGCGACTCTGCTGGGGACAATTATAAAAGTGGAGTAACCTTAGGGCTTAGATCACCCTCTTGCATGATTAATTGTTTGATTTGATTGCTTTAATCTTGGCTCTCTTGTTTGGGTTTGCAATCCTACACCCGGATTTGGGGAAACATTCATAGATAGCAATACGTTGTGTTAACTGTGTGGGGTATACCGACACGGTCGAAGCAATAGCTATATTAGTGCGACATATTTGTGAGTACCGGTAACCCTTGAGTTCAATCAAGGAGAGTACAGGGCCGCTGAGTGATGTCACTAAGCACTAATGACCTAGAACCTTACTTGACCATCTTGGCCTTTTATTAGGGGTAGTGAGATGACCGGCTTTGGTGCAGTCCGAAGTTGGTAGATACTCGATACTACACTCATTGAGGGTTGTTTTCTTGGAATATTTTGGTCGCTAGTTAAGTGGCTAAACCGAAACAATGAACATTGAAAACAATCCAATGATATTGAGCTCCTTAGAACCCGGTTACTATTTATAGGACAGGTTTTTAAGCCAACTACACTCAAGAGGGTACTTACCTATGAAACCCCATGCAAGCCTGAAACTAGGGTTTTGGTGTGAATTGCTTGTACATATGTTTTGTGCATACATCATGAACATCATAAAACATCATATGCATTCACTAACCATTTCAAGGGTTTAGATCTTCATCTTTGTTCCTGTTTTGTAGGTCATGGAAATTCCTCGCAGAAATACTATCCAAGTCAACCTTGTGAGAATCTCTCCTCAACTCAAGGAGCTCACCTCAAGAATTCCGGAAAACTCATCCTTCAGTGAAAGACATGGTAGATTGCTCAGCCTAGTCAACACCAACATTGAAGAAGACATGATGAAAGTGCTATTCCAGTTATTTGACCCTCTTCACCACTGTTTCACTTTCCCTGATTACCAGTTGGTGCCCACTTTGGAGGAGTTTTCTCAACTCCTAAGAATCCCTATCCTTAATCAACTACCCTTCAACGGTACGGAAAAGGAACCAAAGCCGGAAGATGTTGCTCGAGCATTACATCTACAACCATTCGACATCAAGGGGCATTGGGAAACCAGAAGCGGCGTCAAAGGATTCTTAGCAAAATTCTTGTTTGAGAAGGCGCAAGAATGTTGGAATTCATTGGACCTACAAGCCTTTGAAGAAATTGTGGCACTCCTTATCTATGGGTTGGTCTTGTTCCCAAATCCTGATCAGCTCGTAGATGTCAACGCCGTCAAAATCTTCTTGTCCAGAAATCCCATACCAATATTGCTTGGGGACATCCTTCACTCATTTTACACACGAACAATGAGAAAGAGGGGTGTTCTCATGTGCTGTACTCCTCTCCTTGCAAGGTGGTTTATTTCGCACCTTCCACAATCTGTCTTGAAGAATGACCAAGGCTCGAGGTGGTCCCAACGGTTGATGACTCTTACTCACTCTGATGTACATTAGTGTTCTCGGTCCAGAGAAAATATCATCATCGTCGATCGTTGCGGAGAATTTCCTAATGTTCCTTTACTTGGAATCAGAGGAGGTATCACCTACAACCCTTGCCTAGCTTTGAGGCAATTTGGATATGCACGAAGAGATGGCCCTCACGACATGTTGATTCCTGACCTAGTTTTTTACTTCGACAACGATGCGTAAGGACTTCGCCAAAGATTCATCAGAGCTTGGGGAAGACCCAACAAGGTTGACACCAAGACACTGGGACACAAGAACTCCATCCCTCTTGAGCCTTATCTCAAGTGGGTACGAGCCCGAGCCCAGAGTCTCATGATGCCTTATCCTCATGTTCTCCCTGTGATTAAAGAGCCTGTTAAGGAAGGAGAGGTTTCCTACACCGTCCTACATCCTGACATGCCTACATCGTGGGAGGAAATGCAGAAAAGTTGGATCTAGCTCAAGGAAGAAAGGGATACTTTTGAAGCCAGCTTCTACGCCAGTGAGAAGAAGGTTCTAGAGCTCACCCGTCGACTCCATGAGCAAGAGGCCCTCAACACCTACATCGCACCAAAGAGGATGCGCAACGTCTTTTTACCTTGAGAAGTTATTTTGTAATATTTGGCCCATGGGGCATTTATGCACTAACAAATTTATTCTTATTAATATGACGTGCGTTCCTTTTTGTCTACAACAATTTTGAACGTTCTAAATCCTTGAATGCATTGCATACATAAGCATACCATTCATCATGTGCATAAACAGGTCTCTTCTCCAGGTTTCCTTATCTGTCTGCTGTTTATTTCAGTAGGATGGATCTCGAGCAAACAGTCAAAGACCTGCAAGCTCAAAATGCACAGTTCCAGCAACTCCTGATGACCTTGGCTAAGGGTCAGGAGGATATCAAGACCCAATTGGGGAATAAGGACCCAGTAAAGAAGAAGAAAAAGAGAGTCGGAGTGGCTACTTTGGGGAGAAGATTTGACGGAGAAGCTCGGAGAGTGCTTGAATTTCCTCCTATTTCTGATGAAGGAACCAGCAAAGGAGGTGGGGCTGCGGTACCTTCCGAGTCCGATGTGGAAGAAGAAGAGGTCGAAGAGGATGAAGACTATTCTGATCAGCAATACCCTCCAGCTGATGATAAATACAAAGGTTTAGAAGACAGGTTGGCCGCCATGGAGCTACAAAGAGTACCGGGTTTGGATTTTGAAGACTTGGGTTTGGTCGCCGGGATTGTGATTCCCCCAAAATTCAAAGTGCCAGTGTTTGTGAGGTATGATGGGCTGTCCTATCCAAAAATGCATCTCAGGTCCTACGTGAGAAAGATCCAACCATATACGGCAGATAAGAATCTTTGGATACATTTCTTTCAAGACAGCCTTTCTGGAGCTCAATTGGAATGGTTTTATCAGCTAGAGGGAACCAGCGTCCGAAACTGGGAAGACTTGGCCACCGCCTTTTACAAACAATACCAATACAATTCTGACCTTGCTCCTACTCGTACCCAACTTCAGGGTATGTCTCTGGGAACATGTGAAGGGTTCAAAGAAAATGCACAAAAAAGGAGGGATTTGGCTGGCAGGGTGCAGCCTCCTTTAACCGATCGTGAGCTTGTTGATATGTTTCTAAAGACCCTATCTGGGCCATTTTTCAATCATCTGATTGGTAACTCTTCTGCGGGGTTTACCGATTTGATCTTAACAGGCGAAAGAATAGAAGCTGGCATCAAGTCAGGAAAGATTCAGAAGGGTGTTGCTGCAAATGTTGAGAAGAAACCTTTTAAGAAGGAAACGGCTGTGGTATATTCTCAGAGAAGAGTAGGGAAGACTGAGCGTCGGCCAACTGTGGGGGCCGTAATGATTCAAAACTCTGCAAGTGAGCAGCCTCGCTATAACCAATCCAGACCAAATCAACAACGGGTGGAACAGCCACAACGGCAGTTCACCCGCATTAATATGACTCCAGCGCAAGTGCTTCCCCATCTGTTAAAGTTGAATCTCGCCACCATCAAGGAGGCACCAAAGAATGTGAATACGTCCTCTCCGCATTACCATCCTAACGCTAAATGCGCCTACCATTCTGACAGTGTCGGACATGACACCAATGATTGTTGGGCACTCAAGCATAAGATCCAAGACCTGATATAGGCGAAGGAAGTAGAGTTTGACGCTCCGGAGAAGCCTAATGTGATATCTGCACCCATGTCGAAGCACGGTCGAAATGTCAATGCCATTGAAGAAGATTTGTATGTTGCTGATGTCAATGATCTGACTACTCCATTGCTAACCATCAAGTTGAATGTGTTAAGGGCCGGGATCTTCCCGGGATGTGAAGAAGACTGTTATTGTTGTTACTCTCTGCCGTTTGATTGTCTGTTACTGAAGAAAGGCATCCAAGGCCTTATGGATAGTCGACAGATTTTGTTTGAAAAAGTTTCTGCCATTCCAACTCACATTGAAGATGTCTCAATCATAACCATTCACGCCAATCTTTCCAAGGCCGTCAAAAAGCCTGTTAAGATTACACCAGCTACGAAATCTGTTCCTTTGAAGATAACAATGCCAGGGCCTGTTCCATATGTTTCTGAGAAGTCGATACCATGGAACTATGGCGGTGACGTCTACTACCATGGTATTAAACAAATCGAAATAACTGAAGAAAGTTCGGATGATGAAGAAGCCAGCATTGGTAACATTGCAGGCACGAGCAAAATCACTCGGAGCGGGAGAATATTTTCTCCAGAGATTGCCCCTCCAAGAGCAATCTTTGGACCCCCATCTGCTGACAAGGTCATCCCTGCACCAATAAAACTCTCTGCTAGAACCCCTTTGATTGAAGATGTTGTTGTTCCTAGTATTGTCCTTCCTACCGCTGTTGATAAAGGTAAAGGAATCCAAGATGAGCTCGTCAGGATGAGGGCTCAACCCTTGGTCATCCCGGAAACCTCCAAGAAGGAAATGGATGAGATCTTGAGGATAATCAAAAGGAGTGATTACGATGTGGTAGAACAGCTGGGGCAAACCCCCTCAAAGATCTCCATGCTGGCACTACTACTTTGCTCGGAAGCGCACGCTAAAGCTCTGATAAAATTCATGAAGGCAGCCCATGTGCCCCAGGAAACCTCTGCAGATCAATTTCAAAATTACGTGGCTAGCCTGACTGCGGGCAATGGATTAGGGTTCTCTGATGCCGACTTAACTCCTAAAGGTAGAAACCACAATGATGCTCTGCACATTTCAGTCGAGTGTCGAGGAACTACTCTCGCACATGTCTTGGTTGATACTGGTTCGTCGCTGAATGTTTTGCCTAAGAAGGACTTGGACCGACTAGATTGTGAAGGGCTGGAATTGAAGCCGAGTGATATTGTTGTCAGAGCTTTCGATGGTTCGAAGATAATGGTCCATGGAGAGGTTGAAATTCCCATCAAGATAGGCACCGAGGTATTTAAATCTACTTTCTATGTGATGGACATCCGTCCGTCATACTCTTGCTTGCTGGGTAGACCTTTGATACACCATGCTGGGGCAGTCACCTCCTCCTTACATCAGATGTTGAAGTATCCTGTCAAGGGAAAGATCATTACTGTCCATGGTGAAGAAGAGTACATGATTAGCCACTTGAATTCTTTTCGGTATGTGGAGGTAGAAGGGGAGTTCATTGAGACGCCTTTTCAGCATTTCGAAGAAGTTCTTCCTGAAATAGCAGTAGCAAAGTTGGCAGCTAAGACACCGAGGCAGATGGCCAGGATGGCATCTCTGGAGGATGCAAGGGCCGCAATAAAGGAAGGGAAAAATTCAGCATGGGGGCAGTTGCCCGATATTCCACATAAGACAGACAAATTTGGATTAGGGTTCACAGCCGCAGGCCAGAAAGCTATGCGTCGTTCGAAGATTGAATGAGCGCCAGTCAAAATTTCTCCCTACGGAATCAACGCCTTGGAGGATGAAGACAAAGAGAGCAACATCGAAGAGTGGATTTATCCAACTGTCAGAGGAGGATTGAGCAACTGGGAGGCAAAAGACTTTGTCCCCATCACTTTTATTCATCAGTAATTTATCTGTTAAACATTTCAAATTGGTCTGTAATATTTATTTTCAAACAATCCGTACACTATCTTTTCACCTCATGCCTTTGCCCGGGGCATGTAGGTCCACTTGTAAGGGTTTTGATTATTTTTCATATCCATATGCCATGTTTAATGATTCATTGGACGTTTTTCATTTGATAAACTGCTTGTGTTCATTTTCTTTCCTTTTTCATTTTTTGTTTAAGGATGGCTATCCCTTACACACACCCACACTCACAAATGCAGGTACCCATCCACTCCGGATTCCATGGGTGACTATTCTGCTATATCCTTCAATAACTCTGAAGATCTGGTCAATCAAGCCGAGTATGAATATGACGAAGGTTGTGAAGTACCAGGGGAACTAGCCAGACTTCTGCAGCAAGAGGAAAGGGCCATCTTACCGCACGAAGAGTCATTAGAAACTGTCAACTTGGGAACCGAGGAAAACCGGAAGGAGGTGCAGGTGGGTGCCAATCTGGAGCCGAGTGTCAAAGAGCGCCTGATACAGTTGTTGAATGAGTATGTTGAAATCTTCGCTTGGTCTTATGAAGACATGCCGGGTTTAGACACAGACATCGTGGTTCACCGTCTCCCCACAAGAGAGGATTGTCCACCGATCAAGCAAAAAGTCCGCCGAATGAGGCCTGACATGTCTGAAAAGATCAAAGCAGAAGTGATGAAGCAATTCGACGCTGGCTTTCTGGCTGTTACGTCCTATCCTCAATGGGTCGCTAACATCGTGCCAGTACCTAAAAAAGATGGCAAAGTCAGGATGTGTGTGGACTACCGGGATTTGAATAGGGCCAGCCCCAAAGATGATTTTCCGCTGCCACACATTGACATTTTGATCGACAATACAGCTCAGCACAAAGTGTTTTCCTTCATGGATGGATTCTTGGGCTACAATCAAATCAAAATGGCCCCCGAGGATATGGAGAAAACAACTTTTGTCACACCATGGGGCACTTTCTATTACAAGGTGATGCCGTTCGGGCTGAAGAACGCAGGGGTAACTTATCAACGCGTCATGGTAGATTTATTTCATGATATGATACATCATGAGATTGAAGTTTACGTAGACGATATGATAGCTCGGTCACAAACAGAGGAAGAGCACCTTGAACATCTAGAAAAGCTGTTTGCCAGGTTGAAAGAATACAAACTCAGGCTGAATCCAAGTAAGTGCCCTTTTGGAGTTAGGTCTGGTAAACTCCTGGGATTCATTGTAAGCAACAAAGGCATTAAAGTCGATCCAGCAAAAGTGAAAGCAATACAAGAAATGCATGCTCCCCATACTGAAAATGAGGTTAGAGGGTTCTTGGGGCGCCTGAACTATATTGCCAGATTCATCTCTCATCTGACTTCTACCTGTGAGCCAATTTTCAAACTCTTGAAGAAAGATCAGTTAGTCGAATGGAACGACGATTGCCAAGCTGCTTTTGATAGAATCAAGGAGTATTTTCTAGAACCTCCTATTCTGATGCCACCCGTCGAAGGAAGATCACTGATCATGTATTTGACCGTCTTGGATAACTCAATGGGGTGTGTTTTGGGCCAACATGACGAGTCTGGTCGAAAAGAGCATGCTATTTATTACCTTAGCAAAAAGTTTACCGACTGTGAGACTTGTTACTCACTGCTTGAGAAAACTTGTTGCGCTTTGGTATGGGCTGCTCGCCGACTAAGGCAGTATATGTTGACTCATACTACCTTGTTGATTTCCAAAATGGATCCTATCAAGTATATCTTCGAAAAGCCCGCTTTATCTGGAAGGATAGCTAGATGGAAAATGATTCTAACTGAGTATGACATCCAATACACCACCCAAAAAGCTATAAAAGGGAGTGTACTAGCTGACCATCTGGCTCATCAGGCTATCGAAGATTACCAACCCATGAGATTTGACTTCCCAGACGAGGACATCATGAATTTGGACAACATTGAAGGTAGCGGACCGTATGACGGACCCGAAAAGGGATCCCGATGGACTCTGTACTTTGATGGTGCTTCAAATGCACTTAGAAACGGTATCGGCGCGGTACTCATTTCTTCGTAAGGTTGTCACACACCTTTCACGGCCCGACTTTGCTTCAGCTGCACGAACAACATGGCTGAGTATGAAGCTTGCATCTTTGGTCTCAAGGCTGCTATAGACTTGGGGATCAAATCTTTGGTCGTATTTGGGGACTCGGCTTTGGTTATCAGTCAAATCAAAGGAGAGTGGGATACCAAGCATCCTGATATTATCCCATACAAAGAACATGTCCTGACATTGTTGCCTCATTTCGAGCAAATTACCTTCGAGCATTTTCCGCGAGAAGAGAATCAGCTAGCAGATGCTCTAGCCACAATGTCCTCCATGTTTAAACTCAATTGGGATAACGAGGCTCCCCAAATCACCATCGAGCGAATGGATGAACCTGCGCATTATCATGAGATTAATACCGAAGAAGTAGTGGAACAACCTTGGTTCCATGAAATCAAAAGGTATCTCGAGACTAGAGATTATCCCGAAGGAGCTTCTGTAAATGACAAGAAGTTCTTAAGGAAATTCGCTGCTAAATTCTTCCTGAGCAACGGCATCCTTTACAAACGAAGCCATGATTGTGTATTACTCCGATGCGTAGACAACGCTGAAGCAGAGCTGATTATGACCGATATACACAGCGGCACATTTGGCACTCACTTGAGCGGGCATACAATGGCTAAGAAGATCCTAAGGGCAGGCTATTATTGGTCTACCATGGAAGCTGACTGCCATCAACATTCCCGTACTTGCCACAAATGTCAAGTCTACGCCGACAAAGTTCATATCCCTTCGGTTCCTCTCAACGTTCTGACTGCTCCTTGGCCATTTGCAATGTGGGGCATTGACATGATTGGAGAGATCAAGCCCACGGCTTCCAACGGACATCGCTTCATCCTGGTTGCCATTGACTATTTCACCAAATGGGTCGAAGCAGCTTCCTTCGCCTCTGTTACTAAAAATGTGGTTGCCCGCTTCATTAAGCAAAATCTCATATGTCGGTATGGTGTTCCAGACAGGATCATCACAGACAACGGTACAAATCTGAATAACACGATGATCACTGCATTATGCGAACAGTTCAAGATTTATCATCACAATTCATCTCCCTATCGGCCGAAGATGAACGGTGTTGTTGAAGCTGCGAGCAAAAACATTAAGAAGATCATTCAGAAAATGACAGTCACTTACAAAGACTGGCATGAGATGTTACCGTTTGCTCTGCATGGATACCGTACGACGGTACGTACTTCAACCGGGGCAACACCTTTTTCTTTGGTATATGGCATGGAAGTTGTCCTACCTATGGAAGTTCAGATTCCCTCCCTGAGGATTATGAAGGACACGGGTTTGAATGAAGATGATTGGATGCAGACCCGACTTGATCAACTCAATTTGATCGACGAGAAGCGACTCGCTGCTATATGCCATGGTCAGACGTATCAAAAACGGATGATCAAGGCCTTCAATAAGAAAGTCAGACGTCAGGTGTATCAAGTTGGAGATCTCGTAATCAAGCGGATTATCTTGCCGCAAAGCGATCCCAGGGGCAAATGGACTCCTACATATGAGGGACCATTTGTGATCAAGAGCATATTTTCTGGCGGTGCAATGATTCTGACCACCATGGACGGCGACGATCTGCCGCACCCTGCGAACGCAGACATAGTCAAAAGATACTACGCATAGAAATAACCCGACAAGTCGAAAACCCGAAAGGGAGGCTTGGGCAAAAATGGGCATCCCGGTGGATCGAAAACCCGAAAGGGCGGTTCAGGCAAAAATTAGGGATAAAAACAAAAAAAAACTGTACACCCGGCAAGTTGAAAACCCGAAAGGGCGGCTTGGGCAAAAAGTGGTTTCCCGGTGGATCGAAAACCCGAAAGGGAGATTCAGGCAAAAGTTAGGGAATTAAAGCGTATGACTATGTCTCGTCGGATCACTTCAAAGACAATCTCTTCATCAACCAGTTCCAGGCTTCTGATCAATCCAGTCATCGGCAAACGAAGCATTGAATGGACAGATATTCAGAGTTGTGAAAGCTATAGCGGAATGGAATCCCATGGAATTATTTCACATAGCCATCCTTTATTTTGTATAAATCTTTCAATATTTACGACAAGCTCCTCTTACTAGGATGATTGTCTCCTTTGTACAAATATACTCATAAAAAGTCAATACAAATACTTTTCCCAGAAATTTGTGTCATTTCCTTTTCTTTTCTCTTGCACTATTTGTTTTATTTTGAGAAACGTCCAATGTTTTGTTAAATAGGCATGTGCATTTGAACATAATCATTTCCTTACGAATCAAGAAAGAGGATTACTGATAGGTCAAAGGTGCAGTTGGATATCTTGATACCCTTCAAAGAAAACCCCCAAGAGATTTGGAATCCATATCCCCAGCAAACCCTGAAGCTTATCCCCTGCAGAGTACGGACGTCTCTCCCGAGTTTTATTCAAAGTTATTCCTCACAAGGGCTTATAACTGGGTTATCCTCAGCTAACTGCCACGGAAGATCGCACTCGTCAAATTTATTCCTATCCCTAGCGGAGTTTATCAAAATTCTCCAGCAATAACTTATCAATACGATCCCCAGAGGAGTTTATCTTTGTTGTCTCCAGCCATAGAATCCTCCAGAACTCAATTCCCCTCAGAATTTAAGTTTCAATCCCCAACGAAGCCAGACTAATGAACCTTCTCCCCACAGAGTTTTAGGAGAGCAAATCTTGAGTTCCCCAGTGAAGTCGCCAGAGATACTTCCCTCCAAGCTAAAGATTCTCGGTCTTACCTCCCCAGCATTAGTCTACTAAATTGGTACTCCCCAGTAGAAGTCATCAGGAATTCCCCAGAAGATTGGTATACAACCCAAGCTCCTTTTTTCTCCAGCAATGACCAGGAATTATTCTTCCCGGCAGCAGTCAAGATACTGTCATCTTCAGCCGTCTCGGATTCGTCTATCCTTTGCAAGACAGCTCTCCAGCTTACATGCGCATTCATTTACATTCATATGACATAACATACATCGTATCATGCATCATAGCATTGCATGTAACAACTCTTTTCCTTTCAGGTAAGATCAGTCGAAGGACTAAAATCATTATCTTCCGAGATTCGTTCCAGGAATAGTTCAGATGTGACCCAGACATGGCAACATTCTAATGCTTATTCCAGATTTATTCAGATGCAGTTTTACACGAGCTCATCATCAGGGAACCCTACACCGGTTTTTATTCCAAATTCAAGATTTCTGAAAACAGTTTACGGGTTCTCCAAGTAACGGATGTTAACCTATCACTTGTTCAGTTTCTTCTCAAGACTTCTGAAAACAGTTTATGGATTCTTCCCAGCAACGGATGTTAATCTATCACTTGTTCAGATGCAACCTTTGAAAACAGTTTACGGACGCTTCCCAACAACGGATGCTGCTCTATTGCTTATTCAACTTTAAGACTTCTGAAAACAGTTTACGGGTTCTCCAAGCAAAGGATGTTAACCTATCACTTGTTCAGTTTCTTCTCAAGACTTCTGAAAACAGTTTATGGATTCTTCCCAGCAACGGATGTTAATCTATCACTTGTTCAGATGCAACCTTTGAAAACAGTTTACGGACGCTTCCCAACAACGGATGCTGCTCTATTGCTTATTCAACTTCAAGACTTCTGAAAACAGTTTACGGGTTCTCCAAGTAACGGATGTTAACCTATCACTTGTTCAGTTTCTTCTCAAGATTTCTGAAAACAGCTTATGGATTCTTCCCAACAACGGATGTTAGTCTATCAACTTGTTCAGATGCAACTTTTGAAAACAGTTTACGGATTCCTCCCAACAACGGATGTCAATCTATTGCTTATTCATATCCCCGGTTCGAAGATGGTCCAAAGCATGGACACCTTCCTGATACTCATTCCAGATGGCATCTTTAAGCCCATCCCCGACAAGATTCTGTCACCCCTCCAGATGGCATCTCCAATCCCATCTCCAAATGGCATCTCTAAGCCCATTCCCGCATCCATTACTTTGACGAGTGCAAATTTAAGGGCACTCTAGTGTCCAATCTCCTTTTACCCTCGAGTCACGAAAGGCAAACTTGCCAATCTAACTCTACGGATTCAAGAAGATTGAACAGGGGCAACTGTTGTACCCCAAAATTTGCCCTCCCATTCTCTCAACATTTCTCATCACAAGGCTCTTGAAGATCAAGATCCAGTTAGGGTTTCATCTGCTCAAGACTTCTCCTTGCACTGTTGACCCAAATTAGGGTTTGTGTTTGCACAAAGATGTTTTGACCTAAAATTCCTAAGATGACCTTCTTGCTTCATATTGGACTCCCAAGTTTATCCATATCAAGTTTCAAGTCTTGATTCCAAGTTTTGCCCAGTCAATTGGACAGTTGACCTAGAAATCAGTTGTATTGGGGAAAAAGTCAACTATGACCAATTGACAATCAAATCTCATGAAAATTGACCCACATCAACATTATGAACTCATATGAACCATTTGATCAAGTTTGGATCACAATTCCACAAGAAATTTGATCAGATCACCAAAAGGGCAAAATGGTCATTTTTAGGGTTTTGACTGTACAAAGGCAATTTTTGACTGTTTGACCCAACCAATGGCAAACCAAGCTCACATATGGACTCAAAGACCAAATGGAATTATCTTGACATGCTCAACAAGTTCAAAAGATCCCAAGTACACAAGATTGACAGTTGAATTTCCCAGTCAATTGATCAATTTTGACTGTATACTGAAAAGTCAAACTTTGACTTTTTGGTCAAAATCAAGGGTCAAGATTCATTTTTTATCAAAACATGCCAAATCATGAAACTTGTTCACCAAGAAATCAAAACATGCAAATTAGGGTTAGAAATGAGAATTTTTCATAACTTAGAATTTTTCTAAGTTATGAAAAACCCTAATTTTTTCCCAACTTTGCCCCACTTTCTCACCAAGATTCATTTGGATTCAAACAAAAGTCAAAACATGAAAGTTGTAGCTCGTTGCATAATATACAACTTTGATTCACAAAGTTTTCCCAAATGAGGCTTGTATCTCAAGTTACAATTTTTTAAATAAGGGTACTAAACCATCCTTAACTTAGTGAAATTTTAACCTATTTTGGCAAGGTTTTCTACCTAACTTCAAGGCCATTTTCCATACACTTCCACTTGGAATTTCAATTTGCATTTCAAAGATGGATTGTAGTACACATTACAAGCTTTCCAAAATGTCCAAGAACTCATCAAACAACCTCATAACTTGAGAGATTCGAATTTTGCAATATGGCAAAAACTCACTTTTGAATTGGTCATGTACATGTTCATAACTTATGCCATCTTCAAGTCAGCTTGGTTTATGCTACATTACAGGCCCTTAAACCATCCAACACTCAATAATTTAATGCATGTTCATTGTGCTAAGGCTTTGTTTCATGAGTTTATGCATTACACTTTGAATTAAGCCATTTATGGAAAAAGCAAAATGGCCATTTTTGCAAAAGCAAGCTTTATGTCATAATACAAATCCAAGAAGTACAGATCAAATCCAATTGGCACAAGATTATGAGCATAACACACTGATCAAGGAGGAGCTTTGCAGCATGATTAGGGGTCCTCTACCTGCCTAGAAGACAACTTGGCTTTTGTTTGTTTAAGTGTTAAGAAACATCCCATATCACATAACAATTTTCATCTCAGCATTAGAACACAAAAGCAAATATTGTATACACTATCTAATCATCCTAACTAAGCTAGCACACGAGCCTTTGGCCTCCAATACCTTGACAAACTCAGAATCACTCTAAAACTGCCCAAACAGAGCAACCTCTGCAGATTAAGTTCCAACTCTCAATCCTTTCAAGCATTCTTGCCCAAACCACTTCAGACACCTTCCCTACCATCAATCCAAACTATCCAAAGCATTAGAAGCAACCTGTAACTCCTCTAATCCTTTTGGCCATTTTCCCTTTTCTGATTTGTAGGTGAAGTGCTCTAGCACGATTCAAAAGGTCTCAAGACAAAGTAAAGCTTGGAATAGCATCCCTGGACATCAAGGAAGCTATACCAATCATCACCTTGCACTGAAAGCTTCTCAATTGTCAGATAGAACTTCAACTGAACGGGTAAGTTCATGAACTCGTATCTCTCTTATTAGGCATTGTTAGCTTTAGGTTTGTGAAGAGAATATGTCACATTCATAGCCCTGAACATGTCCATGTAATTAGATTTCATTTATATTGTGTGTGCTGCAAGAATTTTGAGTCTGAACATTGATAAAAAAAACAAGGTCAGAAATTGGGGAAGAAGAAATTCTCTCTCATCTTAGAGAGTTAAGACAAGTTTTTTATATCCCTGAATTCGTCTCTTGATGCTGAACATTTTTGATGTTGTGAGTTTTCATTAAAAAGCCAGGAATCAGGATGTTTGAATCAGTGAAGAAGGCGCGCATTTTTTGACATTTTCTGGCCAGAGGTTGAAGAAGGGTTATCTGGGCTGGGCTTGTTTTTGTATTTTCTTTTCACACACTCTTTTCACTTTGACACCCCCTGAGCCCATTATGTTTATTCTCATGTTTTTTTTACTTTTCTTTTTTCATTTTGACTTATTTATTTTTGCTAATAATATTAAAAACATGAAAAATATTTTTTACACCATTTTTATATTTTTTAAGTATTTATTGGTTTATATGGACATTTGTACATAAATATATATATATATATATATATATATATATATATATATATATATATATATATATATATATATATATATATATATATATATATATATATATATATATATATATATATATATATATATATATATATATTTATTAGTATATTTAGGTTAAAATACCAAAATACATACATTTTTTATTTTATTAATGTTTGACATGAAAAATACTTTTTATAAATATATTTCATTTTATTTTATTTTTTGTACATAATAAATAAATACTTGTATAAATTAAATAAGATATATGTTTACTTAATAAAAATTAGGGTTTTACCCTTAAAACATAAAAAACTCCAAAAATAATACTTTTTTTTATTTTATTTATTTAACATAAATAATACTTCTTTTATATACATATAAGAACCCTTTTTTGCATCTTGCATCTTTATTTTATTCTTTATTTAATTTATGCAATCAATTATCTTGTAAATATTCCCAAAATTGATGTAATAGCTAGGTTTAATTTCCTTGTCTAAATATCCCCCCATTTGAACATTTGTACCCCCCTTCCCATATTGTGTTGTAATAGTGTAGGAATTTTACTTTTCGCACTTTAACGCTTTCTAAAATATACCATGCTAGAGTTAGGGTTTGTATGCAAATAAAACGACAAAAATAGTTTGACCTAATTTCAAGATAACCAAGCATGAAAATGGACAACACATATCACACTTGCACCCCTAGGGTATTCCACTTGTTGCCTTCAAATAAATGGGCCATATTGCATGTTAGGTTTCTTTGGGTAAAACAAACAATCAAATGATCATAGTCCCTCGATGACGCTTTCGAAAAGTTGCCTAAAATGATCAAGTCCCTTTCAAAGAGAAATTGCCCAAAGATACTTAGCGCTATTGCAATTATGGTCTAAACGGCGACCCGCGCCCGTCCCTTTCACCTCCTAATACAAGATTGTCCACCAAATGCAATGGTGGAACAAAATTTTCAAAAGGGTTAAAACATAACAAAAATCTTTGAGAACTTTAGGGTAGATAGCTCTTAAGTACTTGTCCATTTACAAAAGAAAACACTTGCCTATTTTCAAACCACACTTCACAAACACTTTCAAAACAAACTTTCAAAAAACCTTGAAACATCTTTTCAAAAAGACAAACACCTTTTGTAAAACATTCGAGTAAAGAATTGTTACAAGGGTAGCCTATACAAGGCATCTTTTTCAAAACCATTTCAAAGCCACACACACAAAGCACCATTTCAAACAATTGAAAACCAAGGCAAGTTGATCTAAGCAAGTACCTAAGAGCCCATGGATAACCATGGATAGAAAGGGTGCTAATACCTTCCCTTTCTATAATCTACTCCCCGAACCCAAGAAAAATCTCAAAGGTTTTTGCTGTGCTTTTTAAACCTTTCCTTAGGATAAAATAAAAAGTCGGCGGCGACTCTTGCTCAACCGAAACATTTGCGAAAACAAATGCAAAACCATAGTCAGTTCTCCCACCGTACCACACATGCGCATACATTACATTCATATATCATAAACATTGATAAAACACATATATTGCATCATACATTTCATGCAACATAACTTTGTGTTCATTTAACATTTTACCCTTTTCAGGATAATATTAACAAGCTACCAATATACAATCATGAAAACAGCTTAGAGACACTCCAGACATGGATGTTATTCTATTGCTTATTCAGATCCCCAACTCAGAGATGCTCCAGACACGGATACCATTTTGACACTTATTCTCCTAACTTCCAACAAGATTCACACTTCCAAATGGCATCTTTTAAGCCCATTCTCTCAACTACATTTTGACGAGTGCAAATTTACGGGCACTCTAGTGTCCAATCCTCTCCTACCTTCGAGTCACGAAAGGAAAACTCGCCAATCTAACTCTTCAGGTTCAAGAAGATTGAACAGGGGCAGCTGTTGTACCCCAAAATTTTCCCTCTCATTTTATCAAGATTTCCCCTCACAAGACTCTTTGAACTCAAGACCAAGCTAGGGTTTGCTCAACTCAAGACATCTCCTTGCACTGTTGACCTGAAATTAGGGTTTGAGTTTGCACAAGGAATTTTGGACTTCTAATTGCCCCATGTGACTTTCATATTTCATGTTGGACTTATAAGATTTCTCATACCAAGTTCCAAGCCTTGAATCAAATTTTTGCCCAGTCAATTGGACAGTTGACCTAAAAATCAGCTATATTGGGGAAAAAGTTAACAGTGGCCAATTTACAGTAAAAACTCATAATTTTTTATCCACATCAACATTATAGACTCATATGAACCGTTTGATCATGTTTGGACCACAACTCCTCAAGAAATTTGATCAAATCTTCAAAAGGGCAAAATGGTCATTTTTAGGGTTTTGACTGCATAAGGGAAATTTCTGATTTTTCACCTAGCCATTGGCAATTTGAGTTCAAGCATGGATTCAAGGACTCAATGGAATCATCTTGACCTATTCACAAGGTTCAAAAGATCTCAAAAGCATTGGATTGACAGATGAATTTTCCAGTCAACTGATCAAAAATCAACTGTACATTGAAAAGTCAAACTTTGACTTTTTGGTCAAAATCAAGTGCCAAGGGTCATTTTTCATCAAGATGTGTCAAAACATGAAACTTGTTCATCAAGAAACCTAATTTTGGAAATTAGGGTTTAAGATTGAAAATTTTCATAACTTAGAAATTTTCTAAGTTATGAAATTTTCTTAATTTTTCCCAACTTTGCCCAACATTTTCACCATGATGCAATTGGATTCAAACAAAACGTTCAACATGAAAGTTGTAGTCCTCCACAAAATCTACAACTTTTATTCACAAAGTTTTCCAAAAATATGCTTGGATATCAAGTTATGATTTTTGGAATAAAGGGTCCATGAAACTTTTAACTTAGTGAAATTTTGCCCTAGTTTAGGCAGGATTTTGACCTATCTTCATGGAAATTTTTCACATAGTTCCACTTGGAATCTCAAAATTCATTTCAAATATGGATAGTATAGCATGTTACAAGATTTCCAAAATGTCCAAGAACTCTCCAAAATCATTTATGGTTAGGGAGAATCGAAGGTTTGAATTTGGCAAAATGTCACTTTGATCCATGGCATTTTTCATGTCGACACAAGTTGCAATTTCAATCCAGCCTTGCTTGTACTTGCTTACAGGTCTTTAAACCCTTCCACACTCAAAAATTGAATGCAAACTCAATGGATTAAGGCATTGTTCTGATCAATAGAGGTTTACACATTGAATTAATCTAAAAATGGAAAAAAGTTAACAATGTCATTTTGATAAAGGTGGCTTTATGTCAATTTGTTTCCCTTGAGCCTTGAACCCATCTCTTTGCAGAAAACAACTCCATAAACTTAGGCAAAGGTACAACAACTTTGTGCATGCTTGAAGCTAGCCTGTACAGGCCTGCCCTTGGTCACTTCACACTTTTCTTCAAAACCAAGTCAACTTGCCAAAATCACATAACTTTAGTATCTGATAAAACCAAGTGTTGTAACCATTTCAAACAAGTTTTTCATATTTCCTAAGGTCAAAAACACGAGCTAGCCAGTCCTCAAACACCCTTGAACACCAAAACACCAAAAACTTGCAAAACAAGGTAGCTTCTACATTTTGAGTTCCAAAACAAAAACTACTCGTGCGTTTTGCCCCAAACCACTTCTAACACACTCCATACAACCTACATGAACTATCCCAACCATTCCCAAGTGACTGTAACTCCATTTACACCCTTCACCATTTTTGAATTCTGACTTTGCAGGTTGAGTTCTATAGAGAGATTCAAGCAAGTTCAAAGCAAACTAAGCATTGGGGAAGGTTAAAGGAAGTTCAAGCAAGCTCACAAGCATCTCAGGCCTCACTGAAAACCCCTGCATTGCCATACTCGAGCTCAACTGAAACAGGTAAAGTTCAAACTTATATCTCTCTATTTAGGAATCATTAGGCTTAGGTTTGTGAATAAAAAATGTAGTACTCATTACCCTTAAGTTGTACATATGCATAGATTTCATTTAAGTTAACTGAGTTGGGAGAATTTGATTGATGAACTTTCTGAAAAAGCTAGGTTAGAAATTAGGGCCAGAGAAATTCTCTCTGGTCTTTGAGAGTTAGATTAAGTTTTTTATATGGTTAGAATCGTATGATCGTGCTCTATAACTTTCATGTTGCAAGTTTTTGCTTTAGAGCACGTATGCAGGATTTCCCAGTTTGAACATCCAGGCGCGTATTTTTTTGTCACAAGGTTGAAGATGAAGGCCAGCTGGGCTGGGCCTGGCCATTCCATGTTGTTTGCACCCCTTAGCCTACTGTTCACACCCCCCTTGGCCCATTTCTATTATTTTGCATATTTTTGTATTTTTATTTTATTTTTTGACTTTTATTTATTTTTATAAACATTAAAAATTATCAAAAATATTTTCTTTAATTTTCACATTTTGTTTTTTTATTTTTTTTATTTTTTTGGACATAAAAATAATTACTTTAATAAATATACTTTTATTTTCTTAAATAAAAACTCATAAATAATACAAAAAATATCATATATTTTTATTTTTATTATTTATACACTCAAATAATAGTTTCTCATATATTTTTATTTTCTAAACATTTTGTATATATTTTATTTTATTGTACATAAATAATATAATTAATATATATACTTTCTTAAAACAAATTAGGGTTTCCACCCTTAATAAAAATAATCTTTTATTTTATTATTTTTAATGCATTAAATAGTTTATTTTTACATACATAAAAATAATACAAAAACATTTTTTTGCATATTTATAATATATTGCATATTTATTTAATTGTCCATTTAAATATTTGCTTATTTATTATTTGAACAAAGAATTCAATATGGTTGTAATAATTTTAGGGTTTTTATTTCTTGCAATATCCCCTCTCTTCAAATTTGTATCCCCCTCCCCATAATCATGGTGTAATAGTCGTAGACTAATTTTTACGCATTTATTGCTTTCAAATATGCCATGATAGAAAGATTAGGGTTTGTATGCAAAAATCCAAAATTAAAACAAATAGCTTGACTAAAACAAGACAAAAATGCATGAAAATGACAACACAACACACACAAGCACCCCTAGGGTTTCATCCACTTGTTGCCTTTAAAATGGTCATGGTATGCATGTTAAGTGTCTTGGCAAAACAAAATCAAAACAAAAAGATCATAGTCCCTCGATGACGCTATCTTGGTTGCCTATACAAAAATGATCTAGTCCCTCAAAATTTTGCTAAAGACACTTGGCACAATTGCTATCATGGTCAATACGATGACTCGCGCCTGTCCCGTTTAACATCCAAACACAAGGTTGTTTACCAAATACAATGGTAAAATAACAATGTCAAAGGGTTAAAAATGTGTAGGAAATATCTTTGAGTTAGGGTAGACAACTCCTAGTTACTTGATCAAAACTTGCAAACATCCTTGATATTTTCAAAAACACTCAACACATTTCAAAAACATTTTCCCAAAACAAACTTTCAAACATTGAAACATCTTTTCAAAAGACAAACACCTTTGTATATATTCAAACAAGAATCATTACAAAGGATGCCTAGACAAGGCCTCTTTTCAAAACATTTTCAAAACCACACACAAAGCACCATTTCACACAATTGAAAAGCAAAAGCAAGTGATCTAAACAAGTAACTAAGAGCCCATGGAAAACCATGGATGAAAAGGGTGCTAGCACCTTCCCTTTTCATAATCTACCCCCCGAACCCAAGAAAATATCTCAAAGGTCCTTCCTGTGCTTTTTGACCTTTCCTTTGGATAAAATAAAAAGTCGGTGGCGACTCTTGCTAAACCGAAACATTTGCAAACACAAACGCAAAACCTCAAGTCATTTGCATGCTTATCCTGTTTGCTTTGATTGCTTTACATTTGGTTCTATTGTTTGGGTTTGAAATCCTCTACCCGGATTTGGGAAACATTCATAGGTAAATAGAAATACGTTGTGGAAACTGTGCAGGGTATACCGACATGGTTGAAGCAATAGCTATATTAGTGCGACATATTTGTGGGTACCGGTAGCCTTTGAGTCAATCAAAGAGAATACGGGGCTGCTGAGTGATGTCATGAAGCACTAATGGACTTTTAGAACCTTTACTTGACCATCTTGGCCTTTTTTAGGGGTAGTGAGATGACTGGCTTTGGTGCAGTCCGAAGTTGGTAGATACTCGATACTACACTCATTGAGGGTTGTTTTCTTGAAACATTTCAGTCGCCAGTTAAGTGGCTAAACTGAAACAATGAACACAGAAAATAATCCGGTGATATTGAGCTCCTTAGAACCTGGTTACAATTTATAGGACAGGTTGAGCCAACTAAAATTCAAGAGGGTACTTACCTATGAAACCCCATGCAAGCCTGAAACTAGGAGCCTGTGTGATTTGTTTGTACATATACTTGTGCATACATCATAAACATCATGAAGCATCATTTGCATCCACTAACTATTTCAAGGGTTTGGATCTTCATCTTTGTTCCTGTTTTGTAGGTAATGGATTCACTCCGCAGGAAAATAATCCAGGTCAACCTTGTGAGAATCCCTCCTCAACTCAAGGAGCTTACTTCCAAGATTCCAGAGAATTCTCCATTCACTGAAAGACATGGTATACTTCTCAACTTGGTCAACTCCAACATAGAGGAAGACATGGTGAAAGTTCTCTTCCAGTTCTTTGACCCCCTACACCACTGCTTCACATTTCTTGATTACCAGTTAGTGCCTACTTTGGAGGAATTTTCTCAACTCCTGAGGATTCCTATTCTCCATCAACTACCCTACAACGGTACGGAAAGAGAGCCAAAGCCTGAAGATGTTTCTCAAGCCTTACACTTGCAACCATCTGATATCAAAGGTCATTGGGAAACCAGAAGTGGTGTCAAGGGTTTCTTGGTAAAGTTTCTGTTTGAGAAGGCACAAGAATGTTGGAATTATCTAGATCTACAAGCTTTTGAGGAGATTGTGGCTCTTCTCATCTATGGGTTGGTCTTGTTCCCAAACCCTTATCAACTTATAGATGTGAATGCTGTCAAGATTTTCATATCTCGGAATCCTGTGCCTACATTGCTTGGGGACATCCTACACTCATTTCACACATGAACAATGAGGAAAAGAGGTGTTCTCATGTGTTGTACTCCTCTTCTAGCAAGGTGGTTTGTTTCTCACCTTCCCCAATCAGTTTTGAAGAATGAGCAGGGTTTAAGGTGGTCACAACGATTGATGACCGTTACATATTCAGATGTTCATTGGTGTTCTCGGTCCAGAGAAAATGTCATCATCATTGATTGTTTTGGGGAATTCCCTAATGTCCCACTACTTGGCATTAGGGGAGGCATCACCTACAGCCCTTGTTTAGCTCTGAGACAGTTTGGGTATGCCTGAAGGGATGGCCCTCATGACATCCTGATTCCAGACTTGGTTTTTGACTTCGACAACGACGATCAAGGACTTCGACAAAGGTTTATCCGAGCTTGGAGGATGCCCAACAAGGTGGACAGTAAGACCTTGGGACACAAGAATTCCATCCCCCTTGAGCCTTACCTCAAGTTGGTACGAACCCGCGCCCAAAGTTTTATGATGCCTTACCCCTACATTCTCCCTGTGATCAAAGAGCCTATTATGGAAGGAGAGGTTCCATACACTCTCCTACATCCTGACATGCCAACATCACTAGAAGATTTAAAAACAAGTTGGATACAACTCAAGGGAGAACGCGATACTTTTGAAGCCCAATTCTACGCCAGCGAGAAGAAGATTTTGGAACTTACTCGTTAACTCCACGAAGAGCAGACTCTTAACACCTACATCGCACCAAAGAGGATGCGCAACGTCTTTTTACATTAGAATTTTGTATTTATTTTGCCCATGGGGCATTTATGTACTAACAAATTCTATCTTATCAATATGACGTGTGTTCCTTTTTGTTTACAACAAATTTGAATTTCTGAATCCTTGATTGCATTACATGAATACACATCATTCATCATATGCATAAACAGGTCTTCACACCAGGTTTCCTTATCTCTCTGTTGTTTATTTCAGCAAGATGGATATAGAGCAGATGGTTAAAGATTTGCAAGCGCAGAATTCACAGTTCCAACAACTACTCATGACCTTGGCAAAGGGTCAGGAGGATCTCAAAACATTGCTGGAAAAGGAAAAAGAGAAGAAGAAAAAGAAAAGAGTTGGTGTGGCTACTTTGGATAGAAGATGTTGGCATTCCATAAGAGGAATTTATGGTTCTGTTACCATCGAAACTGGGTGGTCTAGTTAGTGGGGTGGCGAAATGGGTTTGTGTCCCTGGTGGTGGGACGAATCCCCCAGGATAACCAATGGTTCCTGTATTTCCTAGGATCGAACTGTTAGTTGACATGCCACTTGTTCCATTAGTGGCTACACTATTGGTAGAAGATGCAACAGACTGTGTGTTCGAAGGGATCATATTAGATGTTCCCATCAAAGCAGACATATTAGTGTCTGTTGTTTGTGGGATATTTTGTTCCCCTTGTTGATTGTCTGGATTAGACATCTTCTTTAAACATTTTCTTCTGGGTAAGGGTTGGTTGCTATTGGTTATTCTACCACTTCTAAGGTTCATATAACAATAAACTTATCACTCAGAAAGTATTTTTACAATGGTTACGTCTCAACAATTTTTTACTTTGTTCTAAATTTCGTAATGACCAATGACGTGTCCCACCGGGTGTGCCATTTTGTTTACAGTTATTTCTGGTAAACAACCGCTAGTCCTCCAAACTATCAAATAATCTTAATGACTGTTATTTAATCTCTCTGGTAACTTGCAGGATCGACTAGATTGATCCTATGGTGTATTGGTCATTTGGATAATTCTCATCATAGAACTGATATTCATGGTTGGTATTTAGAATGATGTGTAGGTGTTCAACTTATTTCGATTACTCTATTAAAGATCTAATGACATGATCAAGTAAATGCGTGCGAAACTAAATTGCATGAATAAAGGTTCAATTGTAAAGACATGTAAAACTGTAAAAAGGCAAGTAAATAACTTCGAAGTATAAAAGCATGTAATGTAAAAGCGTTTTTGGAAAGTAAAAGATTCGAAATATGAAGAAAGCGTTTAAATGCAAGAAATCAGTAAAATGACTTTAAATGAAAAAGGTATTCGAATGATAAAAGCATGAAGATAAAGGCATGAAATATACAAAAGTTTCTGAAATGTAAAGGATTTGAAATGGAAAGAAAACATTTAAATGTAAGACATCAGTAAAAGACTTCGAATGAAAATACTTTAATGTAAAGGCTTTTGGATGATATTGACATGAAGATAAAGGAAAACACTGGAAATGATAAAGAGTTTTATTGAATCATAAACATTTGGTGTTATCATACGTACATTGTTCGAGCATTCGTTTCCCTAGCCATGTGGTATTTTGAATGTTTACTGAATTTTTGTACAATAGATATGACACACGAAATCCTAATGCTAAGACTTCTATTTATACTACTTCGACCATAACGGTCTTGCCTATAAGATTCTGCCACGTTCAGAACATGCAAAGCAATGCCCCTCTCTAGCTTCCACGCGTCTTCGAATGCTCCAGCGCATATATTTTAAATTTCGAACATCCCGCTTGCGTTTGAATTTCAAATGTTTTGGCACTCATCGTTTCGAACGCATTTCTTGGACACAGCCTTGTTACCACTTCGAGACTCCTTTTGAATATATCTCTATAACTGTCACTCGAAGCTCAGAATTTGACATGCCCATTCGAAGCACTGCTTCTACCATTTCGAAACATGACATCTCGCTTTATTCCAACGAAACACCCAACTTGCTTCGTTTCGAACAGTATCATCAAAATCTTCAGCCAACAAAATGCCCCTTTAAAATATGTATTTTGATCCTTTGAGAAATACTTATTTTAAATATATATGCAAGATTTTGATGCGACATTTGAATAATCGTAACATTTATTGCATATGACTCCAGCCACGTCAATCACGACAATTTTCAGATTCCTTAACCGTCTTGAACCATATCACAGCATGGTGCAGTTACAAAACAATGATTATTATTTAATCACGCCTATTACCAATATCAACTTTACGCCACCTCCTTCTCAATCCAACCCACGACTCCCACGTATCCAATCTTACTCAGTGGATGTTTAAACTTCCTCACTATAAAAACCCATCAACTTAGTCTTTTATTTTTTCTTCCCACATTCTGAATCTTTTCTTCCTCTTTTCTCACCGAAACCCTAAAATCTCCAACACTCTTCAACAATGTCTTCTTCAACATTATCCCAACTGAAAAAAGCTTCCAAAAAGAAAGGAAAGAACACAGGAACCATAATGGAAAGCAAGGTTGGCACCTATCAAGGTCAATCTGTGCTTATTCCCTAGATGATCTCCAAAGAGAAGGAAATGCTATACGCATATCAGGTACTAATTCCCACTAACGCCGCTGGCAAGAGGTTTGCTCTAATGGGCCCTCTTACAGTCTTTGAAATCTTAAAAGATACCAGAAAAATTTTCCCTGTTTGTTATAATTTTAAACCTTTGTTTAATAAAATGGATACCCCTAAGACAGGCGAGTCTTCTGATTCGACAACCGTGGAAACTCCAATCATTCCCCCAAAGGACCCTTTTGTGCTAGATTATGTAAAGAGTAACTTTAAACCATTTCGATCCTACCCCACTTCTGACACAGCTTACCACAACTGGTTTACTAAAGTAGAAGCCAAGAAATCCCAGCAATGGGAAGAATTAGGCATTTACAACTTGATTAAACTATCAAAACCAGGCTTCACCTATAGCCATCCATTATTATTCGCGTCCTTATATTTCTGGGACAGTACCTACAACACCTTCCATCTCCCTGGTGGAATGATTACACCCACCTTTTTTGTCATAGCAGCTATTACTGGGTTATCACCAATAGGAGAAACCTACATTCTTGACAATGAAGAGCATTCGAGCATTATTGACTTCGAAGTCAAATTAGTCAGCTTTTCAAAATTCATTAGCCACTACCACACTGAAGGAGACAGTGTGTCGGATGTGGAACACATTGCTTTCCTCACCTTATGGTTGTCAAGGTATGTTTTCTGCAGTAGGTCCTTACAGGTAGCCAGCAGGTTCATTCCTCTAGCTAGATATTTACATGAGAATCGGAGGGTGTGTTTAAGCGAACTGCTACTTGTTGATCTTTACGAAAGTTTAAGATCAGCTGTTTCGAGTTTGAAATCCCACACCTCCAAAAACATCCTGCTAGCTGGCCCCTTCTGGTTACTCCAGTTATGGCTTAATGCCATGTTTGAACCTTCATTATCAACTGCCAACACTATTGTTGAACAAGATCCGGAAATAGCGGATAGAATCATCGAAGGTACTAGGCTGCGAAGACTTACCCCAAACGATGATAAGGATGACTTCAAAGTTCTCTTCTCCAACTATATCATGATTTTCTCCAAGAGGCATAAATTCGAAGAGACCATGGCGCCATTCGCTTCAAGGACTCATGGACCATCATGGTTCACCATGGCTCTCTCAGAAGCAATAAAAAGCAAAGAAATTCAAGATGTATGGAAAGCCTTTTTGCTTCCCAGACTAATCTCCTCACGAATTACTCCCTCTAAGAATCAAATCTTCCTTTTTGCTTATCAACCCAACTTCGTTTCGAGACAATTTGGCCTGTGCCAACTAATCCTTGAACCCCTGTTCCAAACAGAAAGTGCCATCACCTCCGGGCGAACCTTCAAAGCAAGAGAAGCAAAACTACAACAGGAACAATATCAAGGCTTCGCCCACTTTGAACTAATACCTTTCGAACCTACACACCTCACAGCAAAGGGTTTTTTGGAATGGTGGACAAAGTTCTACCAGTCTTATATGTTCGATACCCTCTCTATTCAACAAAAACTAACTGATGCGTTCGATGTGCAGGTACACTCCAAGAAAGGTATGTTTACTCATGCCAAAGAGATTAGAGCTTTTCAAAATTATTTCGAAACCACTTATGATCCCACACACTTGGAATCCACTGTGCATCAAGCGGCTGAGACCTTGAAGGAAAAATTTAAAGAAAAAATTTCTAAGCTAAAACTTCCTTCAGGGTTGTCACCTGAGGATAGGTATAGGTTGGCATTCGAAATGCATCCACCTAAATTTCCTAGATTGCTTACCTCAGAACTGGCTCTGGCTTGGTTTCCTCCATACCCTTGGTGGTTCACTTGCAAAGAAATGTTCAAATATCTTCAAAAGAAACCAAAGCCATCTGAGACTGTGACATGGGCTCGACATTGGCTCCACGATTTCCCAGGACATCTTTGCTATGACCTTTCTGCCATGTCGATTAAATAAGATCAAGGCGCGGGTGCGAATGCTTGGGAAAATCCCAAATGTTTCTCACTTTCTACCTTTTTAACTTTTGCCTTAATTGTTTCGATTTTCAGCCATCAGGATAAAGACTGCTGCTTCAAAGTCAAAAGAGGGAAGCGCCTCCCAAACATCTGTCGAAACCATTGATAATGTGACTCTGCCCAAACCAACAACAACTGCTGCAACAACAACAACAACACCAGTAATAACCACTGCTCCAACTCCACAGGTAATCAATTAGCCTTGATGTTTCGAATACACTAATGTTTCATGATTTGGATCTAACTCATGTTTAAATCTTTTCAGACTAACAAACTCTCCCCAACCACTCCAAAGAAAAGAAAAACAAACACTACTGGGAAGGATCCCAACGCTGGAGGGAATTCACCAGCTGCTTCGAAGAAGAAGCAGAAGAAGGAGATTTCTAAAAGTGTTGTACCAAATAGTATCTCTGGACTCGATTCCAGAGATGCTGCTCCCTCAACTAAATCCAAAAATCCACCTTCGACCTCCAACGTAATGTTGGAACATATAGATAGCAACCTCTCTTCTGAGAATCCACAGGTAAATTGAACTCTAATTTTTAACAAAATAATTATTCATTACCTTGGTGCATGCTCTTAATATTCTTTGCCTCTGTAGGACATTTTGAATCCAGCTCTTACCACTTCGACTTCTCCATCAAAAACTGTTGCTCCCATCAACTCTTCTCCTCAAGGGGACTCTAGCAACCCGGTGCAGAACAAAGGGTCCTCCAACATGGCGGTTCTGACTGGGGCCTCAGAGCAGCAAGATGACCAGAGCACTTCTCCCCCTCTAAAAGAAACAAATGAAGCAACGCTTCATGAATCTACAGAGACTTTACCAAAGTCCTCTCTTCAAAAGACCCCTCTTGAAACCCTTCAAGAGAATCCAAAGGACATTCACGCTGAAGGAGAGAAGGCTGATTCTGATCAAGGAGACGAAGAATCTGCAGAGGAAGGGTCTGAGGAAGAAGATGCCAACAATGGTTCGACTGCTGGAACAGAGTCAGATGCAAATAGCAGTGAGAACGAAGATATCGAAGTGGTGGATTTGGTTGATAATGAAGATGGCAATGAGCAGGAAACGAGTGGAGGTGACGGCGACGCGACTAATAAACCCATGGAAGTCGAAATGGATGTGACTCCCTTGCGCGTGGAACTTCCCCAAACGTCTCAGGCTCGAATGACTGAAGAGGAGCTAGCCCTCCTAAGACGAAATGACCCAATTGGGTACATGAAGGCGAAGCTAGCTCAAAGGGATATTCCTCTTGCTAGGGCTGGCACTAGTTCGACTAGCAATCTGTTGCCCACAGATGATAGAGTTGTACTCCTTAACAGAATTAGGAGAACAATCCTTGATGTGGATTTGTTCGAAGTGCTCAAACAGGATAGTACAGCTTGCTACACTATGAAGGAGCTACTTACAAAAGTCAACCTTGCTACCTGCTCCTTGCCAGTCAGCACTATCTTGTTCGATCTTCAATCTCTGCTAGACAACGTGACTGGGTGCCTTCTCCAAGATGAATTTGCTACCAGAAAAGTCCAAGAAAAACGAACTTCAATGGATGCTGCGTATGAGCATGCTTCGAAGCTCTCTCAAGAAGCTGAGGATCAAGCCATGCATCTAAAGCAAGCAAAAACTGACTATGAAGCTCGAGCTGAGTCTATTCTTCTCTGGGAAAGGCAAATTCATGAACTTCAACAAAAGGTTAAAGAGGCTCAAGCACAACAATTAGCCTACGAAACCAATACTGTTGGCAACCAATTCGAAGAGCTCCTCAACAAAGGACTTGCAGAAATGGAAACCACAGAACAACTCAAGGGAGAAGTGGCTACCTTAGAGGGAGCAAGACGTTTTACTCAACAAAGGCTTGAGTCTTTTCGAAGTACCTTTAACAGACTGAAGAATAATGTCTATTTTTAAATCTTAGTTTTAATTAGTTTTGAAATTTGGTTTTCGTCTGTAATACCCGAACAACGCCATTTTGGCAATCCCATATTACCATTTTGGCATTTTTATGATATTTTGATTACGTTGTTATTATTCGAATCTCCTGCGAGCAAAATCTTGCATCTTTCTACCAATAAACACAGAACCTTGGTCTGTGGTTATGCTCTCTGGCAATCCGAACCTATAGATAATTTGTTTCTATATGAACTCAATAATAGCATTTTGATCAGCAATTATTAATGGTATTGCTTCGATCCACTTGGTAAAATAATCTATTCCCACCAAGATATATTTCTGTCCTTTAGATGAAGCAGGATTTATTTCTCCTATTAAATCCAATGTCCATCCTCTGAAGGGCCATGGTTTAATGATTGAATGCAACTCACTTGCAGGGGCATGTTGAATCCCTGCATGCTTCTGGCATTCTTCACACCCTTTAGCAAAGTCTATGCAATCTTTAAGCATGCTGGGCCAATACATGCCATATCGAAATAACAACCATTTCATTTTATGACCTGCTTGATGTGCCCCACATGCCCCATTGTGGACTTCTGACAATGCTAAGTATGCCTCACTTTCTCCTAGGCATTTCAGTAATACGCCTTCTTGGGTCTTTTTGAACAATTCGTTTCCCATGAGGACATATGACAATGCTCTGTATTTTATTTTCCTATCAACATTCAGAGTTGGATTTGTTAAATAACTCACAAGTGGAATTCGGTAATCTGCATCTAATAAGGTGTCTATGGCTAGTATTTCGAATTCTTGTTTCTCAGCATAACCTAATTTTATACTCTCTAGATATGATGGTATGAATCTAGTAGCCATAACTCTACCTCTTAATTCAACCAGATCCTCAAAGTTTTTGGCAGAAACTTTATAACCTGAAGCCAACTGTGCTAAGTCATTTGCTTCTTGGTTTTCTATTCTTGGTATATGTTGAATATCCATGTATTCGAATTTTCTAAGTAGTCTGTTAACTATGACGAAGTATATCATCAGATTTTCCTTTATGCATTTGTACTCCTTTGTTATTTGCTTGACCACTAACTCTGAGTCTCCTTTAATTTCGACTCTAGTTGCCCCTAATTCCAACAAAGCTTCAAGTCCAACAATAAGCACTTCGTACTCAGCTTCGTTGTTCGAGCAACGAGGACCATCTAATTTATACTTGAATTTTGTTGGAATTCCTTCAGGAGAAATTATAAGGACTCCAACACCACTTCCATTCCTGTGGGTCGAACCATCAAAGTATAATTTCCAAGGTTGCATTTCAACGTAACTCATGACAGTCTGTTCAACCAGTGAATGGTCCACAATGAAATCAGAAATCACTTGGCCTTTCACAGCTTTTAAAGGCATGAAAGTCAAGGAATATTCTGTTAAGGCTAAAGCCCATTTACCAACTCTACTATGCATTATTGGTTTCGAAAGCATGTGTTTAATAACATCGAAATGAGATGAAACATAAACATCAACGGGCTTTATATAATACTTAAGTTTCATACAAGAAAAGTACAAACAGAGACATAGCTTTTCTATATTGCTATATCTAGTCTCTGCATCATTCAATACTCTACTTAAATAGTATATGGCTCTTTCGATGCCATTGTTATCTTCTTGTGCTAACATACTACCTATACTAACTTCAGAGGCAGATATGTACAATCTCATGGGCTTTCCCCATGAAGGTGGAGACAAGATGGGAGGCTGAGAGAGATATCTTTTTATCTTGTCAAATGCCTCCTGATGGGATTCGTTCCACTCCAAGGCTTGGCCTTGCTTCAAACGAAGCAACAGAGAGAAAGCTTTGGTTCTTCCACTCAGATTCGAAATGAACCTTCTGAGAAAGTTAATCTTCCCTAGTAAAGATTGCAGCTCCCTTTTTGACGTAGGTGCTTTCGTCTCCATTATGGCTTTGGTTTTATTTTGGTTGATCTCAATTCCTTTTTTATGAACCACAAAGCCAAGGAAATCTCCAGCCTGCACAAAAAATGCACATTTAAGGGGGTTCATCTTCAAGCCATGTTTTCTCATTCGTTCGAATGATTGGCTTAAATGATGCAAATGGGTTTCTGCAGATATAGACTTGATGACTATATCATCAATATACACCTGCATAAAGGTTTCAATGAAATCATGGAAAATCGAATTCATTGCCCTTTGATAAGTTGCCCCAGCATTTTTTAAACCAAAAGGCATCACCACCCATTCGTAGGTGCCTAAGGCTCCTGGGCAACGAAATGTTGTCTTGGCAACATCTTCTTCAGCAATAAAAATCTGATTGTACCCAGAGTATCCATCTAACATACTTAAATATTCGAATCCTGCAGCAGAGTCTACTAGCATTTCTGCCACAGGCATGGAGTACTCATCTTTAGGGGTTGCAGTATTTAAATCCCTAAAATCTATACAGATTCTCAGAGAACCATTTTTCTTAATAACAGGCACTATATTTGCTAACCATTCGACATACCTTGTGGTTCTGATGAATCTGCAACACAGCAACCTTTCGATCTCAGCTTTGATCTTTGTGAGAACCACTGGTGCGAATCTTCTAGGAGTTTGCTTGATGGGCTTCTTGCCATCCTTGATTGGGAGTCTATGTTCCACCAACTCCCTCTTTAAACCAGGCATTTCGTCATAATCCCACGCAAAGGAATCTTTGTTTTTCTTGAGGACTTCGATCACTTCCTGCTTGAGGCCTGGGTCAAGTTTTGCGCTTATGTAGGTTATTCTTTTCGTGTTCTCATCCCCTAAGTTCACTTCTTCGAGTGGATCCTGCGCCAACATTTTGGCACCTGAGTCTATGGGGTCCCTCTCGAAGCCTAAGGGTTCTTTATCATAGATGGCATCCAGCCTTTGATCTATTTCGAGTTCTTCAAAGGGTAAGCCTTTCGAGCTACCCCCACTCATTTTGTTCACCTTTACAGCCAGTTTATTTATTTCAGCCTCTAGGGCCGCCTTTGATTCGTTTTCAGCCATATAGGCCGAAATCCTTTCGAAAAAGGAAGACTCAGTCATGAGCAAGGTTGTCGAATTCCCAGCCTGCTGGCCGTCTTTGTACAGTACCTTCGATTCCTTCATCCTCACTGAGTATTCTTCTATCCCAATATATGCCATCATGGTGAAGGGTCATATAGTAGTGGGCGTTTCTGGTTTCGTTGATTTCATCATTTGGGACACAAGGAGCAATCTTTGCCAGATGTTTGTCATAATTCCTCTTTTCAACTAAGTTGACTGCTGACATGAAGTAACTCTGGTCTGCTTCGATGTTCTCCACGATCCCATCTTCTCTCCATAAAACTAATCGCTGGTGCATTGACGAAGGAACTGCTCCTACGCCATGGATCCACTCTCTTCCCAGCAACAAGTTGTAGTTGGCCTTGGCTTCGATCACCACGAACATGGTGGGCCTACAGCTTGAGCCTATCGTCAAGTCCAATTGAACCACCCCCAGTGTTTTGCCTACTTTCCCTTCATAATTGGATAGAACCATGCTGTGTGGTTTGATGTCTCCCTCGCGTATTTCTAACTTTTTCAGCATGAAATGGGGTATTAAGTTAACTGCAGCACCCCCATCCACTAAAACCTTATTTACGCCATGGACACCCACCTTTGCACGAATGAATAATGGCTTCAGATGATTTTTCATAGCTGGTTCTGGACGCTCGAAGAACGCATTCTACTCCTCGACAGCTCCGTTATCCATCACGTAGTAACACACAGGCCTGTGCTTCATCAGATCTATGGTATCTTCTTCCTCATACTCTTCAATTTCAGTTTCCTATCCAAACTCATAAGGAAGTACAGATACCACGTTGCAATTGATATTGAGCGAAGACTCCCCCTCTGATTAGAAGTTGTCTGTTAGCATATCTTCGTCTTCTTCTGGACCTGGAGTGTATTCCTTTGAATCATTTGGTTGTACTTCAGAGAAGAGTCTCCTACTAACTGGGGGTTTGTCTTCAGTTTGATTTTTTGGTGTGGGTTTGTTGGTGCTAGATTCACCTTGGTTTTTTATTGAAGTTGCTCCTTTATTTGCCACATCTTCCCTTTCAGCCTTTCGAATTCTCTGTTGCCTTCGCCATTGAGATCTTGACATGGGGTTTCTACCTTTGTAGTTCTCTAACCTCACTTCTTCCCTCTTTTCTATGTTGAACTGCCTTCTATATGTCATAGCGTGGCGTGTGTTTCGTTCATTGTTTCTCCATCTGTCTTTGCCTTTGTCAGTTCTGACTTGCATCCATTTGTCTGTTGGCACTTCAGCAGGAATTTTGAACGTCACTCTTCGAGCGCCCTTGGGATGAGGACTATCATGCCTTCGTTGATTGTATCTGCTATCGAAACGTGGGCCCATCTGAACAGTCTCTTGGTGGTTCCAGCAAGGGGCGAAAGGGATTGTTTCGAAGGCTCTGTCCATGCTTTGATCATACACAGCGGAACACCTTGGGCATATCAAGCATTTGGTTGCCCCTTTGTAGCAACGAAGCAAAAATTCCAACAAACTTTCTCCAGCTTTAGGATAACACCTGAATAACTGGTTATCCTGGCGCCAGTTGATGCCAGTTCGTGCCTTTTGTACCCTCTCGAAGTTTGCAGCAATTCTCTGGTCACAGAGGATGCTGCACCTAGGGCATAGTATCATTCTTGTATCTCCTTTGTGGCACATCATGAGGTAATCCTTAAGACTAGCATCCCCAGCATGATTATCCTCCATTTTATACTTTTCTTTTTCTAAGTATCTCTCCACCTCCTCCATTTCAGAATGAGGTCTCTCCATATCCACCATGTTTACATCAACATCCTCCCCCTTAGTGTCATCATCTCCCCATCCTGTAGGTTTTATCTATTCAATTTGGATTTTTGAACTCTCTGGGGCAGAATACTTGACCAAGTAGTCAAACTTTCCACTGGGCTCCCCTAAAGTATCCCATATTTCTTTCTGAGGGGAGGTTGGCTTCGTGATCTGGACTTTCTCCAATTCTAGTCTCAGGCCTTCAGTAGCCTGTGTCAACTCTTGCTTTTGGTTTTCCTGGCCTTCAGTGGCCTGGATTTCTTTTGCAACAGCTAAAGGTGTTGCTTTGATCGAAGTCTCTGGTTGCTTGTGGACGTCTTCAGTGACCCCCTTGTTGACTTCGACTAACACCCAGCTTTCATTTTCGGTACCTTTCTCTCCTACTGGAGCGTCATTTTGATCCGCTTCCACCATGTTGATTTCTCCAATGCATGCAGGCTCGGAGTAATTGGTGTCTGCGACATCCAAAGGATCTTCATCCACTTTCATTTTTGGTTTATCAGTGAATTTCAGTCTGCCATCTTTAATTGCATTCTGAATTAGGTCCCTGAAAAGAAAAAACTGTGAGGTTTTGTGGCCTAGGAAACTATGATACTTGCAAAACCCTCTTTTCTTCCTTTGATCTAAAGGAGGTATTTTGACATTTGATGGCACAATGAGTTGGCCATCTTTGACAAGTAAATCAAAAATCTCGTCACACTTAGTTACATCGAAGGTATAAACCTTCTTTGGGAATTTGTCACTTTTCTCATTTTCAACAATTTCTTTTCCTTTTGTGGGGACTAATAATTTGCAGGAGTAAGGTGGGGCCTGTTTTAGTTCAGCGAGGTCGATTTCGACCTCTTCGAATTTGAATTCAGGATAATCTTCTGTTTCCTCAGTTCCAACATAGGAGACCCTTTCTTTCTTGTTATTTTTAAAAACTCTGGCCTTTTCGGCCTTTAGCCTTTCGACCTGTCGAACCCTATCGGCTAATTGAGCCATATCCATCAAGTATTGAGTGTCTAATTTCTTTTGAATAGAGTAGTCCAGGCCGCCGGCAGCCATTTCGACTAACTCATGTTCAGGAACTACTGTAAAACATCTAGATTTCAAGAGCCTGAATATATTCAGATAATCATCTATGGGTTCAGTAAACTTCCTCTTGACACTGGCTAGTTCCTTCAGACTTATTTTTGATTGCCCCATGTAGAACTGTTCATGGAATAATCTCTCCAAAAGAGCCCAAGTATCAATGGACCCAGGAGGCAAAGTGGTGAACCATGTGAAAGAGTTCTTAGTCAGGGAACTTGGGAAATATTTGATCCTAAGGTCTTCATTATTGGCTATATCTCCTGCTTCGGTTAGATACCTGGCTATGTGTTCGACTGTTGATTCATTGTTATCCCCCGCAAACTTTGTAAACTTAGGGACTTTATATCCCCTTGGTAAATCAGTGTGCATTATGTAATCTAATATAGGAGAGGTGTAATTTGGCCTTCTAATTCCTGTGTTGAGGCCATTCTGGGCCATGATTCTCTCTATCATGGTGGTTAAATTATTTTCTGCCAAGATGTTATTGTTTCGAATTCTATGAACGACTGCATCAGCATCTTGATTTCGACCCACCATGACAACTCCTCTAGGTTGTTCTTCTCGAAACTCTGGGACTTCTAGCCTTTCGACCCTTGCCCCTGGTTCCATAATTTCCCTTTGTGGGCCTTAAATCATTGGGGCTTCTAACCTTTATGCCCTTGCCCCCAAATTAACCTCCTCTCTGGCTGGTCTATAGGGTGGGTCGTGAGCAACTTGTTCTATAATAGGTATGTTTGCTCGAACTCCCGCCTGATTCTGCCTACACCTTTCTAGAGGAGCGAAAAAATATGTTATTCGACTCATGTTATCCGCATTTTCTCTGTTTGTCACAGTTACATTTTATACTATTGGGGCAAAGATTTCCTGCATAGTTTGTGCTAACACTCCTATCATATTATGGTTACTGTCATCCATTAATTGCCTAAAGGCCAACTGATTTTCCGTGGTTAAGATAGGCATTGCACTATAACCCACTGACCCTTGGTTGTTTGTCATAAATTGATTTACCCCAGACCCAGACCCTAATTATGGTGATGAATTCGATGTGGAATTGTGTAAGCCTGCCATAAAAGATGTTGGAATTCCATAAGAGGAATTGCTGGTTCTGTTACCATCGAAACCGGGTGGTCTAGTTAGTGGGGTGGCGAAATGGGTTTGTGTCCCTGGTGGTGGGACGAATCCCCCAGGATAACCAATGGTTCCTGTATTTCCTAGGATCGAACTGTTAGTTGACATTCCACTTGTTCCATTAGTGGCTACACTATTGGTAGAAGATGCAACAGACTGTGTGTTCGAAGGGATCATATTAGATGTTCCCATCAAAGCAGACATATTAGTGCCTGTTGTTTGTGGGATATTTTGTTCCCCTTGTTGATTGTCTGGATTAGACATCTTGTTTAAACGTTTTCTTCTGGGTAAGGGTTGGTTGCTATTGGTTATTCTACCACTTCTAAGGTTCATATAACAACAAAGTTATCACTCAGAAAGTATTTTTACAATGGTTACGTCTCAACAATTTTTTACTTTGTTTTAAATTTCGTAATGACCAATGACGTGTCCCACCGGGTGTGCCATTTTGTTTACAGTTATTTCTGGTAAACAACCGCTAATCCTCTAAACTATCAAATAATCTTAATGACTGTTATTTAATCTCTCTGGTAACTTGCAGGATCGACTAGATTGATCCTATGGTGTATTGGTCATTTGGATAATTCTCATCATAGAACTGATATTCATGGTTGGTATTTAGAATGTTGTGTAGGTGTTCAACTTATTTCGATTACTCTATTAAAGATCTAATGACATGATCAAGTAAATGCGTGCGAAACTAAATTGCATGAATAAAGGTTCAATTGTAAAGACATGTAAAACTGTAAAAAGGCAAGTAAATAACTTCGAAGTATAAAAGCATGTAATGTAAAAGCGTTTTTGGAAAGTAAAAGATTCGAAATATGAAGAAAGCGTTTAAATGCAAGAAATCAGTAAAATGACTTTAAATGAAAAAGGTATTCGAATGATAAAAGCATGAAGATAAAGGCATGAAATATACAAAAGTTTCTGAAATGTAAAGGATTTGAAATGGAAAGAAAACATTTAAATGTAAGACATCAGTAAAAGACTTCGAATGAAAATACTTTAATGTAAAGGCTTTTGGATGATATTGACATGAAGATAAAGGAAAACACTGGAAATGATAAAGAGTTTTATTGAATCATAACCATTTGGTGTTATCATACGTACATTGTTCGAGCATTCGTTTCCCTAGCCATGTGGTATTTTGAATGTTTACTGAATTTTTGTACAATAGATATGACACACGAAATCCTAATGCTAAGACTTCTATTTATACTACTTCGACCATAACAGTCTTGCCTATAAGATTCTGCCACGTTCAGAACATGCAAAGCAATGCCCCTCTCTAGCTTCCACGCGTCTTCGAATGCTCCAGCGCATATATTTTAAATTTCGAACATCCCGCTTGCGTTTGAATTTCAAATGTTTTGGCACTCTTTGTTTCGAACGCATTTCTTGGACACAGCCTTGTTACCACTTTGAGACTCCTTTTGAATATATCTCTATAACTGTCACTCGAAGCTCAGAATTTGACATGCCCATTCGAAGCACTGCTTCTACCATTTCGAAACATGACATCTCGCTTTATTCCAACGAAACACCCAACTTGCTTCGTTTCGAACAGTATCATCAAAATCTTCAGCCAACACCTGAATATATTCGTTTTCTCCTTATTAACGATAATTTATTACACCAATAAATAAAATTTACATCAGCATTTATGTTTTATCCTTGCTAACCATAATATTTTACCCCGATTAACAAAAATAAAAAGAACTCCTTCCAAAATACTCAAAAAGAGGTGCAACACAAGGACTTCCCAAGAGGTCACCCATCCTAGTACTTTTCTCGCCCAGGAACGCTTAATTGATGAGTTCTGATGGGAACTGGTGCATTAGTGCTGGTATTATTCCACCTGATATGTAATGCTCTTTAATTATATAAATATTCGGGTTTTTCTTTATTACCAGCATTTTAGTCTCCCGACAAACAAATTAAATATAATTAACCCGAATATATTCGTTTTCTCAAAATTAACGATAATTTGTTACACCAATAAATAAAATTTACACGAACATTTATGTTTTATCCTTGCTAACGATAATATTTTATCCCGATTAACAAAAATAAAATGAACTTCTTCCAAAATATTCAAAAAGAGGTGCAACACAAGGACTTCCCAGGAGGTCACCCATCATAGTACTACTCTCGCCCAGGAACGCTTAACTGCAAAGTTCTGATGGGATCTGGTGCATTAGTGCTGGTATGATCGCACCAGATATGTAATGCTCTTTAATTGTATATATATTCGGGTTTTTCCTTATTACCGGCATTTTAGTCTCCCGACAAACAAATTAAATATAATTAACCCGAATATATTCGTTTTCTCCTTATTATCGAAAATTTATTACACCAAAAAATAAAATTTATACTAGCATTTATGTTTTATCCTTGCTAACCATAATATTTTACCCCGATTAACAAAAATTAAAAGAACTCCTTCCAAAATACGCAAAAAGAGGTGCAACACAAGGACTTCCCAGGAGGTCACCCATCCTAGTACTACTTTCCCTCAAGCACGCTTGACTGCGGAGTTCTGATGGGATCCGGTGCATTAGTGCTGGTATGATCGCACCTGATATGTAATGCTCTTTAATTGTATACATATTCGGGTTTTTCCTTATTAACGGCATTTTAGTCTCCCGACAAACAAATTAAATATAATTAACTCAAATATATTCGTTTTCTCCAAATTAACGATAATTTATTACACCAATAAATAAAATTTACACGAACATTTATGTTTTATACTTGCAAACGATAATATTTTACCCCGATTAACAAAAATAAAAAGAACTCCTTCCAAAATACACAAAAAGAGGTGAAACACAAGGACTTCCCAGGAGGTCACCCATCCTAGTACTTGTCTCGCCCAGGCACGCTTAACTGCAGAGTTCTGATGGGATCCGTTGCATTAGTGCTGGTATGATCGCACCTGATATGTAATACTCTTTAATTGTATACATATTCTCGTTTTTCCTTATTAACGGCATTTTAGTCTCCCGACGAACAAATTAAATATAATTAACCCGAATATATTCGTTTTCTCCTTATTAACGACAATTTATTACACCAATAAATAAAATTTATACCAGCATTTATATTTTATCCTTGTTAACGATAATATTTTACCCCGATTAACAAAAATAAAAAGAACTCCTTCCAAAATACTCAAAAACAGGTGCAACACAAGGACTTCCCAAGAGGTCACCCATCCTAGTACATCTCTCGCCCAAGCACGCTTAACTTCGGAGTTTTGATGAGATCCGGTGCATTAATGCTGGTATGATCGCACCTGATATGTAATGCTCTTTAATTGTATACATATTCTCATTTTTCCTTATTAACGGCATTTTAGTCTCCCGACAAACAAATTAAATATAATTAACCCGAATATATTCGTTTTCTACTTATTAACGATAATTTATTACACCAATAAATAAAATTTACACCAGCATTTATGTTTTATCCTTGCTAACGATAATATTTTACCCCGATTAACAAAAATTAAGAGAACTCCTTCCAAAATACACAAAAAGAGGTGCACCACAAGGACTTCCCAGAAGGTCACCCATCCTAGTACTACTCTCGCCCAAGCACGCTTAACTGCGGAGTTCTGATGGGATCCAGTGCATTAGTGCTGGTATGATCGCACCTGATATGTAATGCTCTTTAATTGTATACATATTCTGGTTTTTCCTTATTAACGACATTTTAGTCTCCCGACGAACAAATTAAATATAATTAACCCGAATATATTCGTTTTCTACTTATTAACTATAATTAATTACACCAATAAATATAATTTACACCAGCATTTATGTTTTATCCTTGCTAACGATAATATTTTACCCCGATTAACAAAAATAAAAAGAACTCCTTCCAAAATACGCAAAAAGAGGTGCGACACAAGGACTTTCCAGGAGGTCACCCATCCTAGTACTACTCTCGCCCAAGCACGCTTAACTGCGGAGTTCTGATGGGATCCGGTGCATTAGTGCTGGTATGATCGCAGCTGATATATAATGCTCTTTAGTTGTATACATATTCTGGTTTTTCCTTATTAACGGCATTTTAGTCTCCCGAAGAACAAATTAAATATAATTAACCCGAATATATTCATTTTCTCCTTATTAACGATAATTAATTACACCAATAAATAAAATTTACACCAGCATTTATGTTTTATCCTTGCTAACGATAATATTTTACCCCGATTAACAAAAATAAAAAGAACTCCTTCCAAAATACGCAAAAAGAGGTGCAACACAAGGACTTCCCAGGAGGTCACCCATCCTAGTACTACTCTCTCCCAAGCACGCTTAACTGCGGAGTTTTGATGGGATTCGGTGCATTAGTGCTGGTATGATCGCACCTGATATGTAATGGTCTTTAATTGTATACATATTCCCGTTTTTCCTTATTAACGGCATTTTAGTCTCCCGACGAACAAATTAAATATAATTAACCCGAATATATTCGTTTTCTCCTTATTAACGATAATTAATTACACATATAAATAAAATTTACACCAGCATTTATGTTTTATCCTTGCTAACGATAATATTTTACCCCGATTAACAAAAATAAAAAGAACTCCTTCCAAAATACGCAAAAAGAGGTGCAACACAAGGACTTCCCAGGAGGTCACCCATCCTAGTACTACTCTCGCCTAAGCACGCTTAACTGCGGAGTTCTGATGGGATCCGGTGAATTAGTGCTGGTATGATCGCACCTGATATGTAATGGTCTTTAATTGTATACATATTCTCGTTATTCCTTATTAACGGCATTTTAGTCTCCCGACGAATAAATTAAATATAATTAACCCGAATATATTCGTTTTCTCCTTATTAACGATAATTAATTACACATATAAATAAAATTTACACCAGCATTTATGTTTTATCCTTGCTAACGATAATATTTTACCCCGATTAACAAAAATAAAAAGAACTCCTTCCAAAATACGCAAAAAGAGGTGAAACACAAGAACTTCCCAGGAGGTCACCCATCCTAGTACTACTCTCGCCCAAGCACGCTTAACTTCGGAGTTTTGATGGGATCCGGTGCATTAGTGCTGGTATGATCGCACCTAATATGTAATGCTCTTTAATTGTATACATATTCTCGTTTTTCCTTATTAACGGCATTTTAGTCTCCCGACAAACAAATTAAATATAATTAACCCGAATATATTCGTTTTCTACATATTAACGATAATTAATTACACATATAAATAAAATTTACACCAGCATTTATGTTTTATCCTTGTTAACGATAATATTTTATCCCGATTAACAAAAATAAAAAGAACTCCTTCCAAAATACGCAAAAAGAGGTGCAACACAAGGACTTCCCAGGAGGTCACCCATCCTAGTACTACTCTCGCCCAACCACGCTTAACTGCGGAGTTTTGATGGGATCCGGTGCATTAGTGCTGGTATGATCGCACCTGATATGTAATGGTCTTTAATTGTATACATATTCTCGTTTTTCCTTATTAACGGCATTTTAGTCTCCCGACGAACAAATTAAATATAATTAACCCGAATATATTCGTTTTCTCCTTATTAACGATAATTAATTACACATATAAATAAAACTTACACCAGCATTTATGTTTTATCCTTGCTAACGATAATATTTTACCCCGATTAACAAAAATAAAAAGAACTCCTTCCAAAATACGCAAAAAGAGGTGCAACACAAGGACTTCCCAGAAGGTCACCCATCCTAGTACTACTCTCGCCCAAGCACGCTTATCTGCGGAGTTTTGATGGGATCCGGTGCATTAGTGCTGGTATGATCGCACCTGATATGTAATGCTCTTTAATTGTATACATATTCTCGTTTTTCCTTATTAACGGCATTTTAGTCTCCCGAAGAACAAATTAAATATAATTAACCCGAATATATTCGTTTTCTCCTTATTAACGATAATTAATTACACCAATAAATAAAATTTACACCAGCATTTATATTTTATCCTTGCTAACGATAATATTTTACCCCGATTAACAAAAATAAAAAGAACTCCTTCCAAAATACGCAAAAAGAGGTGCAACACAAGGACTTCCCAGGAGGTCACCCATCCTAGTACTACTCTCGCCTAAGCACGCTTAACTGCGGAGTTCTGATGGGATCCGGTGAATTAGTGCTGGTATGATCGCACCTGATATGTAATGGTCTTTAATTGTATACATATTCTCGTTTTTCCTTATTAACGGCATTTTAGTCTCCCGACGAATAAATTAAATATAATTAACCCGAATATATTCGTTTTCTCCTTATTAACGATAATTAATTACACATATAAATAAAATTTACACCAGCATTTATGTTTTATCCTTGCTAACGATAATATTTTACCCCGATTAACAAAAATAAAAAGAACTCCTTCCAAAATACGCAAAAAGAGGTGCAACACAAGGACTTCCCAGGAGGTCACCCATCCTAGTACTACTCTCGCCCAAGCACGCTTAACTTCGGAGTTTTGATGGGATCCGGTGCATTAGTGCTGGTATGATCGCACCTAATATGTAATGCTCTTTAATTGTATACATATTCTCGTTTTTCCTTATTAACGGCATTTTAGTCTCCCGACAAACAAATTAAATATAATTAACCCGAATATATTCGTTTTCTACATATTAACGATAATTAATTACACATATAAATAAAATTTACACCAGCATTTATGTTTTATCCTTGTTAACGATAATATTTTATCCCGATTAACAAAAATAAAAAGAACTCCTTCCAAAATACGCAAAAAGAGGTGCAACACAAGGACTTCCCAGGAGGTCACCCATCCTAGTACTACTCTCGCCCAAGCACGCTTAACTGCGGAGTTTTGATGGGATCCGGTGCATTAGTGCTGGTATGATCGCACCTGATATGTAATGGTCTTTAATTGTATACATATTCTCGTTTTTCCTTATTAACGGCATTTTAGTCTCCCGACGAACAAATTAAATATAATTAACCCGAATATATTCGTTTTCTACTTATTAACGATAATTTATTACACCAATAAATAAAACTTACACCAGCATTTATGTTTTATCCTTGCTAACGATAATATTTTACCCCAATTAACAAAAATAAAAAGAACTCCTTCCAAAATACACAAAAAGAGGTGCAACACAAGGACTTTCCAGGAGGTCACCCATCCTAGTAATAGTCTCGCCCAAGCACGCTTAACTGCGGAGTTCTGATGGGATCCGGTGCATTAGTGCTGGTATGATCGCACCTGATATGTAATGCTCTTTAGTTGTATACATATTCTGGTTTTTCATTATTACGGCATTTTAGTCTCCCGGCGAACAAATTAAATTTAATTAACCCGAATATATTCGTTTTCTCCTTATTAACGATAATTAATTACACCAATAAATAAAATTTACACCAGCATTTATGTTTTATCCTTGCTAACGATAATATTTTACCCCGATTAACAAAAATAAAAAGAACTCCTTCCAAAATACGCAAAAAGAGGTGCAACACAAGGACTTCCCAGGAGGTCACTCATCCTAGTACTACTCTCGCCCAAGCACGCTTAACTGCGAAGTTTTGATGGGATCCGGTGCATTAGTGCTGGTATGATCGCACCTGATATGTAATGTTCTTTAATTGTATACATATTCTCGTTTTTCCTTATTAACGGCATTTTAGTCTCCCGACGAACAAATTAAATATAATTAACCCGAATATATTCATTTTCTACTTATTAACGATAATTTATTACACCAATAAATAAAATTTACACCAGCATTTATGTTTTATCCTTGCTAACGATAATATTTTACCCCGATTAACAAATATAAAAAGAACTCCTTCCAAAATACACAAAAAGAGGTGCAACACAAGGACTTCCCAGAAGGTCACCCATCCTAGTACTACTCTCGCCCAAGCACGCTTAACTGCGGAGTTCTGATGGGATCCGGTGCATTAGTGCTGGTATGATCGCACCTGATATGTAATGCTCTTTAATTGTATACATATTCTCGTTTTTCCTTATTAACGGCATTTTAGTCTCCCGACGAACAAATTAAATATAATTAACCCGAATATTTTCGTTTTCTCCTTATTAACGATAATTAATTACACCAATAAATAAAATTTACACCAGCATTTATATTTTATCCTTGCTAACGATAATATTTTACCCCGATTAACAAAAATAAAAAGAACTCCTTCCAAAATACGCAAAAAGAGGTGCAACACAAGTACTTCCCAGGAGGTCACTCATCCTAGTACTACTCTCTCCCAAGCACGCTTAACTGCGAAGTTTTGATGGGATCCGGTGCATTAGTGCTGGTATGATCGCACCTGATATGTAATGTTCTTTAATTGTATACATATTCTCGTTTTTCCTTATTAACGGCATTTTAGTCTCCCGACGAACAAATTAAATATAATTAACCCGAATATATTCGTTTTCTACTTATTAACGATAATTTATTACACCAATAAATAAAATTTACACCAGCATTTATGTTTTATCCTTGCTAACGATAATATTTTACCCCAATTAACAAAAATAAAAAGAACTCCTTCCAAAATACACAAAAAGAGGTGCAACACAAGGACTTTCCAGGAGGTCACCCATCCTAGTACTACTCTCGCCCAAGCACGCTTAACTGCGAAGTTCTGATGGGATCCGGTGCATTAGTGCTGGTATGATCGCACCTGATATGTAATGCTCTTTAGTTGTATACATATTCTGGTTTTTCCTTATTACGGCATTTTAGTCTCCCGGCGAACAAATTAAATTTAATTAACCCGAATATATTCGTTTTCTCCTTATTAACGATAATTAATTACACCAATAAATAAAATTTACACCAGCATTTATGTTTTATCCTTGCTAACGATAATATTTTACCCCGATTAACAAAAATAAAAAGAACTCCTTCCAAAATACGCAAAAAGAGGTGCAACACAAGGACTTCCCAGGAGGTCACTCATCCTAGTACTACTCTCGCCCAAGCACGCTTAACTGCGAAGTTTTGATGGGATCCGGTGCATTAGTGCTGGTATGATCGCACCTGATATGTAATGTTCTTTAATTGTATACATATTCTCGTTTTTCCTTATTAACGGCATTTTAGTCTCCCGACGAACAAATTAAATATAATTAACCCGAATATATTTGTTTTCTCCTTATTAAAGATTATTAATTACACCAATAAATAAAATTTACACCAGCATTTATGTTTTATCCTTGCTAACGATAATATTTTACCCCGATTAACAAAAATAAAAAGAACTCCTTCCAAAAGACGCAAAAAGAGGTGCAACACAAGGACTTTCCAGGAGGTCACCCATCCTAGTAATACTCTCGCCCAAGCACGCTTAACTGCGGAGTTCTGATGGGATCCGGTGCATTAGTGCTGGTATGATCGCACCTGACATGTAATGCTCTTTAGTTGTATACATATTCTGGTTTTTCCTTATTACGGCATTTTAGTCTCCCGGCGAATAAATTAAATATAATTAACCCGAATATATTCGTTTTCTCCTTATTAACGATAATTAATTACACCAATAAATAAAATTTACACCAGCATTTATGTTTTATCCTTGCTAACGTTAATATTTTACCCCGATTAACAAAAATAAAAAGAACTCCTTCCAAAATACGCAAAAAGAGGTGCAACACAAGGACTTCCCATGAGGTCACCCATCCTAGTACTACTCTCGCCCAAGCACGCTTAACTTCGGAGTTTTGATGGGATCCGGTGCATTAATGCTGGTATGATCGCACCTGATATGTAATGCTCTTTAATTGTATACATATTCTCGTTTTTCCTTATTAACGGCATTTTAGTCTCCCGACAAACAAATTAAATATAATTAACTCGAATATATTCGTTTTCTACTTATTAACGATAATTTATTACACCAATAAATAAAATTTACACCAGCATTTATGTTTTATCCTTGCTAACGATAATATTTTACCCCGATTAACAAAAATAAAAAGAACTCCTTCCAAAATACGCAAAAAGAGGTGCGACACAAGGACTTCCCAGGAGATCACCCATCCTAGTACTACTCTCGCCCAAGCACGCTTAACTGCAGAGTTCTGATGGGATCCGGTGCATTAGTGCTGGTATGATCGCACCTGATATGTAATGCTCTTTAGTTGTATACATATTCTGGTTTTTCCTTATTAACGGCATTTTAGTCTCCCGACGAACAAATTAAATATAATTAACCCGAATATATTCGTTTTCTCCTTATTAACGATAATTAATTACACCAATAAATAAAATTTACACCAGCATTTATGTTTTATCCTTGCTAACGATAATATGTTACCCCGATTAACAAAAATAAAAAGAACTCCTTCCAAAATACGCAAAAAGAGGTGCAACACATGGACTTTCCAGGAGGTCACCCATCCTAGTAATACTCTCGCCCAAGCACGCTTAACTTCGGAGTTTTGATGGGATCCGGTGCATTAATGCTGGTATGATCGCACCTGATATGTAATGCTCTTTAATTGTATACATATTCTCGTTTTTCCTTATTAACGGCATTTTAGTCTCCCGACAAACAAATTAAATATAATTAACCCGAATATATTCGTTTTCTACTTATTAACGATAATTAATTACACATATAAATAAAATTTACACCAGCATTTATGTTTTATCCTTGCTAACCATAATATTTTACCCCGATTAACAAAAATAAAAAGAACTCCTTCCAAAATACGCAAAAAGAGGTGCAACACAAGAACTACCCATCCTAGTACTACTCTCGCCCAAGCACGCTTAACTTCGGAGTTTTGATGGGATCCGGTGCATTAGTGCTGGTATGATCGCACCTAATATGTAATGTTCTTTAATTGTATACATATTCTCGTTTTTCCTTATTAACGGCATTTTAGTCTCCCGACAAACAAATTAAATATAATTAACCCGAATATATTCATTTTCTACTTATTAACGATAATTAATTACACATATAAATAAAATTTACACCAGCATTTATGTTTTATCCTTGCTAACGATAATATTTTACCCTGATTAACAAAAATAAAAAGAACTCCTTCCAAAATACGCAAAAAGAGGTGCAACACAAGGACTTCCCAGGAGGTCACCCATCCTAGTACTACTCTCACCCAAGCACGCTTAACTGCGGAGTTTTGATAGGATCCGGTGCATTAGTGCTGGTATGATCGCACCTGATATGTAATGCTCTTTAATTGTATACATATTCTCGTTTTTCTTTATTAACGGCATTTTAGTCTCCCGACGAACAAATTAAATATAATTAATTACACCAATAAATAAAATTTACACCAGCATTTATGTTTTATCCTTGCTAACAATAATATTTTACCCCGATTAACAAAAATAAAAAGAACTCCTTCCAAAATATGCAAAAAGAGGTGCAACACAAGGACTTCCCAGGAGGTCACCCATCCTAGTACTACTCTCGCCCAAGCACGCTTAACTGCGGAGTTCTAATGGGATCCGTTGCATTAGTGCTGGTATGATCGCACCTGATATGTAATGCTCTTTAATTGTATACATATTCTCGTTTTTCCTTATTAACGGCATTTTAGTCTCCCGACGAACAAATTAAATATAATTAACCCGAATATATTCGTTTTCTCCTTATTAACGATAATTAATTACACATATAAATAAAATTTACACGAGCATTTATGTTTTATCCTTGCTAACGATAATATTTTACCCCGATTAACAAAAATAAAAAGAACTCCTTCCAAAATACACAAAAAGAGGTGCAACACAAGGACTTCCCAGGAGGTCACCCATCCTAGTACTACTCTCGCCCAAGCACGCTTAACTGCGGAGTTCTGATGGGATCCGGTGCATTAGTGCTGGTATGATAGCACCTGATATGTAATGGTCTTTAATTGTATACATATTCTCGTTTTTCCTTATTAACGGCATTTTAGTCTCCCGACGAATAAATTAAATATAATTAACCCGAATATATTCGTTTTCTCCTTATTAACGATAATTAATTACACATATAAATAAAATTTACACCAGCATTTATGTTTTATCCTTGCTAACGATAATATTTTACCCCGATTAACAAAAATAAAAAGAACTCCTTCCAAAATACGCAAAAAGAGGTGCAACACAAGGAATTCCCAGGAGGTCACCCATCCTAGTACTACTCTCACCCAAGCACGCTTAACTGCGGAGTCTTGATGGGATCTGGTGCATTAGTGCTGGTATGATCGCACCTGATATGTAATGCTCTTTAATTGTATACATATTCTCGTTTTTCCTTATTAACGGCATTTTAGTCTCCCGACGAACAAATTAAATATAATTAACCCGAATATATTCGTTTTCTACTTATTAACGATAATTTATTACACCAATAAATAAAATTTACACCAGCATTTATGTTTTATCCTTGCTAACGATAATATTTTACCCCGATTAACAAAAATAAAAAGAACTCCTTCCAAAATACGCAAAAAGAGGTGCAACACAAGGACTTTCCAGGAGGTCACCCATCCTAGTACTACTCTCGCCCAAGCACGCTTAACTGTGGAGTTCTGATGGGATCCGGTGCATTAGTGCTGGTATGATCGCACCTGATATGTAATGCTCTTTAGTTGTATACATATTCTGGTTTTTCCTTATTAACGGCATTTTAGTCTCCCGACGAACAAATTAAATATAATTAACCCGAATATATTCGTTTTCTCCTTATTAACGATAATTAATTACACCAATAAATAAAATTTACACCAGCATTTATGTTTTATCCTTGCTAACGATAATATTTTACCCCGATTAACAAAAATAAAAAGAACTCCTTCCAAAATACGCAAAAAGAGGTGCGACACAAGGACTTCCCAGGAGGTCACCCATCCTAGTACTACTCTCGCCCAAGCACGCTTAACTGCAGAGTTCTGATGGGATCCGGTGCATTAGTGCTGGTATGATCGCACCTGATATGTACTGCTCTTTAATTGTATACATATTCTCGTTTTTCCTTATTAACGGCATTTTAGTCTCCCGACAAACAAATTAAATATAATTAACCCGAATATATTCGTTTTCTACTTATTAACGATAATTTATTACACCAATAAATAAAATTTACACCAGCATTTATGTTTTATCCTTGCTAACGATAATATTTTACCCCGATTAACAAAAATAAAGAGAACTCCTTCCAAAATACGCAAAAAGAGGTGCAACACAAGGACTTTCCAGGAGGTCACCCATCCTAGTACTACTCTCGCCCAAGCACGCTTAACTTCGGAGTTCTGATGGGATCCGGTGCATTAGTGCTGGTACGATCGCACCTGATATGTAATGCTCTTTAATTGTATACATATTCTGGTTTTTCCTTATTAACGGCATTTTAGTCTCCCGACGAACAAATTAAATATAATTAACCCGAATATATTCGTTTTCTCCTTATTAACGATAATTAATTACACCAATAAATAAAATTTACAGCAGCATTTATGTTTTATCCTTGCTAACGATAATATTTTACCCCGATTAACAAAAATAAAAAGAACTCCTTCCAAAATACGCAAAAAGAGGTACGACACAAGGACTTCCCAGGAGGTCACCCATCCTAGTACTACTCTCGCCCAAGCACGCTTAACTGCAGAGTTCTGATGGGATCCGGTGCATTAGTGCTGGTATGATCGCACCTGATATGTACTGCTCTTTAATTGTATACATATTCTCGTTTTTCCTTATTAACGGCATTTTATTCTCCCGACAAACAAATTAAATATAATTAACCCGAATATATTCGTTTTCTACTTATTAACGATAATTTATTACACCAATAAATAAAATTTACACCAGCATTTATGTTTTATCCTTGCTAACGATAATATTTTACCCCGATTAACAAAAATAAAGAGAACTCCTTCCAAAATACGCAAAAAGAGGTGCAACACAAGGACTTTCCAGGAGGTCACCCATCCTAGTACTACTCTCGCCCAAGCACGCTTAACTTCGGAGTTCTGATGGGATCCGGTGCATTAGTGCTGGTACGATCGCACCTGATACGTAATGCTCTTTAATTGTATACATATTCTGGTTTTTCCTTATTAACGGCATTTTAGTCTCCCGACGAACAAATTAAATATAATTAACCCGAATATATTCGTTTTCTCCTTATTAACGATAATTAATTACACCAATAAATAAAATTTACAGCAGCATTTATGTTTTATCCTTGCTAACGATAATATTTTACCCCGATTAACAAAAATAAAAAGAACTCCTTCCAAAATACGCAAAAAGAGGTACGACACAAGGACTTCCCAGGAGGTCACCCATCCTAGTACTACTCTCGCCCAAGCACGCTTAACTGCAGTGTTCTGATGGGATCCGGTGCATTAGTGCTGGTATGATCGCACCTGATATGTACTGCTCTTTAATTGTATACATATTCTCGTTTTTCCTTATTAACGGTATTTTAGTCTCCCGACAAATAAATTAAATATAATTAACCCGGATATATTCGTTTTCTACTTATTAACGATAATTTATTACACCAATAAATAAAATTTACACCAGCATTTATGTTTTATCCTTCCTAACGATAATATTTTAGCCCGATTAACAAAAATAAAGAGAACTCCTTCCAAAATACGCAAAAAGAGGTGCAACACAAGGACTTTCCAGGAGGTCACCCATCCTAGTACTACTCTCGCCCAAGCACGCTTAACTGCGGAGTTCTGATGGGATCCGGTGCATTAGTGCTGGTACGATCGCACCTGATATGTAATGCTCTTTAATTGTATACATATTCTGGTTTTTCCTTATTAACGGCATTTTAGTCTCCCGACGAACAAATTAAATATAATTAACCCGAATATATTCGTTTTCTCCTTATTAACGATAATTAATTACACCAATAAATAAAATTTACACCAGCATTTATGTTTTATCCTTGCTAACGATAATATTTTATCCCGATTAACAAAAATAAAAAGAACTCCTTCCAAAATACGCAAAAAGAGGTGTGACACAAGGACTTCCCAGGAGGTCACCCATCCTAGTACTACTCTCGCCCAAGCACGCTTAACTGCAGAGTTCTGATGGAATCCAGTGCATTAGTGCTGGTATGATCGCACCTGATATGTAATGCTCTTTAGTTGTATACATATTCTGGTTTTTCCTTATTAACGGCATTTTAGTCTCCCGACGAACAAATTAAATATAATTAACCCGAATATATTTGTTTTCTCTTTATTAACGATAATTAATTACACCAATAAATAAAATTTACACCAGCATTTATGTTTTATCCTTGCTAACGATAATATTTTACCCCGATTAACAAAAATAAAAAGAACTCCTTCCAAAATACGCAAAAAGAGGTGCAACACAAGGACTTTCCAGGAGGTCACCCATCCTAGTACTACTCTCGCCCAAGCACGCTTAACTTCGGAGTTTTGATGGGATCCGGTGCATTAATGCTGGTATGATCGCACCTGATATGTAATGCTCTTTAATTGTATACATATTCTCGTTTTTCCTTATTAACGGCATTTTAGTCTCCCGACGAACAAATTAAATATAATTAACCCGAATATATTCGTTTTCTACTTATTAACGATAATTTATTACACCAATAAATAAAATTTACACCAGCATTTATGTTTTATCCTTGCTAACGATAATATTTTACCCCGATTAACAAAAATAATGAGAACTCCTTCCAAAATACGCAAAAAGAGGTGCAACACAACGACTTTCCAGGAGGTCACCCATCCTAGTACTACTCTCGCCCAAGCACGCTGAACTGCAGAGTTCTGATGGGATCCGGTGCATTAGTGCTGGTATGATTGCACCTGATATGTAATGCTCTTTAGTTGTATACATATTCTGGTTTTTCCTTATTAACGGCATTTTAGTCTCCCGACGAACAAATTAAATATAATTAACCTAAATATATTCGTTTTCTCCTTATTAACGATAATTAATTACACCAATAAATAAAGTTTACACCAGCATTTATGTTTTATCCTTGCTAACGATAATATTTTACCCCGATTAACAAAAATAAAAAGAACTCCTTCCAAAATACGCAAAAAGAGGTGCAACACAACGACTTTCCAGGAGGTCACCCATCCTAGTACTACTCTCGCCCAAGCACGCTTAACTTCGGAGTTTTGATGGGATCCGGTGCATTAATGCTGGTATGATCGCACCTGATATGTAATGCTCTTTAATTGTATACATATTCTCGTTTTTCCTTATTAACGGCATTTTAGTCTCCCGACGAACAAATTAAATATAATTAACCCGAATATATTCGTTTTCTACTTATTAACGATAATTTATTACACCAATAAATAAAATTTACACCAGCATTTATGTTTTATCCTTGCTAACGATAATATTTTACCCCGATTAACAAAAATAATGAGAACTCCTTCCAAAATACGCAAAAAGAGGTGCAACACAACGACTTTCCAGGAGGTCACCCATCCTAGTACTACTCTCGCCCAAGCACGCTGAACTGCAGAGTTCTGATGGGATCCGGTGCATTAGTGCTGGTATGATTGCACCTGATATGTAATGCTCTTTAGTTGTATACATATTCTCGTTTTTCCTTATTAACGGCATTTTAGTCTCCCGACGAATAAATTAAATATAATTAACCCGAATATATTCGTTTTCTCCTTATTAACGATAATTAATTACACATATAAATAAAATTTACACCAGCATTTATGTTTTATCCTTGCTAACGATAATATTTTACCCCGATTAACAAAAATAAAAAGAACTCCTTCCAAAATACGCAAAAAGAGGTGCAACACAAGGAATTCCCAGGAGGTCACCCATCCTAGTACTACTCTCATCCAAGCACGCTTAACTGCGGAGTCTTGATGGGATCTGGTGCATTAGTGCTGGTATGATCGCACCTGATATGTAATGCTCTTTAATTGTATACATATTCTCGTTTTTCCTTATTAACGGCATTTTAGTCTCCCGACGAACAAATTAAATATAATTAACCCGAATATATTCGTTTTCTACTTATTAACGATAATTTATTACACCAATAAATAAAATTTACACCAGCATTTATGTTTTATCCTTGCTAACGATAATATTTTACCCCGATTAACAAAAATAAAAAGAACTCCTTCCAAAATACGCAAAAAGAGGTGCAACACAAGGACTTTCCAGGAGGTCACCCATCCTAGTACTACTCTCGCCCAAGCACGCTTAACTGTGGAGTTCTGATGGGATCCGGTGCATTAGTGCTGGTATGATCGCACCTGATATGTAATGCTCTTTAGTTGTATACATATTCTGGTTTTTCCTTATTAACGGCATTTTAGTCTCCCGACGAACAAATTAAATATAATTAACCCGAATATATTCGTTTTCTCCTTATTAACGATAATTAATTACACCAATAAATAAAATTTACACCAGCATTTATGTTTTATCCTTGCTAACGATAATATTTTACCCCGATTAACAAAAATAAAAAGAACTCCTTCCAAAATACGCAAAAAGAGGTGCGACACAAGGACTTCCCAGGAGGTCACCCATCCTAGTACTACTCTCGCCCAAGCACGCTTAACTGCAGAGTTCTGATGGGATCCGGTGCATTAGTGCTGGTATGATCGCACCTGATATGTACTGCTCTTTAATTGTATACATATTCTCGTTTTTCCTTATTAACGGCATTTTAGTCTCCCGACAAACAAATTAAATATAATTAACCCGAATATATTCGTTTTCTACTTATTAACGATAATTTATTACACCAATAAATAAAATTTACACCAGCATTTATGTTTTATCCTTGCTAACGATAATATTTTACCCCGATTAACAAAAATAAAGAGAACTCCTTCCAAAATACGCAAAAAGAGGTGCAACACAAGGACTTTCCAGGAGGTCACCCATCCTAGTACTACTCTCGCCCAAGCACGCTTAACTTCGGAGTTCTGATGGGATCCGGTGCATTAGTGCTGGTACGATCGCACCTGATATGTAATGCTCTTTAATTGTATACATATTCTGGTTTTTCCTTATTAACGGCATTTTAGTCTCCCGACGAACAAATTAAATATAATTAACCCGAATATATTCGTTTTCTCCTTATTAACGATAATTAATTACACCAATAAATAAAATTTACAGCAGCATTTATGTTTTATCCTTGCTAACGATAATATTTTACCCCGATTAACAAAAATAAAAAGAACTCCTTCCAAAAGACGCAAAAAGAGGTACGACACAAGGACTTCCCAGGAGGTCACCCATCCTAGTACTACTCTCGCCCAAGCACGCTTAACTGCGGAGTTCTGATGGGATCCGGTGCATTAGTGCTGGTATGATCGCACCTGATATGTAATGCTCTTTAATTGTATACATATTCTCGTTTTTCCTTATTAACGGCATTTTAGTCTCCCGACGAACAAATTAAATATAATTAACCCAAATATATTCGTTTTCTCCTTATTAACGATAATTAATTACACCAATAAATAAAATTTACACCAGCATTTATGTTCTATCCTGGCTAACGATAATATTTTACCCCGATTAACAAAAATAAAAAGAACTCCTTCCAAAATACGCAAAAAGAGGTGCAACACAAGGACTTCCCAGGAGGTCACCCATCCTAGTACTACTCTCGCCCAACCACGCTTAACTGCAGAGTTCTGATGGGATCCGGTGCATTAGTGCTGGTATGATCGCACCTGATATGTAATGCTCTTTAATTGTATACATATTCTCGTTTTTTCTTATTAACGGCATTTTAGTCTCCCGACGAACAAATTAAATATAATTAACCCGAATATATTCGTTTTCTCCTTATTAACGATAATTAATTACACCAATAAATAAAATTTACACCAGCATTTATGTTTTATCCTTCCTAATGATAATATTTTACCCCGATTAACAAAAATAAAAAGAACTCCTTCCAAAAGACGCAAAAAGAGGTGCAACACAAGGACTTCCCAGGAGGTCACCCATCCTAGTACTACTCTCGCCCAAGCACGCTTAACTGCGGAGTTCTGATGGGATCCGGTGCATTAGTGCTGGTATGATCGCACCTGATATGTAATGCTCTTTAATTGTATACATATTCTCGTTTTTCCTTATTAACGGTATTTTAGTCTCCCGACGAACAAATTAAATATAATTAACCCGAATATATTCGTTTTCTCCTTATTAACGATAATTAATTACACCAATAAATAAAATTTACACCAGCATTTATGTTTTATCCTTGCTAACGATAATATTTTACCCCGATTAACAAAAATAAAAAGAACTCCTTCCAAAAGACGCAAAAAGAGGTGCAACACAAGGACTTCCCAGGAGGTCACCCATCCTAGTACTACTCTCGCCCAAGCACGCTTAACTGCGGAGTTCTGATGGGATCCGGTGCATTAGTGCTGGTATGATCGCACCTGATGTGTAATGCTCTTTAATTGTATACATATTCTCGTTTTTTCTTATTAACGGCATTTTAGTCTCCCGACGAACAAATTAAATATAATTAACCCGAATATACTCGTTTTCTCCTTATTAACGATAATTAATTACACCAATAAATAAAATTTACACCAGCATTTATGTTTTATCCTTGCTAACGATAATATTTTACCCCGATTAACAAAAATAAAAAGAACTCCTTCCAAAAGACGCAGAAAGAGGTGCAACACAAGGACTTCCCAGGAGGTCACCCATCCTAGTACTACTCTCGCCCAAGCACGCTTAACTGCGGAGTTCTGATGGGATCCGGTGCATTAGTGCTGGTATGATCGCACCTGATGTGTAATGCTCTTTAATTGTATACATATTCTCGTTTTTTCTTATTAACGGCATTTTAGTCTCCCGACGAACAAATTAAATATAATTAACCCGAATATATTTGTTTTCTCCTTATTAAAGATTATTAATTACACCAATAAATAAAATTTACACCAGCATTTATGTTTTATCCTTGCTAACGATAATATTTTACCCCGATTAACAAAAATAAAAAGAACTCCTTCCAAAAGACGCAAAAAGAGGTGCAACACAAGGACTTCCCAGGAGGTCACCCATCCTAGTACTACTCTCACCCAAGCACGCTTAACTGCGGAGTTCTAATGGGATCCAGTGCATTAGTGCTGGTATGATCGCACCTGATATGTAATGCTCTTTAATTGTATACATATTATCGTTTTTCCTTATTAACGGCATTTTAGTCTTCCGACGAACAAATTAAATATAATTAACCCGAATATATTCGTTTTCTCCTTATTAACGATAATTAATTACACCAATAAATAAAATTTACACCAGCATTTTTGTTTTATCCTTGCTAACGATAATATTTTACCCCGATTAACAAAAATAAAAAGAATCGTTCCAAAATACGCAAAAAGAGGTGCAACACAAGGACTTCCCTGGAGGTCACCCATCCTAGTACTACTCTCGCCCAAGCACGCTTAACTGCGGAGTTCTGATGGGATCCGGTGCATTAGTGCTGGTATGATCGCACCTGATGTGTAATGCTCTTTAATTATATACATATTCTCGTTTTTCCTTATTAACAGCATTTTAGTCTCCCGACGAACAAATTAAATATAATTAACCCGAATATATTCGTTTTCTCCTTATTAACGATAATTAATTACACCAATAAATAAAATTTACACCAGCATTTATGTTTTATCCTTCCTAACGATAATATTTTATCCCGATTAACAAAAATAAAAAGAACTCCTTCCAAAAGACGCAAAAAGAGGTGCAACACAAGGACTTCCCAGGAGGTCACCCATCCTAGTACTACTCTCGCCCAAGCACGCTTAACTGCGGAGTTCTGATGGGATCCGGTGCATTAGTGCTGGTATGATCGCACCTGATATGTAATGCTCTTTAATTGTATACATATTATCCTTTTCCCTTATCAACGGCATTTTAGTCTACCGACGAACAAATTAAATATAATTAACCCGAATATATTCGTTTTCTCCTTATTAACGATAATTAATTACACCAATAAATAAAATTTACACCAGCATTTATGTTTTATCCTTCCTAACGATAATATTTTACCCCGATTAAAAAAAATAAAAAGAACTCCTTCCAAAAGACGCAAAAAGAGGTGCAACACAAGGACTTCCCAGGAGGTCACCCATCCTAGTACTACTCTCGCCCAAGCACGCTTAACTGCAGAGTTCTGATGGGATCCGGTGCATTAGTGCTGGTATGATCGCACCTGATATGTAATGCTCTTTAATTGTATACATATTCTCGTTTTTCCTTATTAACGGCATTTTAGTCTCCCGACGAACAAATTAAATATAATTAACCCGAATATATTCGTTTTCTCCTTATTAACGATAATTAATTACACCAAAAAATAAAATTTACACCAGCATTTATGTTTTATCCTTGCTAACGACAATATTTTACCCCGATTAACAAAATTAAAAAGAACTCGTTCCAAAATACGCAAAAAGAGGTGCAACACAAGGACTTCCCAGGAGGTCACCCATCCTAGTACTACTCTCGCCCAAGCACGCTTAACTGCGGAGTTCTGATGGGATCCGGTGCATTAGTGCTGGTATGATCGCACCTGATATGTAATGCTCTTTAATTGTATACATATTATCCTTTTTCCTTATTAACGGCATTTTAGTCTACCGACGAACAAATTAAATATAATTAACCCGAATATATTCGTTTTCTCCTTATTAACGATAATTAATTACACCAATAAATAAAATTTACACCAGCATTTATGTTTTATCCTTGCTAACGATAATATTTTACCCCGATTAACAAAAATAAAAAGAACTCCTTCCAAAAGACGCAAAAAGAGGTGCAACACAAGGACTTCCCAGGAGGTCACCCATCCTAGTACTACTCTCGCCCAAGCACGCTTAACTGCGGAGTTCTGATGGGATCCGGTGCATTAGTGCTGGTATGATCGCACCTGATATGTAATGCTCTTTAATTGTATACATATTCTCGTTTTTCCTTATTAACGGCATTTTAGTCTCCCGACGAACAAATTAAATATAATTAACCCGAATATATTCGTTTTCTCCTTATTAACGATAATTAATTACACCAATAAATAAAATTTACACCAGCATTTATGTTTTATCCTTGCTAACGATAATATTTTACCCCGATTAACAAAAATAAAAAGAACTCCTTCCAAAAGACGCAAAAAGAGGTGCAACACAAGGACTTCCCAGGAGGTCACCCATCCTAGTACTACTCTCGCCCAAGCACGCTTAACTGCGGAGTTCTGATGGGATCCGGTGCATTAGTGCTGGTATGATCGCACCTGATATGTAATGCTCTTTAATTGTATACATATTATCCTTTTTCCTTATTAACGGCATTTTAGTCTACCGACGAACAAATTAAATATAATTAACCCGAATATATTCGTTTTCTCCTTATTAACGATAATTAATTACACCAATAAATAAAATTTACACCAGCATTTATGTTTTATCCTTGCTAACGATAATATTTTACCCCGATTAACAAAAATAAAAAGAACTCCTTCCAAAAGACGCAAAAAGAGGTGCAACACAAGGACTTCCCAGGAGGTCACCCATCCTAGTACTACTCTCGCCCAAGCACGCTTAACTGCGGAGTTCTGATGGGATCCGGTGCATTAGTGCTGGTATGATCGCACCTGATATGTAATGCTCTTTAATTGTATACATATTCTCGTTTTTCCTTATTAACGGCATTTTAGTCTCCCGACGAACAAATTAAATATAATTAACCCGAATATATTCGTTTTCTCCTTATTAACGATAATTAATTACACCAATAAATAAAATTTACACCAGCATTTATGTTTTATCCTTGCTAACGATAATATTTTACCCCGATTAACAAAAATAAAAAGAACTCCTTCCAAAAGACGCAAAAAGAGGTGCAACACAAGGACTTCCCAGGAGGTCACCCATCCTAGTACTACTCTCGCCCAAGCACGCTTAACTGCGGAGTTCTGATGGGATCCGGTGCATTAGTGCTGGTATGATCGCACCTGATATGTAATGCTCTTTAATTGTATACATATTATCCTTTTTCCTTATTAACGGCATTTTAGTCTACCGACGAACAAATTAAATATAATTAACCCGAATATATTCGTTTTCTCCTTATTAACGATAATTAATTACACCAATAAATAAAATTTACACCAGCATTTATGTTTTATCCTTGCTAACGATAATATTTTACCCCGATTAACAAAAATAAAAAGAACTCCTTCCAAAAGACGCAAAAAGAGGTGCAACACAAGGAATTCCCAGGAGGTCACCCATCCTAGTACTACTCTCGCCCAAGCACGCTTAACTGCGGAGTTCTGATGGGATCCGGTGCATTAGTGCTGGTATGATCGCACCTGATATGTAATGCTCTTTAATTGTATACATATTCTCGTTTTTCCTTATTAACGGCATTTTAGTCTCCCGACGAACAAATTAAATATAATTAACCCGAATATATTCGTTTTCTCCTTATTAACGATAATTAATTACACCGATAAATAAAATTTACACCAACATTTATGTTTTATCCTTGCTAACGATAATATTTTACCCCGATTAACAAAAATAAAAAGAACTCCTTCCAAAATACGCAAAAAGAGGTGCAACACAAGGACTTCCCAGGAGGTCACCCATCCTAGTACTACTCTCGCCCAAGCACGCTTAACTGCAGAGTTCTGATGGGATCCGGTGCATTAGTGCTGGTATGATCGCACCTGATATGTAATGCTCTTTAATTGTATACATATTCTCGTTTTTCCTTATTAACGGTATTTTAGTCTCCCGACGAACAAATTAAATATAATTAACCCGAATATATTCGTTTTCTCCTTATTAACGATAATTAATTACACCAATAAATAAAATTTACACCAGCATTTATGTTTTATCCTTGCTAACGATAATATTTTACCCCGATTAACAAAAATAAAAAGAACTCCTTCCAAAATACGCAAAAAGAGGTGCAACACAAGGACTTCCCAGGAGGTCACCCATCCTAGTACTACTCTCGCCCAAGCACGCTTAACTGCGGAGTTCTGATGGGATCCGGTGCATTAGTGCTGGTATGATCGCACCTGATATGTAATGCTCTTTAATTGTATACATATTCTCGTTTTTCCTTATTAACGGTATTTTAGTCTCCCGACGAACAAATTAAATATAATTAACCCGAATATATTCGTTTTCTCCTTATTAACGATAATTAATTACACCAATAAATAAAATTTACACCAGCATTTATGTTTTATCCTTGCTAACGATAATATTTTACCCCGATTAACAAAAATAAAAAGAACTCCTTCCAAAAGACGCAAAAAGAGGTGCAACACAAGGACTTCCCAGGAGGTCACCCATCCTAGTACTACTCTCGCCCAAGCACGCTTAACTGCCGAGTTCTGATGGGATCCGGTGCATTAGTGCTGGTATGATCGCACCTGATGTGTAATGCTCTTTAATTGTATACATATTCTCGTTTTTCCTTATTAACGGTATTTTAGTCTCCCGACGAACAAATTAAATATAATTAACCCGAATATATTCGTTTTCTCCTTATTAACGATAATTAATTACACCAATAAATAAAATTTACACCAACATTTATGTTTTATCCTTGCTAACGATAATATTTTACCCCGATTAACAAAAATAAAAAGAACTCCTTCCAAAAGACGTGCAACACAAGGACTTCCCAGGAGGTCACCCATCCTAGTACTACTCTCGCCCAAGCACGCTTAACTGCGGAGTTCTGATGGGATCCGGTGCATTAGTGCTGGTATGATCGCACCTGATATCTAATGCTCTTTAATTGTATACATATTCTCGTTTTTCCTTATTAACGGCATTTTAGTCTCCCGACGAACAAATTAAATATAATTAACCCGAATATATTCGTTTTCTCCTTATTAACGATAATTAATTACACCGATAAATAAAATTTACACCAACATTTATGTTTTATCCTTGCTAACGATAATATTTTACCCCGATTAACAAAAATAAAAAGAACTCCTTCCAAAATACGCAAAAAGAGGTGCAACACAAGGACTTCCCAGGAGGTCACCCATCCTAGTACTACTCTCGCCCAACCACGCTTAACTGCAGAGTTCTGATGGGATCCGGTGCATTAGTGCTGGTATGATCGCACCTGATATGTAATGCTCTTTAATTGTATACATATTCTCGTTTTTTCTTATTAACGGCATTTTAGTCTCCCGACGAACAAATTAAATATAATTAACCCGAATATATTCGTTTTCTCCTTATTAACGATAATTAATTACACCAATAAATAAAATTTACACCAGCATTTATGTTTTATCCTTCCTAATGATAATATTTTACCCCGATTAACAAAAATAAAAAGAACTCCTTCCAAAAGACGCAAAAAGAGGTGCAACACAAGGACTTCCCAGGAGGTCACCCATCCTAGTACTACTCTCGCCCAAGCACGCTTAACTGCGGAGTTCTGATGGGATCCGGTGCATTAGTGCTGGTATGATCGCACCTGATATGTAATGCTCTTTAATTGTATACATATTCTCGTTTTTCCTTATTAACGGTATTTTAGTCTCCCAACGAACAAATTAAATATAATTAACCCGAATATATTCGTTTTCTCCTTATTAACGATAATTAATTACACCAATAAATAAAATTTACACCAGCATTTATGTTTTATCCTTGCTAACGATAATATTTTACCCCGATTAACAAAAATAAAAAGAACTCCTTCCAAAAGACGCAAAAAGAGGTGCAACACAAGGACTTCCCAGGAGGTCACCCATCCTAGTACTACTCTCGCCCAAGCACGCTTAACTGCGGAGTTCTGATGGGATCCGGTGCATTAGTGCTGGTATGATCGCACCTGATGTGTAATGCTCTTTAATTGTATACATATTCTCGTTTTTTCTTATTAACGGCATTTTAGTCTCCCGACGAACAAATTAAATATAATTAACCCGAATATACTCGTTTTCTCCTTATTAACGATAATTAATTACACCAATAAATAAAATTTACACCAGCATTTATGTTTTATCCTTGCTAACGATAATATTTTACCCCGATTAACAAAAATAAAAAGAACTCCTTCCAAAAGACGCAGAAAGAGGTGCAACACAAGGACTTCCCAGGAGGTCACCCATCCTAGTACTACTCTCGCCTAAGCACGCTTAACTGCGGAGTTCTGATGGGATCCGGTGCATTAGTGCTGGTATGATCGCACCTGATATGTAATGCTCTTTAATTGTATACATATTCTCGTTTTTCCTTATTAACGGCATTTTAGTCTCCCGACGAACAAATTAAATATAATTAACCCGAATATATTCGTTTTCTCCCTATTAACGATAATTAATTACACCAATAAATAAAATTTACACCAGCATTTATGTTTTATCCTTGCTAACGATAATATTTTACCCCGATTAACAAATATAAAAAGAACTCCTTCCAAAAGACGCAAAAAGAGGTGCAACACAAGGACTTCCCAGGAGGTCACCCATCCTAGTACTACTCTCGCCCAAGCACGCTTAACTGCGGAGTTCTGATGGGATCCGGTGCATTAGTGCTGGTATGATCGCACCTGATATGTAATGCTCTTTAATTGTATACATATTCTCGTTTTTCCTTATTAACGGCATTTTAGTCTCCCGACGAACAAATTAAATATAATTAACCCGAATATATTCGTTTTCTCCTTATTAACGATAATTAATTACACCGATAAATAAAATTTACACCAACATTTATGTTTTATCCTTGCTAACGATAATATTTTACCCCGATTAACAAAAATAAAAAGAACTCCTTCCAAAATACGCAAAAAGAGGTGCAACACAAGGACTTCCCAGGAGGTCACCCATCCTAGTACTACTCTCGCCCAAGCACGCTTAACTGCAGAGTTCTGATGGGATCCGGTGCATTAGTGCTGGTATGATCGCACCTGATATGTAATGCTCTTTAATTGTATACATATTCTCGTTTTTTCTTATTAACGGCATTTTAGTCTCCCGACGAACAAATTAAATATAATTAACCCGAATATATTCGTTTTCTCCTTATTAACGATAATTAATTACACCAATAAATAAAATTTACACCAGCATTTATGTTTTATCCTTCCTAATGATAATATTTTACCCCGATTAACAAAAATAAAAAGAACTCCTTCCAAAAGACGCAAAAAGAGGTGCAACACAAGGACTTCCCAGGAGGTCACCCATCCTAGTACTACTCTCGCCGAAGCACGCTTAACTGCGGAGTTCTGATGGGATCCGGTGCATTAGTGCTGGTATGATCGCACCTGATATGTAATGCTCTTTAATTGTATACATATTCTCGTTTTTCCTTATTAACGGTATTTTAGTCTCCCGACGAACAAATTAAATATAATTAACCCGAATATATTCGTTTTCTCCTTATTAACGATAATTAATTACACCAATAAATAAAATTTACACCAGCATTTATGTTTTATCCTTGCTAACGATAATATTTTACCCCGATTAACAAAAATAAAAAGAACTCCTTCCAAAAGACGCAAAAAGAGGTGCAACACAAGGACTTCCCAGGAGGTCACCCATCCTAGTACTACTCTCGCCCAAGCACGCTTAACTGCGGAGTTCTGATGGGATCCGGTGCATTAGTGCTGGTATGATCGCACCTGATGTGTAATGCTCTTTAATTGTATACATATTCTCGTTTTTTCTTATTAACGGCATTTTAGTCTCCCGACGAACAAATTAAATATAATTAACCCGAATATATTTGTTTTCTCCTTATTAAAGATTATTAATTACACCAATAAATAAAATTTACACCAGCATTTATGTTTTATCCTTGCTAACGATAATATTTTACCCCGATTAACAAAAATAAAAAGAACTCCTTCCAAAAGACGCAAAAAGAGGTGCAACACAAGGACTTCCCAGGAGGTCACCCATCCTAGTACTACTCTCACCCAAGCACGCTTAACTGCGGAGTTCTAATGGGATCCAGTGCATTAGTGCTGGTATGATCGCACCTGATATGTAATGCTCTTTAATTGTATACATATTATCGTTTTTCCTTATTAACGGCATTTTAGTCTTCCGACGAACAAATTAAATATAATTAACCCGAATATATTCGTTTTCTCCTTATTAACGATAATTAATTACACCAATAAATAAAATTTACACCAGCATTTTTATTTTATCCTTGCTAACGATAATATTTTACCCCGATTAACAAAAATAAAAAGAATCGTTCCAAAATACGCAAAAAGAGGTGCAACACAAGGACTTCCCTGGAGGTCACCCATCCTAGTACTACTCTCGCCCAAGCACGCTTAACTGCGGAGTTCTGATGGGATCCGGTGCATTAGTGCTGGTATGATCGCACCTGATGTGTAATGCTCTTTAATTATATACATATTCTCGTTTTTCCTTATTAACAGCATTTTAGTCTCCCGACGAACAAATTAAATATAATTAACCCGAATATATTCGTTTTCTCCTTATTAACGATAATTAATTACACCAATAAATAAAATTTACACCAGCATTTATGTTTTATCCTTCCTAACGATAATATTTTATCCCGATTAACAAAAATAAAAAGAACTCCTTCCAAAAGACGCAAAAAGAGGTGCAACACAAGGACTTCCCAGGAGGTCACCCATCCTAGTACTACTCTCGCCCAAGCACGCTTAACTGCGGAGTTCTGATGGGATCCGGTGCATTAGTGCTGGTATGATCGCACCTGATATGTAATGCTCTTTAATTGTATACATATTATCCTTTTCCCTTATCAACGGCATTTTAGTCTACCGACGAACAAATTAAATATAATTAACCCGAATATATTCGTTTTCTCCTTATTAACGATAATTAATTACACCAATAAATAAAATTTACACCAGCATTTATGTTTTATCCTTCCTAACGATAATATTTTACCCCGATTAAAAAAAATAAAAAGAACTCCTTCCAAAAGACGCAAAAAGAGGTGCAACACAAGGACTTCCCAGGAGGTCACCCATCATAGTACTACTCTCGCCCAAGCACGCTTAACTGCAGAGTTTTGATGGGATCCGGTGCATTAGTGCTGGTATGATCGCACCTGATATGTAATGCTCTTTAATTGTATACATATTCTCGTTTTTCCTTATTAACGGCATTTTAGTCTCCCGACGAACAAATTAAATATAATTAACCCGAATATATTCGTTTTCTCCTTATTAACGATAATTAATTACACCAAAAAATAAAATTTACACCAGCATTTATGTTTTATCCTTGCTAACGACAATATTTTACCCCGATTAACAAAATTAAAAAGAACTCGTTCCAAAATACGCAAAAAGAGGTGCAACACAAGGACTTCCCAGGAGGTCACCCATCCTAGTACTACTCTCGCCCAAGCACGCTTAACTGCGGAGTTCTGATGGGATCCGGTGCATTAGTGCTGGTATGATCGCACCTGATATGTAATGCTCTTTAATTGTATACATATTATCCTTTTTCCTTATTAACGGCATTTTAGTCTACCGACGAACAAATTAAATATAATTAACCCAAATATATTCGTTTTCTCCTTATTAACGATAATTAATTACACCAATAAATAAAATTTACACCAGCATTTATGTTTTATCCTTGCTAACGATAATATTTTACCCCGATTAACAAAAATAAAAAGAACTCCTTCCAAAAGACGCAAAAAGAGGTGCAACACAAGGACTTCCCAGGAGGTCACCCATCCTAGTACTACTCTCGCCCAAGCACGCTTAACTGCGGAGTTCTGATGGGATCCGGTGCATTAGTGCTGGTATGATCGCACCTAATATGTAATGCTCTTTAATTGTATACATATTCTCGTTTTTCCTTATTAACGGCATTTTAGTCTCCCGACGAACAAATTAAATATAATTAACCCGAATATATTCGTTTTCTCCTTATTAACGATAATTAATTACACCAATAAATAAAATTTACACCAGCATTTATGTTTTATCCTTGCTAACGATAATATTTTACCCCGATTAACAAAAATAAAAAGAACTCCTTCCAAAAGACGCAAAAAGAGGTGCAACACAAGGACTTCCCAGGAGGTCACCCATCCTAGTACTACTCTCGCCCAAGCACGCTTAACTGCGGAGTTCTGATGGGATCCGGTGCATTAGTGCTGGTATGATCGCACCTGATATGTAAAGCTCTTTAATTGTATACATATTATCCTTTTTCCTTATTAACGGCATTTTAGTCTACCGACGAACAAATTAAATATAATTAACCCGAATATATTCGTTTTCTCCTTATTAACGATAATTAATTACACCAATAAATAAAATTTACACCAGCATTTATGTTTTATCCTTGCTAACGATAATATTTTACCCCGATTAACAAAAATAAAAAGAACTCCTTCCAAAAGACGCAAAAAGAGGTGCAACACAAGGACTTCCCAGGAGGTCACCCATCCTAGTACTACTCTCGCCCAAGCACGCTTAACTGCGGAGTTCTGATGGGATCCGGTGCATTAGTGCTGGTATGATCGCACCTGATATGTAATGCTCTTTAATTGTATACATATTCTCGTTTTTCCTTATTAACGGCATTTTAGTCTCCCGACGAACAAATTAAATATAATTAACCCGAATATATTCGTTTTCTCCTTATTAACGATAATTAATTACACCAATAAATAAAATTTACACCAGCATTTATGTTTTATCCTTGCTAACGATAATATTTTACCCCGATTAACAAAAATAAAAAGAACTCCTTCCAAAAGACGCAAAAAGAGGTGCAACACAAGGACTTCCCAGGAGGTCACCCATCCTAGTACTACTCTCGCCCAAGCACGCTTAATTGCGGAGTTCTGATGGGATCCGGTGCATTAGTGCTGGTATGATCGCACCTGATATGTAATGCTCTTTAATTGTATACATATTCTCGTTTTTCCTTATTAACGGCATTTTAGTCTCCCGACTAACAAATTAAATATAATTAACCCGAATATATTCGTTTTCTCCTTATTAACGATAATTAATTACACCAATAAATAAAATTTACACCAGCATTTATGTTTTATCCTTGCTAACGATAATATTTTACCCCGATTAACAAAAATAAAAAGAACTCCTTCCAAAAGACGCAAAAAGAGGTGCAACACAAGGACTTCCCAGGAGGTCACCCATCCTAGTACTACTCTCGCCCAAGCACGCTTAACTGCGGAGTTCTGATGGGATCCGGTGCATTAGTGCTGGTATGATCGCACCTGATATGTAATGCTCTTTAATTGTATACATATTATCCTTTTTCCTTATTAACGGCATTTTAGTCTACCGACGAACAAATTAAATATAATTAACCCGAATATATTCGTTTTCTCCTTATTAACGATAATTAATTACACCAATAAATAAAATTTACACCAGCATTTATGTTTTATCCTTGCTAACGATAATATTTTACCCCGATTAACAAAAATAAAAAGAACTCCTTCCAAAAGACGCAAAAAGAGGTGCAACACAAGGAATTCCCAGGAGGTCACCCATCCTAGTACTACTCTCGCCCAAGCACGCTTAACTGCGGAGTTCTGATGGGATCCGGTGCATTAGTGCTGGTATGATCGCACCTGATATGTAATGCTCTTTAATTGTATACATATTCTCGTTTTTCCTTATTAACGGCATTTTAGTCTCCCGACGAACAAATTAAATATAATTAACCCGAATATATTCGTTTTCTCCTTATTAACGATAATTAATTACACCGATAAATAAAATTTACACCAACATTTATGTTTTATCCTTGCTAACGATAATATTTTACCCCGATTAACAAAAATAAAAAGAACTCCTTCCAAAATACGCAAAAAGAGGTGCAACACAAGGACTTCCCAGGAGGTCACCCATCCTAGTACTACTCTCGCCCAAGCACGCTTAACTGCGGAGTTCTGATGGGATCCGGTGCATTAGTGCTGGTATGATCGCACCTGATATGTAATGCTCTTTAATTGTATACATATTCTCGTTTTTCCTTATTAACGGTATTTTAGTCTCCCGACGAACAAATTAAATATAATTAACCCGAATATATTCGTTTTCTCCTTATTAACGATAATTAATTACACCAATAAATAAAATTTACACCAGCATTTATGTTTTATCCTTGCTAACGATAATATTTTACCCCGATTAACAAAAATAAAAAGAACTCCTTCCAAAATACGCAAAAAGAGGTGCAACACAAGGACTTCCCAGGAGGTCACCCATCCTAGTACTACTCTCGCCCAAGCACGCTTAACTGCGGAGTTCTGATGGGATCCGGTGCATTAGTGCTGGTATGATCGCACCTGATATGTAATGCTCTTTAATTGTATACATATTCTCGTTTTTCCTTATTAACGGTATTTTAGTCTCCCGACGAACAAATTAAATATAATTAACCCGAATATATTCGTTTTCTCCTTATTAACGATAATTAATTACACCAATAAATAAAATTTACACCAGCATTTATGTTTTATCCTTGCTAACGATAATATTTTACCCCGATTAACAAAAATAAAAAGAACTCCTTCCAAAAGACGCAAAAAGAGGTGCAACACAAGGACTTCCCAGGAGGTCACCCATCCTAGTACTACTCTCGCCCAAGCACGCTTAACTGCCGAGTTCTGATGGGATCCGGTGCATTAGTGCTGGTATGATCGCACCTGATGTGTAATGCTCTTTAATTGTATACATATTCTCGTTTTTCCTTATTAACGGTATTTTAGTCTCCCGACGAACAAATTAAATATAATTAACCCGAATATATTCGTTTTCTCCTTATTAACGATAATTAATTACACCAATAAATAAAATTTACACCAACATTTATGTTTTATCCTTGCTAACGATAATATTTTACCCCGATTAACAAAAATAAAAAGAACTCCTTCCAAAAGACGTGCAACACAAGGACTTCCCAGGAGGTCACCCATCCTAGTACTACTCTCGCCCAAGCACGCTTAACTGCGGAGTTCTGATGGGATCCGGTGCATTAGTGCTGGTATGATCGCACCTGATATCTAATGCTCTTTAATTGTATACATATTCTCGTTTTTCCTTATTAACGGCATTTTAGTCTCCCGACGAACAAATTAAATATAATTAACCCGAATATATTCGTTTTCTCCTTATTAACGATAATTAATTACACCGATAAATAAAATTTACACCAACATTTATGTTTTATCCTTGCTAACGATAATATTTTACCCCGATTAACAAAAATAAAAAGAACTCCTTCCAAAATACGCAAAAAGAGGTGCAACACAAGGACTTCCCAGGAGGTCACCCATCCTAGTACTACTCTCGCCCAACCACGCTTAACTGCAGAGTTCTGATGGGATCCGGTGCATTAGTGCTGGTATGATCGCACCTGATATGTAATGCTCTTTAATTGTATACATATTCTCGTTTTTTCTTATTAACGGCATTTTAGTCTCCCGACGAACAAATTAAATATAATTAACCCGAATATATTCGTTTTCTCCTTATTAACGATAATTAATTACACCAATAAATAAAATTTACACCAGCATTTATGTTTTATCCTTCCTAATGATAATATTTTACCCCGATTAACAAAAATAAAAAGAACTCCTTCCAAAAGACGCAAAAAGAGGTGCAACACAAGGACTTCCCAGGAGGTCACCCATCCTAGTACTACTCTCGCCCAAGCACGCTTAACTGCGGAGTTCTGATGGGATCCGGTGCATTAGTGCTGGTATGATCGCACCTGATATGTAATGCTCTTTAATTGTATACATATTCTCGTTTTTCCTTATTAACGGTATTTTAGTCTCCCGACGAACAAATTAAATATAATTAACCCGAATATATTCGTTTTCTCCTTATTAACGATAATTAATTACACCAATAAATAAAATTTACACCAGCATTTATGTTTTATCCTTGCTAACGATAATATTTTACCCCGATTAACAAAAATAAAAAGAACTCCTTCCAAAAGACGCAAAAAGAGGTGCAACACAAGGACTTCCCAGGAGGTCACCCATCCTAGTACTACTCTCGCCCAAGCACGCTTAACTGCGGAGTTCTGATGGGATCCGGTGCATTAGTGCTGGTATGATCGCACCTGATGTGTAATGCTCTTTAATTGTATACATATTCTCGTTTTTTCTTATTAACGGCATTTTAGTCTCCCGACGAACAAATTAAATATAATTAACCCGAATATACTCGTTTTCTCCTTATTAACGATAATTAATTACACCAATAAATAAAATTTACACCAGCATTTATGTTTTATCCTTGCTAACGATAATATTTTACCCCGATTAACAAAAATAAAAAGAACTCCTTCCAAAAGACGCAGAAAGAGGTGCAACACAAGGACTTCCCAGGAGGTCACCCATCCTAGTACTACTCTCGCCTAAGCACGCTTAACTGCGGAGTTCTGATGGGATCCGGTGCATTAGTGCTGGTATGATCGCACCTGATATGTAATGCTCTTTAATTGTATACATATTCTCGTTTTTCCTTATTAACGGCATTTTAGTCTCCCGACGAACAAATTAAATATAATTAACCCGAATATATTCGTTTTCTCCTTATTAACGATAATTAATTACACCAATAAATAAAATTTACACCAGCATTTATGTTTTATCCTTGCTAACGATAATATTTTACCCCGATTAACAAATATAAAAAGAACTCCTTCCAAAAGACGCAAAAAGAGGTGCAACACAAGGACTTCCCAGGAGGTCACCCATCCTAGTACTACTCTCGCCCAAGCACGCTTAACTGCGGAGTTCTGATGGGATCCGGTGCATTAGTGCTGGTATGATCGCACCTGATATGTAATGCTCTTTAATTGTATACATATTCTCGTTTTTCCTTATTAACGGCATTTTAGTCTCCCGACGAACAAATTAAATATAATTAACCCGAATATATTCGTTTTCTCCTTATTAACGATAATTAATTACACCGATAAATAAAATTTACACCAACATTTATGTTTTATCCTTGCTAACGATAATATTTTACCCCGATTAACAAAAATAAAAAGAACTCCTTCCAAAATACGCAAAAAGAGGTGCAACACAAGGACTTCCCAAGAGGTCACCCATCCTAGTACTACTCTCGCCCAAGCACGCTTAACTGCAGAGTTCTGATGGGATCCGGTGCATTAGTGCTGGTATGATCGCACCTGATATGTAATGCTCTTTAATTGTATACATATTCTCGTTTTTTCTTATTAACGGCATTTTAGTCTCCCGACGAACAAATTAAATATAATTAACCCGAATATATTCGTTTTCTCCTTATTAACGATAATTAATTACACCAATAAATAAAATTTACACCAGCATTTATGTTTTATCCTTCCTAATGATAATATTTTACCCCGATTAACAAAAATAAAAAGAACTCCTTCCAAAAGACGCAAAAAGAGGTGCAACACAAGGACTTCCCAGGAGGTCACCCATCCTAGTACTACTCTCGCCGAAGCACGCTTAACTGCGGAGTTCTGATGGGATCCGGTGCATTAGTGCTGGTATGATCGCACCTGATATGTAATGCTCTTTAATTGTATACATATTCTCGTTTTTCCTTATTAACGGTATTTTAGTCTCCCGACGAACAAATTAAATATAATTAACCCGAATATATTCGTTTTCTCCTTATTAACGATAATTAATTACACCAATAAATAAAATTTACACCAGCATTTATGTTTTATCCTTGCTAACGATAATATTTTACCCCGATTAACAAAAATAAAAAGAACTCCTTCCAAAAGACGCAAAAAGAGGTGCAACACAAGGACTTCCCAGGAGGTCACCCATCCTAGTACTACTCTCGCCCAAGCACGCTTAACTGCGGAGTTCTGATGGGATCCGGTGCATTAGTGCTGGTATGATCGCACCTGATGTGTAATGCTCTTTAATTGTATACATATTCTCGTTTTTTCTTATTAACGGCATTTTAGTCTCCCGACGAACAAATTAAATATAATTAACCCGAATATATTTGTTTTCTCCTTATTAAAGATTATTAATTACACCAATAAATAAAATTTACACCAGCATTTATGTTTTATCCTTGCTAACGATAATATTTTACCCCGATTAACAAAAATAAAAAGAACTCCTTCCAAAAGACGCAAAAAGAGGTGCAACACAAGGACTTCCCAGGAGGTCACCCATCCTAGTACTACTCTCACCCAAGCACGCTTAACTGCGGAGTTCTAATGGGATCCAGTGCATTAGTGCTGGTATGATCGCACCTGATATGTAATGCTCTTTAATTGTATACATATTATCGTTTTTCCTTATTAACGGCATTTTAGTCTTCCGACGAACAAATTAAATATAATTAACCCGAATATATTCGTTTTCTCCTTATTAACGATAATTAATTACACCAATAAATAAAATTTACACCAGCATTTTTGTTTTATCCTTGCTAACGATAATATTTTACCCCGATTAACAAAAATAAAAAGAATCGTTCCAAAATACGCAAAAAGAGGTGCAACACAAGGACTTCCCTGGAGGTCACCCATCCTAGTACTACTCTCGCCCAAGCACGCTTAACTGCGGAGTTCTGATGGGATCCGGTGCATTAGTGCTGGTATGATCGCACCTGATGTGTAAGGCTCTTTAATTATATACATATTCTCGTTTTTCCTTATTAACAGCATTTTAGTCTCCCGACGAACAAATTAAATATAATTAACCCGAATATATTCGTTTTCTCCTTATTAACGATAATTAATTACACCAATAAATAAAATTTACACCAGCATTTATGTTTTATCCTTCCTAACGATAATATTTTATCCCGATTAACAAAAATAAAAAGAACTCCTTCCAAAAGACGCAAAAAGAGGTGCAACACAAGGACTTCCCAGGAGGTCACCCATCCTAGTACTACTCTCGCCCAAGCACGCTTAACTGCGGAGTTCTGATGGGATCCGGTGCATTAGTGCTGGTATGATCGCACCTGATATGTAATGCTCTTTAATTGTATACATATTATCCTTTTCCCTTATCAACGGCATTTTAGTCTACCGACGAACAAATTAAATATAATTAACCCGAATATATTCGTTTTCTCCTTATTAACGATAATTAATTACACCAATAAATAAAATTTACACCAGCATTTATGTTTTATCCTTCCTAACGATAATATTTTACCCCGATTAAAAAAAATAAAAAGAACTCCTTCCAAAAGACGCAAAAAGAGGTGCAACACAAGGACTTCCCAGGAGGTCACCCATCCTAGTACTACTCTCGCCCAAGCACGCTTAACTGCAGAGTTTTGATGGGATCCGGTGCATTAGTGCTGGTATGATCGCACCTGATATGTAATGCTCTTTAATTGTATACATATTCTCGTTTTTCCTTATTAACGGCATTTTAGTCTCCCGACGAACAAATTAAATATAATTAACCCGAATATATTCGTTTTCTCCTTATTAACGATAATTAATTACACCAAAAAATAAAATTTACACCAGCATTTATGTTTTATCCTTGCTAACGACAATATTTTACCCCGATTAACAAAATTAAAAAGAACTCGTTCCAAAATACGCAAAAAGAGGTGCAACACAAGGACTTCCCAGGAGGTCACCCATCCTAGTACTACTCTCGCCCAAGCACGCTTAACTGCGGAGTTCTGATGGGATCCGGTGCATTAGTGCTGGTATGATCGCACCTGATATGTAATGCTCTTTAATTGTATACATATTATCCTTTTTCCTTATTAACGGCATTTTAGTCTACCGACGAACAAATTAAATATAATTAACCCAAATATATTCGTTTTCTCCTTATTAACGATAATTAATTACACCAATAAATAAAATTTACACCAGCATTTATGTTTTATCCTTGCTAACGATAATATTTTACCCCGATTAACAAAAATAAAAAGAACTCCTTCCAAAAGACGCAAAAAGAGGTGCAACACAAGGACTTCCCAGGAGGTCACCCATCCTAGTACTACTCTCGCCCAAGCACGCTTAACTGCGGAGTTCTGATGGGATCCGGTGCATTAGTGCTGGTATGATCGCACCTAATATGTAATGCTCTTTAATTGTATACATATTCTCGTTTTTCCTTATTAACGGCATTTTAGTCTCCCGACGAACAAATTAAATATAATTAACCCGAATATATTCGTTTTCTCCTTATTAACGATAATTAATTACACCAATAAATAAAATTTACACCAGCATTTATGTTTTATCCTTGCTAACGATAATATTTTACCCCGATTAACAAAAATAAAAAGAACTCCTTCCAAAAGACGCAAAAAGAGGTGCAACACAAGGACTTCCCAGGAGGTCACCCATCCTAGTACTACTCTCGCCCAAGCACGCTTAACTGCGGAGTTCTGATGGGATCCGGTGCATTAGTGCTGGTATGATCGCACCTGATATGTAATGCTCTTTAATTGTATACATATTATCCTTTTTCCTTATTAACGGCATTTTAGTCTACCGACGAACAAATTAAATATAATTAACCCGAATATATTCGTTTTCTCCTTATTAACGATAATTAATTACACCAATAAATAAAATTTACACCAGCATTTATGTTTTATCCTTGCTAACGATAATATTTTACCCCGATTAACAAAAATAAAAAGAACTCCTTCCAAAAGACGCAAAAAGAGGTGCAACACAAGGACTTCCCAGGAGGTCACCCATCCTAGTACTACTCTCGCCCAAGCACGCTTAACTGCGGAGTTCTTATGGGATCCGGTGCATTAGTGCTGGTATGATCGCACCTGATATGTAATGCTCTTTAATTGTATACATATTCTCGTTTTTCCTTATTAACGGCATTTTAGTCTCCCGACGAACAAATTAAATATAATTAACCCGAATATATTCGTTTTCTCCTTATTAACGATAATTCATTACACCAATAAATAAAATTTACACCAGCATTTATGTTTTATCCTTGCTAACGATAATATTTTACCCCGATTAACAAAAATAAAAAGAACTCCTTCCAAAAGACGCAAAAAGAGGTGCAACACAAGGACTTCCCAGGAGGTCACCCATCCTAGTACTACTCTCGCCCAAGCACGCTTAACTGCGGAGTTCTGATGGGATCCGGTGCATTAGTGCTGGTATGATCGCACCTGATATGTAATGCTCTTTAATTGTATACATATTATCCTTTTTCCTTATTAACGGCATTTTAGTCTACCGACGAACAAATTAAATATAATTAACCCGAATATATTCGTTTTCTCCTTATTAACGATAATTAATTACACCAATAAATAAAATTTACACCAGCATTTATGTTTTATCCTTGCTAACGATAATATTTTACCCCGATTAACAAAAATAAAAAGAACTCCTTCCAAAAGACGCAAAAAGAGGTGCAACACAAGGACTTCCCAGGAGGTCACCCATCCTAGTACTACTCTCGCCCAAGCACGCTTAACTGCGGAGTTCTGATGGGATCCGGTGCATTAGTGCTGGTATGATCGCACCTGATATGTAATGCTCTTTAATTGTATACATATTCTCGTTTTTCCTTATTAACGGCATTTTAGTCTCCCGACGAACAAATTAAATATAATTAACCCGAATATATTCGTTTTCTCCTTATTAACGATAATTAATTACACCAATAAATAAAATTTACACCAGCATTTATGTTTTATCCTTGCTAACGATAATATTTTACCCCGATTAACAAAAATAAAAAGAACTCCTTCCAAAAGACGCAAAAAGAGGTGCAACACAAGGACTTCCCAGGAGGTCACCCATCCTAGTACTACTCTCGCCCAAGCACGCTTAACTGCGGAGTTCTGATGGGATCCGGTGCATTAGTGCTGGTATGATCGCACCTGATATGTAATGCTCTTTAATTGTATACATATTATCCTTTTTCCTTATTAACGGCATTTTAGTCTACCGACGAACAAATTAAATATAATTAACCCGAATATATTCGTTTTCTCCTTATTAACGATAATTAATTACACCAATAAATAAAATTTACACCAGCATTTATGTTTTATCCTTGCTAACGATAATATTTTACCCCGATTAACAAAAATAAAAAGAACTCCTTCCAAAAGACGCAAAAAGAGGTGCAACACAAGGAATTCCCAGGAGGTCACCCATCCTAGTACTACTCTCGCCCAAGCACGCTTAACTGCGGAGTTCTGATGGGATCCGGTGCATTAGTGCTGGTATGATCGCACCTGATGTGTAATGCTCTTTAATTGTATACATATTCTCGTTTTTCCTTATTAACGGCATTTTAGTCTCCCGACGAACAAATTAAATATAATTAACCCGAATATATTCGTTTTCTCCTTATTAACGATAATTAATTACACCAATAAATAAAATTTACACCAGCATTTATGTTTTATCCTTGCTAACGATAATATTTTACCCCGATTAACAAAAATAAAAAGAACTCCTTCCAAAAGACGCAAAAAGAGGTGCAACACAAGGACTTCCCAGGATGTCACCCATCCTAGTACTACTCTGGCCCAAGCACGCTTAACTGCGGAGTTCTGATGGGATCCGGTGCATTAGTGCTGGTATGATCGCACCTGATATGTAATTCTCTTTAATTGTATACATATTCTCGTTTTTCCTTATTAACGGCATTTTAGTCTACCGACGAACAAATTAAATATAATTAACCCGAATATATTCGTTTTCTCCTTATTAACGATAATTAATTACACCAATAAATAAAATTTACACCAGCATTTATGTTTTATCCTTGCTAACGATAATATTTTACCCCGATTAACAAAAATAAAAAGAACTCCTTCCAAAAGACGCAAAAAGAGGTGCAACACAAGGACTTCCCAGGAGGTCACCCATCCTAGTACTACTCTCGCCTAAGCACGCTTAACTGCGGAGTTCTGATGGGATCCGGTGCATTAGTGCTGGTATGATCGCACCTGATATGTAATGCTCTTTAATTGTATACATATTCTCGTTTTTCCTTATTAACGGTATTTTAGTCTCCCGACGAACAAATTAAATATAATTAACCCGAATATATTCGTTTTCTCCTTATTAACGATAATTAATTACACCAATAAATAAAATTTACACCAACATTTATGTTTTATCCTTGCTAACGATAATATTTTACCCCGATTAACAAAAATAAAAAGAACTCCTTCCAAAAGACGCAAAAAGAGGTGCAACACAAGGACTTCCCAGGAGGTCACCCATCCAAGTACTACTCTCGCCCAAGCACGCTTAACTGCGGAGTTCTGATGGGATCAGGTGCATTAGTGCAGGTATGATCGCACCTGATATGTAATGCTCTTTAATTGTATACATATTCTCGTTTTTTCTTATTAACGGCATTTTAGTCTCCCGACGAACAAATTAAATATAATTAACCCGAATATATTCGTTTTCTCCTTATTAACGATGATTAATTACACCAATAAATAAAATTTACACCAGCATTTATGTTTTATCCTTGCTAACGACAATATTTTACCCCGATTAACAAAAATAAAAAGAACTCCTTCCAAAAGACGCAAAAAGAGGTGCAACACAAGGACTTCCCAGGAGGTCACCCATCCTAGTACTACTCTCGCCCAAGCACGCTTAACTGCGTAGTTCTGATGGGATCCGGTGCATTAGTGCTGGTATGATCGCACCTGATATGTAATGCTCTTTAATTGTATACATATTCTCGTTTTTCATTATTAACGGCATTTTAGTCTCCCGACGAACAAATTAAATATAATTAACCCGAATATATTCGTTTTCTCCTTATTAACGATGATTAATTACACCAATAAATAAAATTTACACCAGCATTTATGTTTTATCCTTCCTAACGATAATATTTTACCCCGATTAACAAAAATAAAAAGAACTCCTTCCAAAAGACGCAAAAAGAGGTGCAACCCAAGGACTTCCCAGGAGGTCACCCATCCTAGTACTACTCTCGCCCAAGCACGCTTAACTGCGGAGTTCTGATGGGATCCGGTGCATTAGTGCTGGTATGATCGCACCTGATCTGTAATGCTCTTTAATTGTATACATATTCTCGTTTTTCCTTATTAACGGCATTTTAGTCTACCGACGAACAAATTAAATATAATTAACCCGAATATATTCGTTTTCTCCTTATTAACGATAATTAATTACACCAAAAAATAAAATTTACACCAGCATTTATGTTTTATCCTTGCTAACGACAATATTTTACCCCGATTAACAAAAATAAAAAGAACTCCTTCCAAAAGACGCAAAAAGAGGTGCAACACAAGGACTTCCCAGGAGGTCACCCATCCTAGTACTACTCTCGCCCAAGCACGCTTAACTGCGGAGTTCTGATAGGATCCGGTGCATTAGTGCTGGTATGATCGCACCTGATATGTAATGCTGTTTAATTGTATACATATTCTCGTTTTTCCTTATTAACGGCATTTTAGTCTCCCGACGAACAAATTAAATATAATTAACCCGAATATATTCGTTTTCTCCTTATTAACGATAATTAATTACACCAATAAATAAAATTTACACCAGCATTTATGTTTTATCCTTGCTAACGATAATATTTTACCCCGATTAACAAAAATAAAAAGAACTCCTTCCAAAAGACGCAAAAAGAGGTGCAACACAAGGACTTCCCAGGAGGTCACCCATCCTAGTACTACTCTCGCCTAAGCACGCTTAACTGCGGAGTTCTGATGGGATCCGGTGCATTAGTGCTGGTATGATCGCACCTGATATGTAATGCTCTTTAATTGTATACATATTCTCGTTTTTCCTTATTAACGGTATTTTAGTCTCCCGACGAACAAATTAAATATAATTAACCCGAATATATTCGTTTTCTCCTTATTAACGATAATTAATTACACCAATAAATAAAATTTACACCAACATTTATGTTTTATCCTTGCTAACGATAATATTTTACCCCGATTAACAAAAATAAAAAGAACTCCTTCCAAAAGACGCAAAAAGAGGTGCAACACAAGGACTTCCCAGGAGGTCACCCATCCAAGTACTACTCTCGCCCAAGCACGCTTAACTGCGGAGTTCTGATGGGATCAGGTGCATTAGTGCAGGTATGATCGCACCTGATATGTAATGCTCTTTAATTGTATACATATTCTCGTTTTTTCTTATTAACGGCATTTTAGTCTCCCGACGAACAAATTAAATATAATTAACCCGAATATATTCGTTTTCTCCTTATTAACGATGATTAATTACACCAATAAATAAAATTTACACCAGCATTTATGTTTTATCCTTGCTAACGATAATATTTTACCCCGATTAACAAAAATAAAAAGAACTCCTTCCAAAAGACGCAAAAAGAGGTGCAACACAAGGACTTCCCAGGAGGTCACCCATCCTAGTACTACTCTCGCCCAAGCACGCTTAACTGCGTAGTTCTGATGGGATCCGGTGCATTAGTGCTGGTATGATCGCACCTGATATGTAATGCTCTTTAATTGTATACATATTCTCGTTTTTCATTATTAACGGCATTTTAGTCTCCCGACGAACAAATTAAATATAATTAACCCGAATATATTCGTTTTCTCCTTATTAACGATAATTAATTACACCAATAAATAAAATTTACACCAGCATTTATGTTTTATCCTTCCTAACGATAATATTTTACCCCGATTAACAAAAATAAAAAGAACTCCTTCCAAAAGACGCAAAAAGAGGTGCAACCCAAGGACTTCCCAGGAGGTCACCCATCCTAGTACTACTCTCGCCCAAGCACGCTTAACTGCGGAGTTCTGATGGGATCCGGTGCATTAGTGCTGGTATGATCGCACCTGATCTGTAATGCTCTTTAATTGTATACATATTCTCGTTTTTCCTTATTAACGGCATTTTAGTCTACCGACGAACAAATTAAATATAATTAACCCGAATATATTCGTTTTCTCCTTATTAACGATAATTAATTACACCAAAAAATAAAATTTACACCAGCATTTATGTTTTATCCTTGCTAACGACAATATTTTACCCCGATTAACAAAAATAAAAAGAACTCGTTCCAAAATACGCAAAAAGAGGTGCAACACAAGGACTTCCTAGAAGGTCACCCATCCTAGTACTACTCTCGCCCAAGCACGCTTAACTGCGGAGTTCTGATGGGATCCGGTGCATTAGTGCTGGTATGATCGCACCTGATATGTAATGCTCTTTAATTGTATACATATTATCCTTTTTCCTTATTAACGGCATTTTAGTCTACCGACGAACAAATTAAATATAATTAACCCGAATATATTCGTTTTCTCCTTATTAACGATAATTAATTACACCAATAAATAAAATTTACACCAGCATTTATGTTTTATCCTTGCTAACGATAATATTTTACCCCGATTAACAAAAATAAAAAGAACTCCTTCCAAAAGACGCAAAAAGAGGTGCAACACAAGGACTTCCCAGGAGGTCACCCATCCTAGTACTACTCTCGCCCAAGCACGCTTAACTGCGTAGTTCTGATGGGATCCGGTGCATTAGTGCTGGTATGATCGCACCTGATATGTAATGCTCTTTAATTGTATACATATTCTCGTTTTTCCTTATTAACGGCATTTTAGTCTCCCGACGAACAAATTAAATATAATTAACCCGAATATATTCGTTTTCTCCTTATTAACGATAATTAATTACACCAATAAATAAAATTTACACCAGCATTTATGTTTTATCCTTGCTAACGATAATATTTTACCCCGATTAACAAAAATAAAAAGAACTCCTTCCAAAAGACGCAAAAAGAGGTGCAACACAAGGACTTCCCAGGAGGTCACCCATCCTAGTACTACTCTCGCCCAAGCACGCTTAACTGCGGAGTTCTGATAGGATCCGGTGCATTAGTGCTGGTATGATCGCACCTGATATGTAATGCTGTTTAATTGTATACATATTCTCGTTTTTCCTTATTAACGGCATTTTAGTCTCCCGACGAACAAATTAAATATAATTAACCCGAATATATTCGTTTTCTCCTTATTAACGATAATTAATTACACCAATAAATAAAATTTACACCAGCATTTATGTTTTATCCTTGCTAACGATAATATTTTACCCCGATTAACAAAAATAAAAAGAACTCCTTCCAAAAGACGCAAAAAGAGGTGCAACACAAGGACTTCCCAGGAGGTCACCCATCCTAGTACTACTCTCGCCTAAGCACGCTTAACTGCGGAGTTCTGATGGGATCCGGTGCATTAGTGCTGGTATGATCGCACCTGATATGTAATGCTCTTTAATTGTATACATATTCTCGTTTTTCCTTATTAAGGGTATTTTAGTCTCCCGACGAACAAATTAAATATAATTAACCCGAATATATTCGTTTTCTCCTTATTAACGATAATTAATTACACCAATAAATAAAATTTACACCAACATTTATGTTTTATCCTTGCTAACGATAATATTTTACCCCGATTAACAAAAATAAAAAGAACTCCTTCCAAAAGACGTGCAACACAAGGACTTCCCAGGAGGTCACCCATCCTAGTACTACTCTCGCCCAAGCACGCTTAACTGCGGAGTTCTGATGGGATCCGGTGCATTAGTGCTGGTATGATCGCACCTGATATGTAATGCTCTTTAATTGTATACATATTCTCGTTTTTCCTTATTAACGGCATTTTAGTCTCCCGACGAACAAATTAAATATAATTAACCCGAATATATTCGTTTTCTCCTTATTAACGATAATTAATTACACCGATAAATAAAATTTACACCAACATTTATGTTTTATCCTTGCTAACGATAATATTTTACCCCGATTAACAAAAATAAAAAGAACTCCTTCCAAAATACGCAAAAAGAGGTGCAACACAAGGACTTCCCAGGAGGTCACCCATCCTAGTACTACTCTCGCCCAAGCACGCTTAACTGCGGAGTTCTGATGGGATCCGGTGCATTAGTGCTGGTATGATCGCACCTGATATGTAATGCTCTTTAATTGTATACATATTCTCGTTTTTCCTTATTAACGGTATTTTAGTCTCCCGACGAACAAATTAAATATAATTAACCCGAATATATTCGTTTTCTCCTTATTAACGATAATTAATTACACCAATAAATAAAATTTACACCAGCATTTATGTTTTATCCTTGCTAACGATAATATTTTACCCCGATTAACAAAAATAAAAAGAACTCCTTCCAAAAGACGCAAAAAGAGGTGCAACACAAGGACTTCCCAGGAGGTCACCCATCCTAGTACTACTCTCGCCCAAGCACGCTTAACTGCCGAGTTCTGATGGGATCCGGTGCATTAGTGCTGGTATGATCGCACCTGATGTGTAATGCTCTTTAATTGTATACATATTCTCGTTTTTCCTTATTAACGGTATTTTAGTCTCCCGACGAACAAATTAAATATAATTAACCCGAATATATTCGTTTTCTCCTTATTAACGATAATTAATTACACCAATAAATAAAATTTACACCAACATTTATGTTTTATCCTTGCTAACGATAATATTTTACCCCGATTAACAAAAATAAAAAGAACTCCTTCCAAAAGACGTGCAACACAAGGACTTCCCAGGAGGTCACCCATCCTAGTACTACTCTCGCCCAAGCACGCTTAACTGCGGAGTTCTGATGGGATCCGGTGCATTAGTGCTGGTATGATCGCACCTGATATCTAATGCTCTTTAATTGTATACATATTCTCGTTTTTCCTTATTAACGGCATTTTAGTCTCCCGACGAACAAATTAAATATAATTAACCCGAATATATTCGTTTTCTCCTTATTAACGATAATTAATTACACCGATAAATAAAATTTACACCAACATTTATGTTTTATCCTTGCTAACGATAATATTTTACCCCGATTAACAAAAATAAAAAGAACTCCTTCCAAAATACGCAAAAAGAGGTGCAACACAAGGACTTCCCAGGAGGTCACCCATCCTAGTACTACTCTCGCCCAACCACGCTTAACTGCAGAGTTCTGATGGGATCCGGTGCATTAGTGCTGGTATGATCGCACCTGATATGTAATGCTCTTTAATTGTATACATATTCTCGTTTTTTCTTATTAACGGCATTTTAGTCTCCCGACGAACAAATTAAATATAATTAACCCGAATATATTCGTTTTCTCCTTATTAACGATAATTAATTACACCAATAAATAAAATTTACACCAGCATTTATGTTTTATCCTTCCTAATGATAATATTTTACCCCGATTAACAAAAATAAAAAGAACTCCTTCCAAAAGACGCAAAAAGAGGTGCAACACAAGGACTTCCCAGGAGGTCACCCATCCTAGTACTACTCTCGCCCAAGCACGCTTAACTGCGGAGTTCTGATGGGATCCGGTGCATTAGTGCTGGTATGATCGCACCTGATATGTAATGCTCTTTAATTGTATACATATTCTCGTTTTTCCTTATTAACGGTATTTTAGTCTCCCGACGAACAAATTAAATATAATTAACCCGAATATATTCGTTTTCTCCTTATTAACGATAATTAATTACACCAATAAATAAAATTTACACCAGCATTTATGTTTTATCCTTGCTAACGATAATATTTTACCCCGATTAACAAAAATAAAAAGAACTCCTTCCAAAAGACGCAAAAAGAGGTGCAACACAAGGACTTCCCAGGAGGTCACCCATCCTAGTACTACTCTCGCCCAAGCACGCTTAACTGCGGAGTTCTGATGGGATCCGGTGCATTAGTGCTGGTATGATCGCACCTGATGTGTAATGCTCTTTAATTGTATACATATTCTCGTTTTTTCTTATTAACGGCATTTTAGTCTCCCGACGAACAAATTAAATATAATTAACCCGAATATACTCGTTTTCTCCTTATTAACGATAATTAATTACACCAATAAATAAAATTTACACCAGCATTTATGTTTTATCCTTGCTAACGATAATATTTTACCCCGATTAACAAAAATAAAAAGAACTCCTTCCAAAAGACGCAGAAAGAGGTGCAACACAAGGACTTCCCAGGAGGTCACCCATCCTAGTACTACTCTCGCCTAAGCACGCTTAACTGCGGAGTTCTGATGGGATCCGGTGCATTAGTGCTGGTATGATCGCACCTGATATGTAATGCTCTTTAATTGTATACATATTCTCGTTTTTCCTTATTAACGGCATTTTAGTCTCCCGACGAACAAATTAAATATAATTAACCCGAATATATTCGTTTTCTCCTTATTAACGATAATTAATTACACCGATAAATAAAATTTACACCAACATTTATGTTTTATCCTTGCTAACGATAATATTTTACCCCGATTAACAAAAATAAAAAGAACTCCTTCCAAAATACGCAAAAAGAGGTGCAACACAAGGACTTCCCAGGAGGTCACCCATCCTAGTACTACTCTCGCCCAAGCACGCTTAACTGCAGAGTTCTGATGGGATCCGGTGCATTAGTGCTGGTATGATCGCACCTGATATGTAATGCTCTTTAATTGTATACATATTCTCGTTTTTTCTTATTAACGGCATTTTAGTCTCCCGACGAACAAATTAAATATAATTAACCCGAATATATTCGTTTTCTCCTTATTAACGATAATTAATTACACCAATAAATAAAATTTACACCAGCATTTATGTTTTATCCTTCCTAATGATAATATTTTACCCCGATTAACAAAAATAAAAAGAACTCCTTCCAAAAGACGCAAAAAGAGGTGCAACACAAGGACTTCTCAGGAGGTCACCCATCCTAGTACTACTCTCGCCGAAGCACGCTTAACTGCGGAGTTCTGATGGGATCCGGTGCATTAGTGCTGGTATGATCGCACCTGATATGTAATGCTCTTTAATTGTATACATATTCTCGTTTTTCCTTATTAACGGTATTTTAGTCTCCCGACGAACAAATTAAATATAATTAACCCGAATATATTCGTTTTCTCCTTATTAACGATAATTAATTACACCAATAAATAAAATTTACACCAGCATTTATGTTTTATCCTTGCTAACGATAATATTTTACCCCGATTAACAAAAATAAAAAGAACTCCTTCCAAAAGACGCAAAAAGAGGTGCAACACAAGGACTTCCCAGGAGGTCACCCATCCTAGTACTACTCTCGCCCAAGCACGCTTAACTGCGGAGTTCTGATGGGATCCGGTGCATTAGTGCTGGTATGATCGCACCTGATGTGTAATGCTCTTTAATTGTATACATATTCTCGTTTTTTCTTATTAACGGCATTTTAGTCTCCCGACGAACAAATTAAATATAATTAACCCGAATATATTTGTTTTCTCCTTATTAAAGATTATTAATTACACCAATAAATAAAATTTACACCAGCATTTATGTTTTATCCTTGCTAACGATAATATTTTACCCCGATTAACAAAAATAAAAAGAACTCCTTCCAAAAGACGCAAAAAGAGGTGCAACACAAGGACTTCCCAGGAGGTCACCCATCCTAGTACTACTCTCACCCAAGCACGCTTAACTGCGGAGTTCTAATGGGATCCAGTGCATTAGTGCTGGTATGATCGCACCTGATATGTAATGCTCTTTAATTGTATACATATTATCGTTTTTCCTTATTAACGGCATTTTAGTCTTCCGACGAACAAATTAAATATCATTAACCCGAATATATTCGTTTTCTCCTTATTAACGATAATTAATTACACCAATAAATAAAATTTACACCAGCATTTTTGTTTTATCCTTGCTAACGATAATATTTTACCCCGATTAACAAAAATAAAAAGAATCGTTCCAAAATACGCAAAAAGAGGTGCAACACAAGGACTTCCCTGGAGGTCACCCATCCTAGTACTACTCTCGCCCAAGCACGCTTAACTGCGGAGTTCTGATGGGATCCGGTGCATTAGTGCTGGTATGATCGCACCTGATGTGTAATGCTCTTTAATTATATACATATTCTCGTTTTTCCTTATTAACAGCATTTTAGTCTCCCGACGAACAAATTAAATATAATTAACCCGAATATATTCGTTTTCTCCTTATTAACGATAATTAATTACACCAATAAATAAAATTTACACCAGCATTTATGTTTTATCCTTCCTAACGATAATATTTTATCCCGATTAACAAAAATAAAAAGAACTCCTTCCAAAAGACGCAAAAAGAGGTGCAACACAAGGACTTCCCAGGAGGTCACCCATCCTAGTACTACTCTCGCCCAAGCACGCTTAACTGCGGAGTTCTGATGGGATCCGGTGCATTAGTGCTGGTATGATCGCACCTGATATGTAATGCTCTTTAATTGTATACATATTATCCTTTTCCCTTATCAACGGCATTTTAGTCTACCGACGAACAAATTAAATATAATTAACCCGAATATATTCGTTTTCTCCTTATTAACGATAATTAATTACACCAATAAATAAAATTTACACCAGCATTTATGTTTTATCCTTCCTAACGATAATATTTTACCCCGATTAAAAAAAATAAAAAGAACTCCTTCCAAAAGACGCAAAAAGAGGTGCAACACAAGGACTTCCCAGGAGGTCACCCATCCTAGTACTACTCTCGCCCAAGCACGCTTAACTGCAGAGTTCTGATGGGATCCGGTGCATTAGTGCTGGTATGATCGCACCTGATATGTAATGCTCTTTAATTGTATACATATTCTCGTTTTTCCTTATTAACGGCATTTTAGTCTCCCGACGAACAAATTAAATATAATTAACCCGAATATATTCGTTTTCTCCTTATTAACGATAATTAATTACACCAAAAAATAAAATTTACACCAGCATTTATGTTTTATCCTTGCTAACGACAATATTTTACCCCGATTAACAAAATTAAAAAGAACTCGTTCCAAAATACGCAAAAAGAGGTGCAACACAAGGACTTCCCAGGAGGTCACCCATCCTAGTACTACTCTCGCCCAAGCACGCTTAACTGCGGAGTTCTGATGGGATCCGGTGCATTAGTGCTGGTATGATCGCACCTGATATGTAATGCTCTTTAATTGTATACATATTATCCTTTTTCCTTATTAACGGCATTTTAGTCTACCGACGAACAAATTAAATATAATTAACCCGAATATATTCGTTTTCTCCTTATTAACGATAATTAATTACACCAATAAATAAAATTTACACCAGCATTTATGTTTTATCCTTGCTAACGATAATATTTTACCCCGATTAACAAAAATAAAAAGAACTCCTTCCAAAAGACGCAAAAAGAGGTGCAACACAAGGACTTCCCAGGAGGTCACCCATCCTAGTACTACTCTCGCCCAAGCACGCTTAACTGCGGAGTTCTGATGGGATCCGGTGCATTAGTGCTGGTATGATCGCACCTGATATGTAATGCTCTTTAATTGTATACATATTCTCGTTTTTCCTTATTAACGGCATTTTAGTCTCCCGACGAACAAATTAAATATAATTAACCCGAATATATTCGTTTTCTCCTTATTAACGATAATTAATTACACCAATAAATAAAATTTACACCAGCATTTATGTTTTATCCTTGCTAACGATAATATTTTACCCCGATTAACAAAAATAAAAAGAACTCCTTCCAAAAGACGCAAAAAGAGGTGCAACACAAGGACTTCCCAGGAGGTCACCCATCCTAGTACTACTCTCGCCCAAGCACGCTTAACTGCGGAGTTCTGATGGGATCCGGTGCATTAGTGCTGGTATGATCGCACCTGATATGTAATGCTCTTTAATTGTATACATATTATCCTTTTTCCTTATTAACGGCATTTTAGTCTACCGACGAACAAATTAAATATAATTAACCCGAATATATTCGTTTTCTCCTTATTAACGATAATTAATTACACCAATAAATAAAATTTACACCAGCATTTATGTTTTATCCTTGCTAACGATAATATTTTACCCCGATTAACAAAAATAAAAAGAACTCCTTCCAAAAGACGCAAAAAGAGGTGCAACACAAGGACTTCCCAGGAGGTCACCCATCCTAGTACTACTCTCGCCCAAGCACGCTTAACTGCGGAGTTCTGATGGGATCCGGTGCATTAGTGCTGGTATGATCGCACCTGATATGTAATGCTCTTTAATTGTATACATATTCTCGTTTTTCCTTATTAACGGCATTTTAGTCTCCCGACGAACAAATTAAATATAATTAACCCGAATATATTCGTTTTCTCCTTATTAACGATAATTAATTACACCAATAAATAAAATTTACACCAGCATTTATGTTTTATCCTTGCTAACGATAATATTTTACCCCGATTAACAAAAATAAAAAGAACTCCTTCCAAAAGACGCAAAAAGAGGTGCAACACAAGGACTTCCCAGGAGGTCACCCATCCTAGTACTACTCTCGCCCAAGCACGCTTAACTGCGGAGTTCTGATGGGATCCGGTGCATTAGTGCTGGTATGATCGCACCTGATATGTAATGCTCTTTAATTGTATACATATTATCCTTTTTCCTTATTAACGGCATTTTAGTCTACCGACGAACAAATTAAATATAATTAACCCGAATATATTCGTTTTCTCCTTATTAACGATAATTAATTACACCAATAAATAAAATTTACACCAGCATTTATGTTTTATCCTTGCTAACGATAATATTTTACCCCGATTAACAAAAATAAAAAGAACTCCTTCCAAAAGACGCAAAAAGAGGTGCAACACAAGGACTTCCCAGGAGGTCACCCATCCTAGTACTACTCTCGCCCAAGCACGCTTAACTGCGGAGTTCTGATGGGATCCGGTGCATTAGTGCTGGTATGATCGCACCTGATATGTAATGCTCTTTAATTGTATACATATTCTCGTTTTTCCTTATTAACGGCATTTTAGTCTCCCGACGAACAAATTAAATATAATTAACCCGAATATATTCGTTTTCTCCTTATTAACGATAATTAATTACACCAATAAATAAAATTTACACCAGCATTTATGTTTTATCCTTGCTAACGATAATATTTTACCCCGATTAACAAAAATAAAAAGAACTCCTTCCAAAAGACGCAAAAAGAGGTGCAACACAAGGACTTCCCAGGAGGTCACCCATCCTAGTACTACTCTCGCCCAAGCACGCTTAACTGCGGAGTTCTGATGGGATCCGGTGCATTAGTGCTGGTATGATCGCACCTGATATGTAATGCTCTTTAATTGTATACATATTATCCTTTTTCCTTATTAACGGCATTTTAGTCTACCGACGAACAAATTAAATATAATTAACCCGAATATATTCGTTTTCTCCTTATTAACGATAATTAATTACACCAATAAATAAAATTTACACCAGCATTTATGTTTTATCCTTGCTAACGATAATATTTTACCCCGATTAACAAAAATAAAAAGAACTCCTTCCAAAAGACGCAAAAAGAGGTGCAACACAAGGAATTCCCAGGAGGTCACCCATCCTAGTACTACTCTCGCCCAAGCACGCTTAACTGCGGAGTTCTGATGGGATCCGGTGCATTAGTGCTGGTATGATCGCACCTGATGTGTAATGCTCTTTAATTGTATACATATTCTCGTTTTTCCTTATTAACGGCATTTTAGTCTCCCGACGAACAAATTAAATATAATTAACCCGAATATATTCGTTTTCTCCTTATTAACGATAATTAATTACACCAATAAATAAAATTTACACCAGCATTTATGTTTTATCCTTGCTAACGATAATATTTTACCCCGATTAACAAAAATAAAAAGAACTCCTTCCAAAAGACGCAAAAAGAGGTGCAACACAAGGACTTCCCAGGATGTCACCCATCCTAGTACTACTCTGGCCCAAGCACGCTTAACTGCGGAGTTCTGATGGGATCCGGTGCATTAGTGCTGGTATGATCGCACCTGATATGTAATTCTCTTTAATTGTATACATATTCTCGTTTTTCCTTATTAACGGCATTTTAGTCTACCGACGAACAAATTAAATATAATTAACCCGAATATATTCGTTTTCTCCTTATTAACGATAATTAATTACACCAATAAATAAAATTTACACCAGCATTTATGTTTTATCCTTCCTAACGATAATATTTTACCCCGATTAACAAAAATAAAAAGAACTCCTTCCAAAAGACGCAAAAAGAGGTGCAACACAAGGACTTCCCAGGAGGTCACCCATCCTAGTACTACTCTCGCCCAAGCACGCTTAACTGCAGAGTTCTGATGGGATCCGGTGCATTAGTGCTGGTATGATCGCACCTGATATGTAATGCTCTTTAATTGTATACATATTCTCGTTTTTCCTTATTAACGGCATTTTAGTCTCCCGACGAACAAATTAAATATAATTAACCCGAATATATTCGTTTTCTCCTTATTAACGATAATTAATTACACCAATAAATAAAATTTACACCAGCATTTATGTTTTATCCTTCCTAACGATAATATTTTACCCCGATTAACAAAAATAAAAAGAACTCCTTCCAAAAGACGCAAAAAGAGGTGCAACACAAGGACTTCCCAAGAGGTCACCCATCCTAGTACTACTCTCGCCCAAGCACGCTTAACCGCGGAGTTCTGATGGGATCCGGTGCATTAGTGCTGGTATGATCGCACCTGATATGTAATGCTCTTTAATTGTATACATATTCTCGTTTTTCCTTATTAACGGTATTTTAGTCTCCCGACGAACAAATTAAATATAATTAACCCGAATATATTCGTTTTCTCCTTATTAACGATAATTAATTACACCAATAAATAAAATTTACACCAACATTTATGTTTTATCCTTGCTAACGATAATATTTTACCCCGATTAACAAAAATAAAAAGAACTCCTTCCAAAAGACGTGCAACACAAGGACTTCCCAGGAGGTCACCCATCCTAGTACTACTCTCGCCCAAGCACGCTTAACTGCGGAGTTCTGATGGGATCTGGTGCATTAGTGCTGGTATGATCGCACCTGATATGTAATGCTCTTTAATTGTATACATATTCTCGTTTTTCCTTATTAACGGCATTTTAGTCTCCCGGCGAACAAATTAAATATAATTAACCCGAATATATTCGTTTTCTCCTTATTAACGATAATTAATTACACCCATAAATAAAATTTACACCAGCATTTATGTTTTATCCTTCCTAACGATAATATTTTACCCCGATTAACAAAAATAAAAAGAACTCATTCCAAAAGACGCAAAAAGAGGTGCAACACAAGGACTTCCCACGAGGTCACCCATCCTAGTACTACTCTCGCCCAAGCACGCTTAACTGCGGAGTTCTGATGGGATCCGGTGCATTAGTGCTGGTATGATCGCACCTGATATGTAATGCTCTTTAATTGTATACATATTATCCTTTTCCCTTATTAACGGCATTTTAGTCTACCGACGATCAAATTAAATATAATTAACCCGAATATATTCGTTTTATCCTTATTAACGATAATTAATTACACCAATAAATAAAATTTACACCAGCATTTATGTTTTATCCTTCCTAACGATAATATTTTATCCCGATTAACAAAAATAAAAAGAACTCCTTCCAAAAGACGCAAAAAGAGGTGCAACACAAGGACTTCCCAGGAGGTCACCCATCCTAGTACTACTCTCGCCCAAGCACGCTTAACTGCGGAGTTCTGATGGGATCCGGTGCATTAGTGCTGGTATGATCGCACCTGATGTGTAATGCTCTTTAATTGTATACATATTCTCGTTTTTTCTTATTAACGGCATTTTAGTCTCCCGACGAACAAATTAAATATAATTAACCCGAATATATTCGTTTTCTCCTTATTAACGATAATTAATTACACCAATAAATAAAATTTACACCAGCATTTATGTTTTATCCTTGCTAACGATAATATTTTACCCCGATTAACAAAAATAAAAAGAACTCCTTCCAAAAGACGCAAAAAGAGGTGCAACACAAGGACTTCCCAGGAGGTCACCCATCCTAGTACTAGTCTCGCCCAAGCACGCTTAACTGCGGAGTTCTGATGGGATCCGGTGCATTAGTGCTGGTATGATCGCACCTGATGTGTAATGCTCTTTAATTGTATACATATTCTCGTTTTTTCTTATTAACGGCATTTTAGTCTCCCGACGAACAAATTAAATATAATTAACCCGAATATATTCGTTTTCTCCTTATTAACGATAATTAATTACACCAATAAATAAAATTTACACCAACATTTATGTTTTATCCTTGCTAACGATAATATTTTACCCCGATTAACAAAAATAAAAAGAACTCCTTCCAAAAGACGCAAAAAGAGGTGCAACACAAGGACTTCCCAGGAGGTCACCCATCCTAGTACTACTCTCGCCCAAGCACGCTTAACTGCGGAGTTCTGATGGGATCCGGTGAATTAGTGCTGGTATGATCGCACCTGATATGTAATGCTCTTTAATTGTATACATATTCTCGTTTTTCCTTATTAACGGCATTTTAGTCTACCGACGAACAAATTAAATATAATTAACCCGAATATATTCGTTTTCTCCTTATTAACGATAATTAATTACACCAATAAATAAAATTTACACCAACATTTATGTTTTATCCTTGCTAACGATAATATTTTACCCCGATTAACAAAAATAAAAAGAACTCCTTCCAAAAGACGTGCAACACAAGGACTTCCCAGGAGGTCACCCATCCTAGTACTACTCTCGCCCAAGCACGCTTAACTGCGGAGTTCTGATGGGATCTGGTGCATTAGTGCTGGTATGATCGCACCTGATATGTAATGCTCTTTAATTGTATACATATTCTCGTTTTTCCTTATTAACGGCATTTTAGTCTCCCGGCGAACAAATTAAATATAATTAACCCGAATATATTCGTTTTCTCCTTATTAACGATAATTAATTACACCCATAAATAAAATTTACACCAGCATTTATGTTTTATCCTTCCTAACGATAATATTTTACCCCGATTAACAAAAATAAAAAGAACTCATTCCAAAAGACGCAAAAAGAGGTGCAACACAAGGACTTCCCACGAGGTCACCCATCCTAGTACTACTCTCGCCCAAGCACGCTTAACTGCGGAGTTCTGATGGGATCCGGTGCATTAGTGCTGGTATGATCGCACCTGATATGTAATGCTCTTTAATTGTATACATATTATCCTTTTCCCTTATTAACGGCATTTTAGTCTACCGACGATCAAATTAAATATAATTAACCCGAATATATTCGTTTTATCCTTATTAACGATAATTAATTACACCAATAAATAAAATTTACACCAGCATTTATGTTTTATCCTTCCTAACGATAATATTTTATCCCGATTAACAAAAAATAAAAGAACTCCTTCCAAAAGACGCAAAAAGAGGTGCAACACAAGGACTTCCCAGGAGGTCACCCATCCTAGTACTACTCTCGCCCAAGCACGCTTAACTGCGGAGTTCTGATGGGATCCGGTGCATTAGTGCTGGTATGATCGCACCTGATGTGTAATGCTCTTTAATTGTATACATATTCTCGTTTTTTCTTATTAACGGCATTTTAGTCTCCCGACGAACAAATTAAATATAATTAACCCGAATATATTCGTTTTCTCCTTATTAACGATAATTAATTACACCAATAAATAAAATTTACACCAGCATTTATGTTTTATCCTTGCTAACGATAATATTTTACCCCGATTAACAAAAATAAAAAGAACTCCTTCCAAAAGACGCAAAAGAGGGTGCAACACAAGGACTTCCCAGGAGGTCACCCATCCTAGTACTACTCTCGCCCAAGCACGCTTAACTGCGGAGTTCTGATGGGATCCGGTGCATTAGTGCTGGTATGATCGCACCTGATGTGTAATGCTCTTTAATTGTATACATATTCTCGTTTTTCCTTATTAACGGCATTTTAGTCTACCGACGAACAAATTAAATATAATTAACCCGAATATATTCGTTTTCTCCTTATTAACGATAATTAATTACACCAATAAATAAAATTTACACCAACATTTATGTTTTATCCTTGCTAACGATAATATTTTACCCCGATTAACAAAAATAAAAAGAACTCCTTCCAAAAGACGTGCAACACAAGGACTTCCCAGGAGGTCACCCATCCTAGTACTACTCTCGCCCAAGCACGCTTAACTGCGGAGTTCTGATGGGATCTGGTGCATTAGTGCTGGTATGATCGCACCTGATATGTAATGCTCTTTAATTGTATACATATTCTCGTTTTTCCTTATTAACGGCATTTTAGTCTCCCGGCGAACAAATTAAATATAATTAACCCGAATATATTCGTTTTCTCCTTATTAACGATAATTAATTACACCCATAAATAAAATTTACACCAGCATTTATGTTTTATCCTTCCTAACGATAATATTTTACCCCGATTAACAAAAATAAAAAGAACTCATTCCAAAAGACGCAAAAAGAGGTGCAACACAAGGACTTCCCACGAGGTCACCCATCCTAGTACTACTCTCGCCCAAGCACGCTTAACTGCGGAGTTCTGATGGGATCCGGTGCATTAGTGCTGGTATGATCGCACCTGATATGTAATGCTCTTTAATTGTATACATATTATCCTTTTCCCTTATTAACGGCATTTTAGTCTACCGACGATCAAATTAAATATAATTAACCCGAATATATTCGTTTTATCCTTATTAACGATAATTAATTACACCAATAAATAAAATTTACACCAGCATTTATGTTTTATCCTTCCTAACGATAATATTTTATCCGATTAACAAAAATAAAAAGAACTCCTTCCAAAAGACGCAAAAAGAGGTGCAACACAAGGACTTCCCAGGAGGTCACCCATCCTAGTACTACTCTCGCCCAAGCACGCTTAACTGCGGAGTTCTGATGGGATCCGGGTGCATTAGTGCTGGTATGATCGCACCTGATGTGTAATGCTCTTTAATTGTATACATATTCTCGTTTTTTCTTATTAACGCATTTTAGTCTCCCGACGAACAAATTAAATATAATTAACCCGAATATATTCGTTTTCTCCTTATTAACGATAATTAATTACACCAATAAATAAAATTTACACCAGCATTTATGTTTTATCCTTGCTAACGATATATTTTACCCCGATTAACAAAAATAAAAGAACTCCTTCCAAAAGACGCAAAAAGAGGTGCAACACAAGGACTTCCCAGGAGGTCACCCATCCTAGTACTAGTCTCGCCCAAGCACGCTTAACTGCGGAGTTCTGATGGGATCCGGTGCATTAGTGCTGGTATGATCGCACCTGATGTGTAATGCTCTTTAATTGTATACATATTCTCGTTTTTTCTTATTAACGGCATTTTAGTCTCCCGACGAACAAATTAAATATAATTAACCCGAATATATTCGTTTTCTCCTTATTAACGATAATTAATTACACCAATAAATAAAATTTACACCACATTTATGTTTTATCCTTGCTAACGATAATATTTTACCCCGATTAACAAAAATAAAAAGAACTCCTTCCAAAAGACGCAAAAGAGGTGCAACACAAGGACTTCCCAGGAGGTCACCCATCCTAGTACTACTCTCGCCCAAGCACGCTTAACTGCGGAGTTCTGATGGGATCCGGTGCATTAGTGCTGGTATGATCGCACCTGATATGTAATGCTCTTTAATTGTATACATATTCTCGTTTTTCCTTATTAACGGCATTTTAGTCTACCGACGAACAAATTAAATATAATTAACCCGAATATATTCGTTTTCTCCTTATTAACGATAATTAATTACACCAATAAATAAAATTTACACCAGCATTTATGTTTTATCCTTCCTAACGATAATATTTTACCCCGATTAACAAAAATAAAAAGAACTCCTTCCAAAAGACGCAAAAAGAGGTGCAACACAAGGACTTCCCAGGAGGTCACCCATCCTAGTACTACTCTCGCCCAAGCACGCTTAACTGCGGAGTTCTAATGGGATCCGGTGCATTAGTGCTGGTATGATCGCACCTGATATGTAATGCTCTTTAATTGTATACATATTATCCTTTTCCTTATTAACGGCATTTTAGTCTACCGACGAATAAATTAAATATAATTAACCCGAATATATTCGTTTTCTCCTTATTAACGATAATTAATTACACCAATAAATAAAATTTACACCAGCATTTATGTTTTATCCTTCCTAACGATAATATTTTACCCCGATTAACAAAAATAAAAAGAACTCCATCCAAAAGACGCAAAAAGAGGTGCAACACAAGGACTTCCCAGGAGGTCACCCATCCTAGTACTACTCTCGCCCAAGCACGCTTAACTGCGGAGTTCTGATGGGATCCGGTGCATTAGTGCTGGTATGATCGCACCTGATATGTAATTCTCTTTAATTGTATACATATTCTCGTTTTTCCTTATTAACGGCATTTTAGTCTCCCGACGAACAAATTAAATATAATTAACCCGAATATATTCGTTATCTCCTTATTAACGATAATTAATTACACCAATAAATAAAATTTACACCAGCATTTATGTTTTATCCTTGCTAACGATAATATTTTACCCCGATTAACAAAAATAAAAAGAACTCCTTCCAAAAGACGCAAAAGAGGTGCAACACAAGGACTTCCCACGAGGTCACCCATCCTAGTACTACTCTCGCCCAAGCACGCTTAACTGCGGAGTTCTGATGGATCCGGTGCATTAGTGCTGGTATGATCGCACCTGATGTGTAATGCTCTTTAATTGTATACATATTCTCGTTTTTTCTTATTAACGGCATTTTAGTCTCCGACGAACAAATTAAATATAATTAACCCGAATATATTCGTTTTCTCCTTATTAACGATAATTAATTACACCAATAAATAAAATTTACACCAGCATTTATGTTTTATCCTTGCTAACGATAATATTTTACCCCGATTAACAAAAATAAAAAGAACTCCTTCCAAAAGACGCAAAAAGAGGTGCAACACAAGGACTTCCCAGGAGGTCACCCATCCTAGTACTACTCTCGCCCAAGCACGCTTAACTGCGGAGTTCTGATGGGATCCGGTGCATTAGTGCTGGTATGATCACACCTGATGTGTAATGCTCTTTAATTGTATACATATTCTCGTTTTTCCTTATTAACGGCATTTTAGTCTCCCGACGAACAAATTAAATATAATTAACCCGAATATATTCGTTTTCTCCTTATTAACGATAATTAATTACACCCATAAATAAAATTTACACAGCATTTATGTTTTATCCTTCCTAACGATAATATTTTACCCACGATTAACAAAAATAAAAAGAACTCATTCCAAAAGACGCAAAAAGAGGTGCAACACAAGGACTTCCCACGAGGTCACCCATCCTAGTACTACTCTCGCCCAAGCACGCTTAACTGCGGAGTTCTGATGGGATCCGGTGCATTAGTGCTGGTATGATCGCACCTGATATGTAATGCTCTTTAATTGTATACATATTATCCTTTTCCCTTATTAACGGCATTTTAGTCTACCGACGATCAAATTAAATATAATTAACCCGAATATATTCGTTTTATCCTTATTAACGATAATTAATTACACCAATAAATAAAATTTACACCAGCATTTATGTTTTATCCTTCCTAACGATAATATTTTATCCCGATTAACAAAAATAAAAGAACTCCTTCCAAAAGACGCAAAAGAGGTGCAACACAAGGACTTCCAGGAGGTCACCCATCCTAGTACTACTCTCGCCCAAGCACGCTTAACTGGCGGAGTTCGGTTGGGATCCGGTGCATT